>OY728128.1:1856378939-1857659401 GCA_963277665.1 Viscum album
TCATTCCCTCGAGGTGATCTAGGTAAAACTATCATGAAATCCATTGTAACATCATTCCACATCCACATGGGTATGGATAACTGCTGCAAAATCCATGAAGGTCCCTGATGCTCGGCCTTCACCTACTGACAGGTGGAACACCTCATGGAGAACCCAACAACATCTTTCTTCATACCTTACCTCTAATACTGACAGTGCAGATCACGATACATCTTAGTAACACCCGGATGAACTGCCCAAAATGAAGAATGAATGTCCCACATCAGGTCACATATTTCTACAGACACCCATACACCCCCATGAAAACACAAGATCTCATCCTCGCATATGGTCAATCCAGGAGTAGAGTCCTCTCCAGAACCACTTTCTCAAAGGACTAGGCCTTCAGAATCTGATAGCTGCCTCATTCGCACTCAATCAACCATAGTAGAGTTAACAACATCCAAGGATATAAACATATTCCCCTATCTATCGTGCACCTCCAAATGAATCTCATAGAACAGATCCATAAGCTTCCACTCAGTTCTGGCCTCCTGAAATGCCTATATCTGATTCCTTTTACTTAGCACATCAGCCACATCATTGCCTTTCCCAAATGTGTATGCAAGCTCAGAGTCAAAATACAAAAGGTACTCAACCCACCATAGCTGTCTCAAATTCAGATCACCCTGAGTGAAGATATACTTGAGACTCTTGTAGTCAGTGATAATCGCAAAATGTTCTCCTAGAAGATAATTTTTCAAATAGCATAAGGCATGAACAATTGCTGTAAACTCAAGAACATGCATAGGGTAATTCCTCTCATGTGGCCTTATCTGCCAAGACCCATACGTGATGACTCCTTCTCCCTAGATAAGCACTGCTCCCAGCTCGATACCTGAAGCATCACAATAAATTGTGTGCCTCTTGCCTGACTCTAGAAATAATAGTATCAGTGCTGATGTCAACCCCCCTTTCAGTTCCAGAATGGATGAATCATAAGAATCTGATAACATGAACTTTTCTCCCTTCTTAGTCAGGCCTGTCAGTGGTACTGCTAACTGTGAGGAGTCTTGTATGAAGCACTTGTAATATTCATCCAGCCATAGAAAACGTCATACCTCAAAAATGTTCTTCGACTGCTCCCAAGAAACTACTTCTCTCACATTCTCTAGGTCTACTAATACTACTATCTCTGAGATAACATGACCCAATAAGTGAATCTGGTCTATACAAAAGTGGAATTTTTAGAGCTTATCATATAACTGATGCTCTCCTAGTGTACTCAAAATGATCTCAAGATGGTCAGCAAGGTCGTGTCGAGTGTGAGTGTACCCCATGATTTTTTCTACAAATATGACAATTAAGGAATCCAAGTATGGATGTAACACTTCTTTTATCATTGACATGAAGACTATAGGCGTGTTCGTGAGACCGAACAACATAACCACATACTCGTATAGACCATACCTGCTCAAGAAGGCTGTAAGAGGTATATCTGATAGTCTAACACGCAACTGATGATAAAATGATCTCAATCTAATCTTCGAGAACACCTAGGCTCCGTCAAGCTGATCAAAGAGATCATCAATCCATGGAAAAGTATATCGATTCTTGCCTGTCAACTGGTTTAGATTCTGATAATCTATGAAAAGCCTGAGGGTATCATCTGCCTTCTTTGAAAATATGACATGCAAACACCAAGGAGCAGTATGGTGTTGGATGAAACCCTAAGCCTTCAACTCCTCCAACTACCTCTTGAGCTCCTGCAACTCTGGTGTATCCATCCCATAAGGAGGAATGGACACAAGTTCTGCTCTTTTCAAAAGCTCAATAGAAATATCCACCTCTCTCTCTGGAGGTAAACCAGATAAGTCCTCTGGAAAGACATCTCTAAAATGATACACCACTGGAGGAATGTCCATAATTTAAGTCCCCTGGTCATCCAGATATATACTAGAAATCTGGGCTATAACTCCTCCCAATCTATGATTCTTGGGTCTCACATTGTTTGCATGGACATCCCATTCTCCTTTATTAAGAAACTATTTTCCTTTTGGTGATGTGAAACTCACCCTACGATGATAAAAGTCATAAAACGTTTGGAAGGGAACTAACCAATCCATTCTAAGAATGACATCATAACTTTTCATATCTATGACATAGAGATCCCATAAGAAGTGACACCCACTAACCTCAAGAGGGAACTCCTTACAAAGACAGACACTAGCCGTTCTTGTCCCTAATGGTGTGTCTTGCATCTAGATATCAGCATAAGTAAAGACATAGTGCCCAAGGATCTCCACAACTGAAACAAATATAATGCTATTTGAATCCCCTATATCTAAAATGGAAGAAGCTAAAACTGAGGAAACTAGGATCGTACATTGAACTGTAGAGTGTCTGGGATCCTTCTCCAACTAGGAATTCTCCAGTATAAAACTATGACCTGCACCGCGGCCCTGTGACCCTACCTGACCACCCTGAGCAGGTTCACCCTATTGTCGCTAGAATCCTGGAAACTGGATACCTCGGCCATGACCTCCACCTCAGCCCGAATGGCCAGAAGAACTATAGTTCCCAGACTGAGGAGAAACTAGTGGTGCTACTCCTGAAGGAGAAGTCAAAGAAGAACCCATGTATCCAGCTACTGGTGAGAGTAACTGAAAAAGGCGCTAAAGATGACCCATCTTGCCACAAGATCGTCACTCCAATGGGTTTCTCAAGAAATGTGGTCTTGTAAGTCCAACCATCCCACACGGGTAGAATACCACCTGGATAACTGAAGGTTCATTCCGCCTACTCGGATCTCCATGTCTAGTCTCACTACGGTGCTTCCTGCTATCGAACAGCGAAGCTCTAACATTGGATGCTGAACTGCCCAGGCTCAAAGCTACAAAATCCCTACGATTACGCTCTCTGATTAGTGCCTAGTAGACTATAGAAGATATCAAAGTCAACCTGAAGATGTTCACCTTATCCCGAATGTCCTTTCTGAGACCATCCTCAATCCTCTATTCTAGGAACAACCCATCTCCCCCTATAAATGGTGTAAATCGCTGCAGCTCATTGAAGAAAGAATAGTACACCATAATAGAAAGAGTACCCTGCTCCAAACTTATGAACTCTCGAGCTCGATCGGCCCTCAAGGTTTCTAGATAGAGGTAATCATAGAAGGTACACTGAAACTCATCCCAGGCCATATCCTATTAGCTTCCCGCTTGTGAGATCACATACCACCATCTCTTGGCGGAGTCCAAAAGCATATAAATAGAGAGATTTCACCTCCTCTCCCGAGGCATCTCCAGGTGCTCAAAGATCATTAGTGTGGCCTCCAACAATGACTATATAGCATGTAGTCCTCTTTTTCCCAAGAAAGTTGGAGGATGCTGCTACAAGAAAACTCACATCAGCTCTGAAATAGACGTGGAAGGATACAGTACTCCTCAAGTGGTCTACATGAGCCTCATAAATCCATCTCAGAACTATGCATCAGCACCAGTGTCCGGAATGAGAGCTGGTTCCAAGACTGGGACAAATGGAGGATCTACAAGTAGTCCCTGATCAGCCATATCTAGTGTCAGATCATTGCCATGTAACTGGCGTATAATCAGAGGACGTATTAGTGGCATGACTCTGAAAGATCAAGCACACACCATAGATCAATATTATCAAGGACTGAAAACTAGACAGGTAAGAAGGGAACATGAGAAAGGAAGCATTCATGTTTTACAAAACATGGATACACAACATGTATACTTAACTACACAACGTTTTACCTTAATCTCTTCACATGGGTGCGTACATCTGCCAAAACTAGTCATATAACACCCCAAACACATGGTTTGTTTTCCTAACACACATCATGTTCTTGAATCCTATTCCCCAGCCCATGTCCTTCTACATGACTAAGATACATGGTTCTCCTAGAACAAGACTACATGGAGTTTTTGTTCCAGATAGGGTGTGTAATAGAGGAGCTTCACCGACTCGTTTTGTTAGTGACATGACCGGATACACGGATCACACTACACGTCATCTTCCAGACGGACAAGGCGTGTAATAAAAGATTTCCATCAACCTGTTTGGTTAGTTACATGACCAAAATCTAGGGATTACTCTATACAGCGTCTTCAAGACTCACATGTCATGTATTGCTTATGTTTTTGTCCACCTGTGTCGTTAGTCACACGGACAGACACAATATCTAAACACAAGGCATGTACGTCCAGTACACAACGTGTTCCACCAAGGTTTTCCCCCAACCCTGTATCTCTACCCACACTACCAGTGATACGGTCAAAGACTACATAGCGTGTACATAGAGTACACAACTTGTACTTATGAAAAATAGTTTCTTCTCGAACAGGAGAACACATTGCGTGTATTCAAACCTACACAACATGTATTATGGGTTTTTCTAAACAGTAAGCCTCCAAATCAACTCTGAAATCCCAAAACCACTATAATGAACATTTGAGTGGAAAATTCCATCCTATGAGGGCTCATACTCCCCACAAATAAAATCTTGGCCTCTCTTACAAGTTATATACAAGAAAAACAAGGCAATGATCCTCCAAATTCCAATCCATGAGGGCCCATTACACCTCAATAACCAATGTTTGGATTTCATTCAAACAAAAACATACACAATCAATACCCTAGGAAAAATCTGGTATTTTATCCAGGCATCTATTACAATAGCATGCATACCTAGCACACCATCTATCACAATAGTAAGCAATATCTAATTCACCCAAAATGTCATTGCAAGAATGCATGAAATTTGATTCCTAGAAAGTGAATATATGATGCCAGAGATAGAATACCCTCATCTGATCAGGTTGTAAATAAAATGGAACCTCAATAATACCAATTGTATCAGCACAAAACATGTGAATCACCCAATGGTGAAATAAAATCAACTGTAAAATTACAAAACTAGAAAATTGGAAAACCATAAAATTGCAATAAACAAGATAAAATGGATTTTACCTGTACATGGGTTAGCCACTCCTTGGAACAACTTATTACAAGGTACCTATTTTCGTCATATACCTGACTATAAGCTCCAAATAGTATGTCTAGAAGAAAAAATTCCTTTGATACCACTTTGTAATGTCCCATTTGCGAAAGCTTCCCAGAGATTCCCCGTACCCGGTTGGTCACCTGGCCATAAGTGCAATTCCTGAAATTCCAAAGGCTTCCAACTAGAAGTGAGGGCCTTGGGTGTGATAGTGGGGAAACTATTCCTTCATTGGATGAGTAACATAGAGGATGTAAAAAACAAATCTATAGTGGAAGCATTAATATTACCATACAAAAAGAAACAGTGGAAGACTGAAGAAAAAAATAGGTGGGGAATATCTATATTGGTGCATGATACATATGTCTAGGAAAGTATCCAAACAGGTCACAATGATGAAATACAGTACTAAAAAAAAGTACAAGAAAACCTGTAAACAACTCCACAACATCTCTTGCCAAATCTTGGTCCCATGCACTCCATCTCCAAAGCAGTCATATACCTGATGTAGAAGGGTGCATGCCCTTATCTATACCTGCAACAATATAATCATTTTTGGCCCAAAAGCATGGCCCAAACAGGGTGTGAGACTAAATACCAGTAGGAAACCACAAAGAGATTTGTGGCTAACAGAGAGTGAATATATATGGTAGGTAATAAACAAAAGAAGTAGTAAACAAGGAAGTACTCAAAATTAAACATCCCAACAATTTCAAAGCATTAAATACCACATATCATATAAGTATATTATCACAAACAGGTAACCCTCTAGGAAGTAATAATAGCCTATCCCCTCTGGTATTAGATAGCAAACACAAACAACCCTCTAGAAAACACGCACAGTGTCACCCCACTGGTTCAACTTTAGAATAGACTCTCTGAGGAAGCACTCATCGTCAATTCACCATATAGTCTAGTATTATCAAAGACTCTCTTAAGAAGAACTCACCGTCAATTCTACCTATAGTATTTTAATGGTATCCTATAGGCACTCTGAGGAATCACTCAATGTCAATTCCCACTGTGGCCTTGAAACAAAACTATAGACCCTCTGAGGGAACACTCAACATTAATCCCCCCTTTGGTCTCACAGCGTGATAATAATTATAGACACTCAGGGAATCCCTTATGTCCATTCTCTGTACGGTTTTCTACACTAGGTTCTCACAGACCTATGTAAGTAAAAAGAGCATAGAAATGCAATACAACCAAAGTAAACTTCAAGAACAACTTGGATAACCAGTCCACGACATAACAACTTGTCAGATAAAAAATTACCCCATCCTAACAGTACTAGGAATGGGAAAAAGTCAGCAGCCCAATATACAAACTAGATCAAATAGTAAGAACAAGAAAACATGGGAAAAACCTTCATATCATGGATAAGTAAACCCCATTCTCAACAAATAACGCCTATCCAATCAAACTAGGGCATAGTAGGGAAAAAATAGGGCTAAAACCATAAACCTGCAATACCCCATTCATGGGTATTTGTAACTTTTGCATACAAAACTCAAAGACTATCTATGGAATGGCACAAACCACCTACCTAGGAATTAGGAGATCAATTAATTGATCCTCAGGCCTTGAATCACCATAGAAATTCATAGAACAATTAAATTCTAACACAACAAAGGGAGTCCAATTTAGAGAACAGACACTTGATTGAGGGCTCAGTTATGATCTGTGTCTTACATAATCTCTCCAATGAACTAGGTTGAGAAGAAGACGGTTATGTCTGTCAGACATGACCCCAGTACTATTAATGAAAAAAAGTACACATCATGTACCTTATAAGTACACAACATGTATATTCCTTCACCGACACCTACATTATGCTGTCTCCAGGTCACCACACACAGCTGTGTGTAGGGCCATGACACGACTATCACTTAGCTACCTACGATAACTGAGTACACGACATGTACTTATAATGTACATGACATGAATTTCTAGAAAAATCCCATTTTTCCTAAAAAACACCAAAAAATGAAAGACATACCTAAAAAGAAGATTTCGGTTCTTACAAGTAGAAGTAACTGTAGGAAAAAAATTTGTAATATCTTGCTTCATACCTAGCACCATAAATCACTGTAACCTATCACAATAAATCATTATAGTGCTCGAATGAGTGTCCCATGAAGAACTATGATAGTTAAAAAAATGTGCCACTCATTGATGATGGGTTGACAAACTAGTTCATAAAATGGAGAATACCATATGAAGAGAGAGACTACTTATAATATCTTTCACCACCAAATAGGGTTTCTAAAATTTCTCTTACCAGTTCATCCTTCTACTGGTCTAATAGAATAAACAGAATGGGATTTTATGTTAACCAAACACTATTCATATTCACAACTAAAACATCCTCATAAGAATATAGGTGAAACTAATCAAAGGCCCTCCTAAGGATCCACTCCTTATTCGATTACAGAACAAACTATAATGGTACTTTCCATATAAGGGAATCTTTAAAAACATTCCCGTTCTCTTAGGTATGGGCAATGTCAATGTTAAATGTATGAATGTATTCCAGCCACTAAATTTGTATGAGATTCATGTATTTCATAGAAAAAAATATATATTGGACTATATTTGTTATAAAATACTTTGATTATTTCCCCAAGAAGATAGTGGTTCTAACATTTAAGCACATTCATAACTTTTTCATGCTCTAAATCAAGAGTTGGGTAATTACCCTGACGAATTCAAAGCTGGTGAGTTCCATAAGCCTCCAAATTAACATATTGTATAATCACACAACCCGAAAAAGTATAGAAGAATCCTAAAAACCATATTATTCTTATCGATACAAGGTAAGATAAAAATAGAATCTAATGTAATATTTCATTTCAGCTCATCAAATGAAGACTTGTAAGTTGAATCTCATATGAATTTTTGCACTTTCTTACTTTGATCAGTAAAAGATGATGGAAAATTTGTTAGATTATTGGTGAAGAGTTGATTGTACCCCAAAAGTCAAAGCAATATCTGAATCTCAAAGACATTTTGTCATTCATCACTTTAGTAGAAAACATTCACCTTTTATGGATATACTAATAATAAATTCTCATAAATCCTACACGCTTAGAAATTCACCTCTGGAATCTTGAAAAAATATTTCAAAAGCCTTTCATACTAACTCTCACTCATAAATATTTCCATAAATAACTCAAATGGTTCTTATGCCTATGATCAAATATTTAATATACTAAAATATCATCCAAGAATACTACAAAAAAAGTGATGATATACTCAAAGAATATTCAAATCATCAAAGACATAAAAACATCTACAAAATTATTCAATGAAAATGCCATCATAAAATATTTTTAATGGCCATACCCACTCCTAAAATCTATCTCTAGTATAATAATCTCTCAAAAAATTAGAATATTATAAGATAATCAAATATTGATATTTAAAATCATTTCCCCCTTTAAATAGTAGAAAAAAACATCCATATGAGGCAAAGGATGCTTATTATTAACTGTGACCTGGTTTAACTTCCAATAGTTGACACACAATCATAGTGAACCACATTCTTTCTAGGAAAAGGGAATATGTGATGCCCAAGGAGAAACACTAGTTTTAAAAGGGAAATTCTTTATCAAATCATCGAACTAAATCATTTTCTATCTCGACTCTTTTTATGTCATACGATTATAGGGTATCAAAACTGGTTGCATACAAAACAAAAAATCAATTGTAAGATCTACCTACCTCTCTAGAGGAATATAAGATATATCAACTAGGAAATTATTAGTAATTTCCAACAAAATATATTTAATATTAGAAATTTAAGAAACATCATTGGGTACTAATTTTATAGAAGATAACATACTCCAATGCTATGGGTGGGAAGGTTCTGCATGACCTGACCATAGGTCCCACTCTCCATGAAGCATTGGAGAGTTCCCATTGGATGTAAATAAAAAACATTCTACTGATAAAAATCAATCATAGATTGGTTATAAAAAATCCAATACAACATGATGATGATGTTAAAAATATTCAGATGTATTTTGAGGATATCTCATACTAACAATTTATTAACTATCGATAGAAAACAAGAATGAAACAAAACTTCTTCCCATTAATCATTCAAATAGGTGTTGATAATTTCATATCAAAATTCATGAGTTACATTGGAATTTTAAGAATATCTAAAAAATAAAAAAATAAAAATGACTTGGTGGAACATATATGAAATAAACTAGCCACTACGAAAGAAGTAATAAATATTGTACATCTCAATCTCATGGGACTTGTATCTACCTACTCTAAAAACTCATCCCTTGAGTGAATGTGCTTCACTTTTGAGGCCTATGGCTGGAGTCCTCTAGTCATTAAAGAATCTGATTGAGATATAGTAACCTTTGGATATGGAGATCCTTGATCAAATTTGTAACGGCCCAGAATTTTGAATAAATCATGTTTCCTAATTTTATGTGTTATTTTTTTATACTCAAAAAAAATGTTTCATTTTATAACATGAGTATAATTAAAATGAGACCATTGGGTTTTGACTGTTATATGACCATTGGTCAATATGACCCCTGGAAACTAAACGTTTTGATTATTGTCTCTAAATACAAGTAATCTTGGTTAATTATTATAGAAATAAGATTCGATGGCCTCACCCAGTAGTCTTGGACTGATCGAACCCCATCTAACAGAACTTGGGAAGGAGGTAGCACCACTGGGCTTTTCTTTGAACCAAACCCAAGATGAACTTCATCGTGTTAAGCTAGAACGGAATCTCCTTTACGAGAAGTTCAAACTGATAGAAATTACTACTCGTGCGATGTTAGCTGAGCCTCCCTCAGATTCTCTCAACTTAAGACACCTTACACTTAGGTCCTATGCTAGTGTCATAAGGGGCTATGTAAGGAGACCGTAACTGCCTTGTGTAATCCTTTGTTTTAAATAAAAATTGGGATTTCATTTTATGATGAAGTTTATGAATTTTTAAATGACCAGATAAATATAGTATGCATATTTTTTATGAATTTTAGAAAAAGGATATTTTAAAAATGTTTATGTATTCCTTAATTAATTAAAAATGTGTAATGATATTCAAAAAATGGTCTTCTACAATTATGTTCAGTACGAAATTTAGATTCTAATAAGATCAACTTAATTTTTGATGAATAGTAAATTATGAATAGTGATTTTATCATTAGGATTAGTAATGTGTCCAAATCGATTAGTAATCTCACTGAAAGAAAGTATTAATATAATCTAGGCACCTTGATTAAGTAATGTGATTCAATAAAATAGTTAAATAACGATTTCATAAATTATTATTCAAGTATTAGTTTTTTTGAGTGAATAGTGTTTTTTAATTAAAAATTAAATTAAAAATATTAAAAAATTATTTTTATAAAATGGATTTCATTTTTGAACTCAGAGCACCAATATTATGTTATGGTAATTTTTGGGGTTTTTTCTGAAAAAATGAATTTTCGGTGAATAGTGTATTTATTTAAAAAATAAATTAAAAATATTTAGAAAATTATATTTATAAAATGGAGTTAAGTTTTGAAATCATAGCATTGATATTTGGTGAAGGTGAAATTTTGGGATCTTTTTGAGAAAGTTGAATTTTCAGTGAATAGTAAAAATACAGTTTTAGGGTTTCAGTATGTTTAATGACATCATAACTGTGTCCTGATGATATCATGAGATATTTTAAGGGATGGTTGACAAAAGGTGATGAATTATTGTATGGGTGGGACCATGTGGCCTAACTTCATGGGAAATATCTTGGGAGAGCACATGGTTTTGATAAAACCACTTTTGAGGTGTCCCTTGGCCCTTAAGGCCTTGTCCCCTCACTTTCCCTATAAATACCAAGCCATCCTCTCATCCACTTCGACTCCCCACTCTCCCCCAACGAAGTTCGGGTCTCATTACCTCCCAAGGAGTCCTCCCAAGGTGCCCCCAAGCCCTCAAGGTCCCAACCATTGAGTTTTAAGAGTTACGTTTTAAGGTAAGGGATCTAATCTCTCTCTTTCTTTTCAAGAAATCTCTTTTATGTAGTTTCTTTTATGCTCTATGTTATTATGTTAAAGGGTGTTCTTTTATACTCTTCTTTATTCCCTTTTCATGTTCACATAATGAGAGATCCCCTCTTACTCTCATTATTTCGTTTTATGAAGTTTTAAGTGGCACCGTTAGGCTGCCGAAATTTTTTTAACGGATTCTTTCTCCCTTCTCATTTTACAAGATCTATTTTCATGTAAAGTATTTCAAGTTCCTTTTTATTATGTTGGGGTATGATCTATAAATTTAACATACTGATTTTTTATGATCATATGATGAGATGCCCCATTTGATCTCTTCAATTCAGTATTTTGAAGTTTTAAGTGGCGTTGTTAGGCTGCCGAATTTTTAAGTGGTTCTTCACCCTTCTCGTTTTGAAGTTCTACTTTCATGTCAATTATTTCAAGTTACTTTTTGTTATGTTTGGGTATGATCTCTATATCTACCATAATGATCTTTTATGACCATATGATGAGAGACCCCATTTTATCTCTTCAATTCAGTATTTTGAAGTTATAAGTGGCGCCGTTAGGCTGCCGAATTTTTAAGTGGTTCTTCACCCTTCTCGTTTTGAAGTTCTACTTTCATGTCAATTCTTTCAGGTTCCTTTTTGTTATGTTGGGGTATGATCCCTATATATATCATACTGATCTTTTATGACCATATTATGAGATACCCCATTTGATCTCTTCAATTCAGTATTTTGAAGTTTTAAGTGGCGTTGTTAGGCTGCCGAATTTTTAAGTGGTTCTTCACCCTTCTCGTTTTGAAGTTCTACTTTCATGTAAATTATTTCAAGTTACTTTTTGTTATGTTTGGGTATGATCTCTATATCTATCATACTGATCTTTTATGACCATATGATGAGAGACCCCATTTTATCTCTTCAATTCAGTATTTTGAAGTTATAAGTGGCGCCGTTAGGCTGCCGAATTTTTAAGTGGTTCTTCACCCTTCTCGTTTTGAAGTTCTACTTTCATGTCAATTCTTTCAGGTTCCTTTTTGTTATGTTGGGGTATGATCCCTATATATATCATACTGATCTTTTATGACCATATTATGAGATACCCCATTTGATCTCTTCAATTCAGTATTTTGAAGTTTAAGTGGCATCGTTAGGCTACTGAATTTTTAAGTGGTCCTTGCACCTTTCTCCATTTTCAAAGTTCTAATTCCATGTCAAGTCTTGAAAGTTACTTTTTATTATGTTGGCGTATGATCTCTATATCTATCATACTGATCTTTTATGTTCATATGATGAGAGACCCTATTTGATCTCATCAATTCATTTTTGGTTGAAGTTTATGTAACATCGTTAGGCTGCCGAATTTTCATAAGAGAAATCTTATTTTTTGTCTTCCTTTCATGTTCTTCATTTCATATGGTATATTTTCAAATTTAATTACCATGTTCTTAAATCCCTTATATTCTATCCCTCTACAGTTTTATGGGTCATTTAGGAATGTTTGACCCATGTCCCCTCTCTTTTCAATGATTTCTAAAAACCTTGTAACATAGCCGTTATGCTGCAGAATTTTCGTCTCAAAACGCCTCTCTCTTTTCTCAAAATTATTTAATGTTATAAATTGAATACTCAAAGATCTTATTTCTACAGGGGTATTCACATATATACCAAATGGTTCTATTTTAAATTCTGGGATTTACATACATGAAACCCGCTTTCCCTTTTCGTGGGTTTCAAGTGACGTAAAGATCATGTCTTTAAAGCAGTTTTTAATACGTTATGATTATGAAATGAAACCCATTTATTTTATTCTATATGGGTCATTTATGAAATGTTTGATGATGATATATGTGGATCACATGATAATAATGGAAAATTTAAGGGTGTGCCCTGATAGTCCTCCAATGCATTGGGTTATGATGTAACCACTAGAGATTACAATTTTCACGATATCTTGGTGAATAACCTAGGTAATTTTCAAATGACACCTTGGGGAAGGACCTTGGTGATATGTTCATGATTGTCTATATTAAATGTTGTATCCACATCTTCAAGTTATGAAAAATTTTATTTTTATTATGATTTATCTCATGATTTCTTTCTCATGCCTTAAAGTTCTTTTCATGACCTTATTGAAGTATCTCAAGTTCACATGTAAAATGTTTCTCTTGTATCCCTTACTGGGCCTTCTGATCGCCCTTTCTTTTGATGTATGTCCCCAGGTTATGAGATGCAGTAATGAACCTAGGATTAACATGAGGAGAAGCTTTTCAAGTGTTTAAAAAGAATGTTTTATGTTTTCATGTTATAAGTTCCTGGTTTCCAGGACACTAAACATTAAAGATCCTCAGTTTTGTAAAATGTAATGAAGGTTTATGTGATAAAAAGGAGGGATGCTATAGTTGGTATCAAAGAATGGTTTAGTTATTTGTAGAAATTAGGATATGAAAACTTTAGGAAGAAGCCTATAAAAAATTTTATATATAGGAAATATTTCTGGTATTTTGGTGAGTATTGAGTAATGGGTTGCCAAGCAAATACATCCCTGTCTAGATACGAGTAGGTAGAGGCGGCTCTGGCACAGATGTACAGAGGGGTAAAACCCGAAAACACCGCTTTGAGCTAGACTCAAATGGGAACTGGTACACGACAATGGGCCTTGCTGCACTCTTGGTTACGACACTCCTGGGGGATATGCTTTGGTAAATTCATAAGCTTAGTATGAACCATTGTTAAAGGAACAAAGATAAAATAAAATAATGATTCACATAAGAATATATAATCATGGATAACCTAGATTGGAACCTAGGGGATCACAAGTTAGGATATACTTTTATTATACAAGTTTATCCTTTTATGCTTAAAGTTTCCTTTTCATGATTATTGGCTAAGTATTTAAGCCCCTAATTATAGTTTCTTTTCTTAGTTAATGGCGGGAAATGGAAGAATATGTCCCAACAACCAATGTGATAGGAAATGCGACTATTACCGTATTAATATGACAGAGATGATTAGGGGATTAAAAGATGATTATTATTTTGGAAGACGTTCACTATTTTGGGGACCCTATATGATCGAGGTAAATAGATTACTACGGTATTTTCATTGAGGAGTAAGGTTGACTTATATTTTGAAGAATCGATGAATTTAAGGTGGACTTATAGTAATTTAGGTTACTTAATGGAATTATTAACCTATCTTGGGTAAAATATGTTTAGGTTAGATACTTTTGTTATAAGATGTTTGGAGTGGTTGATGTTGTTTGGAGATGAACAATGAAGTTTATTTTGGAAGACTATGTTATCAAATCCTTCTTGTATTTGGGTTTCAATCTTATTTTGGTTTATTTTGAGGAATTTTAAGGACCGTTATTTATGGAATGGTCTATGATGAACTTTGGGTAGTACCATGGAACTTTGAATATTTAAAAGTAGTTTCCATTCCTATGGGATTATTTATTTTTGAAGAGTTGTTTTACCTTACCCTTTCTATTTTTGGGATAATGTTTAAAGACAGAAGAAATAGATAGTTAATCTTTTGTGGATTATGTGATTCTCTAGAAAATGATTCTTGTGTTTTGATGAGACCAAGTAGTTTTGAATTCTCATATTTTGGAGAAATGATTGGTTTTGGGTAGAAACTTATTAAAGGATGAAACTCTACATGAAGATAGGTATATTTTCTTATGTTTTTGTTTTATGTTGTAAATGAATTCCTCAAAATTATGAAAAGGAACGTAAAACAAAAACGTTGTTGGTTTACGTTTCCTACTGGGTAATGAAAGACCGTTTACACACATCATAAGTTTTGGATTTTCTTATGGTTAACTTTCTCCTAATCATGTTTTCTATCACACTCCCTCAGAACTTGACCCTTTGTTTTCTCCTCCATGTCCATGTTTTCCTACATGTAATCTTAGTGTGGGCTAACTCGGGTGACCTTTTTACTTCCCTTTTTTCTTTTAAAGTAATAGTTTTACTGACTCCTTTTCCGATGTGGGACTTTCAATGAAATTTCAAAACCCAATTTTAAAAATGGCGAGGACACAATTTCTTAAGGGGGAAAGATTGTAACGACTAGAAATTTTGAATAAATCTTGTTTCCTAATTTTATGTGTTATTTTATTTTATTTTTATACTCAACAAAAATGTTTCATTTGATAACATGAGTATAATTAAAATGAGACCATTGGGTTTTGACTGTTATATGACCATTGGTCAATATGACCCCTGGAAACTAAACTTTTTGATTATTGTCTCTAAATACAAGTAATCTTGGTTAATTATTATAGAAAGAAGATTCAATGGCCTCACCCAGTAGTCTTGGACTGATCGAAGCCCATCTAACAGAACTTGGGAAGGAGGTAGCACCACTGGGCTTTGATCTGGACCAAACCCAAGCCGAACTTCATCGTGTGAAGCTAGAACGAAATCGCCTTTAAGAGAAGTTCAAACTGATAGAAATTACTACTCGTGCGATGTTAGCCGAGCCTCCCTCAGATTCTCTCACCTTAGCACACCTTACACTTAGGTCCTATGCTGGTGTGATAAGGGGCTATGTAAGGAGACCGTAACTGCCTTGTGTAATCCTTTGTTTTAAATAAAAATTGGGATTTCTTCTTAGGATGAAGTTTATGAATTTTGAAATGACCGGATAAATATAGTGTGCATATTTTTTATGAATTTTAGAAAAAGGATATTTTAAAAATGTTTTTGTAAACCTTAAATAATTAAAAATGTGTAATGATATTCAAAAAATGGTCTTCTACAATTATGTTCAGTACGAAATTTAGAGTCTAATAAGATCAACATAATTTTTGATGAATAGTAAATTATGAATAGTGATTTTATGATTAGGATTAGAAATGTGTCCAAATGGATTAGTAATCTCACTTAAAGAAAGTATTAATATAATATAGGCACCCTGATTAAGTAATGTGATTCAATAAAATGGTTAAATAATGATTTCCTAAATTATTATTCAAGTATTAGTTTTTTCGAGTGAATAGTTTTTTTAACTAAAAATTAAATTAAAAATATTTAAAAATTATTTTTATAAAATGGATTTCATTTTTGAACTCAGAGCACCGATATTATGTAATGGTAATTTTTGGGGTTTTTTCTGAAAAAATGAATTTTCAGTGAATAGTGTATTTATTTAAAAAATAAATTAAAAATATTTAGAAAATTATTTTTATAAAATGGAGTTCATTTTTGAAATCAGAGCATTGATATTTGGTTAAGGTGAAATTTGGGGATCTTTCTGAGAAAGTTGAATTTTCAGTGAATAGTAAAAATACAGTTTTAGGGTTTCGGTATGTTTAATGACATCATAACTGTTTCATGATGATATCATGAGATATTTTAATGGATGGTCGACCAAAGGTGATGAATTATTGTATGGGGGGCCCCATGTGGCCTAACTTCATGGGAAATATCTTGGGAGAGCACATGGTTTTGAGAAAACCACTTTTGAGGTGTCCCTTGGCCATTAATGCCTTGTCCCCTCACATTCCCTATAAATACCAAGACATCCTTTCATCCATTTCGACTCCCCACTCTCCCCCAACGACGTTCTGGCCCCATTACCTCCTAAGGAGTCCTCCCAAGGTGCCCCCAAGCCCTCAAGGTCCCAACCTTTGAGTTTTAAGAGTTACGTTTTAAGGTAAGGGATCTGATCTCTCTCTTTCTTTTCAAGAAATCTCTTTTATGTAATTTAATTTATGCTCCACGTTCTTACGTAAAAGGGTGTTATTTTATACTCCTCTTACTTCCCTTTTCATGTTCACATAATTAGAGATCCCCTCTTACACTCATTATTTCGTTTTATGAAGTTTTAAGTGGTGCCATTGGGCTGCCGAAATTTTTGTAACGGATTCTTTCTCCCTTCTCATTTTTCAAGATCTATTTTCATGTAAAGTATTTCAAGTTCCTTTTTATTATGTTGGGGTATTATCTCTAAATTTATCATACTGATATTTTATGATCATATGATGAGAGACCCCATTTGATCTCTTCAATTAAGTATTTTTAAGTTTTAAGTGGCGTAATTAGGCTGCCGAATTTTTAAGTGGTTCTTCACCCTTCTCGTTTTGAAGTTCTACTTTCATGTCAGTTCTTTCAAGTTACATTTTGTTATGTTGGGGTATGATCTCTATATCTATCATACTGATCTTTTATGACCATATAATGAGATACCCCATTTGATCTCTTCAATTCAGTATTTTGATGTTTTAAGTGGCGCCGTTAGGCTGCCAAATTTTTATGTGGTTCTTCACCCTTCCCGATTTGAAGTTCTACTTTCATGTCAATTCTTTCAAGTTACTTTTTGTTATGTTGGGGGTATGATCTGTATATCTATCATACTGATATTTTATGAACATATGATGAGAGATCCCATTTGATCTCTTCAATTCAGTATTTTGATGTTTAAGTGGCGTCGTTAGGCTGCTGAATTTTTAAGTGGTCCTTGCACCTTTCTCCATTTTCAAAGTTCTAATTCCATGTCAAGTCTTGAAATATTATTTTTATTATGTTGGGGTATGATATCTATATCTATCATACTGATCTTTTATGTTCATATGATGAGAGAACCTATTTTATCTCATCAATTCATTTTTGGTTAAAGTTTATGTAACGCCGTTAGGATGCCGAATTTTCATAAGAGAAATCTTATTTTTGTCTTCCTTTCATGTTCGTCATTTCATATGGTATATTTTAAAATTTCATTACAATGTTCTTAAATCCCTTATATTTTGTCCCTCTACTGTTTTATGGGTCATTTATGAATGTTTGACCCATGTCCCCTCTCTTTTCAATGTTTTCTAAAAACCTTGTAACATAGCCGTTATGCTACAGAATTTTCGTGTCAAAATGAATCTCTCTTTTCTAAAAATTATTTCATGTTATAAATTGAATACTCAAATCTCTTATTTCTAAAGGGGTATTCACATATATACCAAAATGTTCTATTTTAAATTCTTGTATTTACATACATGAAATCCGCTTTCCATTTTTGTGGGTTTAAAGTGACGTAAAGATCAGGTCTTTAAAGAAGTTTTTAAAACGTTATGATTATGAAATGAAACCCATTTATTTTATGCTATATGGGTCATTTATGAAATTTTTGATGATGATATATGTGGATCACATGATAATAAAGGCAAATTTAAGGGTTCGCCCTGATAGCGCTCCAATTCATTGGGTAATGATGTAACCACTAGAGATTACAATTTTCACGATATCTTGGTGAATAACATTGGTAATTTTCAAATGACACCTTGGGGATGGACCTTGGTGATATGTTTGTAGACGCCGGAAAAGTCCGTTGTTCCCAAAGAAAGCTCCGGATGTGGGAAGCGAGGTCATATTTGGAGTCGGAAGCATGTTTCGGAGGGCCCGGAGGCCTTGCGCGGAATTTTGGAGACCCGCGCGCAAAGTTGATGAGCCGCGCGCAAACCTCCCGGGATGCGCGCAATGCGCTGGGCCGGCGCGCAATTTTGCGCGCCAGTGGCCCGCGCGACTCCCTTGCGTGCCGGGCCCGATTCCGCGCCCGCGAAGAGAATTCCGCGCCCGTGAACCGGATTCCGCGCCCGGGGTTGCCTATAAATATAAGGCGACCCCCGCCATTTTGAGGGTTGCCGGAATTCGAAAGGTCTATCGTGCGCGCAATCCAACCCCTTCCGCGCGCAATTCCGATCTTCAGGTAACCTCTTTTCCTTCGCGCAATAAAGCCTTGGGGTTCGCCTTTGCGCGCAATCCCCTTGGCCCCTTTCCTTTGAAATAATTCTTCACCCAAAGGCTTTCGCGCGCAAAAGAAGCCTCTTGCGCGCAATTGCCCCCGGGTGCGCGCAATCCAGCCCGATTGCACGCACCCCCCCTTTTTAAAGTGGCCATTCATTAAAGAATGGGCCGTTTCCCCCGCGCGCTATCCGAAGCCCGGTGCGCGCAATCTCAATCATCTGCGCGCAAAGCGCTGGCCCAATTGCGCGCCAGCCTGCCCATTTGCGTGCCGACCCGCGGTATTGCGCGCCAAGCTCCTCTTTTGCGCGCAATCCGCTGGAGTCGCCCCCTTTGACCCCCTGAGGGTACCCGCCTGCGTGGCGCCCGATGATCTTCATCCCGGGTGCCCGCACCGCGCGTTGTCTTCCCGTGCGGCCCTCCAGGCTCGCGCGAAGTGACACAGACCCATCGGCGACACTACTTCGTCCCAGCTACAAGACGTTAAACTGTACGCTATTCGTCCTGCACGACGTTAAACTGTAATTCGTCCTGCATGACGCTAAACTGCACCACGTCCTGCACGACGTTAAACTGCATACGTCCAAGCTGCATGACGTTAAACTGCCTAGCCCCCATCGTCCGCGCTGCAAGACGTTAAACTGCCAAGCATCTTCATCCTCAACACATGACGTTAAACTTTACTTCGTCCGGCAAGACGTTAAACCGTCCGCTTCGTCCTCAACACATGACGTTAAACTGTACTTCGTCCGGCAAGACGTTAAACCGTCCGTATCACCCGATCCCGTGCCCCGCACGCAGGGTCCTCCCGGTTTGGATGTGGCCCCCACCCGCTCGTCTCTGCAGGGATGTCGGGATTGGAGTGGCCTTCACCCACGGGGGTAGAGTGTTACAAACAGAACGAACTACGTGGACTTTGATCCCTGTCTTCTAAACAGGGTACGTAGGAAGCCTCTCCGAGGTTCAAGCCCACCACCTGGTCGTCCCGGTCGTATTCACGTCGGTTCGTCCATCCGTGGACCCCTCCTGGGTTCACATTCACGTCGATTCACCTATGAATCCGCTCTTGTGGGGGACTGCACATGTGTATCTCCATTGCACTTCCCCACTGCCTTTTTCTATTTCTCCCTTCAGCGTCCAGCACGACGTGAAACTGTGATCCACCCGGCCGTTCCATCCCCCTCTGTGCGAGGTGGTTCGGTTCAACCCTTCGCCCGACAGCCTCGATCTCTTCGTGAGTCAGGTTGTCGACGTCCAGCATGACGTTAAACTGTATACCCGAACTACGCTGACTTTGATCCGCGCTAACGCACGGTACGTAGGAATCCCCTATGGGGTCCAAGCTCTTCACTCCATCATCCATCCTGATCCTTACCCGGGCCGCCACATCCCTGTGGGGTCATGCCATTTCATTCCACTCCACTTCACTCGGGAAGCTGCCCATGTGCTGGCCCCAGCATTGGAGGTTCCCTGCAAGGGGTTCTGTCATCTGATCCACTTCTCGTGTTGATCAGTCCGATGCCGTCCCCGCATGACGTTAAAATCGCGGCATACCCCATGTCAAACATGGGAAGCTGAGGAAAACCTCAGGTAACACAGTTCCCCGCACCCAGCACGGGATGCCTCAGGCCATCACGCCTTCGAGAAGCCCTATTAGGGACGGAAGGAAGACATGCAGAGTCGCAGTGCTAAGACACGCCCCCAACACCCAGAGCCACCCGGTCTCCTCACCGCAGGTTGCTGCCCCGACCAGACTCCTTGGAACGTCAGGGCGGAAGCAGCGTAATTAACCGGTGTCCATGAAGATATGGCACTGGGAACGAGATTCACGAACATTCTTAAATCTATGAGGGAGACCTGGATTAGGCGACGAGTTCCGAGGAGACGTCCACGGAAGGAGGAGCCGAAGTCCCATCATCCCGGTTTCGATCAAGGAGCAGATGCCCCTGAATAAGGGACGGATGCCGCCCGCCTTTGGAAAGCGGGACTGTGGGACCACAAGCCGCGCGCGCCCATCCCCTCGGGTTGACGGGTGCACGCGCGAACGCGTCCTGGCGGAACAGCGCCGGAATAGAAACCCGACGCACATCCGCACCGAAACAGAAAAATGGTGAACCCGACGTGAATCTCTTCTCCTCAATACGATGACCGATGGCTTTCAGAGGTGTTGGAAGACCAGCATGCTGCTCGACCGAGCATTCAGTTTTACCCACCAGGGGCTGGGGAAGGGAAATCGGGCACTCTGTCTCGCGACGTCGAGGGCCTGGGTCCCCCCCACGGAAGGCGTCGTGGCACTAATGGTTGGTTGTCGATTCCTTTTCCTGTCAGTGTTAATGGGTTCTTCTCACTGCTTTCAGAAATCAGGTCGCCCAATCCAGTGCCCGATCTCCGCCCGCCCACTGGCGCAGGGTTAGGGGAAACACCGACGCGGCTACTCCGCGCGGTCCCGCCCGTTCCACAGCCGTCCCAGAAGCCGCAATTGCGGGATAACCATGCCCTCTCTCCCCCTCGGAGGTCATCCAGAGAAGGGTGATCAACAACTTGGTGCGGAGATATGAGGAAGAGGGAGTCATCCCCACCAGGGACATGGCTCGCCTAGACCTCGAGGAAGCTGCACCTCGCCACCAACGCCACCCCCGAGGGCCGCGCAGGGAGGCACCGCTGCCTACCTCGACGTCCAACCGTTTCGGGAGTTTATCCCCGGAATGCTCCGACAGTTCCTTCCCCTATGCGGATGAGGTGGAAGATGCCCGGGACTACCCTATCCGAGATCCGCTCCAGGGATCCACGATAAGGGCTCCCGCCAGGCCACGTCAACGCCGCCGCCAGACTTCTCAAGTCGAAGAGCGGGCTCTCCACCTGCCCGCGCCGCTCATCCCGACTCGTTTGTCCCGACGCCAACGTCGGGCTCGAGCAGAAGAGGATGCCCACCTTGGGGCCCTAGCAACAGCGGCCGCGTTGGCTCAGGCCACTACTGGCTCCAGTCACCAGGCCCCTACGCATCCTGAGCGGGGGCACGTCTATGCCCGACCTGGATCGAGGCCCCGACCGCCCCAAAGGCAGGTTGGGTTGACTCTCCCGGTTGCTGGTATAGGAAATAGCCACCGCGGACCACCTCGCGGTAGCGCTATTCACCGACAGGGTCTACTCCGTGTGGCCGATCCAAGAGGTATGGTTCACTCCGCCTTCCGATCCCGGCCCGGAGGCCTGCCCGGAATCATCTCTCCCTGCGTCCCCTTTGATATCTGTCCCGGTGCTCCTCGCACCTTGGTTTCCAATCCTCTTGGCCCCAGCACCAGTGTGGCCGGAGGACGCCAGGATAGAGATCATCCATGCCCCGAAGAACCACCCAGGGGCAGGAAGGCGAGGCGTCAACACCGAGGGAAGAATGTTACGGAATTCCGGACAGAGATCCGACCGGTTCGTTTCTCTGATACAGAGGCGGAGTATGATTCGGCGACAGTGCCCTCCCCCCAATCCCACCAGTCAGGGGCAGGGGTAGGAATGCGGCACGTCAGCCTCGTACTTCCCGAGAGAGAGATCGATACGATCCCCGCTTCTCTCTGAAGGTATATCCGGAGTAGCGAGGGCCTGGTAGACCCCCAAGGATCAAACTTGCGGTTGGTACCGACCCCTCCGGAAGCGCCTCCTGCCTCGATCGGAGAAGCCGGTGAATTTTTCTGGGGAGCGACGGTCGAACCACGATCCGGTGAACCCTCGGCGAGCACCGATGCTACGGCAGGATGTTCGCTCGCCGGCCCGTCCTATCGTGATGTGGTAGCCGGGGCACCGCCACCCTCAGAGGGCGGCCCGGGGCATGGAGGCCAATCGGCCTGCTCGCCGTATTCACCGCCGGCCAGCCCGTCGGCCCGGCGGCCCGCCTCGGCACCACTGTCGGTTCCCCGTCCATTCCCAGTCGTTGAAGAGGACCAAGGAGACCTGGGTCCCGAGTTTGAGTCATGGAGCTTCTGGACCGTCCTTGCAGAGGTCCACTTCCCTGAGAAGTTTTGGCCAGTCGCAGGACCGGACTTTGATGCACCCGAATCGCTCACCCCGGATGAGTTCGAATGCTTCCGCCGAACTCTCCGGGAGACTCACTCCCGTATTCACCGCCTACAAATGCCATATCCCGGGAGTCAAGTGCACCTGGAGGATATTGGTGAGCAGTGCCGTCAAATTGACCTGGGCACGCTCCCCGCGGTTCGGCACCCCGGGTCATTTGGGCACCACGAGGCCCTCCAACAACGATGCGTCGAGTGTTTTCAAGTACTCCACAAGGTTCTTGAGGAATCCACTCCCCACGTGTATATCCGTGGATGGGGGAAGTACACTGCCCTACGCTTCAGGGCGATTCGCCGACAGCCCGATTCACTGGGTGGCCCTGAGGGTATATCCCCAGGGACGGAAACGGTCAATATGGCTGACCTGTCGGGAGAGGGGAACGACTTGGAACTTCTCGATGGGGGCTCTCCCCCCAAAGACAAGCCGTCATTGGATCCATCGGTGAGAGTTACTCGTCATCAGAGGAACCTCCTGGGACTCCCCGCACACACTGAAGCACTGACGTTGAGCCAAAACGTCAGCAAAGGTAAAGAGCACGGCGAGGCTATAAAGCCCGCCGACCCATCTGCCTCCACGTAGAGGGCGGATGAGGATCCCGAGAAGGATATGCTACGTCAACAGCTCGCCGAGCAGAAGAAGCTAGTTGACCAGATCCTCGCCGAGCGCGCTGCAGAGCAGCGGCCTGACTACGGTGATCCTAGGCCAGGACAGCAGGGACAGGAACAACCGCCCCTCGATGAGGCTCTCCCGGGAAACCGTGATTATGCCGTGTTCGCCAACAGGAGAGAGGCCATCGCCTATGGCAAGAGGGCGCGGTATGTTTCACCACACCCTCCCGAGCGGCGTGACTACTTGAGAGACCCCGCTCGGATTCCTCCCGCTTCCCCAAGGGCCGCTCCGCCCGCCATCCCACGAGCTGCCGAGTTCGACGACCTGGTCGACGACCCGATTGAAGGGCCATGCAATGTGCTCGTGGTTAGAGATCCTCACCAGGACTGGAACCCATGTCCGGACGATCCGATGGTGGCACTCATCGCCCGCTTGGAATCCTTGGAGACTCGGCAAGTGGCAATCCCACCGGACGGCAAGCCATACCCAGCATGGGTGGATGACATGCGGCGCCTCCGGGATTCGGGAATCCCACTTTCGCCCCCTTCAACGGAACTGGAGATCCGCCACAACATTTGGCCCATTTCAACTCGAGGTGCGGGCCTATGTTGGGAACTCCGGCGCAGCAAGAGGCCGCTAAGCTTCGCTGCTTTGTCCAGACACTGGAAGGGCCAACATTTGTCTGGTACAACCAGCTCCCCGTCAGATCGATAACTAGCTGGGAGGACCTTCGTAGACAATTCCTCTACCAGTTCAGTTCCACGACCCGGAAGACGAGTATCACAGACCTCTTCAAGTGCAAGCAGAGGCCTGATGAGCGAGTTGCGGACTTCGTCGCCCGATGGAAGGGTCTCACGTATTCCCTTGACATGCCATTGACTCAGGAGCAGTTGCTGACAATGTGCGTCGGGAACGTCAAGACCGATCTGGTCCCTTCCCTGATCACTCAGAATTACCCCGGAGGGTTCAGGGACTTCTCAGACAAAGCTCAACGTCTTGAGGAAGCCCTGCAACAGGCCAGTCAGGCACACCCGCTGCCTCCTATGATTCCTGCAAGGAGAGCCAGCAGGGCTGAGCCTACTGCTGTTGCCCAGATAGAGGCCCCAGGCCATTGGAGCTGCTGCCGGCGAGGCCAGCTCCACAGCCTCATAGGAATCCGCCTCCACGGGCTCAGTTCCCGGCCCAGCAGCGGCAGCCTCAGAACCAGCCGGCCCCTCCGCGTAATGTACCGCCACAACCCAGGCGAGATAATCAGGGTCCACCTCCTCGGCAGGCCCCTCCAGCCCCTCGTCAGGACCACGCTCCCAGGGGCCCGCGATACCTGACTTACTCATTTCATGAGGATCAGGTTCCCGATTATTTCCAGAGCGCCCTGGAGTAGAGGATTGTGCGACTGCCTGAGTGTTGGAGGCTAGAGGAGGCACATCTCACGGATAACCCCCGCTACTGCCCTTACCATCGGGCCCTGGGGCACACCATCCGGCGGTGCTATGTGTTTAAGGATTGGCTCCAAGACTAGATTAACAACAATGTAATCAGGTTGGGCCCAGCTCCGGCACAAGTGGCGGGCGTGTTCGTGGGATCAGATGATGATAGCGGCAATGAGGACGAATGGCAGCTGGTCTCCGACCGCGGATCCCAGAAGTATAATAACTGGATGGCCCGCAAGACGATCATTCGCGCCCATGGAATCATCCGTGCACGCTTGAATCAGCCTGAGCCCCCAGAATCCGCGGGTGCTGCTTCGGCATCGTCGTCCCAGCCTGCCTCTTCCGAGAAGAGCAAACGGCGGCGGCGCAAGAAGGAAGAGCGCGCCCCGCCAGTTCCGCCACTATCCCGCACTCTTGGCGATTTCATGCCCCCGGAGATAGGGGTCTCTCCTCGGATCCGCTCAGCGATGGATGATTCATCCGATGACAGTGTTGGGTACGCTTCGGTTAATACCGTCGAGCTGGTAAATCCCTTTTCGGTTCCCGACGTTGAAGAACACCAGGTGGACCTCCCTAGTGTCCCCGGTCATCGCCACCGTCGGAGGAGCCGCAACAACAGGAGTCGCCGGGGCACAGCAGTTGGTACCTCCAACCAGGCTGTGCACACCACTGAGACTAGGCAGCATGCTCAAAACCGAGCTCAACGTGCGCAGCCCCCCCATCCGGGGATGACGGATTCGCCTCCGCCACTGTTTGTGGTGTGGGACCAGGCAGAACCGCCTCAGCCGCGTCACGATCAGCTCCGCCCTGCCACGAGTCCGTCCCGGCCTCCTGACCCCAATACGGTGACTACTTCCCGGGCTTCAACCAATGAACAACGAGATGCGCCAAGCACCAGTCGGCCGCCGGCCCAACCGGCAAGGCCCGTCATGCTTCCAACCGCAGAGCAACCTCCTGCAACCAGGGGCTCGCGCTTGGCCAAAAGGTATGATGTCCTGAAGCACTTGGCCGACATCCCAGCGAGACTCTCCATCCTTGAGGCTCTGCGCATGTCATCTGAGATGCGCGAGGCACTCGCTGAAGCCCTAAAGAGCCCCCTCCAGTTTGAGACAGAGGTTGCGGCTGCAGAGGCCTTTCATGCCGAAACGATCGAGGACGCCGAATGTCAGGCAGTTATCTCGTTCTCTGGTAAGGATGAAGACCCTCCTATACAGGGACACATTCGTCCGCTGTATGTTACTAGCCAGTTCAATGGCCTTGAAGTCCGGCGCTGTCTTGTCGACACGGGGTCCGGGATTAACCTGATTCCCACTCGGACGCTCCGGAGATTGGGGTTGTCTGAGGATGACTTGATTCCCTCCGACCTCAGGATCCAGGGGTACGACCGCACCGAGCAAACTCCGGTCGGCAAGATACGCTTGAAGACCCAGTTCGGTGCCTTGGTTGCCAACACTGAATTCATGGTAGTCTCTCAAGACACTGCGTATAACGCATTGATGGGCAGGCCATGGCTCTACCTTCATGCGGCGGTTCCCTCGTCATACCACCAATGCCTCAAATACTCCCTTAATGGTCGAGTAGGCGTGCTTCAGGGAGATGCCTCTCCTTTTGCCTCATGTGAAGCCCGCTACCTGGACGCGGACTATTACAAGAGCAAGGATAAGCAGATCCCGGCAGGTGAGGTTGAGCCTTTCGCTGTTGGAGGTGATCCCTGGGCAAGTTTGGATGACGCTTACGTCCTCCCGATTCAACGGTTGGACGTAGCCATGGTCTCGACGGCCTGTGAATCTCCTGATGAGATGACCGCGACCGCCCGTGCCAGCACCAGCGGCCCAGCAGGATCTGGTAGCCCCAATGTAGTTTCCAACGCAGTCTCTCCCGTGGATGATCCCTCCATGAGTGGATAGGACGTGGAAGATTCACCCCCATCCTTTGAGGAGGGCGTCTCCGCCACGGTCGATGAATTAGTACAGGTGAACCTTGGAACCGAAGCAGATCCAAGACCCACATTGGTTAGTGCCTCCATGCCCTCTGAGGAGCGGCAGCAGTACATGGACTTTCTCAGGCAGCACCGTGATGTGTTCTCTTGGGTCTATGATGAGATGTCGGGGCTAGATCCTCAGGTAGCCGTCCACCACCTTGGTCTCCCGGTGAACCATCGCGGGTTCAAGCAGCCTCCCAGGAAGATGCACCCATTTCACGGTGCCATGGTTGAGGCCGAAGTTGACAAGCTTATCAAAGCCAACTTCGTGAGGGAAGTCCAGTACCCCAAATGGCTGGCCAACATTGTTCTGGTCAGGAAGAAGAACGGGCAGATCAGAGTCTGCATCGACTTCCGCGATCTCAACCGCCACTATCCGAAGGATGATTTTCCCCTTCCAGTGACAGAGCTGTTGATTGACGCCACGGCAGGGTTCCAAGCCCTCTCCTTCATGGATGGATACTCCGGATACAACCAAATCCGGATGGCCCCTGAGGATGAGGAGTTCACTGCCTTCAGGGCCCCCCAAGGTACCTTTTGTTACCGGGTCATGCCCTTCGGCCTGAAGAATGCAGGTGCCACCTATCAACGGGCGATGCACCGCATATTCAAGCCAATCCTCGGCACACTGGTGGAATGCTACGTCGACGACTTGGTGGTCAAATCGAGCCAGCGTCAGGACCATCTCAAAGATCTTGAGAAAGTGTTCGGCTTCCTCCGGTCTCGCTTCCTGAAGATGAACCCGTTGAAGTGTGCCTTCGGGGTCACCTCCGGAAAGTTCCTTGGATTTGTGGTAAGATACTGGGGTATTGAGATTGACCCAGAGAAGATCAGGGCGATTATCCAGATGCCTCCCCCAGGTAACATCCGGGAACTGCAAGGGTTCCAAGGCCACTTAGCCTATATACGCCGATTCATCGCGAATCTGGCCGGCAAGTGTAAGCCCTTTTCTCGGCTCATGAAGAAAGGTGCCACCTATGTATGGGATAAAGAGTGTCAGACCGCTTTCGAGGAAATCAAGCAGTACCTGCTACAACCTCCGGTTCTGTTGCCGCCTGTATCCGGGAAGCCGCTGGTCCTCTATGTGACCGCCCTGGAACGGTCCCTGGGTGCCCTTCTCGCCCAGAAGAACAACGAGGGAACAAAGAATAGACTCTATTACCTCAGTCGCATGCTCCTCGATGCGGAAGTTAGGTATTCCCCCATCGAGAAGAGCTGCCTGGTGCTCGTATTTTCCGTACAGAAATTACGGCACTACTTGCAGCACCATGAGGTACAGTTGGTTTCTCGGGTAGACCCGTTGAAATATATCCTGAGCCGGCCTATGTTGACTGGCCGTCTAGCGCGGTGGACTGTGATTCTCCAGCAGTTCGACAACAGGTATGTTTCTCAGAAGGCCATCAAAGGGCAAGCATTGGCAGACTTTCTGGCTGCTCACCCAACCTCCGCGGATCTGCCGCTGGATCTAGGCTTTCCTGATGAGGCCATTCTCTCGGTCGATCATGTCGGTCCATGCTGGCAGATGCACTTTGACGGTGCCTCCCGGAGCCCCACCGGTAGAAGACTTGATAATCCTAAGCTCAACAGAGTGGGCTTGGGTATCGTCTTCATTACCCCGGAGCAAGCCGTGCTGCCATACTCTTTCCTGTTGTCAGAGGGTTGTACCAACAATGAGGCGGAATACCATGCCCTCATCACCAGCCTCGAGTTAGCTCTCGAGATCGACGTGCCCCATCTGTGTGTGAAAGGGTACTCTGAGCTGGTCGTTAGGAAGATCAATGGAGACTATGTTTTCAGGAAGCCGGAACTTGTGCCATTACTGGAGTGCACCCTCCTTCTGATGGCCCGGTTCCCTTCTCGGCCAGAAATTGTCCATATTCCCCGGTCGCAGAACGGTCGAGCAGATGCTTTGGCCAGCCTTGCTGCGTCACTTGAAGAGCCTGAACAGGACAACCTGATCGTCCGCGTGACGCGCCACAGGCTCATCTCTCCCGTTATCCCGGAGGGAGATCGCGGCCCATCGGTAAGTAATCTCACCATGGTTGCCCCTGTGCCCGGAGCCCCGGGTACCTCAGATATGGCAGTCGAATCAGCCCCTGATTGGAGGGCGCCTTTGGTTGAGTACCTCCAACATGGCATTCTCCCATCGGATCGAGCCGAGCGCGAGCGAGTTCGATGCCGCGCATCGCAGTTTGTCCTCCAGAGCAGTCCCGGCCTGGAGCAGATCCTCTACAGACGCGGATTTGATGGTGTTATCCTCCGCTGCCTTCAGGGGGTTGAGATCCCACGAGTCATGCAAGAGGTTCATGCTGGTTCATGCGGTGCCCATCAGACTGGGCCGAAGATGTCCCACCAGATTCGGAGGTTGGGGTACTTCTGGCCCTCCATGATCCATGACTGCATCGAGTATGCCAGGAGGTGCCATGCGTGCCAGGTTCATGCGAACTTTGTGAATCGGCCGCCGGATCCTCTCCATACCACCAGATATTCTTGGCCCTTTGCAGTCTGGGGGATGGACGTTGTAGGACCTTACCCACCGGCGACGGCTCGCCAGTGCCGGTTCATTCTGACCGCCACAGACTTCTTCTCCAAATGGGCAGAGGCGATTCCGCTCTGAGAGGTCAAATCCTGTTCGATCGCTGACTTCGTGACCTCCAACATCATTTATCGATTTGGAGTGCCTCACGCTATCCTTACGGATAACAGAGCCAATTTCCGAGCAGCCGAGTTGAAGAAGTTGTACGCTAAGTACAACATTCGCTCGAACCATACATCTCGCTATCATGTGCAGGCGAATGGACAGATTGAGGCGTTTAACAAGACCCTCTCTAACATTCTGCAAATGATGGTTGGTCAGAACAAGAAGAGTTGGCCGAACAAGCTCCCCAACGCCCTCTGGGCTTATCGGACGACGAAACTCAATTCCACCCAGATGACCCCTTATTCCCTGGTGTATGGAGCTGAGGCCATCCTGCCCATCGAGATCCAGTTACCGTCCTTGCGCACTGCGGTCTACGACCAGCAAGCGCTGGACAGAGCTGCTGAAGCCCGTCTAGTCGAGTTGGAAGCACTGGATGAGAATAGACTTCGCGCCTTGCACAACTTGGAGAGGCATCAAAGCAGAATGGCTCGAGCTTTCAATAAGAAGGTTCGCCTCCACTCCCTCCTGCAGAGTGACCTAGTGCTATCCCTAAGAGCGCCAATGATCCCCGGCAGGAAGCCACCCAAGTTGGAGCCCAAGTGGGAGGGACCTCTTGTCGTCCACAAAGTTTATCCCAATGGCGCGTACTCCCTAGCGACTATGGATGGTGAGCGTGTCACTCCTCCCACCAACGCTAGGTTCCTCAAGCAGTACTTTGTCTGAGTGTACCACGTCCAAGCTACACGAAGTTAAACTGCCCAGCATATCGTCCGCGCGGCAAGACGTTAAACTGCCAAGCATCTTCGTCCAACATGACGTTAAACTGTACCTCGTCCGCGCGACAAGACGTTAAACTTCCAAGCATCTTCGTCCGATCTACAAGACGTTAAACTGTTCAGCATTCGTCCAACATGACGTTAAACTATACCACGTCCGCGCTGCAAGACGTTAAACTGCCAAGCATCTTCGTCCTGCATGATGCTAAACTGCACCACGTCTGAGCTACAAGACGTTAAACTGTTCAGCATTCATCCTGCATGACGTTAAACTGCACTTCAAGAACTACGTGCGGCTTGATTCCCATCCTTATGGGATACGTAGGACCGCCTGAACATTCATGTTTCAGGCCCAGCCCCATTTCCCAGGAATCTCTATCCCGCGTTGGGCCTCTGGCCCCAGTTCCCCTCCTTTTTGTGCGAGGCGTAATGCGTGAGCGGGGGATTATGTCCTCATTCACATCGGTCTACTGGCCGCGCCATACGCCTCCCCCGTGTGTGGGACTACCTCACACCCCTCATCGTCCTGCATGGCGTTAAACTGCCTCTCAAGAACTACGTACGGCTTGATTCCCATCCTTATGGGATACGTAGGACCGCCTGGACGCTTGTGTTTCAGGTCCAGCCCCGTCTCTTGGTTGATCATGGGGATCTGTCGTCTTTTGGTTGCTCTCTGGGTGAGTCCTCCGACCATTTCCGGTGATCTGTTAACATGTTTTGGGTACTTCGGTCTATGACCCGTGGTGTCAGATTCAATCCCGACAAGTCCTGTGTTGCTTGTCGGGCCACGCGCTTCCTCTTGTTCGAGTCTTCACTCAAAGGGATCCTCGTTAGCGGTTTGGGTACGATGCCTCAGTGCTCTTCTACCGCTCCGGGTCGATTTACCGGTGAGTCCTGGGCCGCAAGTCGATATGAATCCTGCGCTTGAGCGGTTGACGCTCGTTTGCTTGCCCCATCCTAGGCTGACGCGATCAGATGTTGTGTTGCGAATATGGTCAGCGACGTCCTTGATCGCCATGAAGGCTCTTTCAGGCTCTGAACATTGGTTGTGCAGTCCTCGTCACACTCCGCCTCTGTGCGTTGTAGTGGAATCTCGACACTCTCTTCATACTGACCTTCAGTACACCTCTACACGTTAGGAAGGCCAACCAGGGTAATGACGTCGTTCGAGGCTCCCACGATCTGAGCACCAAGGATATATGCTGATGTCCTCTCTAAGGGCCATGTGTAGCTGGACCCTCGTCCCCATAAGGAGGAAGGAGTCACCCGAACAATCGCGTTTTGGGCCCAGTATATCTGGAGGCTAGCATCTCTGCCCCTCAAGTGATGGACATACGCAGGCCCCTATCCTAGGATCCTTCTCCTGGAATCATGCGTGACCGCAGGGCTGGGTATGTTCCCACCTCCGCTGAGTCCGCCGTATCGCGATAAGCGGATTCCTCCATGGTCCGAGCCACACGACCTTAAACTGTGTTGTCTGGTCCTACCACACGACCGTAAACTGTGATCGTCTTGGCCGCCCGACGAGAAACGGCACTGCATCGTGATGTTCTCCTCAGGGGACACTCACGTTGGGCGCTGGTTAATAACCACGCCATTCATCAATGCCTTTCATGGCGTGATTATTGTGGCGACGCCAGGGATTCCTTAATCACAGGCATGTCGCTGCACAAAGAAAAACCATCCATCTTTAAGGACAAACAAGAAATATCAAATACCGCTTCTTCTGTGTGCGAGGGTCAGACCCGCACCCCTCCCCGCGCTGGTGCCCGATTGTGTTGCGCCGCGCTTCAAGAACTACGTGTGGCTTGATTCCCATCCTTATGGGATACGTAGGAACGCCCGGATGTTTGAAACTTCGGGTCCAGCCCCCCACCTCTTAGAGATTCCCCCTTCTCTGGGGAATCCGCCGCCTTCAGGCCACCCTCAAGGTGTGTCCCTCGACCCCTTGCAGTGGTCCACTGGTGTCAAGAGTACTCTGGTTTATTGCCAGGAGGGTCAGGTTCATCTTGGTCAGGTTCCTTCCATTTTCAGGCTTCGTGCTCCCTTTCATTCGGACCCATCGCCTACGCCATGGGTGGAGCCCCCGTGAACGGTTTGGACACAATGCCTCAGTGCTCTCCCACCGACTCGGACTGGTGCCCCCAATGGCCTCGGGCAGCAAATCGATATGAATCCTGCGATTGAGCGGTCGATGCTCGTTTGCTGCCTCATTCCATCAACGGTTAGTGCGATATTGATGCTGCTTTTCCGCCACGGTCGGCAGTACTCCCATATCGTTACGCCGGTGCCCCCAGTCCTTGAGTGAATGGCCGCATGATTCACATTACGTTTTCCACCCCCCATTCTGACCAGGCAAAATCTCGACACTCTTGACACTATCCCTCAGTGCATCTTCGCATATCCAGGGGATAGGACCACGATGTGGCGTACTTTGAGGTTCTTATGGTTCGAGCTCTAAGACCTTAAACTAAGATCTACCCTTATGGTCCGAGCTCTAAGACCTTAAACTAAGATCTACCCTTATGGTCCGAGCTCTAAGACATTAAACTAAGATCTACCCTTATGGTCCGAGCTCTAAGACCTTAAACTAAGATCTACCCCTATGGTCCGAGCTCTAAGACCTTAAACTAAGATCTACCCCTATGGTCCGAGCTCTACGACCCTAAACTAAGATCTCCCCAAATGGGATTCTACGTCCTGCATGACGTTAAACTGCACTCTCAGAACTACGTGTGGCTTGATCTCCAGCCTGATGGAGTACGTAGGAACGCCCGGGCATTTCGACTCGGGTCCAGCCTCAGGGATCGCTAAGTCCCACCCCTCCTCATCGCCGGCCGTCTGGCATGACTTCGAGTAGAGTGGTGCAGTTGTGATATTCTCCCCGATCCAGCTCGGGATGCCCCATCGCATTGATGGGAAGTGACAGTTTCCTCGTCAAAGAGGTTCTGTCTGAGAATTAGGGTGATTCACGGCCAGATTAGTGCATCCGCCTAATACGCTTTCCCCACGGTGGCGCAATTTTCAGAGCGTTGGATTCTGTCCGAACAAATCATCACTTCGCCCCACGCTTCGGATGCCCTGTTGATCTGGATTTCCACCCTTGTGCCTGATGGAACCCCCAAAGCAGCATTGATGATGACATGTGATCCGCCTCCTGCAATATGAATGATGACCTTCGGTCCGTCTATTGCAGTAGTATGGTCGATTGATCCATTGTCCGCTTGCCGTCTTGGGCATTTCCTGGAAGGCCGACCGTTGTGGATTTCTGAATTCGGGACACGCGATTCACCCTTTCTCATTTCCCTATGTTCGGATAAAATCTCAACGCCCCTAGCATTGTCCCGCTCGTGTGTCAGAACAAGTTGGGGGGATGATACATTGATTAGGTCTGAGGTCTCCTTTCCTAGGAATGACCTCCCTCTCTTCTTTAGAAATCCAGGCCCAATTATGAATGCCTGAAGCTCGGTTGACGCTCCCGCAAGACAATGAATTGTGGTCGAGCATGTTAAGCTGAAAGATACAGATAAATATGGTGATTCATACAAATGGATCGAAGTACTGAGGAGCGGAAGCAAAATGTTCTGGGAATGGAAAAACAAAGCCCCTAGGGATTAGCGTGCTGGATAAGTCTTTCTAACGCCGCTACCCTTTGGCTGGCGGCCTCCAGGGTTGCTTCTCGCTCTATGCGTGCCCTCTCTTCGTCGGCGGTCGCAGCACGCAGTTCATCGATCCTGGCCTGTGCACGCTCCCGCTCGACTTGAAGTGTGACCATCTGTTGGCCCGCCTCCGTCAGCTGTACCTGGGCGTCGATCAGCTGGGCCGTTAGTTGCTCCACAAGCTCAGTGCACGCTGCGACGAAGGCCTCCTTCTCTGCCGCCTGCCCTTCGAGACGTCGGGCTTCCTGCTCCGCCATGAGGAGCGCCCGCGTGCTCTCCGACATGTCCCGACATTGTGCGACGTCGGCACGCCGGCGGCTCTCGCGCATCTTTTCGGCCATGAAGTCACGGACCGCCAGATGGAGGCGTTGAGCATCAACTCCCCCGACACACAGGAAGCGCAGCCAGGTTTGGAGTGATCCCATGCGCCCCAGCCACTCCGATGGGTCTCGCTTGAGAAAGTGCTGGATGCACTTCCACCCCCTGCGGCGCGTTATTCGGCTCTCCTCGACCGCCTCCGCGTCCGAGTCATCCATCTCCTCGGGGTCGGCAGGCCGGTAGGCAGGGAAGGCAGCCAGCAGGTCTGCTGCAGGGTCCGCCCCTGGGATGTCCTCACGGGGGATAGGTTCCCCAACATCTGGGCGACCTTCTTCTCTCTCCCCAGCGGCGTTAACACCCTCGTCATCCCCCGACCTATCTCCGATGGCAGCACCTCCGGCGTCCGCAGCCCCTTGATCAGCAGTTGGTGGGGCCGGCTCGGTGTGGGAAGTCTGTTCCGGGGCAGGCGGCATGTCTGCCACCGGTCCACTCGTGGATGGCCCGGGTTCGGCAACCCGATGAGCCTCCAGTGTTGAGATCACTGCGCAGGGCATGCCGTGGTTAGTCACGGATCGTCAACGGAAAGTACCAGCAGTAAAGTAAGGAGACTTACGGGAGTTCAGAGCGTCATCTTCCGCTATCCTGGCCCCCGCAGGAACAATTGCAGTAGGGGACCCTTCCGCGCTTGTCAATTCAATAATGGGTGCCTGGCCCCCGCCTTGTCCTGCTGGCGCCTCTCCTACTCCCGCTGAGGACGCCTGACCAACATCCGTGTGCTCTTGAGAAAGGTGGAGAAATGGGTTAGAAGCTGCATAAGAGAATGGATGAAGCAGGTTGAGTAGGGATAGAAGCGGACCTCGAGGAGCTCAGTGACATCAACATTGTCAGCGTCGGCCACCTCGCCGCTCTCCCGCGGGCTCCCCTGATGGGATCTTCCCTCGGAGCCTTCATCCTCCCCCATCTCCTCCTCTTCCTCGGAGTCGTTGCTACTGTTATCTTCCTCCGGCGGCATCTGTTCTGGAGCGGGTTCTAGACCGAGCATCACCTTCACCAGAAGGGATGGCTCCGCACGCTGACCACGTTGGCGCGCGTACTCGTCCATGGCCGTCAGATACGCATACTGCCGGTTGAAGTTCACCATGTCGGCGATCTGGAGGCGCCCGACCTCTGGTAGATGGATTCCTTCTCTGAGTATCTTTCGCCAGATGGCTTCGGTCCTCAGTGACTGCCGCAGGGTCATCCAGGCCGACCACAGTGCCGGGAAGACTGCATCATGGGAGGGTTCGAGCAGACGCCTTACCTGCTTCCCGGGCCGCTCCCCGACCGCCGCATGTGCCCCCTCTCCGGGCGCTGAAGTCGTGGCGGCAGCTTGCGATGTGCCCTCTGCCGAAGTCCCTGCCCGCGCCGGCTCCGCTGCTTGGCGCGCCTCCGTTCTCCCTCGTGTGGCGGCGCTTCGCCTCCTTCCTTGACGCCCGCTCTCCGCACGGGTGACTTCGAGCCGCCGAACTGGCTTCCGTAAAAGCCCCTCGGGGTACGCGATGGCCCAGTGTTCGGTGTACTCGGTTGCCAAGCCTGCGTCGACCCCGGTAGGAGGAAGAGTGATGACCTCGCCAGAGCCAAAAGCGGCGAACATCAGCCACATCTGGCGAAGGACGCCAGGGTTCGTCTCCTCCCGGACAGTAGTGAATACCCTCTTCGGCATCCGTTGAAGGCACCCGAACTGCCTGGCGAACCGGGTTGGCACGTAGGGCTCGCAGATCACCTTCCCGTCGATTCGAGCCACGAGCACCCCGCCTCGCATGTTCAGGAAGTACTCGTGCTGCTCCAGTGGACCCTGCCCATTGTCGATCATCTGGCCAACGAGAGTGGGGAACGGTCTGAAGTTGAAATTGGCGTGATTGTCAATCCGAATCCTCACGCCCTCCTCATTTAGGGTCATCGGAGCGACCCCCGTGATGTTCAGCAGGGAGGGTCGCAGGCCGTTGCCCGGAGGAATGATGGCGTTTGGAAACGTGTACCCACCAAGGTGAGCAGCCACCCAGCCGTGGAAGAATTGAAAGGGCCCACAGATCCTTCGTGGCGACCCCCCTCGTGAGATGCGTCCCAGGATGGCATACAGCTTAGCCAGCACTGGGACCCCGAGGTTGTATCTTTTGTTGGCGGCCATAGCGCCCGCCATCGCCAGTGTCGCCGGGCGAACGCCCATTCTCGCGTCCCGCACTGGCAGGAGCCACCGACTCAGAAAGGCGGCCAGGAACGCCGTGTACCGGACATTTGGGTCCCGGGCCTCGATGACGCGGTACCCCCATGAGCGGTAGTCGCCCGTCTCCAGGACCCGCCAGTACGACCCGTTCCGGCTCCTCTGAGCCGCGGTCGGGCACCGCTTCCCCCTGCCTGGCATCTTGACCGATGGGTCATGCTCCAAGAACTGGCCAAACCACTCCTTATAGGCTATGTCCTTCTGGAAGTCCTTGATCCCGAGCCGCTGCGTAGCCAGGTCAAGTAGATGCCATGTCAGAATGGGAGTCCGTGACCTGTCTTCCCAGGTGTTCTTCGGAGGCAGGAACTCATCGTACTGGTAACCCTCCAGTGGGATACCTCCGATGCAGTGGATGTCCCAGAGACCGATGCCGACCTCCCCATGGTGAAGATGGAAGGTGTTGGTATCCGGGGACCAGCGAGTGAACAGCTCCGGCCCGAGCTCGGACTGCTGGTAGAAGTGGAACTGCGACGTCCACACCGCCTCAAACAGGCCGATGTACCGCAGCTCCTCCACAAAGTTATCGCAAGTGTGGTGTACCCAGAACGCCCAGGCCCACTCACTGGTGAAATTGCCCCCAGATCGCAAGTCCCAGTCCTTCAGCCAGCCCTTGGTGTCGTCGGTGACACTCTGGCGATATATGCTCGAGTAGAGGGCTGGAGAGTTCTCCACAGTAGGCTCACTTCCGATGATGGTTCGCGTCCTCGGGTTCAGGACATAGACATCTAAGTGTCTGGTCTCCCTGGCAGGATGCCCATTGTTGGTGATGTTATAGCGGGGAAGCTCGTCCTCCCGAGTCACCCAGGTCTGTGGCGCATCAACCTCGAACCCTGGCACCGGAACCTCATCTAGGATGCCAAAGTTCCAGAGCGGCAGGTTGTCCGACAGCGGATATGTATTCTGGGCCGGCGTCAGCAAATCGAACAAAGATTGATTGTTGGAAACAATCTCCTTGGCTCCGTAGACCTCCTCTTTCGTCTCCATCTCAGCTCTACGAGTGGCGGCATCCCCCTCATTTCCTTGATTCGCGGCCATCTCAGAAGCTCCGGGAGTCGTGCGGGTAAAGGGATGAAGCGTGCGGGATCGGACGAGGCTGTTAGAGAAGTTTGAGAGTTGGCGCGCAATCCTAGTGGACGGCACACAATCGGGAAGTCCGTCGCGTAAAACCCCGGGTGTTCGCGCAAAAGCAGGCGAAATTACGGACAGGTTTGCGCGATGAACGGGTGAATTCCGCGCCGGAAAGGGCAATTTCGCGCACGAGAGCTCGAATGCTTATCGTGCGGAAGGCCAGTGTACGGTGCGGGGGACCCAGTGCCCCTATTTATAGGCAAAGCCGGGAGTCCGCGCTGTGCGAAAAGCGCTTTGCGCGACCGCACCAGCGAATTTCGCGCCCGACGCCCTTTTTTGCGCGCCACAGTCCCGCACCACCCAGGACTTCGGCATTCCGGCGTCTCCCTCGGAACCCGATCGTTGCGACCTCTCGCCGATCAGATTCCGAGGGGGGGCTTTTGTAGACGCCTGAAAAGTCCGTTGTTCCCAAACAAAGCTCCGGATGCAGAAAGAGAGGTCATATTTGGAGTCGGAAGCATGTTTCGGAGGGCCCGAAGGCCTTGCGCAGAATTTTGGAGACCCGCGCGCAAAGTTGATGAGCCGCGCGCAAACCTCCCGGGATGCGCGCAATGCGCTGGGCCGGCGCGCAATTTTGCGCGCCAGTGGCCCGCGCGACTCCCTTGCGCGCCGGGCCCGATTCCGCGCCCGCGAAGTGAATTCCGCGCCCGCGAACCGGATTCCGCGCCCGGGGTTGCCTATAAATATAAGGCGACCCCCGCCATTTTGAGGGTTGCCGGAATTCGAAAGGTCTCTCGTACGCGCAATCCAACCCCTTCCGCGCGCAATGCCGATCTTCAGGTAACCTCTTTTCCTTCGCGCAATAAAGCCTCGGGGTTCGCCTTCGCATGCAATCCCCTTGGCCCCTTTCCTTTGAAATAATTCTTCACCCAAAGGCTTTCGCGCGCAAAAGAAGCCTCTTGCGCACAATTGCCCCCGGGTGCGCGCAATCCAGCCTGATTGCGTGCACCCCCCCTTTTTAAAGTGGCCATTCCTTAAAGAATGGGACGTTGCCCCCGCGCGCTATACGAAGCCCGGTGCGCGCAATCTCAATCATCTGCGCGCAAAGCGCTGGCCCAATTGCGCGCCAGCCTGCCCATTTGCGCGCCGACCCGCGGTATTGCGCTCCAAGCTCCTCTTTTGCGCGCAATCCGCTGGAGTCGCCCCCTTTGACCCCCTGAGGGTACCCGCCTGCATGGCGCCTGATGATCTTCATCCTGGGTGCCCGCACCGCGCGTTGTCTTCCCGTGCGACCCTCCAGGCTCGCGCGAAGTGACACGGACCCATCGGCGGCACAACTTCGTCCCAGCTACAAGACGTTAAACTGTACGCTATTCGTCCTGCACGACGTTAAACTGTAATTCGTCCTGCATGACGCTAAACTACACCACGTCCTGCACGACGTTAAACTGCATACGTCCAAGCTGTATGACGTTAAACTGCCTAGCCCCCATCGTCCGCACTGCAAGAGGTTAAACTGCCAAGCATCTTCGTCCTCAACACATGACGTTAAACTGTACTTCGTCCGGCAAGACGTTAAACCGTCCGCTTCATCCTCAACACATGACGTTAAACTGTACTTCGTCCGGCAAGACGTTAAACCGTCCGTATCACCCGATCCCGTGCCCCGCACGCAGGGTCCTCCCAGTTTGGATGTGGCCCCCACCCGCTCGTCTCTGCAGGGATGTCGGGATTGGAGTGGCCTTCGCCCACGGGGGTAGAGTGTTACAAACAGAACGAACTACGTGGACTTTGATCCCTGTCTTCTAAACATGGTACGTAGGAAGCCTCTCCGAGGTTCAAGCCCACCATCTGGTCGTCCCGGTCGTATTCACGTCGGTTCGTCCATCCGTGGACCCCTCCCGGGTTCACATTCGCGTCGATTCACCTATGAATCCGCTCTTGTGGGGGAATGCACATGTGTATCTCCATTGCACTTCCCCACTGCCTTTTTCTATTTCTCCCTTCAGCGTCCAGCACGACGTGAAACTGTGATCCACCCGGCCGTTCCATCCCCCTCTGTGCGAGGTGGTTCGGTTCAACCCTTCGCCCGACAGCCTCGATCTCTTCGTGAGTCGGCTTGTCGACGTACATCATGATGTTAAACTGTATACCCGAACTACGCTGACTTTGATCCGCGCTAACGCACGGTACGTAGGAAGCCCCTACGGGGTCCAAGCTCTTCACTCCATCATCCATCCTGATCCTTACCCGGGCCGCCACATCCCGGTGGGGTCATGCCATTTCATTCCACTCCACTTCACTCGGGAAGCCGCCCATGTGCTGGCCCCAGCATTGGAGGTTCCCCGCAAGGGGTTCTGTCATCTGATCCACTTCTCGTGTTGATCAGTCCGATGCCGTCCCCGCTGGACGTTAAAATCGCGGCATACCCCGTGTCAAACATGGGAAGCTGAGGAAAACCTCAGGTAACACAGTTCCCCGCACCCAGCGCGGGATGCCTCAGGCCATCACGCCTTCGAGAAGCCCTATTAGGGACGGAAGGCAGACATGCAGAGTCGCAGTGCTAAGACACGCCCCCAACACCCAGAGCCACCCAGTCTCCTCACCGCAGGTTACTGCCCCGACCAGACTCCTTGGAACGTCCGGGCGGAAGCAGCGTAATTAACCGGTGTCCATGAAGATATGGCGCTGGGAACGAGATTCACGAACATTCTTAAATCTATGAGGGAGACCCGGATTAGGCGACGAGTTCCGAGGAGACGTCCACGGAAGGAGGAGCCGACGTCCCATCATCCCGGTTTCGATCAAGGAGCAGATGCCCCTGAATAAGGGACGAATTCCTCCCGCCTTTGGAAAGCGGGACTGCGGGACCACAAGCCGCGCGCGCCCATCCCCTCGGGTTGACGGGTGCACGCGCGAACGCGTCCTGGCGGAACAGCACCGGAATAGAAACCCGACGCACATCCGCACCGAAACAATGTTCATGATTGTCTATATTATGTGTTGTAGCCACATCTTCAAGTTATGAAAAATGTTATTTTTATTATGATATATCTCATGATTTTTTTCTCATTCCTTAAAGTTCTTTTCATGACCTTATTGAAGTATCTCAAGTTCACATGTAAAATGTTTCTCTTGTTTCCCTTACTGGGCCTTCTGCTCACCCTTTCTTTTGATGTATGTCCCCAGGTTATGAGATGAAGTAATGAACCTAGGATGAACATGAGGAGAAGCCTTTCAAGTGTTTAAGAAGAATGTTTTATGTTTTCATGTTTTAAGTTCCTAGTTTCCAAGACAGTAAACCTTAAAGATCCTCAGTTTTGTAAAATGTAATGAAAGTTTATGTGATAAAACGGCGGGATGATATAGTTGGTATAAAAGGATGGTTTAGTTATTTGTGGAAATTAGGATATGAAAAATTTAGGAAGAATCCTATAGAAAAGTTTATATATAGGAAATCTTCCTGGTATTTTGGTGAGTATTGAGTAATGGGTTGCCACGCAAATACATCCCTGTCTGGATACGAGCAGGTAGAGGTGGCTCTGGCATAGATGTACATAGGGGTAAAACCCGAAAACATCGCTTTGAGCTAGACTCAAATGAGAACTGGTACACGACAACGGGACTTGCTGTACTCTTGGATATGACACTCCCGGGGGATATGATTTGGTAAATTCATAAGCTTAGTATGAACCATTGTTAAAGGAACAAAGATAAAATAAAATAATTATTCACATAAGAATATATAATCATGGATAACCTAGATTGGAACCTAGGGGATCACAAGTTAGGATATACTTTTATTATACAAGTTTATCCTTTTATGCTTAATTTTTCATTTTCATGATTATTGGCTAAGTATTTAAGCCCCTAATTATAGTTTCTTTTCTTAGTTAATGGCGGGAAATGGAATAACATGTCCCAACAACCAATGTGATAGGAAATGCGATGATTGCCGTATTAATATGAGAGAGATGATTAGGGGATTAAAAGATGATTATTATTTTGGAAGACATTCACTATTTTGGGGACCCTATATGATCGAGGTAAATAGATCACTACGGTTTTTTCATTGAGGAGTAAGGTTGACTTATATTTTGAAGAATCGATGAATTTAAGGTGGACTTATAGTAATTTAGGTTACTTATGGTAATGATTAACCTATCTTGGGTAAAATTTGTTTAGGTTAGATACTTTTTTTATATGATGTTAGGAGTGGTTGACGTTGTTTGGAGATGAACAATGAAGTTTATTTTGGAAGAATATGTTATCAAATCCTTCTTGTATTTGGGTTTCAATCTTAGTTTGGATTATTTTGAGGAATTTTAAGGACCGTTATTTAAGGAATGGTCTATGATGAACTTTGGGTAGTACCATGGAACTTTGAAGATTTAAAAGTAGTTTCCATTCCTATGGGATTATTTGTTTTTGAAGAGTTTTTTTACCTTACCCTTTCTGTTTTTGGGATAATGTTTAAAGATAGAAGAAATTGATAGTTAATCTTTTGTGGATTATGTGATTCTCTAGAAAATGATTCTTGTGTTTTGATGAGACCAAGTAGTTTTGAATGCTCATAGTTTGGAGAAAATATTAGTTTTGGGTAGAAACTTATTAATGGATGAAACTCTACATGAAGATAGGTATATTTTCTTATGTTTTTGTTTTATGTTGTAAATGAATTCCTCAAAATTATGAAAAGGAACGTAAAAAAAACGTTGTTGGTTTACGTTTCCTACTGGGTAATCAAAGACCGTTTACACACATCATAAGTTTGGGATTTTTTTATGGTTAACTTTCTCCTAATCATGTTTTCTATCACACTCCCTCAGAACTTGACGCTTTGTTTTCTCCTCCATGTCCATGTTTTCCTACATGTAATCCTAGTGTGGGCTAACTCAGGTGACCTTTGTACTTCCCTTTTTTTCTTTTAATGTAATAGTTTTACTGATTCCTTTTCAAATGTGGGACTTTCAATGAAATTTCAAAACTGAATTTTAAAAATTTTTAGGATGCAATTTCTTAAGGGGGGAAGATTGTAACGACCCGGAATTTTGAATAAATCTTGTTTACTAATTTTATGTGTTATTTTATTTTATTTTTATACTCAAAAAAAATGTTTCATTTGATAAAATGAGTATAATTAAAATGAGACCATTGGGTTTTGACTGTTATATGACCATTGGTCAATATGACCCCTGGAAACTAAACGTTTTGATTATTGTCTCTAAATACAAGTAATCTTGGTTAATTATTATAGAAAGAAGATTCGATGGCCTCACCCAGTAGTCTTGGACTGATCGAAGCCCATCTAACAGAACTTGGGAAGGAGGTAGCACCACTGGGCTTTGCTCTGGACCAAACCCAAGCCAAACTTCATCGTGTGAAGCTAGAACGGAATCACCTTCACGAGAAATTAAAACTGATATAAATTACTACTCGTGCGATGTTAGCTGAGCCTCCCTCAGATTCTCTCACCTTAGCACACCTTACACTTAGGTCCTATGCTGGTGTGATAAGGGGTTATGTAAGGAGACCGTAACTGCCTTGTGAAATCCTTTGTTTTAAATAAAAATTGGGATTTCTTCTCATGATGAAGTTTATGAATTTTCAAATGACCGGATAAATATAGTATGCATATTTTTTATGAATTTTAGAAACATGATAATTTAAAAATGTTTATGTAAAGCTTAAATAATTAAATATGTAATGATATTCAAAAAATGGTATTCTACAATTATGTTAAGTACGAAATTTAGAGTATAATAAGATCAACATAATTTTTGATGAATAGTAAATTATGAATAGTTTTTTTATGATTAGGATTAGTAATGTGTCCAAATGGATTAGTAATCTCACTTAAAGAAAGTATTAATATAATCTAGGCACCTTGATAAAGTAATGTGATTCAATAAAATGGTTAAATAAGGATTTCATAAATTATTATTCAAGTATTAGTTTTTTCAGATGAATAATGTTTTTTAATTAAAAATTAAATTAAAAATATTTAAAAAATTATTTTTATAAAATGGATTTCATTTTTGAACTCAGAGCACCGATATTATGTTATGGTAATTTTTGGGGTTTTGTTTTTGAAAAAATGAATTTTCTGTGAATAGTGTATTTATTTAAAAAATAAATTAAAAATATTTAGAAAAATACTTTTATAAAATGGAGTTCATTTTTGAAATCAGAGTATTGATATTTGGTTAAGGTGAAATTTTGGGATCTTTCTGAGAAAGTTGAATTTTTAGTGAATAGTAAAAATACAGTTTTAGGGTTTTAGTATGTTTAATGACATCATAACTGTGTCATGATGATATCATGAGATATTTTAAGGGATGGTCGACCAAAGGTGATGAATTATTGTATAGGGGCCCCATGTGGCTTAACTTCATGGGAAATATCTTGGGAGAGCACATGGTTTTGAGAAAACCACATTTGAGGTGTCCCTTGGCCATTAATGCCTTGTCCCCTCACTTTCTCTATAAATACCAAGACATCCTCTCATAAATTTCGACTCCCAACTCTCCCCCAACAAAGTTATGATCTCATTACCTCCCAAGGAGTCCTCCCAAGGTGCCCCAAGCCCTCAAGGTCCCAACCTTTGAGTTTTAAGAGTTACGTTTTAAGGCAAGGGATCTGATCTCTCTCTTTCTTTTCAAGAAATCTCTTTTATGTAATTTCTTTTAAGCTCCATGTTCTTATGTTAAAGGGTGTTATTTTATACTCCTCTTACTGACCTTTTCATTTTCACATAATGAGAGATCCCCTATTACTCTCATTATTTCGTTTTATGAAGTTTTAAGTGGCACCGTTAGGCTGCCGAAATTTTTGTAACAGATTCTTTCTCCCTTCTCATTTTTCAAGATCTATTTTCATGTAAAGTATTTAAAGTTACTTTTTATTATGTTGGGGTATGATATCTAAATTTATCATACTGATATTTTATGATCATATGATGAGATACCCCATTTGATCTCTTCAATTCAGTATTTTGAAGTTTTTAGTGGCACCGTTAGGCTGCCGAATTTTTAAGTGGTTCTTCACCCTTCTCATTTTGAAGTTCTACTTTCATGTCAATTCTTTCAAGTTCCTTTTTGTTATGTTGGGGTATGATCTCTATATCTATCATACTGATATTTTAGGACCATATTATGAGATACCCCATTTGATCTCTTCAATTCAGTATTTTGACGTTTTAAGTGGCGCCATTCGGCTGCTGAATTTTTAAGTGGTTCTTCACCCTTCTCGTTTGGAAGTTCTACTTTGATGTCAATTCTTTCAAGTTACTTTTTTTTATGTTGGGGTATTATCTATATGTATATCATACTTATCTTTTATGACCATATGATGAGAGACCCCATTTGATCTCTTCAATTCAGTATTTTGAAGTTTAAGTGGCGTCGTTAGGCTGCTGAATTTTTAAGTGGTACTTGCACCTTTCTCCCTTTTAAAAGTTCTAATTCCATGTCAAGTCTTGAAAGTTCCTTTTTATTATGTTGTTTTATGATCTCTATCTCTATCATACTGATATTTTATGTTCATATGATTAGAGACCCTATTTGATCTCATCAATTCATTTTTGGTTGAAGTTTATGTAACGTCGTTAGGCTGCCAAATTTTCATAAGAGAAATCTTATTTTTGTCTTCCTTTCATGTTCTTCATTTCATATGGTATATTTTAAAATTTAATTACCATGTTATTAAATCCCTTATATTCTGTCCCTCTACTGTTTTATGGGTCATTTATGAATGTTTGACCCATGTCCCCTCTCTTTTCAATGTTTTCTAAAAACCTTGTAACATAGCCGTTATGCTGCAGAACTTTCATCTCAAAATGCCTCCATCTTTTCTCAAAATTATTTCCTGTTATAAATTAAATACTCAAAGCTCTTATTTCTACAGGGGTATTAACATATATACCAAAATTTTCTATTTTAAATTCTGGGATTTACATACATGAAACCCGCTTTCCATTTTCGTGGGTTTAAAGTGACGTAAAGATCATGTCTTTAAAGCAGTTTTTAAAATGTTATGATTATGAAATGAAAACCATTTATTTTATGATATATGGGTCATTCATGAAATGTTTGAGGATGATATATGTGGCTCACATGATAATAAAGGCAAATTTTAGGGTGCACCCTGATAGCGCTCCAATGCATTGGGTAATGATGTAACCACCAGAGATTACAATTTTCAAGATATCTTTGTGAATAACCTTGGTAATTTTCAAATGACACCTTAGGGATGGACCTTGGTGATATGTTCATGATTGTATATATTAAATTTTGTAGCCACATCTTCAAGTTATGAAAAATGTTATCTTTATTATGATATATCTCATGATTTCTTTCTCATGCCTTAAAGTTCTTTTCATGACCTTATTGAAGTATCTCAAGTTCACACGTAAAATGTTTCTCTTGTTTCCCTTACTGGGCCTTCTGCTCACCCTTTCTTTTGATGTATGTCTCCAAGTTATGAGATGTAGTAATGAACTTATGATGAACATGAGGAGAAGTCTTTCATGTGTTTATGAACAATGTTTTATGTTTTCATGTTTTAAGTTCCTGGTTTCGAAGACACTAAACCTTAAAGATCCTCAGTTTTGTAAAATGTAATTAATGTTTATGTGATAAAAAGGCGGGATGCTATAAAATTTATGCTTAGAAATTTCTAGACATAAACATTGAAGATGGCCATAGTACCCAAAACTGTTAGACATCATCATAAGTTTATAACAATAATGTTAGGTGTTGAAAACCCTAAAACATTGATATAAAGTCAAGAGAACACTACTAGATACAAATAAATGTATAAATGTGGATCATTGCTGATAACCACCCCTAAAAATCCTATAATGATCATGTAATTTTCACTTTGTTCCTTATAAAACACTAAAGAAACCACTTAGTGGAATAGAAGGAGAAGTATAACTAACCATGTCCTCCATATCCTTCTCTTCCACAATTTCTTTATCCACAATCTCTTTTTATGTTCAATGTTTCATCATAAATATAGGTTATCTGATATTTGGTCACAATCCTTATTATTAATTATGATCCTACATCTGGTCATTATTTACTAGATATGGAGAAAACATAATCATCTTCATGTATTTATTGGTGTACATTAACACATAAATCACTCCCAATTATTAGGAGAGGAACTCTAGAGACTTCTCCATCTTTAATGACTCTAGAAAAATCCTCTAGAATAATTTTGTCTTGAAATGATTCTAGTATGATCCCACATGTCTATTCACTTGTACCATAGAATCACACCATCTCTTTCTAGAATCCTCAAGTATGAATGTCATTCACATTACTTTAATATTATCTAGTATATCCATTAAGTCAAATATTTGATCAATCTTGTCCACCCATCCCTCTAAATATTGAGTTTAATATGTACCCTAAATGAAATGTGGCATCTTGTATAAGAACTCATGTGATTGATCCCTTTCCTATATAAATCCTAAATATTCCTAGACAATTGCATTCTTGACTTGTAGTAAATTTTCTTCTATAGCAAGAATTAGAAGTAAGATATCATCAAAAATATTTTGTTCTGAAGGCATATTCCCCTGAGATGTACCAACGACATCCTCTTGAGGAAATCATGAAAGATGTCTCAGAGGCATACCGATGCACACCAATATAGAAGAAATGATAACAAAATAATAATAATATAATTTCAATCCCAAACACCACAATAAAAAACTGATATTAAGATCAATAACTCAAAATAGGATACACATATCTCAATATCCAATGGTAACATGAGTCTCTTCAGGGAAAGATCTATCAATCTGTCACTATAACATGTGTCTCAATACTTGAAAATATTATATCTAATCTAAAAATTTCCTAAAACTGAGCACAACCTCACTCTAATATCAAACTGTGAAGAACCTAACTTGGAAACACTTTCGTACTAGTAGACAGACCAAAATACCACTTTCCCAAAGGGTGTTCCCGATCGGCAAGGCCTAAAAGCTAACCCCCGGGAAGTAACAAAAACTAAAGGGAATGTTTTCAACCATCCCAAGGTAGAAATCATGAAATATTTATTTTAAATGGGAAGAAATATTATAAGTGTCAATAATAAATATATGTTATATCATAATGAATTAGAATAATAGATGCAACTCAAAAGTATCAAATTTATCTAAAAAGTACAATTCTAATAGGACAGAACAACTAAAAACCACAACAAATAATCTATGTAATAGAATGGGAAAACACCCACCATCTCACCAATATCTACCCATGCACACCTAACATAAACTTCACCAACTGACTGGGGTGCCTTTCTTTTCCATGAATCAATATGAAAACATGGTTTATTCACTGCTGAAAGGGGTGCATAGTGTGAGATAAAAAAGCTTAGTAGGATCCCTCTTATGTTTCCCAAAATATGTCTATGTACCAAAATCTATGCATCCTCAAATATAAAGAATCAAAATCCATGATAATTAGTTAAATAGTTGATATATTAAAATCATGATAAAAAATTTAATCTTTTTTTCCATGTTCTATATAATCTAGGAAAAAAATTTAAAATAATTTCACATACATCAAAGTATTCAAACAAAATCATGTTTCACATGTCATTTCATATAAAAAAAATTATAGGTAACATCTGGACAATGATCACAATAGGATAGGCTATATAATACACTCCTTACAAGAAATAAAAACATGTCTGCATCAAGTATCTAGATATATGAATTGAATATTTATATTAGAAGAACGAACCATAAAGTGAAACTCAAAAAATATCTAAAAATACCATAGATAAAAGGAACTGGGGAGAAGAGGAACATCCTTCAGTTAACCCCCTAATAGTATCAATGAACGAGGCCTATTTCTACACTTTAAACCTATATAATCAGGGAATCCCATGTGCTATATTTTCCAAACAATTTCATCAAAAACATTTTATTAATCCCATTTCATAAATCCACCTCATGATTTATTGAAAAAACTATTTATTTTACAACAAAAAGGAAAAAACCATAATATCATAAAAAACCCAATTCCCCGAAAAAAATATAACCATTTAAAATCCATTATAAAATAATTAATAAAAAATAAAACATTGATCTTTATCCAAAAAGGATATATATAGAACCACCTACCTCAATATCATGTCACACATGCCCAAAACAGGATATACCATTATGGGAGAATTAAAAGACAAAAATATATTCCCTGGGATCAGTGCACACATCTCAAAATCAATTCAAAAAGAAAATAAATTGGTAATAAGATAGAGCATAACACACTTCAATGAATGCTTATGCCACACCACAACCAATATAGGGGTTATCCTCTAGAATAAGATCACAAAAAAGATCTTGAAAGGATAAATAACATTTTTATCACAGATCAACGAATCCACAAACATATCTCAAAAGAGAAAATGAAATCAATAAAAATGAAGAATTAGAAGGATGTCTTACTTTGAGAGATGCACTGAAACAACAATTAATATTAATTACAAACCTAAATGATCTCAAAAGAGTAGATATCCCTAAAAACATATGGGAAATATTATATATCACAAGGGATAATCCTAGATTCAAATGAAAACCAAAAAATTCTAGAATCAAGGTTAAAACCACTAATCCTAAAACATTTACAATGGTAAACTATATCATGATCTGAATTTATTATTCATCACAAGATACCAAAAAACGCGTCACCTCAGATTAAAAATCATGATTTCAACCATTTCACCACAGGAAGACGATTCATGGTTGGAAAACATTTCATTCGCTGAACAAATTTATGGTATCTTGCTAGTGACCATTAAACAAAATATATTCTATTCATGACATGAAATCATACAGCAGTCAAAAAAAGTCTAGACTCTACAAAAAACCCTAAACATCCTTATTGTTATCCTAACTTAGGTAAAAACCTCGAAAATCTTTTAACACATTTGGACTTGGACTCCATTAACTCCAATAAACATATATCCTCAAACATTAAATTATTTTCCCCATCAAATGTTCTCTATCTTTAGAAGACCCACAATTCACCCAAGCAAAGAGTGGAATGAAAATTGATATGAGAAATAATTAAAAGGGAATAATGGGAAGATGTAATAAATTGGATTAATTCATGTTGAATTATCTTCATTAATGAATGAATCAAATTTATTGATAAAAAATTGAAAATTTATTCTATTTTTAATTAAGTGTGTATGATCATGATATTAGACCATCCATTTTTATGGTAGGTTTCTTTTAATTTATTATAGTAAATTTAAAATTAACACATGTGTGTCATCCCCATTCCCTTTATTATATATGGGCCTACGTACCCATGGTTTTTTATGTAGACCCCTTTTATCTTATAAATTATATCCCCTCACGTACATGTCCGTAAAATATTATTAAAGGAGGGAACTCCTAGGTTAGAGGAGACAATCTGACCCAAGGATATGAGGTGAAATCAATCAATGTGATACATCATAGGAGAGGTGGAATGATGAAACTGTAACCAAGATAAGGTTCAAGGAGTTTTTCCCCTAGAGTCGATGGATAGTTTATTATCAACTTCATAAACTAACCATTAGATAATATCACGATAATTCCATTTATATTTTTTCAGTTGAATGTTTTAATACTTTTTTGGATGTTACATGATCACCTAATAAAATAATTAACAAGAATTAAGGATGGATTGAAATATAATTGTATTATGTGAAAATGATTTATTATATATGGTTAATCAATTAAGTGATACAAAATTAATATCAATAGGGAATGTAAAAGGATAAAATATGATTTGTGAATAAGGATAAAAATAACCTAAATAAAATATTATGATGGATTAGCCTTCCACCACTATAGTTAAAATCAACCTCATAGTTCAAAGATATTTACCAACCGATGTTGGGGTGCTTCTAATTATTGTGGAAATTTTAACATGACGTTTTCAATTTAAATTACATAGTATACATCATGGGTAGAATTACTAACTATTACTTTGTGTAACTAATAGTCAAAGGTTAATAATATATTAAAATATGATTTCATGGTTGTGGATTCCACTCAATAGATCATGGTACTATGAGTTAATGTATTTGGTGAGTTACCCCATTAAAAAAACCATCAAATATATTTTTATACACATATATAAGTTATGATAATTGAATAGTTATCCTCACCATAAGAATATTTATGTTATAAAATATTCCAAAACAGATGTTGAGGGATATTAGGTTTCAAAAGAAATAGTGGGTGATTTATAAGAACCTAATTAATTTTAAATTTATTAAAGTATTTTTGTAATAAAAAAACTACTAATTATGTGATCTTAAATTATAGAAGTGGATGATAAAAAAAATGAAAATATCATTGTGATCCATACCAGAAAAGGATAGCCTCCTCATTGGTTTGAATATATAATAATGGTATAGGCACTTGTGAGTTACACTATTCCATGAGTGGAAATTGTATTTATCAGAAAAAAACTTCTTGCCTCACTTTACAAAGAGGATAGTGGGGAATTTGTGTCTATATGTCTAAATCATTTCTATGATGCAATGTATATCCAATTTTTTATGTTATAGACCATGTCTAATGAGATTTTAAAGAAATATGAGGATATGGATGTGTATGACCAAGTTTCTCACATTATCGATATCTATCTAGAAATGAAAATAACATAGAGATAAAAGATATCAAATGAATTATTTACTAACATGCATATAGTGTCAACATAATTTAGTTAAAATGTTGTCATGACGATTGGGGTTATTGAGCACCTATATGTCTTGATATATAAGATATATGATGAGATATGAAAAAATATCATTCTATCATCACTACCCAAAAAATCTCCAATTTTATTTTGAATTATAATCTACGAAATTACATGAAGTAAATATCAGAACTACTTAATTTTATACTCCATGTTGATAATGACACGGGGTATGAAAAAACCATATATCCAGATAGTAATAAAATGTGTAAGAACAAAAAAAACTCACCAAATTCACATCTCATGTCTTAAAGATCTAGAGAAGAATCCTTCTAAGGAGAAGAAGATCCAAAGGAAATCAAAATAATAAAATTCAATGTGTTTTCATGTTGAAATTAGGGCAAATGGAAGATTGATTACTCGCTACCAATGAAGTAATGGGAATCTTCAAGTACATTCATTATCGAGTGTAATCATTTTATATCAGAAGTTATATATTAAATACTACATTTGTTGGTCAAAATTGTACCTATATACTGGAAATTAGTACAATTTTGATGCTTTCAAGAGGTTAGGTGGATATATGGGTTTCCAATGAAGCGATGATGAATAATATAGCCATTGGGGACTACCAAATCACATTGATAATATGATTGATTTTTGTTTTAAATATTTCTTATTTGATGCCTAGTTTTACCAAAAACATTATTTATATTTTTTGTTTATATATGAATTAATTAATTTTCATCATTTGAAATAAAGGTCTCTACTTTTATAAATATTTAATATTTTATTTTATGAAAAATTTGAATAATTTTTTCTAAGTATGATGTTACAAAACCCAAATATTTTGAACTTATAATGAGAAAAATATGAATAAATCCTTCAAAATATAGTTGTGGAATGACTATCTTGGTCCTGTAAAAAAGAATTGATTAATAATATTTCATCGAGAAGGATATTTAGTATCTTTTGTGATAAGGACACTAGAAATATATCATTCTTTTATAAACGTAGAAATAAAAAATCCACCATTCAGTGGTCTAGGAGAGAGAACTTAATATCTTCTAGAAATAGTGAAAACCGATTTTTGTGAACCATTATGTAGATACTAAAGGTGTATTCTCATAAATTCTTAATTTCATTGAAATTATAAGTAGGTATGGTTAAGTATACTTAATTATACGTAAGTATAAATACTTTTAGAATTTCAAAGTGTTTGAGAATTTAGTCCAGAATCATCTTGGTCATATGATAAGGAATCTTTCATTAGATCTGGGTGGTGAATATCATAACCCAAAAATTATTGACTTCATATGGTTGTATATAATTTTATCTCCACTCACATCACCTTTTAACACATTGTGGAATTGTTTTAGTTATTGGAGGAACCATACCATATTGTACATGGTTTGTTTTATATTGATTTATAAAAATAATCCATTATAATTTTGAGGATATGAATTACAGACAATAGTATACTTACTAAAATATGTACCAAAAAATTTGGTAAATAGTAGTTTACTAGTGTTATGGAGTTGAAAGATATTTATTTTATCACATGTTTGTGTAAGGGGTATAACATTATTAGTTAATTATTTCTCATGAAACAAACTAGCACCCTAAAGAACAATGTGTATCTTAATATAGAATCCCATGGAAACAATGGTATTCTATATATAAAACCATTTATATAAGAATTTACCTATCAAAAGGTAGATTATCATTCCCTAGAGGGGGAACATATAAAATGATGATGGTTGGAGAATGTTTTAATTTTATGGATTTTATGATCAATATATATAATAGTTAGTATAGAAACAGATTTCATAGCTCCCCATGGAATATGTCATTTCTGATGCTCAGGTACTGTGTAGGAGAAAAATATAGGTATGTGATCCCTAGATATAGATTTTCTTTGTCATTGTTGATGATACATAATTATTGGTTGAAAATAATTACCCTAAATCCTTCATGGAATTAGTAGATATATCTAAAGAAACAAGATGGACTGAATCAATGAATTTTAAGACGGATTACATGTATCAAAATAATTTATAAGTTTTTATTGACCCACCAATTGATGTAAAAAAGTATTGTTGTAAATGGGAATTAATGATAAATGTAGACATAGATGTTAATTTGAATAAATATAAATCATGAATAATGGATAAATTGTTTAGACAACATCATGGAATTAACTATAATAGAACCTTTTCTCTATTTTCCATTGTTTAAACCCATTGTAATTCTCATTAACAGTGCATCTTATCATGACTATTTGATTTAGAAAATTGATGTCAAAACCATTTTCTAAAAAAAGATCCTTCAGGAGGATTTTTTCATAACATAACTAGAAGTGTTTTTGACTCTAGGAATTTTCAAAAGGCTCTAAAACATAAAACAATCCATTTATAGAGTAAAATAAGAATCCAATACATGGAAGATTTTGTTTGATGAATCTATAAAGGAATTTGGTTATGTTAAGAATTAATATGCACCATGTGTTAACATGTAGCTTAGTGGTAGTATAGTTTTTTCATATTAGTATATTTTGATAGCATATTAAAAATTAGAAATGATATACCTGCCTTATAAGTGGTTATAGCTTGGTTGAGAAAGTACTTCTATGTGGAGGAATTATGTGACCAAGACTATGTTTTAGTTTTCAAGATCATGCCTGAAAGATCCAATTGTCTTCTTAGCCTTTTCAAAGGCACATAAATTGACCTAATATAGAAGTCATATTTTATAGAAAAATCAACATGGGGATTGGTTCTAGTGTCACACGGTATACATATTTTAATTGGAATCTATTCTCAAACACAAGAAGAAAGAGATAGAATGAGTAGGATCCTATATAATATTGGGATAATAACTATAATTTATTCATTGTTCTGTATGAGGATTGATTTTTAATATTCATTGATCATGGTAGGAAGATATAAATAATATCTTTTTGAATACTGATCAACTACTATTAAGACTATCTTTAAGTATCTGAGGTTAACTAAGGAATATTTAAGGCTGTATAGTAAAGAAAAATAGATAGTCATTAGTGTTTATACATATTCTCTATTTTAAATAGATAATAATGATCTAAATTAATATTTTGGATAATACTTCTTTCTTAATGGATTATTTGTGAGAAAAAAGAGTTCAAAAAAAGCTAGTTGATGATTCTATAGAAGAGTTTGAGTATATTGTGTCTTCTGATGTTTCCAAAAATGTATTATGTAATTACAACATTATCTAAGAGCTTTATGTGGTTCTTAGAAGTAATGAAATTTTCACAATTTACTATGATTACACTACAGTAGTGGAACTATCCAGATACTTGATGTCACACCATAGGAAAACACCCATACATCGAATGTTTCATCTCTTAAGGTATTCTTTCAAAAATGTTATCTTTCAGTGAAAATATTTCTATGGATGAAAACAAGGTGGAACAAAAAACAAATGAATTATCTTTTTAGATTCTTCTGTTTCATGTGAGAGTGATTTGATTGATAGTTATTCATAGTTGACTCTAGTGAATGTGGGAGTCTGTTGGAGTTGGTTACCTAGAACCTTCTTGTTTTGTACTTGAGTATGTGTTTTTATTAATTAAATTTGTTTTATTATCACTTAATAATTATTTTTATATATTATATTTGAATGTTATAATTTCGTTAAAATATATGTCACACTAAATGTTCATAGTAAAACACCATTATTTTGTGAACCTATAGGTTCCAAAATATTATTACTGATCTTTTTTCGACAGACAGTTGATATTATTGGATAGGACACAGAAAATATAATTTGTCAATTTTTGGAGGTTCAAAAGACACTAAGATACCTTCTAATTCTATTTACCTTTTGAAACCACTAAGATAAGACGTTATGGGAACATGCCTATAAATAATAAATTTTCATTCTCATGTGTCATTTGGTGTTCTTATATGTGGAGATGTTTATTGCTCCTTATGATTTAAGATTTTAATTAATGGATATCATGACTTGTGTTCTATGATGTTGTGATGAAAAAATGATGAAATATGTTCTTGGTTAATTAGGTTATGTTGGGTTTGTTACAAATGATATAACATTAATGGATAATGTGAAAATGGATTTATTCCTTCTTTCCATTGAAATAATTTAATATCTCATGCACATTGATGAGAATGGAACCTCTAAATAAAATCCTCTTCCATTGAATTTAATAAGAGTGTTCATTTTTTAGAAATTAAAAAAATTATACCTCCAGAAAAAATGATCATGGTCTAGAAGTGATACATATTTTATTTGAGATATTGTAATAAAAAGATTATTTTACATGGTAAACATTTGTAGGAGGTTGTACATTATTGCAATGTTATCCTTTTCTCCTTGGAAGAAATTGTGTGTTTATAAATGCTGACCTTGGAATTTATATAGTTATTATAAATTCTATTGAGAAAGAGGCCTATAGGAAATCTCACTTAGTATATCAGTTGTCTCAGTTAAATTCTCAAATTTAATTTAACAAGTCTCAATAAATAACATTTATTTGATTTTGTTTCATCTCCAAAATTTTATAATAGGTTATTATAAAGTATATGTGATTTAAATAATAATAATAAAATTTCAATTTCATTTGTGGAGAATATAATATATACTATATTTATCATATAATAATGCAGTGACATTTATATAAATAAATAGCCATTATTCGATGACTGGTAAATGTTGAAAATGGAAGGTGGACTGAGTTTAATTATCTAAATAGTAAAAATGATATTTATTTATTTTTTAAATGTGCCACACATATTAATAAATTAATAATAACATTATTATTTATGAACATGGGTCCATCTATGAATATTAACGAGGGTTTGGGGAATGTGTGGGATTCTTTGTCCCAAAACTAGTAATAATAAATATCCAATTATATCACTCTCCTAATTCAATTATTTTGTCCACAATGGATATGGATATATTACCTCAAGACCTAGTGAAAATTATATTTTATTTATATAACATAATTTTTAGTGAACACCTAGGGTTCTTACTCCTTCGATAAGAAAACTACAATGATCAACAATGGACAACAATAGTAGTCAGCATTGGCCATGCTAGCACCAAGCATTTCTACAGCATTGATTAGATATTGTGGTGAAAGGGTGGATCACTACTATAGGTATTATAACCCTGCATAATATATCATAATGACAATTTCAAGAATATTATTCATTAGGATCATCAATTGAAGTAGAATTACAAGTTAAGTTAGATCTATATCTCTTCATAATATAATTATAAATTACATGTGAAGATTGTAGGATATAGTTTTCAAGAACCAAATTATGTGTAATTTATGTTAAAATATATTTATAGTTTTTAATATTAAAAGACAAATTACCACATCATGGTTGTTCTTATTTGTGACATAGTATTGGATAATGTCTTAAGATTTGATGTTTCACTAAAAGGTTGTAGTAGTTCTCAGCTAAGATTATAACCTAGAAGTTCTATGACACAATTATTAAGTATATGTTTTATAGTCTGATGATATCAATTGATGGAAACAATGATACAAGAAATCTGGGGTGGAGACTCATAGGACTTTTAGGAACCTTATCATGGTGTACTCCCTTGTTAATATCCAATGTAGGATATAATTAGAATGAGACCCGCCAGTTAGAAATCCATATTTCCAAGTGTCATTGGATGTTCCAGTCATTGGATGTGTGTATTGATACTTAAATTTTATGATTATTATTGATGAGTATTATGAGTCATTTACTTTTTTGTACTGATGAAAACCATTATGAGTTTTTTTCACAATGAGGTAGGGCACATTGGGTGTGTCACGAGTTATATTGCACCAATGAATAATGAGAGAAAAAATTTTCCCCCTCTATTATTTAAAAAAATTTGATATCTCAGGCCGTTTTTTAGAAATTATATAGCCTAAATATATCCATGGACATAGTGTCCTATGAGAATTTTCAATTTATGAAAATTCAAATAAAGAGAAATCGAGAACATAGGATGATGGAACCAACATGCAACCTACTTGATTATAGATGTAATCAAAAAATGATTATATTTCACATTGTCTGTCTGTATGAGATATTATGTCATTACAGAAATAACAACCTTCTCTATGGGTGACAAGGAATATTTTTAGATGTTATCCTTTCACTTTAAGCTGATTTTTCTAATTCCACTGAGGAAGAGGTCTAGAGGGCCACACACTGTGTGTATCCTAAATCTTAGTTGAATACTATATTATTAATTATTTTTTATCAAGATGGATAAATAGTACTCTCCCACATTGATTAATAATTATTCATGTATGATTATTCACATAAATTCCTTCCCCATTTATTCAAGAAAATATTATGTCAGTTCAATATTCAATAATTATTTATTTTCAATTTTGTGAATATAATATTTCTTTATTTATTAGAGAATAATGTAGTGATATTTTTTAATTATATATAAAGTCATTATTTAAGGCCTACTAAATATTTAGGAGTAATGGAAGGATAAAAAATTTTGTTTGGTGAGAAATAATATTTATATTAAATAATATTTAATTAAATAACATATAATTTAATTCTCATGTTAAGTGAATGTCAATGAAATAATAATAATAATATTATTTTATACATATGGATCAATAAGGGATTAAATAAATAATAAATGTAACAAATGAAAATATTTATTTATAAACCCTAGTTTTTTCTATTCCAAATTATAAAAATTTTATCTTAAAAGGGTTTCATTTTTGTGGTGAACAAAAAAAATCCCAAGAGAATTCTCTCAAGACCTAGAGAACTCCCTCTCTATGAAATTTCTATGAACAAAGAAAAACCTTCCACCACCACCCATTATCTATAATAGAGTGATCTTAGAGAATTATTTGAGAGTGATCATCATGGTGATCAAAGGTGAATGATGAAAGCGATATGATCTTCCTTGATAGCACCCCAAGTCACCTATAGTGAGGTTTGGAGGCTTGTGTAACACATGTGGATCACTACTATAGGGAATATTCTTTTGATTCCAATAATTCAATTTTTATGAAACATAGATTATTTTTCCAATCTATAAATATAGAAATAGTTCAAGAATGTTAATTATTTAGTTGATTGAATTAATTATAAATAATATGTGGCGATCTTCCACTTGGTTCCAAAATTCTATCCCTTGTCTATTTTCAACAATTCAATTCTTCTTATTATAAAATTTATCAACATGTATGTCTCATATTGATCATTGATCATGACAAAAACAATGTTGGGTCTGACCCATCCCACCATTATACCTTGAAAATGACCTTCAAGTGGTATCAAAGAAGTCACATAATTATTTATAATTATGTAATTGATTATTGATTGATTTTTTCATTTATATTTTAGTTTCGAATTATTGTTTAATCATTATTTAATCCTAATTGTGAGATATTCATATTCATTTATCATTTCTCGTAGATCTTTATTTTATGAGTGAAATAAAATCAATGATCTCATCTAGAGGTTCCAAGGATTCTTGTTGGATAATACAAGAGTAGACACTGTATAACCAGACTTACACATTGTTTATGTGTTCAATGCACTAGTAATTAATTTGGGATTTATATAACTCGTGTTCATTGATTAAACTTGGTTCATTAAATTTCATAAAATGTGTGTTGACTAAGCCAATTGGGAAAATGGTCAGTTGAAGTACACACCATGTATCCAACATACATAATATTTAGTCCCTTAAGTCATAGATGGTATGTGTATTTTCATACATGTCCAACCTGAATGATGACCGGGTAATCATAATAATTCACACTATATAGCCATTGTACACAACATATACTCCAATTTTTCCAAGGCACAATTTACACACTAAATCCCTTGGCATGTTCCTCAGATAGATAGTGAGATATTTACATTCCATGTAGATCACTTATACATGTCTTGTACTTATTCTAAATTATACAGAATTAAAATTAATTTCATTTATAATTTAACCCTAATCTGTATATTCTAGAGTGTGTTCATTAATTTGATAGAACATTCCATGTGATCTGTTTGAATATATATATATATATATATTAATGTTTAATTAATTTATATGTAATTTTAGGATATCAATTTCATGTTTGGGATATATAATAGGTAATACTCCTTGTGAATTTAACTATAACATGTGATAGAAACACCATATAATTCATGTAAACATTAAGTTGATTGTACACATAATGAATGTATATGATAAGTCATGTATTCTATATGTCACAGGTGTAAATAGTATATGAGTGTAATACATGATGGGTAGATTTGTATGGGTATTCACCATGACTCCTCCAACATGCATTTATGTAAACTATTATTTTTTTTAAAAAATATTTATTTTATTTAAAATTATTATGGTTGATAATCTAAATGAAATTCAAATGATAATTAAGAAAAAAATTATTATTTAAAGATGATAATTAACCGATTTGATCATGACTTATCTCAAATAATTATGATTAATAATTTAATGCTAGTTTTGTTAAATTCGTTATTTGTCAATGCATATGGATGATTTTGATCATATAATAAACATTTTTTTGATATTGGTTTCATTTATTTTATTGTTAAATTAAATTGATGGCGTGCGTTTGATCTCTCGTCTCATTATGTACTAGAATTTGTGCCCATGGTTTCTCTTATGTAAAGTATTTTCCCCACACCTACATGTGAGTAAAATCATTTATAATGGATAGAGATCTCAAGCTAGTTGAGTCGGCTCAAGATTGGAGCTAAGGAAAAAGCATTCCAAGAGAGATAAAAAGTGGATAAGTGGAAATACGTAATATGAATCTTAATTGGTTGAAGGTGTTTTTTACCTAGGTCATTTGTTAGTTTATCAAATGCTGGATAAACTAAACATTAGTAAAAGCTCATGATCATACCTATTTACTATTATTATTTTGTCAAGTTTTATGGTTGTTTAATTATTTATGTCTTTTGTGATAACATGAAATAATGAATAAACAAATAAGAAATATTAAACTAAAATGAAATGGAATATTTATATATATTATATAATATATGGAAAATAACTTATGTAAATACACTTAATGTTAAAAATAAATTGGAAAATATAATACTTATATTTTTTACAAATAAAATGATAAAATCATTCAATAATATATATTAAGTCGGTATAGTCTTCCACTAATTCAGTTATAATTGAAAAATATTTTTAAGTGCTTGACTAGAGAATGTTGGGGTGATTAAAATTATCAGGGAATTCTAACATATTCATTGGGGTTCAAATAATTTATTTCACATCAAGGGTTGACTTCCAAAGTTGGACTTGGTAAAACATAGAGTCAAGTTTTGAGGAAATAAATTTTAAGGATTTAAGGATTGGGGATTACAGTCAATATATCCATGAACTATGAGAAATTTTGTTTGAATTTGTAATGACTACCTAAACCATTAAATTTACTTGACCAACCAAATTTTGGGTAATAAGAAGTGAAAATGTATCCTCTAAACTGGAATTAGAAAGAAACATGATATTGTGAATCCAATGGTGCAGAATATTTGTTTTTTGATTAAATTGGGTGCATTAATAAATAATATATTTATTTATTAGTATAAATTTTATCTGCTAAAATAATAAATCTATACTCATATTACATATAGAAATATAATTTAAATCAATGACCAATGTGTAACCGTGGTCCATACTTGAGAAAAATAAACATATAAATTGAACTAATTTCTAACAATGAGAAGGGAAATTATGCATTATCATTCTCCATGAAAGGAAATTGTGTGTGTTAGAAGAACCTATTCCAAAAGCTCCTTGAAATGAGGCTCATGATGAAGAGTTGTATCTTTTTAGGAAACAATTTTATGATTATACAAATGTTCATTCTTTCATGATATCACCATGACCAATGATATTTTTATGAAACATGACAATATGGATGCATATAGAATTATTTCTCACCTTCGAGATCTCTATCAAGACATAGATTGAAAATAGAGATATTAGATGTCTAATGATTTGATTGAAAGGAGTCTGGGAGAGTCTTTTCCAGCTGACCCTCATTTATTTATGCTTATTGTCTACATTGAATAATTGTACATATTAGGGATTAAATTTTATGATTAGTTTCACATGTATATCATACATTAATCAATTCACAATAACTTCTCATGTTTTATTATTAATTATAATATAATAAAAAATGAGAAGTGTCTTTTGGAACATCTTACTTTTATTCCCCAAGTGGATAAGGATGTAGGGAATGATAAAATCATTATAATTATTGTGAATATGACAATGAAGAATAAAAAAAAGGGTTCCCAAACTAATAACAACTATAAATCTACCAATCACTTTCTTTCCAAGAAGGGGATGATTTAGAGCTATGTGAATGAAAAGGAGGCAGTGCATTTTCCATTTAGTAAGAAATCACTTTGGAAGAAGAAATAAATCCCTATGGAATTGTAACCTAAAGGTTCTTTCATTATCTAATTTAATTGTAAAATATATACACATTGGGTAACAGATACAGATTGTGGTACTCACATCTATATTAAAATACAAATAACTATATAGATTATAAAATATTTCTAGAGGAGTGGTGGATCTATGAGCTGCTAATAATGTGAGGCTAGTTTCTCTATCAATTAGTGAATACCCCCTTTCGTTTCCAAAATTAATGCTTTTGGTTTTAATGGGTTTTTATTATGTACCAATGGTTACCAAGGATATAATTTCTGTATCATAATTAGATGCATATGTGTTTATTTTCATTCATGGAAATAAAAGATGTTTCTTTTATAAAGACTACATATTTTATGGTATGTATAATTTAAATAATATTATTTTTGTATTTAGTTATGAAAATAAATTATTGGAAGTTGATAACTAATCATGATCACAAAACACATATAACATTAAATTGTGGAATCACCATCTAGGTCATGTAAATGAGATGCATTTAAAAAATCTCTATCATGATTCTTATTTGATCTCTTCTAAGATAAAACCACTTGAAATATTTTATTCATATTTGTTTGTTAAAATGACCAAACTTCCATTTGATAGTCAAGGTGGTAAGGCAACATGTCTTCTAGGATTAGTACACACTAATGTGTGTGGACCATATCAAGTAAAAGAATGAAGTGTGTATTATTGCCTCATAACATTCATTGATGACTTGAGTAGATATGGTTATGTATACTAGATCAGGAACAAGTCTGATTCTTTAAATAAATTCAAGGAATTCAATAATGTTGAAAAGAATAAACATGGATGGATGATAAAGAATCATCGATCAGATATAGGTGGTGATTTTTTTACCAAGAGTCTATCGACCATTTGTGGGAGTTTTTTTATTATATCTCAACTCACTACACCTTATACACTATATCTAAATGGTATTATTGAAATTAAAAATCATATAGTGTTAGACATGTCAAGGTTGATGATGAGTCAAGTAGATCATCCATTATCCTTTTGATGATATGCATTACAAACTATGGAATACAAACTGAAATGAGTACCAATTAAAGGAGAAAATAGAATTACCTTAATGTTATGTAGTGGAAGGAAACTGGTTTTTTTCACACATGTATAAGGGTTTGTGAGGTATTTTTTAAGGGCTTATTTCACAAAAAGATATCCCCTCGGGGCACAAAGTGTTTCTTTATATGCTATCATTGGGAAATAAAGGTATAATACCTACAGAAACCATATAATAAAAAGTGATTATTTCCAGAAAATGTGTCTTTCTTGATAGGGGGAACACCATAACAAGGGATAGTGGGGAAAAGATTTACTTCATTGAAGTTGATTCTCATGATACCAAGAGTTGATATAGTAACAGATTCCATTGGTCCATATTAAAGAAGGTGTTTCTAAATCTTGTATACTATGAAGGAGGACTAAATTTGTGATAGAACAAGAATTATGTGGTTTTATAGTCTCCAAATATGGTGAATCATTATTTTTTTACAATGTTAGACATTTATCCAATAAATAGGCACTAGAGATCTCAAAAGATTCGAGATTGAAAAAAGCAATTATTTCTGAAGTGGAATCCGTTTATCAAAACCATTTTTGGGTTCTAGTATATTTTATTTTTGTGTAAATATCACATGGTGAAAGTGGATATTCAAGAGAAAAATAGACTTTGAAGGTAATCTAAATAAATATAATGAATGGATGTGGTCTAATGGGATTAAACAATACCAACTAATTTACTATGATGAAACTTTTTCTACAGTTTCATTTTCTAAATCTAACTGAATTCTACTTACTATAGCAGCTTACTGTGAAATTGAAATTTGGAAGATGGATTTCAAAACTAAATTCTATAATGGGAACCTTGAAGAAGATGTCTATATGACAAATACAGAATGGATTTTGACTCCAGGTGATAAAAAAAATATTTTATAGTCATAGAGTTCCTTTTATGGATTGAAGTAAGCATCCGGGTCATGGGATATTAAATTCGGTGAATCTATAAACTAATATGATTTCATTGATTAAAAATGTGATACATCTATTTATAATTAGTTTAGTGAGAATTCACCCATTACAATGGTTTTATATGTTGATGAAATATTACTTATTGGAAATGACACACCCGTATTATTGTATATTATGGATTGGTTAAAAATTTTGTTTCTACATAAAGGACATAGGTGAAGCAACCTATATTCAAGAGATCAGGATCATTCATGGTAGATCTAAGAGGATAATTGGACTATTTCGAAGTACACACATTAACTAGATACTAAATATATTTAGTGGAGAACAATACAAGCGGTCATTGGTTTCAGTGTCACTTGTTTTACATCTTTTGAAGAAAATGTGTCTTTAGACACAATAGGATAATGAGATAATGAGTAAGATCTCATACAATTTTGTGATATGATCAATCATGTATTCCATTTTATGTTATAGAAATAATGTTTCCTATGCATTTATAACATTAGGAAAATATCATTCAAATCTTAGAGGATAACATCGGTATGTTGTTATGTCCATAATCATGTATCAGAGAAGATCTAAGGATAGATTAATAGTGTATGAAGAAGATGAGGATTTATTCATCTATGGTTAAACCAAGTCTAGTTTTCAGAAAGATAATAACGATATGAAGTTGCAGTCTGGATATGTTTTTTTCTCAATGAAGGAGTTGCGAGCTGGAAGAGTTTGATGTAATGAGTTTTTTATAATTCTACTACAGAGTCCGAGTATATAGAGGCATTTGATGTAGTAGAGGACTTTTTTATACAAAAATTTGTACAGGATCTTGATGTGGTACTGATTAGTAATAAACCTATCATATTGTTTTTGGGTAATAATGTCATGGTGGTTCGTGGAAAAGATCCAAGATCACATCAAAGGACACCGCACATACTCTGGAAGTATCTACTCTTGAGGGTTTTTTATCATATGTGTGAAGTTGAATTAGGAATATAACCCATAGAGGAAAACATTGTAGACTCCTTGACTAAAGTAATATCTTAGTATAAGCATGTGTATCATGTGAGAGCTTGTGAACTGAAGGTTGTCATCAGTTGTCCCTAGTGAAAATAGGAGTGTATTTTAGTTACTTATCTAGAACTAACTTCTATGTACTTTATAATAACATGTATTCCTGTATTTCTAATATTAACAAACACTTTATCACTTCTTTATTGTTCTTCTATATAACATCGTATGTGATAATTCCTTAATATTGTGATCTAACTAAAAGGTCATAGTCGTTCCCTACAATGATGAGAACCCAGAATTGCTATGACACTATTCATAAATATATGTTCAATAGACAGATAATATAATTTTATGGATAAAACTTATATAGGCTATTAGGGGCATAGACTCATAGGACATTGAGGCACCTTTTCATGGTGTAAACCCTTAGTAATATTGAGTGTAGGATATTCTGAGAATGATAGCTGCCATTAGTAAATCCACATCTATATATGTCATTATATGTTCCTATCAGGAAACATGTGTATTGATCCTTAAAATTTATATTATTATTAATTAGTAGTATGATTCATGTACTTTGATGTATTGAAGAAAATCATGATGAATGTTGTTTATTCTGAGGTAGGATATGTTGGGTGTGTCACGAGTAATTTAAAATTAATGAAAAATGTGAGAAATGATTTCCCTATAGTTATTTAATGAAATTTGATATCTTAGTACAATTGATGGAAATTATATAGCCTATGTAAATCCATGTCCATGGTGTTCTATTAGAATGTTCTATTTCTGAAAAGTCCAAAAAAGAGGCATGGGGCACATAAGTTGACGACACGAACATGAGACCTACATGATTAGTGATACAATGATACAAGGATTATATTGTACAGTGGAAATTGTTAGGAGGTATTATGTCATTTCGGAAACAAATTCTTTCTTTATGGGTTCCTTGGGGTGTTTCTATATACTATCCCTCGGCTTTAGACTACTTCACTGAATGCTATTTAGAAAGGGGCCTAGAGGGTCAAACAATATGTGTATCTATAATATCTATTAAATAATATGTTATTGTTTATTATTTAAAAGTAATAATAAATATTATTCCTACACATGGTTTAATAATTATTCATGTATTCTTGATAGAAAATATTTTGTCCCTAGTGACTCAAGAGAATATTATGTGAGTAGAATATTTGTTAAATAATTATTCCTTATTAAGTGGATAAATATTTATTTATTTATTAGAGAATAATGAAGTTATATTCATTTAATAAATAAATATTCATTATTCAAGTCCCCATAAATATTTTGAAAAAATGAAAAATTGATTTTTTTTGTGTGGTGATAAATAATATATATATATTGAATATTTTTTGATCAGACAATATTTATTTTAATTTATATGTTAAGCGCATATTGAGAAAATAATATTAAAATTAGTATAATAGACACGGGGTTCTATAAGGGATTAAATAAATATTAAAGGTAACTTTTGAAAATATATATTTCTAAAACCAAGTGGTATTTATACCTAATTATATTATTTTTCCATGAGTTCCAATTCAATTGTATTGTGAACAATGATACCAAGATAGAATCCTCTCCATCTCCAAAAACACTCCATGAATGGTGAGTGACCTTTCTCTAACTCCCGCTCCCAAGTCTAGAGAGATTATATAGAACACATTGGATGTGATCCTCATGGAGATCAAAGACCAACGATGCAAGCGATAAGATATATCGTACTACCACCCATAGATTCATATACAACAATTTTGAGATTTTTTGAATATGAGTGGATCACAGTTAGTGGAAATCTAATTTTGATTCATATAATAAAAGTCCCATATAATATAGATCTATTGTTAGATCTATAAAAAAATAAATAATTCACACAAGGTAGTTCATTAATTGATTAAATTAATTATAAATAATATGTGATTATCTTATTATTAGTTTAGGTGTTCTATCCCTTATATATTTTCTATAAATAAATTTATTTTAATATGGTTTTCATCATCATGTACATCTCACGTTGATAATTGAATATATGAAAAATATTGGGCATGACCCATCACATGCTTCTACTTCTCTCTAAATCCTTCGATGCAATTATAGTGTGATGAATATTATTCCATTGGATAATCAATTAAGGTAGAATTTCATGTTGAGGAAATTTTGTATCTACTCATTAATTGATTACAAATTTCATGTCATTATCCCATCCCAATGGTTTTTTATAGTGATGTAGTATATTAATCTGCAATTTTTATTTTACCTAATCTCATGATAATGTAATGCAGCGTGAAAACATGATTTCAGTCTGCAAGATGTGTTTTTTATAACCTCAAAAGATTATTATGCAATTCATAGAACCTAAATACTGACCATCAAAGCTCAACATTATTTTGTTTCTTTTCTCTGTGATATGAAGAATTAATTGTTGAATGAGTTCAAAAATTTAGAATATTTAATTTCAAAATATTTTTCATTTTATATTATTCTCTATTGTATGATATTTAATAATATAACTTTTTTACTACATATAATAAAATATTTTAGGCTTTGGGTTCTGATTCCTTATATATATTTCCCATGTAAATAAGTAACCACCGGATCTAGGGTACTATGAAGGTGGTATTTATAGTTGGTAATAGAGGATATTTAGTATAAACATAGTAATTATATTTAGGAAAACATAGACGATGAAACATAACCCTGTGACAATCATTGTTTATTTATATCAGTATAGGATTACATTCTAATGTTTTAGTTGGGAACAAATAATGTAGATTTCAAATAAATAAAACCTTATCTTGATACTATACGGGATTTGTGTTTGGAACAAATTCCTTGATGGGTAATAACTTTGAAATGAGTTGGTCGAGTGTACCTTAGCTGTAATTCTGGTGCACGGTGAGTGTTCCCTTACTACTCACCAAGTTTGACACTTCTGGAGGATATGCTTATGGTAATCCTCATTTTCATTAAAACCCATTATGAATAATGAGAGAATAAAACCCATAGAAACCTATGATATTCCATACTACTATAGGATAACCTTAAACTATATTGTGTTGATGAGTATAAGTTTGAGCATATATTAAAAGGCATATATATCCCTTTTGAGTTATTATGAGATTGGATTTGATCATCACTATTGCTATTTTGGAAGATATTCATGGGAATACAACCTTTTGGTTTAGTATTTGTCTTAGTGAAAAGTCTATTTGTGGAAAAATGAATTTATATTTTGTGAATATAAGATTATTTTTAATTATATCCTTCAGTGTCAATATAATCAATAATGTTAAGGTAAAAATATATAAATAATATTTTATTGAATAAAAAATAATTTATAGAAAAACCCATAGTGGTTAAAAAGTTATTTGAGGATTAATTTTTTTTATAATTTTCATCAAATTGTTTTGAGAATATTATAGGAATTATATAGTTTTAAAAAAAGGAAACCCCATAGGATTTGAGATGACCCATCACATCGAACATGGGTGTGGTTCATGAAAACACAACTGAAGGGTGATAAGGGTGAAGAATATACAACTTTCCTATGAGAAGAACTGGTTCGTATGAAGTTTGTTTACCTAAATAAACCTACAGATAATGATTATGTTGAATTTGGGAAGCATGTTATAATGTCTAATCTCTTTGAATCTTTAGTATTTGTGGTGATTAATGAGATTTTAAGAGACATTTAATTGGGTTGAGGAATTTGAAAATATATCTATCAATTTATGATTATTAATGTTTCATTTAAATATTACTTCATTAAATATAATATTTAAATTAAAATTTGAATATATTTTTCTTCTTGATCAGTTATATTTTTCTTCCTCTTTTATATTTTTTAGAATTTTTTTACAAAAGTTCTTTTTATTACTTTGGTGATTTATTAAGAAAATCTTATGTTATCCTTAACTTTTTAAAATATTTGAAAGGAACATTTCGAATTTTTTTTCGGATAGGCTTGGAATCAACATTCTTTATAAAATGAAAAAATGAATTTATTTTTATTTTTATTATATTGGTGGACATCCCCACTACAATAGTCATTTTTCGATATTTACCTTATTTTTAAAAAAATATATAATTTTTAAAAATAATAATATTTAAGGAAAAAATATTTTAAAGTATTACTTCTATTTAATTTTATTCTCTAAATTACTTGAATATTATTATAAAATCTATATTTCTAATGAGTCGATAGACTATTTCAAACCTCAAGAGTTTTTAGTTTTCTAACCAATCTCTTTCTCTTGATCATTCAATTTTATGCGATCTATGATATCTATCACTATCTATAATTATTTGGACATTAATGTTTTTCTCCAAGTCTATATTTTGACTTCCCACTAATGTTCCCATATTTTTTTAACCCAATTATTTGATGACCAAAATATTTATTTGAACCACTTTTGAGGATAAAAATTAATTTATCCTTTTATTGAAATGTAATTTCAAAAAAGGTATTTTCATATGTCAAACAATGTTTTAAAGATATTGAGTTCAAATTGACAGGATAAATTTTATAAAATGTATAATTATGTAACACATGAATATTTTTAAAAAATAAATGTATTTTAAATAGTATATATGTCACACAACAGTAAGACTAAATGAACCAAGAACTAGTATTATTTAAATACAATTGTCATAACCTAACCGTTAAAGTAGAGGGTATGAATAAGATTCAATAATTTTAAGTATATATATAATTTTTATATTCAATGTGCATTTATTGATAAATTCTTAGTAAATAATCTCTCAAATTTAAATAAAGTTATTTTATTCCTTAAATATATGTTTTCTACAAAAATGGACATTATTGGTTTTCATGAAAAAATATCATATTAAAATTATGTAACTTTTATAAATTTTATTTTATAGATAGTTTATCATTTAAGAAATTCAAAATTGTATTATGGTAAAATTTTTACACTATTTTATGTGAGTAAATATTTAGCGAACAATGAAAAATACATCTTTATATAAAACATTCATATTGTTTTAATAAATTTACTAATTTAAAAGTACCAAAAATTTTCAAATTTTATTTACCATTAAAATAAGAATTATTTAGTTATAATAAGTCAAATTAATTAAATTTTAACCATATTTAAGAATATGTTCATTTTTTCACATGAAAGGAATTTTTCTCAAACAAAATTCATCATGTAATGCAGCATTAGTTTTAAATTAATTTATTATACATTTATGAATTGAATTAGGAAAAATGAATTAAAAATTTGGGATCAAGAGTATAAATTTGGTATATAGGTCCCTTTATTTTTAGTAATTATTAATAGTTATTATAATAAAAAATATCAGAAAAGTAAAAGGGTAAATTAGGAAATCAAGGTCAAAAATAATATGATAGACTCTGAAAATTGACCGTAACACTAATGTTATACTATTGTATTAGCATAGATTTCCATTTACATGAATTTATCAAATAAATGGCCCCAAGTTTCCTTATTTCATTGATTTTTACATTTATAATATTTAACTAAATTATAATTGAAAAATGTCTCATTGTTTGTTTTAATAAATGTATAATTATTTGAAAGGGATAAAATAATTTATGTTTAGTTATAAATATTCATTTCAAATAATTTATTATTTTTATCAATGTAATATATAAATAATTTTTAGTAAGTATATAATTACCTTAAATTCTTACATAATACTAAAATAATATTATTTCATTTGTAATAAAAATAAAACAACCAATTTTAAAGTTATTAAAATTAATAAAAATTGAATAAAATATTATATCCAAAATATAGATAAATATAAAATTTTAGTGATGTTTAGAATTTTTATATTAATATTACATTAATTTCACTTTGTTTTCTGTGTCAAATTAAATGAATAGTTTCCAAAAATACATTAATGTTATTTTAGACTATAATGTATTTCATTAAATGATTTCAAATTACTAAATATAATATTACATACCAAGGGATTTTTTATGGTTTTAAATATCAATCATGGTCTATTTAGTTCCCAATTTCCCATTTATTTTACCTATAATGACCTCTAATGAGTAAAAACTTTATTATCACGGTAATTGTTTAAAAGGATTAAAATGGATTAAAACAAAGAGATAAGGGTAAGAACCGAAATCTAAAATTGTAAAATTTTAATTGGATGATATAATTCCAAACCAAAATCATCCTATATTATAATTTTAAATGTTTGTCTCCTTTTTAAATTAAAAAATTATTTATATTAATTCAATAATTTAAAAAATATTTCAAAAGTGCCCCTTTCCCTCAATTATAAAAGGGAACCTCCTCTCCTATTTTCTTCAAATATAAATAACCATTTTATTAAAAAAATAACATATAAAATTATTTTCTTATATCTATTTCCACACCCTAGATTCCATTTTATATTATAAAACCTTCAGAGGGAGGATTTTTTTGTGAACCAAAGAGGTTGTCTAAAGAAGTAGTATGCTTTTTTGCCCAACATTTTTGTTTTCTTTCATCTTCCGCCTCCTTCAAAATTATTTAATTAATTATGATATAATAACATTAGAATATAAAATATACTTATATTTTATTATGTTAAGGGAACAACATATATTTATCTTCAATTATATTAATTGGGAAACATAACCATCGTTCATAAGTACAGCTAAGTACTACTTTGCGAATTGTTATAATTTCTTTTCCATCACTGAATCAAAAGGATATTTATGATAATGAATTGAATGTACATATAAAATATTCATGAATTAATTTTTCACTCTGAAAAATTAATATAATATATATTTATTTACCTTTTCATTTTCTAGAATATGTTAACTTCGTTCATACATACATGTGGATTTCCACCTCCATAAAACATTGTGATTCTTTTTCCATTAACACATAAAATTGATTGTAAATATATGATTATTTAATTAAATAATATGATATTTATGATAAATGCATTATTCTTGATACATAAAATACAATTTACCTTTATCTATCAGGATCATTGAAAAATGGAAACTTTACTCAGGCATACATACAGCATACCATCTCTACTATGGTAAAAATGTTCAATTTTCAGAAAAATCATTCATGGTTGGTTTTAAAAGTACAATTTAAAAAAAATTCATGATTATTATTCAATATATTATGTAGTATGGAACAATTTTACCATAGTCAACCTATTGTAGACATTGTAGACATTTGAGTCAAATATCATGAAAACGTTTGACATGAACTTAATTAATTATGTAAATAAATAGAACATGTTAATAAATAAAATTAATTGAACAAAAAACATTAAAAAAATTCATATGAAATTTATTAATTAATAAAATTTAACTATTTTTATGATAAATAACATATGTGACATGTCGTACATGAGGTAAAGTTATTCATCTCAATTTCTCTTCACTGAGGAATATTTTAACATTATGCACCTAATTTATTTTAAATAGTGAATATAATCCATTTTCACTTGTTATATAATATATTATTCAAAAAATGATATTTTATATTTCACTTAAAATTATTTCATCTAAGGCTATTTGAATTGAAATTTACCAAGTTGTAAGTGTTTGATAACTCAATTATCATTAATTGGTTCATATCAAATATTCATTAATTATATTAAGTAAATATTAGTTTTTAAATGAACTTTTTAGGATTTATGTTTTATTTAAATTTTTACATTTGTAAAAAATTATCACTTAATTGATTAAATCTTCCTTCAAAATTATGATCATTATAGGGGTTCTTCTTCAAAAATTTTCTTTTTTGGGAGAATATGTTATATTATATAGTTAACTTATTTTATGATATATATTGACTTCCTCATTGAAAATAAATAAAATTAATACCTTTATATTTATGGTATTTATATATATATTCAATGTTACTTATTTCCTGGGTATTAGGATTAAAAATATACTGATGTTTTAAGGGTTAATCTAATAATCAGGTCATTATTAAATATTGTTTATGATACCTCTATTCTAGGTGAATTATATGATATTTCTATTTTAATAAAAATTCATGTTCATATACTATGGTTATTTTTTATTATGATAAGTTTTCCTTTCAATTTTTACTTTTAATTAGTCATGATTTAAAAATATTTAAGAAAAACAAACTTTATTTCCTCTTTAGTCTAGAATCATTTTATTCAATTATGAGGTTTTCTAAAAATGTTTTAATAAATTATTTTAATATTCATATATGATGGCATAATTAAATTTTTAAAAATGATTTAATTTTCAGAAAATGGTTTAAAAGGAATCCTTTTTTGTATTTTTTTGCACAAGGTACTTTTTGAATTTTTGTGAAAATGTTAAAGGAATCATTATTTTGACATAGTCAACATGAATAGAAGTTTATATTATCATAACCACTCAATTATTTTTTGTTCTCTTTACATGTTTCAATTTTTATAAATAAATTTCTAATATTTAATAATTTATTAACATTTAAAATTAAATTTCAAAGTAAAAAATGGTTTCTACATCAATAATTTTTTAAATTATATTTTTTCGGTACTTCTATTCATCAATACCAATAGACCATTTATTCTCCACCAACAATATGTTGTAATGATACCATCTTTATTATTTATTAAGATGTTTTATGACCAGTTTAACTTTAGAAATTATTTTAATTATATATTCTAGTTCTTTGTATACAAATATTATTTCAACAAGTTATGTTGGTTAAGTTAAATTATTTATTGATATAATGAATTCATTGGGCTTATTAAGTGGCAGGTGGGGAACATAATTACTTAACCCCTTAATGAATCAATAGATCTAATGATACAAAATAGTTGGCTATAGTTAAAATTGGGGTTTTGGTGTATGCCTGGCCATTGTTGAAACTATCTTGATACATGGCCTCACAATGAAGTTTCATGTTTCCATCATTATTAATTCCATCACTATGAAAATAGTTATTTTTTCCATGTGATTATTTTGAATAATATCCACAGATATTTTTCAACCTCATGTGATTTTTTATATATAACTATTTTATCTCCATTTACTCCAACTATATTATTATTATTTATCAAATTATGTAATGAGTTCCATTTCATTAGTTATTTAGAATTCCATAATTATTGTGTCATGTTTACTCATTATAACATCCACTTTATGTGACCCATACAAAGAATTTATGCTCACCATTTTTTTCCATCCTTTTCCAAGGATATGAAGACAGGATCATCAAATTAGTTCAATGATACACAATAATTGCATTTATATTTCATAAAATTTTATGTTTTGTCTTGTTATTTTAGATTAAGGTATGTATCTATTTTAAAATTACTATAAAACCAATTGGTTATTCATGATGTAATTATTTGTATCTAGAACCATTGTAAAAATGTAACCATTGTTTCTATGCTTCTAGGGTCAGTGAATTTATACCAACATGTAACTTCAATTCATTTTACTGGAGTAATTAAACCATATCGATCCCAAATTCAAATATATGGAATTTTGATAAAATTTGGCCTTACTAATGATATTTATATAATTTTTAGTATAGAAAATTCAATAATGCCACTCTCTTTATTTTAGTTTATTTTATTTGTTCAAATAGAGAGAATAATATTTTAAAAATGAATATAAAATTTTATTTTTACCATAATTAATTTATCTTTACATTTATATTAGTTTTTTAATTTTATTAAAGGTAAAATAGATTAAATAAATATACAATGTAGACACAGTATTTTTTTCAAGTAATAAATATATTAAATAAATATTTCCAAAAATATTAAAATTAATAAATTTGGATGAATTATAGTATTCAACGAATTGTATAGATAAATATAACATTTGAGTGATTTTTAAAAATATTATATTCTAATTCAATCTTTTTATGATTTCATTAAAGTTAAATAAATGAGTAATTTCAAAAATGAAATTAATCACATTTTATGGAAATAATATTTTATTAAATTATTTGGAAATAATAAAAATAATGTTAAATAACATGGTGGATAATATATTGTCAAAATTTAATCCCCATTCCATTTAATAACAAATTGTAACCAAATAATTATACTTATATCCATTTAATATTGAAGAAATAATTTCCACAAGTAAGGTTAATTGTTTTAGCTTATGCTTTAAATCAAAAAAAAAGGTTTAAAATACCACAGAAAACTATAAAAAACTTATTCAAAATATATATTTCCACCATATCCAATATTATATGTTGATGTTTTTCCACATAGTTCCAATTTTACAAAGAAATAAATTTATTACAGTTCATGTTCTTATTAATATCAAGTGTCCCATTTTTCCCATATAAAAGGGCCAAAAATATTTATCTTATTTACACAAAATTTAGCCTTATATCTCAACTAAAACCTCTGAATTTTTATTATCCACATCCTTATAAATTAACTAGATGTTAAAGTATTTTTAAAATACCATTTCAAGGAACATTAATAAGGAATCTAAAGGTTGTCTATTGAAGAAGAGGTAACTGTCCTACCCTACTTGTTTCAATTTATTTTTTAATATACCTACTCCATAAATATGGTTCTTATCATAGAATTATAAATCTTGTATTCCTAATATAAAAAAATGTTATTATTATTAAACCAATATTATCCAGCCTCATTTCCATCAAATGGGATGTGAATGTTTCCCTCATATGTATGTGTGTACTATTGCCTCCATGTGGTGATAAAATTCATCCCTCATCACCATCACTAATGGATGGTTATTATAATGGTTTTAATATTTATATATTAAATTCATGGTATAATTAAAATTTTTAAATTATAATATCATATATACTATCCTACCTTCCCATCCATTGGAAAATAGTAACATCATTTGTGCAAACATGTGGGCTACCACAAGCATGATGTGATGTGATCCGTTTTTCATTTCTGCATTAAATTGATGATTGTAAGGAAATATTTAATCAATATATATATATATATGATATATATGATATATATGATATATATGATCTACATAAAAAGGTGAATTTTTATTTACCCTTATTTATTTTATTCCATCAAAAATTGAAAACGTTGTTCAAGCGTACGTATAGTCTACAATATCCATGAATGGTATAATTCATTTCTAATGTATACCTATTATGTATGACTCTAAGTAGATATATATAATTAATATATAATCAATTTATATAATTATTAAATTGTTTTATATTATAAAAACATGAGCATGTACAAGGATCAAAATAATAAAACCAAAATTATCATTAAAAATGAAACTGTTTACTAACGGAAAATGATTATTTAAATAAATAATTGTTAATAAATAGGTGTTAAGCATTTATAACAGTATAATTCATGATATTATAAGTATGTACATGGCTCTGTTATATAATTTTAATAAATTTTATTTTATTATTGTGATGGTAAAAATCAAATTTAATGTAATTTGAACTCGAGGTGAGGGTTTTATGTTACAATCACATTGTATATCAGAATTGTTTACGATTAAGTTTCAGATGATGAAATTTCATGATCTAAATTTTATAATATCAATAATTTTTATATTCCACTAGTATAAAAATTGTTTATAATGTTTTTTTAAATCGGTTATTTAGAAATAACCTGAAAATGCATGAATATTAATTTTGTATATTGGTTTTCCATTAACCATTGTGGAAATGGCCTTTTTCATGTCGATTATATAAATAAAAACATGAAAAATGATTATTATCTTCTCTTTCACATCATTTCTATCCTTTAACTAATGTTGAAGAATTATTTTTTATTTCAAATATAATAAAAATAATGTGAAAACTATATTTTCACGTGAGTTAAATAATAATTGACCTAACAATTGCTTAAAATTTAATAATCATGAAGGAATCATTTTATAGTCTTCTATTATCATGACACATGTCTCATTTCTCTCTCTCCCCATCCCTATATCTCTAATTTAGTAAATCTATTAGTCCAATATCACATTACGATCTCAATCAACCCTCATGTATCATCGCCTTCATATTATGCATCAAATATAGATATGATGTAAGCCTGTCATTTTTTCATTTCTCTTTTTTGGTCACTCTTTTTCATGAAATATCGAACAGATGATTTCTCGATCAGGTTCACTTAATTGTTGCATTATAATCTTTATACAATAGGTTTTTTTCACCTTCATCATTTAACATTAGATCTAGATCTTGTCATCTCCATCAAAGTCACCTGAATATTTGAATATCTTTAATAATGTGTAAATTAGATGTCACTGATTTAATTATTAGTGTGAATTATTTTTTTCTTATTTAATATACTTTTTATTATTTGGATTACATTAATATTGTTTTATATAAATTTTCATGCTAAGTATTATTATTATGGAGAAAATATAGGTGGATCTTTTATGTTTTAGGATTTTCATTCATGTTAATGAGTGTTTTTTTAAATTAAATTGTTTTTGATGTCACAATGGGTTCATTTTACTTATGATAAAGTTGGAACATGGGAGAGTTGAAACATTATTTTTTAGGTAATTAGAAATCATTATATAGGGTTTTATAGTGTTTTTTTAATGAATGTTTTTATTTTGAGATCGAATGTTGGTATTTTATAATATAATGGGAGTTTTTGTTAAAATATAGTTGGGATAGACCAATCGTGGGTGAGATGGAGCTATGACGTGTTTTAAATTTCTTATTATTTGATATAACCATTTATAATGGATAATCATGAATAAAAAGATCATTATATGTTCTTCAAAATGAGGAGAATAAATAGGGTGTGGATTTTATTATGGGGTGAGTCATTATAGGTTAATCAATTTAACAGGAGAAATAATTCCTTTTATGAAAGTAATGGTTATTTAATAAAAGGAACTCATATGAGAATTTTGAGACTACTAGAATCTTTAGATGGTGTTTATATGAATGGTCATGTGTTTAAATGGTTCATTGGTTCATTGTAGAAGGGTTTAATGGGTGATGGGTCTACTTTTTAAGGTAGCAGACAATTCGGGTACCCAGTTAGGGATACCTATGTACTATATGAGGTCCCATGAAGCAAGGTTTAATGTGAACTTATATTTAAACTAAGACCCAATTGTTGATTTGAAAATATTCTTAACTAAAAATTGAATAAATTTTTTATTTTTATGAATAACCAACTATAAATTAGTTGTCTCATTCTATATTTTTTATAGATATTGTTTAGGGATATCTTTATACATATTTTTTAATAATTTTATACGGTTATATTCCCCTATTTTTACATGAGAAATCTTTAAAATGAACCAATTTTGTAATTATTTCCACATGACTAAATTTTATCCTCAAATTTTTTATTTCCCTTCTAATTTGTATATTGGTGGTTTTTAATACTTTTTATGTTATTTATAATCTCAAAAATTTATTAATTATTCCCATAGTTTTTATATTTATTTTTGATATTTTTTATAGATAATAATGAATCAATGTTGGATTAATGTACCTGAAATATGAGATGAATATGAAGAATTTGTTAATGTGTTTCTGTAATTTTCTAAATGAAATGTTCCATATAATGCCATTTTTCTATCTATGCTTGAAATGAATAAATTTTATGTAGTTGTAAAGAATAAGTATCAAATATAATTAAATTTTTCATGGTTTTAATTCTAGTTATTTCCCATGAATTTGGAATCATGTAACCAAGAATAATTTCAAATCTGTTGATTATGGTTCTTCTCATGATGATAAATATGATCAAATTTATGAAATGATTCCTGATATTTTAGTATAGTTAATTGATAAAAAAAATCCACAATTGAGTGTTTATATAGTGATTCCAAAAAACAACTGTATCTAAGTTGTATAAAATATACATTTTTAGATGTTGTTATGATTTATTTACATAATGTTGAAACATGGATGGAGTGAGAATATTGTTATAGAGCTTCAACAATTGTTCATAGACATTATTCCTAAGGATAATGATCATCATGATTAGAATTATAAGGCCAATAAAATATTATGCCTGATGGGATTAAGGTACAAGAAAATACATGTCTTCTTGAAAAACTTTGTGAAATATAGAAAAGAATATGAATTTATATCAGAGTGTCTAGAAATTTTTACATCACGGTATATGTTGGAGGAAAAATCACAGGCTAATTTGGAATCTACAAGGACCCCTACCAATGAATTTTGGAATCCTTCTATAATTCCTCATTTGAAATTATATTTTCTAATTCTTATAATAGAAAATATTTAATATGGAATGATAATGAGTAGATATCTGATATAAAAATACATCATCTATTTGATTGTCCATAGTGGAAGAAAATTGAGCATAAGTTTCTTACATTCGTAAATAAAGAAAAATATATCAAACTTGGTTTTTGAATAGATAGAATGAGTCTATATCAATACCTTAGTAGCACACATAGTTTATAGCATATTGTATTGGTAATTTAAAACATATCTCTTGAATTTTGTATGAAGAGAAGATATTTCAACTAACTGTAATTATTTTTTGAACAAAAAACACTAGAAATGATATTAATTATTTATTATTACCATTAATTGATGATTCCAAACTATTATGGGATAAATTTATATGGGTGTATGATTCTAATAAAATGGAATATTTCTCAAATACATGCAATGATTATGTTCACTATAAATAAATTCCAATAAAATTGAAATTTGACAAGACATATTGTTATGTGTCATAAACCATGACAAATTTTTGAACAGTAGGCATCATATTATCAACTGCATCATGATAGATAAAATTAATATATTAGAAATAAAAAAATTCATATGGTTCAGTCATATAGAATATTAAAAAATTATTTCAATGGATTACACGAATTTTATATTTCTCCAAAACCATTATCCACTGATCAGCGTTTTAAGAGGGTGTAAGACATTGGTGTGACATTAAGAAAGACACATAAATATGATAATGAAATAAATACTTGGAAAAAACATTCAATATTCTTCAATCTAGAATATTGGAGATATCATGAGGTGAAACATAACATTGTTGTCATGCCTGTGGATAAGAATAGATGTGATTGTTTTATTAGAAAACTGTTAGATATTAAAAGAAAGCCTAATGATAGGTCGAAAGCTAGAATTTATTAAATATCAATGGGAATACATTTGGAGTTGTCTCCCACTCAATGTGGAAGGAAAACATTCCTACCCATAGCTTATCATACATTATTAAAGATTTAGAAATACATATTTTTTTAATTTATTTATGATATAAATGTTCCACATGGTTATTGTTAAAATGTAAACAACTTTCCTTCCTTAATGTATTTTAAGTTGAAATGTATGAAATCTGATGACTTTCACGTCCTGAAGCAACAACTCTTACTAGTTGCATTCCATGGAATATTTCCACCCCTTTCAGGAATTACTAATATAATGTTGTGTTATTTATTTAAATCAATTAGTTATAAGGTTATTGATTCGATTTCATTGAATACTTTGGGGAATGAAGTGGTTTATATAAATTGTTTATTGGAAATTTATTTTACTCCATTTTACTAATATCATATGGCATTTAATGATTCATTTTGTTTCAAAAATAATATTTTTCAATCTTATATATATATGTTTGATGTATCCTTTTGAAAGATATATGAATATATTAACATGTAATGTTATGAATTCATATCTTCCTGAAGCATCCACTATTTTGATGTATATTTATAACGAGGTTTCATAGTTTTGTACAAGCTATTTGTCTCTAATGGAGAACATTAGTTTTCCTAAATCTCTCCTTGAAGGATTTAATTATGGGGGAAAGGAGATTTATGGATTGAATGTAAATTCATTGATATGAGAATTGATAAAGAATGTATATTTATACATCTTAAATAACATAAATTATGATCAAACATATATAAAATTTTATATTAAAGTATGGAAATAATGTTATCCATAGATGAAATATATGTGGATTTTGAATGAGAATAACAAAATATTTTTTAACTTGATTTATAGAGATCATTCTTGGTAAACCAAAATCATTAGAAATATTGATATGGTTAGTGGGTGGTCCAAGTTAATATTTTATAACATGGTCCGTCGTTGACATTAATGGAAATAATTTTCATAGGAAAGATCAGGACAACATATGTGTGGTTTAGAATACTAGTCAATTCGTGTTCGCATAAGCAATGTATTTTTTTAGTACCAATGGAAAATACCCAATAATTTCATCAACTTCATATTATAGAGCCAATGAAGATATATTGGAGGTTTATTACATTAAATTTCATGTTCTAGTGTTTAAATGTAAATTTATTATCGGTAACAACATAGTCCAACATGATGAATTTGGAAAAACAGTAGTTGATCTAAATAATTTGGAATACAAAAATAATCATTTTATCATGGAATCACAGGAAAAAAATTTATATGTCCTTGATCAATTTGAAATGTAGTGGTCTATTGTTTTACATGGATAAAAATAGTATGTTAGTGGTGATAAACCTAACAAAAATGATGATTTATGTGATATCCCTACTTCCACAGAACTATTAACACATAAGGTTGATGAGCACGTAGTAGACATGGTTTGTACCATAAGGAATGATCATGATGATGTAATTTGGATAAAAATCCTTTAGTACGTTCTTAATATAATAGGTAAAATGTGTTTAATTATGGTTTACTTTTTAAAATTTCATAAGAAAGATATTTTAATTTTAATTTCTTTATTTAAATGAATATTATACCAAATAAGTTATATTATTTTGTTATATTTGTTTAGATTCTCTATTTTTCCATGTTTACCCTTACATGACACATCTATTAGTCGATTTTTTTGAAAAAGAAAATATTTTAAATTTTAAAAAATATATTTTATATGCGTATATTTTTAAAAATTGTTGTTAAAATGATTTATCAATTTAGTCAATTTTTAATATTTCATTTCATATATCATTGATATTTTGTAGTTTTCCATCATTTATGTAATTTCATATCTATTTAAAATTTTTAAAATTTTATTTAACGATAATAAATTTGAATAAAAATGTGTTATTTTCAGTTTTCAGTGCTTTTTTTTCTAATTGTTAATTTTTAATTTAAATTTTTATGTACTTGTTTTATTTTTATATTTTTGTACTAATTGATTTTTCTACAACTTTTAGGATAATGATAGATCGATACTCTAATCCACCACATATTTTTGGAAATGACCATACTCATAACTCTAGGGAGGAATCTACACATTATATTATTGATGAGCCTCCACATTCTTCTTTTCACGAGACATCTACTTCCATTAGGTAAAAGGAGTTCGAGGGTTAGTGGTTGTGGCACCACATGTTTATAAAGACAATAAATTTTTTGTTTCCTGGAACAAAAAATACCAATAAACTCTGATAGAAATGATATTACAAGAGATCCATATTCAAAACAATTCATGACTATTGTATTAGTTCATGACAAATAAAAAAGGTAGTATTTTTGTATGATTTGGATAAGTGTTGATAGAGGGATATTCTAAAAAAAGTTTAAGACCATTTTGGTAAGCTTCATTTTTATTATTTTACTTATATTGAAATAGTTAGAGTTCAATATGTTTACCCTTCTTATAAGATTAAATATTATATACCTTATACTAGAGGAGTCATGAAGAACTATTTATAATTAGCTGCTAGAAGATGGAGTGATTTTAAGACATCACTCACATGAAAATTTCTATTTTGGAATTGAAAAAATGAAAATCCATGTGATATATATAAATTTAGAGATGAAGATATATGGAAGAAATGTTTTGAAAGTAGCTGATGAGAAGAGTTTTTTGTAAGTGCAATGTAAAATTTTTAGAAGTTTATTTTTTATTAATAACCATATTAATGATTTCTTTATTCTTAATTCATAACTTACAACAATCTAGGATATCTCATAAGGAGATTCAAGCTATAAATTTATTCCATCATACGTTATCTCAGGGATAGTATACATTATTTGATGAAAAAATTCAAGCAAAAAAACACCAAATGATGAGAGCTGAGTCAGTAGGGTCTAAAGAGGTTACCCCTCACCCCCACCCCCCACAACACATGAAAATTGAAGAGGGCACATTTGAGCAAAAAATGACATTACATTATAGAAGAGTCAAGAGTTGTATGTGATATAATTGTAATATGTGTTCTATATTTATATATTGACGTTAAATCAATTCTTTATATACTTTAATTCATTAAATATTTTGAAAAATATTACATAATGGATTCTTTTGAGGAGTCTTGAACATAGGGGGTATTTACTGTTGAGGTTAGAAAGGATATATTTAGCTACCACATTGGGAAAGCCTGAACACCTGGGTTATGTAAGAGAATACATGATTGGTATATCATTATGAAAAGTGTTTAAAAGTTCAGATTATTATTCAGAGGATAATGTTTCTTAAAAAAGAGAATATGTGGGATTAAATGTTCAGGATATTCAAGTGATGATGGAGTATAATATTTGAGATTCAATAAAATCAATGTTAGTAGAAATGCATGGAATGTTTTAGCTAGATGATCTGTCTCTTCCACCTCTACGAAAAAATCACACTCTTACTTATCCTACTCATAGATCTATGTTTCTAGACCCCACTCTTTCTTATCATTCCCCCACACCCCTCCTCCATAGTGTCCAAGTTATTGGGAGTTATATGTTGATGATCCTAATCACACTGTTTCATATGGGATGATATATTATTTCATCGATACCATTCATCTTTAGTAGGTTAAGAGAGATTATCATAGGGTTATTATAAAACATATTATAGATAGATCAAAAAAATAATATATCCTAGAGATGAGGTGAGTACAATTGGACAATGTATTGGTCATTTTTTAGTTTGTCTATATACACTACATCAACATTTTACTGTGGAGGTATGTTTATTTGTTATATTTTATTTCATTTTGATGTTATTTTTTTTCTCATTTTAATGTTTATATATTTTTTTAATGAAATACTTTAATGGTAAAAAATAATTTATAGGAATGAAAATTAAAGCTTCATGACTTAAGATATAGAATGTACTAGTCTTGATTGATTTTTATCATACTGAAATGTATTATTGGGAGTATATGAGATTCTAATTGATGCTTTTATTTTTGGGAATAAAATGATTATGGTGATTTTAAAAAATTATATCATATATTGTTTATCTAGATATCAATTGAGCGTCACCAAGATGAAATGTTTTCCCTTGTAAGCCTATTTAAAAAATTCAATCCATTAATTTATTGAAAATTTATAATTGTTTCTTCTTTGTTTTAGGTATCTATATAAAATTTTTATATAACATGAAATGATTAATGTATATTGATTAATGGGCCCACAATTTATTTCTATTATAGATTTGACAATGACAGATACAAAAAGATTATTTTATATAACTAAGATATTTCAAAATAATTTCATCATTTATTGTTTGATGTTTCTATGTCTTGAAAAGTATGAAAAAACTCACAAGCAGTTATATATCATGTAACATATCGAAAAATTGTATTATATTTTATTATTATACCAGTAGTTATTGGATGTAGGGTGTTTTTTTTCAGGAGAGAAGACAGTGTACTAGCTATGCTCTATACATGGTGAAGTGTGAGAAAATATTCATAATGTATTAAATACATACGTTTTATTATTTGAAAATGTATTTATATTATAACGAATAAAATTTATTTTACGTATTTTATTTTATAACATGGAATGTAAATTTTTAGAGAGATGACAAGAAAGAAGGGGTCCAAGATCAAATTTTAAAACCTTACGTGAATTTTAATTTATAATTATTAAATTTAGGATATATTAAACAAAAAATGTTTTTTTAATTAATGTCTCTTTGAAATAGTGTTATAAACAAGGTGTAAATGAATGTGGATGTTTTTTTTAAGATTTATGTATGAAATAATTTGAACTAAGACATTTACAATGTTTTATAGTGTCAGATTTCTTTATAAATCCTTACCTAATATTTCTTATGTTTTATTGTAGATTCATGTAGAATGCTTTTTGTATGATTCTTGTAGATTTTGGATGACCCATGGACATATAGAGTAGATGATTTGAGACATTTACAAATTGAATAGGCTAATCGTTTTACAGGTTTTATTGATTTTAAATTTATTTGTAATATACATTGTAAATTTGAAATGTTAATTATAAGTCTCTTTTATTAGTTTTCTGGTACCTTTTCTGCTATTCGGTTTCTTTTGGATACTTCTATGGTACATGATGAATCGATGAAAACTTATTAAAAAAATCATGTTGATTATCTGATAATCGACTTGAAAAACAATGGGGTATTTTATTTCACATGATTATCCAATAACTGACGTGAAAAATGGGTTTCTACAACATTAATAGAATAACAAATATAGAAAAATAATAATCAAAATTAATTTATAATATCAGTTTCACTTAACTGACTTGAATATTTTATTTTAAACATCACCTTTAATAAAATCTTTTAATAACTGACATAAAAAATGCATAAGAACATGACGTGAAAAATCATTTATGGACTAGTGTCCTATATTTTTTTATAGATATTACATGTTTCCTTGGTTTTTGCATTTTTATGAATTAATGATACTAAAATAATTATTAAATGGAAAATATAATTTATTTCTCTCCTCGATCAAAAAATCCACTTTCTTTTATATCAATGTTTTCTAAAAATGTTTTCCTGAATTATTTAAATATTTTCATATGAATTTTTAAATTCTTTTTTACCAATGATTCAAATTATAAAAAATGGTATAAAATTAAGTTTATTTTCATTGTATTAACTACATTATTTTGAATTCATACTAAAAATGTGAATGGAATATATGTTTCATTATACTTGGAATGAACAGAGTTTATCACCATCATGATAACTCAATTTTTTTGAATATTCTTTTAGAAGAATCATGGTTTCTTTTCAGAAAAAAATTTCCTTCATTATTTTTGAAATATTTGGATTTTAAATATGTTATTTCAAAAGGAAATTGTTATTTTACTCGATTAATGTTCTATGTGATCTTTTAAAGTAATTTTCATCTATAATGAAACCCTTTGATTTTACATAGACATTTCTGGGGTAATGATCCAATGATACCTTCCACATTAATCCATTGGTAGACTTATGATTATTAATATTTAATGATGATTCTATGAAACCCATTTCTTTCACATGGGTTAATTTATTTTAGAAGAGACTTTAATGAAGCCTGATATTTTTTCATGGGTTGTGCTATGATGAAATGATTAAATGTTTATGAAACCCATTATCTTTTCAAATTTTATGCATTGATGAATGTTTTATATTACTATGGAGGAAATATTTATTATTTTAATTGTGAATGGTGGGGCTATAATTATATAACCCTCCAATAAATTGGGTCAATATAGATGCCTCATTAGATAATAATTACTCAAATAGAGAGTGAACCATGTTCAGTAAGAGAATCTTTCCACTATGATAGTCTTCAAATTTATACTTCAATCATATTGAAATTATATATTAATCATATGTCTTTTCCAAAATATTTTGTCTTATGCCAATTTTATGGTCTCATGACAAATGTTATTTTATTTAATTATGATTCATGTCACATGATCTACCATGATTTATTCCATAACTAATTATTATGATTTCTGATATATGGGGAATGTTTTTAAATTTATTATATCATGTATTAATACAATTATTCTATTATTATTATTATTATTATATCATTTATATATCCATTTCTTACCCCTGGCGAGAAACTGAGATTATCCATTCTTATTTTTCATTTGCCTAAGTTATGAATAAAGGTTTTTAGTAGGGTAGGTCTACAAAGAGTAATATTTATGATGATTTTTATCAGATATATTGAACATATATCATAAAAAAATAATATTGTATAACAAGTGTGTCAACTTGATATTTTAAATGAAAACTGTGTTTGATGGTGTGTAAAACACAAAAGACCAAGATTAAATGAACCATGATGTAATATTAATTTAGAAACATTATCATATTACTGATGGAATTTGTGTATATCAATAGTACTAAAAACAATATGATATATATATATATAATAAATACTAAATAAATTTGTTATTAATGTTTATGAAATAATAACAAAATTTTACGCAATGTCATTATATGCTCTAAAAACTTTTTATCCTCTTAATTGTTTTTATTTATTTTTATAAATAAATAATATAATTACTTTCTACCACTTTTATAAAATTTATTTCACAAAAGTAAATTTTTTTAAATCATCAGGTAAAATTTTTCATAGATTGAATTTGAGATAATTTTTCTAAAAATAATGATTTCTCAATGAATAGTGGAAAATACTAAATTTTATTGAAGATTGTATTTTTTCATAATTTATAAAGATCCACTTATTTATAATTATTTAAAAGATAAATTTGATCTCTTATTTTATTAATATTACAATTTATTTCATTAGAATAAATTTTATGATTGAATTTGGTATAAATACTTGTTTATACATGAAAAATAAATTTTCTAGAGAAATGATTGTCATTGAATTATTCAATTTCATTTTAAATTAATTTCATTCACTTATGAAAATTTAATCATGAAAATTAGATTCCATTTTTTGAATCAGTATTCTAAATTTGGAAAATTATTTTCTTTTAGTTTTAGTCATTATGAATTTTGGTCATAGTAAATTCTTGTTATCCCGATAAAGAAAATGTGGTAATTATGGTTAAAACTAATATGATATGGTAAAAAAACCAACCAAAAAGTGGAATTAATATTATTAGATGAGTGGATTTCAGATATCTTTATCTAGGGCTTGAATATATTTCCATTTTTCACATTCATTTGATTATGAATTTTATATTATTTCATGAAAATAATAAATCAAAAATTCCATTCTCCTAGAAATAATATCAATCATATCTTTATATAAGGGCCAAAGAGAATAAGTTCGGTTGAAATTTTTTATTTTGAAGTCAACTTAATTTCTTTTCATGTTAATTTATTTTTTATTTATAGTTATCCTTATATGATTATGAAACACAAACAGAGTATTTGTTTTATTTATAAAAAAAATAAAATAAATGAGATTAAAACTATTAAAATTAATACAATTTTGATGAATTAGTGAGTTGTAAATAAATATTATATAGATATTAAGTATTAGGGATGTGAAAAAGACATAGATTATAATTATATCATTGTCTTGGTGTCTTCAATGTCCATTTAATTAAATATTGTAAAAAATGACATTGATTCTATTTAATGAAAATAATGTTTTATTAAACTATTCTAAAATAATAATAAAAATTATATATGGAAATTTGGATAAAATATTTTCTAAAATATCATCTCTTGACCATTAATGAGTAAATTTTCACCTTATATTAACAATTATAACCTTTTTAGAGTGAAAAGGTCGTTACTGTAGTTACGGTTATAATATGTTAACTATGGGGTTAAAACAAAATATAAGTTTTAATCCACAACATAGACCTATATACAATTTATTTTTCGAGGGTATTTAAAAAAAATCCAAAATTATATTCAAATATATCTCTATTTTAATTCCTTTTTCATGATAATGACTTTATTATATTTTGATCTTTAATGAAATACCAAGAGTCCCCCACCCCTTATAAAATGGATCACCACATTTCCCTTATCTACACCACAATAATCCATCTATTATAATGACTCTTATTTTTCCATATATTACATTAAAATATTTAATGGATTATCTTCTTAGCAAGGTGCTCAGACGACATGAGATTCTAAGTCCCATAGTGATTGGAACCAGTATTTTAAAAATATTAATAATATTAATATCAAACATGTGTAGTTTTACTAGAAAAGTGGAATAACACCTGAATGATGGATTTTTTAGATATTTAAGGCAGCCATTTTGTTCAAAGCATGACATTTACCTTAGGCACAACATAACCTTGTTTGGTATCAGGTGTTTCAGTAATGTGCAATCATGGGAACAAATAATAAAAACAAATTATTTTATTTTAATTATTTCTTTATATCCCAATTGCTACCAAGCATCCAATATTTAAAAATATTTGTTCTTCATCCTTATGGTTAGTCTCATAAATTTAATATTGAGAGTATTTAATGAAGATGATTAATTGAATGGTCATTGGAAGAAAAAATTAGATTGAGATCTGGTTGAGAATCATTACACAATCAGAGTTCGTGGATTTCCCCAAAAACCATAATTTAGTACCATTATTCATCGAAAATTGAACCAAAATATATGTAATATGTTGTAATTTTGTGATTTCATCATTTTATTATTCGGGTTGTATGTGTATCAATTATACAAACAATAATTTATTTTCATATCGATAATTGTTTTATTTACGATAGATCTATATATTGGCGGATTATTAGCTCTTGATTATTCAAATTAATCAATAATGGATCAAGGGATAAATGAAAAGTATTTTATGTTTATTCCTCATGATTTTCTTATTTGAATTTCTAGCCAGTTTGTTCACACGTTCATCGTCGTAAATTTATTTGTTCTATGATTCGATGAATATCAGGTGTGTGATAGTTGTGTGACCATTCCTTGGTGAAATGAATAAATAAAGAGGGTTCAGTTTATGATTAAGTACGAGATTTGGGGGAACATTGATGGAGGATGATCAAAGGTATTTTAGAACCAATTAATGGTTCTTGTTCTTCCCAGTTTTATGTGTGGTGAATTATGTGGCACAATGGTGTGTTTTATGAGCATATTCAATTCTTGGATTTAGATCTCCAGTGATAGGAGCATCAGATGACTTTAGATTTGAAATTATTTCATTAGAATCAATGAAAATGTTGTACAAACAATTACATGGATAATAAACTATTGGTTCTAAAAAATATTGTGTTACACAATGTGTAATCCAGATAGACTTGTTGTGTGTTTCCATCTGTGGGTGATAGGGTTTCTATGGAGAGAAAAATGTCCCTCACCATGTGACACATATCACATGTCATGTGAACCGTGATGGAATCACATATTATACCTCGAAGGGTAGATGGTTAAGGGATTTCCAGTGTAAACATACATAACCATAGTATACAAGAAGATCAATTTACTTGGACATGATGAGTTATACATGGGCAGAACCAGGTGTACATGATCTGGTACACTGGCAGGGCCATAAGTATATGGGAACATATAGAAATCATGGGTAGGGTTCTAATAGACCACTACTTATTTTTCATACATACATACTTGCGATGTATTTTTAGGTTTAGATTCCTTGTGATGTAGTGATTTACGGGATGACTACAGGTTGGCTAGACACACCATGTAATCCATAGTACATTACATGTACACTCTTTGAGGATTTTAGGTTCCCTTTTATTTTATATATTTTTCCAGTATTGTTGGAATTCGTTTCCTTGGCCCATGACCTCAAGGGTGTAGTATGCAATTATATAGAAAAACTTTGTATAGTGATCCCCTATGGAAGGTGAGTCACAAATAGAGTTTGGGTTGTCCCTTTGTAAGGTCAAAGTGTGAACATCTAGCATACCTTATTATAAGTTTGGGGGGGGTACATGGAATCGGTATGACCTCCTAACACAGGGAGTTGATCCCCCATCTATAAGGTTATTCAAGAAGGGTTCATGGTATCATTGGTATACAATCCTGTATAAAGCGGGTTGGTCCAGATTTCATTTGTGGTGTCCCCCAACTTTCTTTTGTGTGATCCTCTATCTGAGTGTTGAGATCTTCAAAGACCCTTGAATTCACTAGGGTGGGGAATAATGGTCATGCAAACATTTTTGAGTTTCTCAACCTATACAATGAATTGTGGAGTAGGTTTACTCAAAATTTGAATTTCTTTGTAGCTTCGATCGGAATCCTATGGATGGAAGATTTGTTGAGACCGCCTTTAGGAACAGTTTCTTTTCTGAGTATATTTCTGTTTTTCTATTGAATGTTATAACCTTTTTATGAGATTAATATCCATGATTATATGTGTTTTTTGTTTGTAGGTGTCCTGATTGTATATCTATACTCACCCATAAATTGGAACTACCCATACATTTTGTGTCTTATGTAGACGAATGACATTTTGATGTTGGGGATGAGGTAGAGCATAAAGAGTAGGCAGACTTATGTATTTTCTGAGTGATTCTACAAAATTTTAGTCCATATCATTTTATCAGGTAAGACACTATAATTTATATATAGTATTTCATTTGTCCCCTTTATTTAATTTAGTATATATTTTTCATACACTCATTGTGGGGTTATAGATTTATGCATGCTTTAGATTAAGTAGTTTTACAGTTCAGTATTATATAATATTTGGGATGTGTTCTTATCCATAGTTACATTAAGACAATTTCTCCCATGTGTGTGACATCCCTACATAGTGATGGTCTATAACATTGGCCTATTGGAGGAGGCTTGGGGTAGTCATGGTTTGGGTCAGGTCATGACAGGTGGTATTAGATGAGTCAGTTATACCTTATGAACTGATTTTGTAAGATTTTTTTGGGTCTTATTGAAGTAGTATTAAGAGATTGGAGTTTTTATTTTAGGCTAGGGACCCCATGTTACTGTGGTGGTTGACGTATCTATATCCTATGACTCAGATCACCTTCCATGAAAATAATTACATGTAGCCATTGGTTTCATTAGTACATTCATTATAAAGGAATGGTTTTTGGTTACCATTTAATTATTGAGTCATATACCCATATATACTCTTTGATTTTGGTATATATTGTTTTTTTCAGGATGCCTTCACAAAGATAGCGATCTAGGAATCCACTGCATGGTCATAAGAATCATTCACCAAGTGATTAGGCTTCATTATAGGGGTTTGTACATGAGTTAGTACATATGGGTGGTTTAATAGCTATACCACCACTATTGACTAACTTTTACTGTTGAAAATATTGTAAAATGATTCACATATGCTGAGTGTGTAACTTTAATTCTATAGTAATTGGCCTACTAGGTTTCATGGTTTGTCAGACCACCAAGTTGCTAAAGATCGGCTAGTGGTAGTCACTCGAGTTTTCTTCCTTATGAGGATTATAGTATATTATATGGAATTCCTTAGGTAGAGTGTTTATCGAGGCTCTTCTACTTGATGGTAGAGCATGAATACTCAGTCACATGATGAGAAAACTCTCTCCAATTTATACTTTGAGCATCTCCAGATGGAATAATTTTATCAAGCTATATTGTGATCAATGCGCATCCATATGCTCGAACACCAATAGTTGAGATCTATGACTGTGGCTGAGTATTCAATGGGGATTAGTAGTATCTCATGGTAATCCATAGATATAGGATTAATTTATTTATCATTAAATACTGACCTATTATGGAGTGCTTGTGTGAGCCTTAGTAACATAGAGATTCCAGATAGATTAGATGCAAACAGTGGGTTCTGGTTTTCAAAACCCAAAGGCTGAGACCTTGGTAACTGGTAGCTGATTGTATTCATAGGGATACATGAGTGATAGACTATTCGAAAAATGATCCCAGTGAAGAGTATCAGTGGTGTAGGGGTATCATGATGTTTCAAATTAGCCGAGGTAGTGGTGATGTTTATCCTATGATGGTTGAGTACATCATGCATGGGATTGACTGGCACATCATACAACTCATCAAGTGACGATCAAGGGACTACCCAAAAAGAGGAAAAGTAAGTATCATGTAGGTATATAGGGTGATGGATGTGGAAGGGGTTTAGGTAGATAATTTGGTGGTGGTTTAAGGACTAACCTATTTCCATTACCACCCCATGTGGTCCACACAATGCTTAGGGAGGTATTGGTTATGGATGAAGACCATTGTAAACTATAGAGTCTTATGATAATGAGGCTCTAGATGATATGAGGTAGAATATATATCTTTTATACAATATTATTAGTACTAATAGACACATGTTTGAGCCATTCTATTTGTGCCACTTCTCTGGTCATGGACTTAGATATTCTCGTTGAGCCTTTGGCTCAACCCATATTCTTTGAGACTCCAAAAAAGGGACTTATTGATTGAACCCTTCTGCTGAAAGTGTAATATGATGCTTAAATGCAAGAGCTTCATATGAGATCTATTTTCACAAATAATGAATCTTTATGATTTCATCCTAAATATGGAATAAATATCAATAGTTCATCCCCAAATTGAATATTTACATGGCAGATTTGATGTTCCTATGTTGATGAGATAAGGTTTTCTATTGTGAGAAAAAAACAAAACTCTTTCAGATTAGGATGAAATCCAGAATATGATAGTTCATTAGATTACTCATTGGCTGTTTAGAATGGATTATGGGGGATTAGATGTTATGGGATACCAGTTCCATGTAGCGGTGGAGGATTTTGAGGATTTATTTCATGAGGAAGTTTCAAGATTACTACCCCTTTGAGATCAAGAATGCTACATTTACTTACACATCAGGATGAAAATGATATCTATACCAGCATATCGAATAGATACCATGGATATCCATGAGACGAGGGTTTAGTTTTGGTCTTATAAAATAAGGGCTTCATGAGACTCAATATTTCCCCTTTTGAATCCATTGTATTGTTCTCCATGAAGATAGTTGTGATCATGGGGTTATGCGTGGATTTCTAGTGTTATCACCATATAACCATGAAGAATAATTGTCCAAAATATAGGATCATTAACCTATTTGATATATTGTGAGAATCATAATATTTCTCAATGTTTGACCTCAGATCAACCTCCGACCATTTATGAATTCGAGATGATGATATATCAAAGATGAAATTTATATGTAGATGCGATCACTATGATTACTTTGTGATGCCTTTCAAAATAAATAATTGCCTACAAGTCTTCATAGAAATAATGAACTAGAAATTTAATCTTTTCATATATTGGACTTTTCAATTCTTTAATGATGATTTCATAGTGTACACTGTGTCTGAGGAAGATAAATCAATACACATGAGGATGGTCATAGAAATACTATGACTGCACCATATTTATGGGAATCATTCAAAGTATCAGTTTTGGATTCAAGAGTTATATATCCTAGGATACATAATCTCAGTGGTAGTATTTTAAGTCGATCCAGTGGAGGTTGAGGATGTTCTATCTTGCGATCCACCCAAGAGTGTTACTAAGGTGTGGAGTTTCCTTGGGTTGGAAGGTCACACTCAAGGTTTGTACTCAATTTGTCTAGAGTCCAAGAACCATTCTTAACATTCAAATGGAATGGTTATACATTCATGTTAATGGAAAATTTCCAATAGTGTTTTATGTAGTTGACTTAGAGGCTGATGAGCACCTCCATCATGAGATCACTGGAGGAGGGTGTTGAGTATGTAGTGTTTTGTTATTCCTTGGGGACCCGATTGGGTTTTTTTATGATGTAGTGGCAGACATAAATTTTATATGGGTCTAGGATGTTGATACCACCTGAGAAGAAATATTTGACCCACTATCTGGAGCTAGTAGTGGATTTGTTCACCTTGAATATGTGGCAACACTACCTTATGGGAGAGTTGTTTATCATCTACCCTAACCACAAGAGTGGCAAGTATATATTCTATAAAAATGATATTCCCTTGAGATAGAGGTGATGGCTACAGTACCTCCATTATTATGATTTTAAGATTTTCTATACTCCTATGGAAAGGGAACATGGTGCTAGACACAATTGTTATAAGATCCTGTTATTATTTGTTGGATGAGGCCTCTGAGCAGTTCACATCATTTTAGTTATCCTTAATGAAAATGGATGGTCCTTTATATCAGCATCCAAAGTTGTTTACTCCCACCACTTTTATATTTTTTATGGAATCTCATCATATAGATATAGACTATGATACCTTACATACTAATATATCCTCTAAGCATGCCATTGATGTATTTTTTGAAGGTATAGAGATTGTTAAAATTTTTAGAGGATAGATGATGATACTTTTGATGTTGTTGGAGGAGGTGATGAAAGATCTTCATAAATCCCCTTTTCCAGTACATATAGGTGTTGTAATAATGTATCTAGACTTTTATATCAGTTTTGGTGGCCAGGTATAAAGAGGTTTTTTGTAGTTTTTCTCTGGATGCCTCATAATTCAGCATGTCAAGGTGACCCCTAGGTTCCATTGGGTTTAGCTCAACCCCTTGAGTTTCCAAAGTATATGTGGGATGAGATATCCATGGATATTGTTAGAGAGTTACATCATATGTCCAAAGGAAAAAACTCTATTTGGATGAATGTTGACGGATTCACTACATCCACTCATTTCCTAGTTTTTTAAGAATATAATTTAGTAGAGAGATTAGGGTACTTTTATATAGATTAGATGGTCTAGATACATAGAGTTATATCAATGATTACTTTAGACCATGACACTCACTTATAATAATTAATATAGAGGGGATTTTAGGAGGTCATTAGGACTTAGTTGCATTTGATAATGCAATTTCACCCCTGGATCACTTCAAAACAGAAAAAAACTCATGTTTCGGAGTACATATCCCTTTCATTCTTGTTATAATTTTTCTATAGTTGGGATGATCACTTACCCATGGTGAAGTTTACATAAAAACTAGATATCATTCCACCATTGTAATTACATAATTCAAGTCCTTCTATTAGGGAAACTATAGTTCACCACTTTGTTAGAAAAATCCATGTGAGTCTGCACTCATTTCCCTAGAGATAGTGTGAGATACTATGGATATGATTCAAATCATAAAAGAGTATATGAATACTCTATATAGCTATTAGAAGTTCTATGTGGGCCAATGATGGAGGTCCTCATAGTTTAAGGAGGGAGACCATGTATTATTGATGGTATCACCTCGACATGGATTGTGGATAATTGACCAGGGTATAAATCTATCTCTAAGATTAGTTGTTCATTTAAATATACTATGTAGAGTTTGAAATAGGGTGTACCAATTGTATTTATAACAACACATAGATTGGGTAAATGAAATATTCCATGTGTTGTAGCTGAATATGTAAATGCATGAGCCATAGTATAGTGAACCCAGATTCTCATATATTGAAATTATGTTATTTTTGAAAAATATTTATTTTATTACTTAAATTATCACCTGATAACCATAATAGTTTAGTTCCTTTGGAGACTTTAAAAAGTAAAAATTATTCCAAGCGAGTTATATCTTCTCACACCATGTTCTTATTAACTAAAAACCTTCTTATAAATATCATATATGACGAATATCTTTAAAACCTTGGTAATGGAAGCATAAGAAAGCGTGGGATCACATTTTCTGTAAGGGTAAATATGGGAGAAACATAAGCCTAACATGATCATAAAGGTATGATAACATGAGAATATCATTTGATAACAATACCCAACATAACAAGGATCATAATCCTCAGTCACGTAATAAATATTACTAGTTGATAAGACATGTTTAATAAGGGAATCAATGGACATGATCAATGAGAAGATAAGATATAGAATTTTTGGAATACACATAATCAAAGAAAATCATCTCTAAATTTGTCAAGGATCACACTAAGGCCTTCAATGAGAACAAATCCATTTAATAAACAAAGTTCGCACCCCGTTAAAATCCTATATTATAGAACCATGTTCACTTCCCATTCTAGCCATATCTTACTGAATTGATTTCACTCCCAATTTCATTCATGTCTATCTCATGATATATAAATATTTACCTAAGGAATTAGAGGTTTATATAGGTCCCACCCATCATATAATGAAATCATAAATATGTGGAACAGAAGATCATAAACACTATTCATATCATATCCTTGGAAATGCAATGGGTATCATAAAAATTTCATCATATTATACTCTATGAAAAAGATACAAGTTATATAATCATTTCATTTTATCAAAAGCAGTGAAATAAATTAGTTTTGATAAGTGTTTCATCCGAGTATAACCCCTTTAATAGAAATGAATTTCCTAAAAATCAATCCCTAAAAACATAAACCATTGATAGAATAATATGAATGGTATTTCTAGATTATATTCCTAATAACATAAAAGTAACAACAATTTATTTAATTGAATACATAAAATAATTTTCAATGATAATTTAAAACATTTCTTGAGTAATATATCCTTTCCTCAAAGAAAAAAATATTTTTAAAACTGAAAACATTCTGAATATATTTTCCTTTGAAAAAAACCATGAATAACCATATTCGAATATTAAAATAAATGATTCATTATGACTTTATAAAATTTCATTCTTGTTGTACACATTAAAAGGAAGGTTTATTTCACAATTGTGGAAAAACTTAAAATGGTCATTGTTTTGGGAAATGATAAGAATATTATATCCAAAATATTTTTAATGAAGTTAAAACATGGGTAAAAATGTATTTTAAAAATCATTATATACTAATAGGAAATTTTTAAAAACATTTTTAAAAAACCCAAATTTGATGAAAAACATATTTTTGACTTAATGGACAAATAAATATGGGTTCAATTAATTTTTTTTATTAATTATAATAATTTCCAAAGTGTGGAAAATGGTATCAATACAAAATGATATCGTAAGAAATTGAGGAATAAGAAAATTCATGAAATTTATTGTAAAGTAGAACATTATATTTCCATATTGGATACTTATTTAAAAACAATCCTGATAAATGATGATCTTTTAAAATAAAATATTTACCACTTTGGTAACATTGAATCATAATACCCATGAAGAAATAACATAAAATGGAGATAAAAATATTATGAGGATAAATAAATTTTTGATACTTCATGTAAAAGTGGTTTTATTAACACCTCATATTGAAATATAGGTGCATTGCATAACATATATCTGAAAGAAGGAAAACTGAGACAAAATTCACCTACGATTTTGAAAACCTTGGAACTATAAACACCATGAAGGAGAGATACTAAAATGGATATGTAAATAAAAATAATTTTATGTATATTAATCATAAATTATATTCATGGTATGTTTATACACAACATATAAAAAATTTGTGGTAAATATATCATGTGTCTCAAAGAAAATAAATGTAAGACGAGAACGCCTTACCATATGACTTGACTTATTTGGTAGTCTGTTGAAACTCATGTATTGCAAATATTTGTTCATTATATATATATTACAGAATAATATTCATATATATAAATATATATATTATTATCATATGAAATATTATTACTTTTATATTAATGATTCTATGTTAAATTAATGTTTCGGTAATAAAACATTTATAATTTGTTAAAATATTGACTTGTTATATTTTTTATTCTCTTAATTTGATCATAATTTTATCCCATAAAGAATGATAACCATGATATAAATTGCATATAAATATTTATTATATATTCTTTAATAATAATTTATCTAATATTAAAATTTGAAATGAAATACACTGTTTATGTAGATGGTAGGTCATACGTACACATGAACGTTATTTTCATTTTTTAAAGATTAAAAGAAAGAATGGTTTATTAAATATTATCAAAAAAAAATATTTATTAGGTAATTTATATAAAATATTTTTATTACACCCATCCTTAATTAATTCCATGTAAATCCTGAACTAATCTCATCCCTTTGTGAGGTGGTAGTCCATCGTACACATGAACGATATTATCATACTCCCACGAAAAAGAAATAATGAAGTTGTGTGTGATATTAAAAATGCATAATCATAATGACATTATAAAAATCATTTATATTACATATAAATAATAATACCATCATTATGGCTTTCATTTATAGGTGGTACTGGAAAAAGAAATGACATCAGTTTGTGAGGCGGTAGTTTGTCGTACACACAAAAGATGGTTTCATAACCCATTTTGATGAAAGTGAAGATTATTTTATGTCAATAAATTAAAAAAAATTATAATATGTTATATAGTTAGTTTATTTTATAATCATGATATGAAAATAATTAATTCTGTTTGATGAGGAAATAAAAAACGTTCGTCGATGAATATTACCTCTTCTTTGGGTATCCTCCTTAAGTTTTCAAAAACAACCTACCTAGGATCGATTTATACTCAAAAAAAGGATTATAAGATGAGGTAGTGAATTTTAGTGGTTACTTGGGAAGATATTTTGTGAAAAAAAATGTTTTAATTGATAAAAAATATAATGGAGGGGTGGCCTTTTACCATTTAGGGAGAGGACACATATGACATTTTTTCCAAGTGTTGAGTTCTCACATGTTTTTCATACATAATAGGGGTAAAAAATTCATAAATCTCTATTATAAACATGCTATGGGGTAAATAGTCTCATAAAATATATTTATGAAATTTTTATAAGTAAATTATACCTTTATCCTTTTAGTATAACCCCAATTTATTCCTATTTTTATCATAACACATTAATTAATTTTTACTACATTCCCTATTTGTTTGTGTAAAAAATTATATTGGCATTACTATAAATTATAATTTATTCTGATTTTAGTTATGATATCTATTTTTCTATATTCATTTCATTTAAGAAAAAAAAATAATTTTAAATTAATATCGCTGACAAATCGAGAAAGTGGGTTTTTAATGTGAAAATGATCAAATTTTTAGAATGTATTTATATGAAACTTCAATGGGAAATTTATTCCAATGAAAAATATTGTATTTGCAGATATATAATTGAACAAATTATTAATTTACAACCAATTTCATATATATGTTAACTTTATAAATAAATAAAATGAAAAGTCTATTTTAACTTAAAATTCAGTATTTTTTACTATTTATCAAATAATGAAACATTTTATAAAAATACAAAATATTAACCCTAAGATAATTTTGTCTTTATAAATTCAAAAATGAAGTTTATTTTTTCAAATTAACTTTCTAAAAGTTTCATAATTTAACTTTAATATTTTTTTAAAAAGGTATAAAATTATTTATTGATAAAATGTATTTTCAAACCATATAAAGACTTTATTGAAAATTAAGTATTTTATTATAATTTTTTTCATTTATATAGAGATATTATACCTAATATTAAAAAATTATTTATTAATATTCATATCACTATGTTTTATAGTTAGTCTTTAATGCTTTCATTTAAATAAATGTATTAATAACATATCTTTGTTATGTTAAAAATCAGTGTCATGTGTAATGCTAGATAAGACGATGTTTTATATAGAAAAAAACAACTAGGTGTGTAATGAAATATAATACTTCAATAAAATATACTTTATTTGAAAAAACAATCCTTAAATCATAGGTTGATATATTCTTCGACCCTTTAAATTAATTTCCACCTCGAAATTCAACACTTAGATACAAAAAATGAGGATAATTCTACTAAATAATACCCTCAAGTTCCATGTAGCTTCCGAGAATTGGTGGTTAAACCATAAAACAACAAAAATTTGAGTGGTCTTGATTCATAGAACATCCTTTATATTATCCATAATCTCCTTCAGTTTTTCTATAAAGAGGAGATCTTTCTCCAGTGGTATAACCTATGATTTTTTTTACATGAGAAGGGTATAGTGTATACTTTATCAAGAGAGATACATGGTTCACATTTTGGAATTGATATGGGTTTGTTTAAAGTTACATGTGATACTCTACCATCCTGATAAGATCTCGAATTTCAAAGGGACCAACATACCTAGGGCATAGTTTTCATTTCTTCTCGAATCTCATAACCATCTTCCATGTAAAAATTCATTGAAACAACTTATCACTAGCAATAAGCTGTAGATAACACTGGAGATTATTTTCATAAATATTCATATTACACTAACGTTACTTGATGTGTTTCTTAATATCTATAACCTTCTAAACCATTTCTTCTCTTACCTTAGACCCCATATATTTGTTTACAAAAATTCATTCCAGATCATTGGAGCTCTAAATTTCCTTCTATATATTATTTTATAAGTTTCCATATTAATTATTGAGTGAAATATGTTTTGGTAATAAATGTAAACTAGTATAATGTGTTCATACAAACTAAATTTTATATCCCTAGAAAAATATCTCAATATATTCTCTAGGGTTTTAATTGTTCATTCAGACATGAGGATGGTACACATTGTTGAAGTTCAATTCCATATCAATATCCTGTTCAATACTCACCAAACCATCAAGGTAAACCATATATACCTATTGGATACAATGGACTATGTTACTCATTCATCCTTACAACTTATTTAATGTATATCCATGAAAATCTGTCTAGATAGAATTATTCTCTGATAGAAATGATATATGCTAACTTAGTAAGGTGATCGACTACCACCCATATAGTATAAGAACCTTTAGCTATTTGGGGGAGTCCAATGAAAAAAATCCATAATTATGTTTTCCAACATACATTCTGGAATAGTTATTGGATTTAACAGTTCATATCCTTTTTTCTTTCAACATTATCTTATAGACATAAAAATTAACAAGATTCAAACTTGGTGATATCACTCTTTATGATATCCCACTAGAAAGATTCTTTCCAATATCTATAATTCTTCATTTTTCCAGGATGAATAGAGAATGAATAACTCTTACCTTCCTCTAACTACTCATTCTTCAATGTTGGTATGGAAGGAACACATAAAGAGTTCCTAAAACTTATCTTTCCATCACGATGATGGTTAAACATTGGAACATTTTTAACCTTCTTTCGAAGATCTATACCTTCCTTATGTATCACTTTAATCTTCACTTGGAAAAAGGTTTTAACATTTAGTTGAGAAAGATAATATTTGTCCCCTTCCATCTTGATTTTCATATACACCCTTTTTATATCAACAAATATTTTAACCTTGGTGACACTTACTATAGATAAGCTAGCGTGATACTTTCGACTGAAAACATTAGCCACCTTATTCACCATCCCAGGGTGGTGATGAATTGATAAGTCAAAATCAGTAACAAACTCTAATAATATTCCATGGAGAAAGTTCAACTCCCTTTATGTGAATTTACACATCAATAATTTATGATTAGTTATTATATCACACTTTTCTTGGTAATGATAATTCCTCAATAGAATTAATGCAAAAATTACCACAAATAACTCCAAATCCTTAGTTGGAATTTTTTCACATGAATCTTCAATTTTTATGATGCATAATATATAAACATGTTATTAAACAAAAGAACACAAAAAGATATTTTCTTATATGCATCAATATAGATTACAAACTCTTATCCACTATAGGGTAATGTAAGAATAGGAGTGTAGACGAACCATCTCTTTAGTTCCTTGAACATTTCCACCCATCCATCTATCTAGAGGAACCTTTCTCATTTTTAGGTCAAATAACTATATTGTCATGAGAAATTCTATACAAATAATGAATAATATCCATCTAAACTAAGAAAACTATGTACCTTAGTCATTGTGTTTATTCTAGCCTCTGTCTTTGATGGATCGACATATATACACTCTTCTGTGATTATGTGACCCAAAATTGAAACCTTTTGTAGCCAAAATTTATGCTTTGTAAGTTTTTCTTATAGTTTCTCTTTCCATGGTTTATTTAAGAAAACTATTAAATGTAATTCATGATCCTCCATGTTCTTTGAATATATAATAATATTATCGAAAATACTACAAAAAATTGAACACGGTATTTTTCAAAGACTCTATTCATAAAATCCATGATTATATCATGGGAATTAGTAAGACTGAATGGAATCACAATATATTCATTGTATCCATACATTGTATATAATTCATCTTGGGTATATCCTCCTTCTTGACCATCAATTGATGAGACAAATATTGTAGTTCTATATTATAAAAGTATTGAGCTCTCTGTAGTTGATCAAATCAACATGGGGAAGAGAAAACTTGTTGTTAATTATGATCGTATTTAGCTTTGTATATTAAATGAAGAGTCGCATCGATCAATAATTAATTTTCTGAAAAAGATCATGTTCAACTCAATGTTACGCAGTTGTCCTAATGAATACCTTATCATGGTTTTCATTGATTTTATTCTTCAATAACAACAAATCAATTGAGACCATTCAATAGGGTGTATTTAAAATTGTTAGAGTACAGGGTATGAGTTCTATTGAGAACTCAAAATCGCATTATGGAAAACCATAATCTAATCATCCTGAAAGACATAAAAAAATTGAAAAAATAGGCATATCATCGATGTCATGTTTCTCCTTATCCTTTTTAGATAAACACTTCTTCAAAATGGGGATTAAAACCCACAAAATATATGTAATCTCCACTCAAAATTCATAATTATAATAACATTGATATATATTTGTAGGTTCGTATGGAATATCAATAAAAACATTCCTTCATTAACAACTGATTTGGGATTTATGAATAGATATAAAATACATGCCTAAGATTTCATCAAATTCATCCAAATGAAGAATGAAAAATTAGAGGGAAGCAGATTCCTCCAACATCAACCAGAGAGGAATCGAAAATATGGGATGAAATCATCTTAAAAAAGGGGGTTTTACCTATAATTCCACATATAATGGTTTCATTATCATCTTTATATCATTATAAATTTCTTTAGATATGAAATAATTTGTAGATCTATAGTCAAATTAAATAGTATCCCTTTTAGAGTGGATGTCATGTGTAGCTTTCTGTATTTAATTATCACACCCCTCATAAAAAATAGTGATTACATGAGATTTACCCTTTTACCTTTTCTTAAGAGGTAAATACTGTTTTTATCATCATTAACCCTCTCTTGTGGAAATGGTTAGCATAATTACCATTCTCCAAACACTTGAATCACTAAAGTGCAGGTGGTGAATTCTATGTAGATTTCCCTCTTTTTGAATTGTTAGCTAACTTATTCCCATCACATAAGAATTCAATTTCCATATGACCATCCCTTACATAAATACAACATTTACTAGTCCCCTTAAATAAATTTTCTCTATGCTTCTTCTCGCACTAGAGCATAAAGGAATGATCAGCTTCTTTTCTCAATATTTCTTAGATTTTCCATTCAACTCCAACTTCATTTTCTTTTCAAAACCATGATGTTAATACATAAATCCAACCTATATTTACATCTTTATAGCATATTGAAAAATATTTTTATAGCTATTAATGTCTCTTATGGCTCATTCTAACTTGATAATTTGTTATAATCTATATAAAAAATGATCAACTATACCTTTAAGATAGATGATAATATAAAAATTGTACCTCGAAAGTCTTGTAAAAGTTTCCTCATAGGTACCAACAAAATCACCATCCTTTTGAAATATCTCAAGGAACTCATTAAGCATAATTTTACGAGGAATCTAAATAAATTATATAATAAAAAATATGTTCTTGAACTCATCCATCTGCATGGAGTCAATTTCACCTCATTATATTATATTCAGGATAAGACTCCACTATTGATCTGCTTCACCTTCCAAATGGTAGACAACCAAAATGGACTTTCCATTTTTAGAACACTGAAGAACAAAATCTATCTCTTCAGTGGTACGAATCCATTGCATGGAATCTATATAATCATTAGATACACTAAAAGAAGGTATTTTTTCTTCATGATGGTATCAATAGAATTTTGGTCCCTCTATTGTTTATTAATAATTCTAGCATGTTTCCTATCTTGAGAAAGTTGTGTGATCATGGCATTAAAATATTTTATTTTATCTCCCATAATATTTGGATTCTTGGGAGGAAAATCATTTCAATTTATATATCACTCATCATTAACATGGTTCCTTTAGTGTCTAACCATTCACTAAAACTGAAAAGTAGAGAGTAAGAAAGTATAATCTTAGTGGGGAATAACATAATCATGAAAAACACTTATAGGATATATAAATTATGACACATTATTTAATATATGACACCATATAATTATAATAGTTCATACATAGTCATATTCTATTTAAATCCTTCATGATTTTTTGTAAAGAGTTGTTAAATTTATAAATATCATCCACAATGAGTGTCAAGTATAGTGTGTGATAAGGCCTGCTATCATTCCCTAATTCCATAATGAGTCTTGAATAATATGTTGTTTTTAGCGTTGTTACCCCTAGGTGGATTTATTCCAAATTCACATCCACTTGTAGTATCCATATAAGTATGTATTTTTTAGCGACCACTCACTCTATACTTTACCAATATTCTATGACATTTTAATATACTTTGACTCATCCATAGACATATCGTTATACCTATTCTATATAAATATCACTCTGGGTTTCTTATCTGAAATTCCAAAGGTTAACTAAACATTCTCTCTAATACCAACTATAGTGACCCTGACGTCTCATACATATAAATTACATAATTTTTTTTGAATATTTATTACCTTACATAAATACACTGTAGATAAACTTAAGAGTTAAGTGAATTTAGAAACCTAGAAACCTAAAGACTCATCCAAGTGAGAAACTTCATCTCCTTATTCATTCTTTGTAATATCCTCCATTCATATAAATATCATACATAATATATATCATAATAACCTAGAGAAAATAAACATAGGATAGGGTGATCTCAAATTCTCATTAATGATAAAATATTGAAATATGTAATAATTACATGAACATAAGTGTTTGAGAGCCTGAGTATAACATTAGAAAACCATACTCTACATATCAAGGATCATAATCATGAGTCATGGAATATAGAATGGATGACCATAAGACATGAGTCATAATGGAATCAAGGAATATGATCCATGAGAGAAAAATTTGTGGAATTTGTGGCAAACACATAAGCAAAGAAAATCATTTCCATATTAGTAATGAATCACCAGAAAACCAATCATTGAAGACAAAGTCATATACTGCACTATGTTTACTCCCAATTCTAGCTCTGTATTACTAAACCATGTTTAAATCACTTTATATCCATGTATTACTAAATTGATATCACTTCTCAATACATTCATATCTATTTCATGAGATATAAATCATCACCCAAGGCATTATAGGGAGATATAGGTTCCACCCATCATAAAATGAAAAAATACATATGTGTGCCATATGATCATAAAATTTAATCTTATCAAAAACAATGAAATGGAATGGGTATCATAATACTTTCATCATATCCAAACCTATAGAAAATAGATAGGTTTGTAATAATTTCATCATAAAATACCACAAGAAAAGAAGTGGGTTTAATAAGCATTTTATTATGCTATAACTAGGGGATGAGAAATGGGTTTCATATAAATATTTCCATAAAAACATATACCATTTAGAGAGAGAATCTAAATGTAATTCTTTGGGCATATCCTGATTAAAGAATTGTTAATCCCAACAGATTCTATTTTAGATGAAAAACTCTTTTGAAATGTATTTTAAAATATTTCTTGACGATAATATCCTTTCCACTTATAAAAACAATTTAGTACATAGAAACATATATTATCCTTTTTTATGAAAATATACAAGGAAAATAAAAACATAATATTAAAATAAATTATTGGTTATGGTGTTGAAAATTTTTGATCCATGTTTTACATAAAAAAATGAATCTTCGATTCACATTTACTGTAAATTCAAAAAAAATATTGTTTTGGAAAATGACATGAAAATTCATTCCAAAAATTCATAATATGTTAAAAATGGGTAAATATTATATATAAATATCATTAGGGAGTAATAAAACTATTTTTAATGCATTTTTATAAAATAATTTTTTGAAGGAAAAAATATTTCTGAAAGAATATTGAAATAGAGTTGAGTTTCCTTAAAAACATTTTCAAAATTTTTAAAGTACCAAAGAGTTGGAAAATGTTACATTTTCATAAATATATAATAAATAAAGAGAGGATAGAAATTTAATGAGAATTATTGAGAAGTATTATAACAACCCTTCACTTTATTACACACTTTAACATGATTTATTACAAAAATGTGCACTTAAGGCAACTCTGATGATTAGAGGTCTAGTGTCTTGGATAATTAGGAATATTACATGAAAACATTGAACATAAAATACTATATCTTTATTGAAAACTTCTTTTACATGACCATAACATTCCTTCATACTTATAATTGAATGGGATAACCTAAGGACATGCATAATATAAGGGTAGGCTAAAAAGCTTAGTTAGTGGGTGAACAAGGTATAACGTGATGAATACAATACATGTTAGGCAATAGGCATATCAATGTAACATAATCGAAACATGAACATAATGACATGATATAACATGATTATCATAATATTGAAATGTGTAAACAAACATTTAGAATGATATTAGCATAATCCAAGGATCATTGCACATGGATCACAAGTAAACCCTCATTTCACTTGACTTAGAATGAGTAAACCCTCATTGCACTTGACGTATCATGATACCAATCTTTACCCAATGAATAGGAGTGCTATTAGGGAGCACCCTTCATAATCATTTCATTTCATGCATAAGTGTGCCCCACAGATCATACAACATTGATTTATTAAACAAAATTATTTGATACATTATAAAGAAATATGGAATTAAAACATGAAACTATATAATAAATATGTAAATGTGAATAAAGGTGAATACCCTTGATAAAGAAATGGGCATGGTATACACTACACAATGACTTTGGCTTGGAAAATCACGGTGCCATTTCGACAGCATAAAGGTGTGACATAAGAATTCATAAAAATGGATTATTAGGGAGAATGGGGTATCATATCATATGTACATGAAATGGAAAGCAAGGGGGTAATATAGATACAGGTCCCAACATATGTAATGAAATATTGATTCATAAAACAAAATAATTTCTTGAATGTAAATAAGAAGAGAGAAATTCCTTATGGAATTTCAGCATGGTAATGGGAGTACATGAGAGGAATTAATTAGAGATAAAGTTGTCTATAATTATTTAATAAAAAGGAGGAAAGTATAGGAGTGGTTCAAAATCATACACTAGGATTTTTAATATAAATTAAATGTGTATAATAACATCAAGAAACTTGGATAAAAATTAGAAAGGAAGAAATTCTTTACTTGGAAGTGTGCTCTCAAAAGGATTGGGAGAGGATTGAGAGAGTATTTGTGGTTGATTAGGGTGCCTTAAGATGATTCTAAAGATAAGAGGTCAGTGGTTAGTCGAGATCCAATGGCTTTGAGTGGAGAGGTAGTGGGAGCTTGGGTGTGTTTATATAGGAAAATGGAGGGAATTCTTTATTATTTAGGATTGTACACCACATATTAAATTAATAAAAACAAAAAACAAACCCATGAGTTTTCCAATGGGGAGTGGAAAATTTTATTTTATAAGTCCAATTTCTGAACATCTTAAAATATTTGGCTAGATTATCTAGAGGTGAGTCACAATCTCAAGGAAAACATTTTAAAAGGTTAACATATTTTATAAGACTTGGAGGCTCCCCTAAAGCTTTGTAAAATAACACAAACAAACCTAAAATCACATTATTTTAATTTTAAAACATATATTTTCCAAAAAACCAATTTATTGTATTTTATTACATCACTATTAGATTATTACGATGTCATAAAACACATCATATAGTTAAACGGTATTTAATTTTTACAAAAAAATTCGACTATCTCAGAAAATTATGAAAAATTCACCTTTGGATAATTATGATTTCCTAATTCAAAAAATAATATTCCTTCAATTTAAATAATTTTCATAATATTTGAATATTTACTTTTCCAATAAAAATTGGCATTTTTTGAAAATTCATTTGTTTTAACAAAAATGGATTTCAAACCAGAATAATAATTACAATTGTATTCATAAAAATTATTTTATCATTTATATTTAATAAAATGTATTTTATTAATAATATTTTATTAAAATATAATTTAATTAAAAAATCTATTAATTTATAGAAATATTTTTCTTAGTCGAATATTAACTAAAAATACTATTTGTTTATTAAAAACCATTTACACTGTAGCAATAATAAAATGAATGTATATTCTTTATTATATACAAAAATAATGCACATAATAGTAGTGCTAAAGTCTTGTTACATAAACCCTTATAACACCTACATAAGTCCTAAGGTTATGGTGTATGATGGTGACAGACTCTTGGGGTGGCTCAGATAACATCGTTCATGTGGTAATCTTTATCAACTTTCACTTCTCCCATCAGTGGTTCTGTTTGAGCTTAACGTTTTGAATATTTTCTTTTTATTGGTTAAAGGAAAATCCTAATGACCCCACCTTGTTTCTGATCTCTGAAAAATGGGCTTCATACGGAAAAATTCTACTTGATGTGGTCATCAGTTTCTTTTTCTGGGTAAATTGGATTTGTTAAAGTCCTAAATTTATACTAATCAATTAATAACTATTGAACTAATATATTAGCAACTATAACAATTGAGAACATTATTACAAAATCCAAAATTATATAAAAAAATAATTTCATATGTTATATAACAATTTTACAAAAGAAAACATTTAATTAGATCCATAGGAATTTTCCTTAATTAAATTTTGGGTTAATAAAATCATCCCCTCTTGAGAAATTATGCCCCCAAAATTTTCTTTTCCAATTCTAAAATAAATGTTTATAAATGTACTTCATCAATTATTATGATTCCCATTTTTCTTCTTCAAACTTGTGGTTTCTCCACATTACATTCATGAGGTGAATTGTATTATTTTTTCCAACATTCTCCCTATGCTCTAATAACTTCACCAAATTATCTTTATAGAAGAAATAATTATCCAATGGTACCACTTCTAGATCGAGTACAAGCAATCAGTCTGGTATGTACTTTCTTAAGTGTTATACATAGAATAAATTAGGTACATTAGTTTGGTTCGGTGAGAGTGTTAGTCTAAAGGCCACTACTCCAATTTGATGAAGGATCTAAAAAGGGCCGATGTACTTTGGACTAAACATTCCCTACTTCCCAAATCTAATAACCATATTCCATAGTTATATGCGGAGGAATACCGTGTCTCCAACATCAAACTCTAGGTCTCATCAACAATTATTAGCATAGATTGTTTTGACTCTGAGTAACGTTAATGTGCTTTTGGATGGTCTTAACCATATCCCCCATTTCTTGGACCATTTATGGACCTTTGAGTTTTCTCTCCCCAACATCATCCAATCATTCCGATGTTCTACACCTCTTCTCATACATGGCTTCATAAAGATCCATTATGATGCCTGAGTGGAAGTTTTTATTGGGAGTGAACTCAACTAGAAGAATATGTTGATCCCACCCCCCTTTTAAGTCCATTGAGCATGCTCTCAACATGTCCTCAAGTGTTTGGATAGTCCACTCAGATTGGACATCGGTTTGAGGATGATAAGCTATACTAAAGTTTATCTCAGTATTTAGAGTATGTTGAAGACTCTTCCTAAACAGAGAGGTGAATCCTGTATCTTGATCAGATACAATAGATAGTGGTACTCCATGATTCCTTACCACATATCTTATGTATATCTGTGCCAGTTGGTCCAATGATAAGTCATCCTGAATTGCAATGAAGTGTGATATCTTTGTAAGACTATCCCCAACATCCTAGATAACATTGTTTCCTTTTGATGTCTTCAGATGTCTTTTCAAAAGTATATGGTGATGTTCTCCTATATTCATGTGGTTATGGGTAATGGTTGCATCATCCCCTTAGAATTTTGAATCTCAGCCTTCACATGCCGACATACCATTATCATTAATATATACTCTATGTTCTCCTTCTACATGTTATCCCACCATTAATTCCCTTAGTGATCTTAATACATATTTGTGTTTCTTAGGTGAATAGAAAAATTCAAACTATGTGCATCATCCAAATGTTATTTCAATAACTTATGACTAGATAGAGCACATAGTCTTGACACAAATATCACAATTCCTTCTTCATTAACACTGAAATTTGAGGATTTCCCCTTTATGATAGTTTCCCCTTTATTCTAAATTCCCACATCATTCTTTTGAGCATCCTTTAACCATTCCAAAAGATACAGTTGAACAATAATTTTTTAAAGGATTGACAATGTTACCTTCCTTATGATTCCTATGTCCATCTTCATCAAATCTAAGATTATTTGATCATTTAAAATTCCTATCAATGATAGAATTTTTTGATCCTTTCTAAATATATAATCTTCTACCTTCTTCACTTTCCCAGGGTGGTAATGGATTGAGCCGTCATAGTCTTTAATCTGCTCTAACCATATTCATTGGTTCATGTTTGACTCTTTCGGTGTGAATATATACTTGAGTCTTTTGTGATCTATATATATTTCACACTTCTCCCCAAATAGGTAATGTCACCAAATTTTTAAAGAAAACATTACTGCATGAAATTATAGTTCAGGTGTTGGATTTTTTCTCTTGAACATTAAATTTCCATGAATCATAGGCTATGACTTTTCCATTTTTCATCACCATACAACATAGTCATTTCTTTGAAGAATCAGTAAATACTAAAAAAATTTCTTCACTTGTGTGTAGTGTGAGCACGAAAGCAATTATAAGCCTTCTTTTAAACTCCTTGAATCTCTTTTCTTGTTATTTACTCCAAGAAAACATGACACCTTTTTGATTTAGCTTTGTATGAGGGATTGACAATCAAGGGAAATTTCTCACAAATTAGTGATAATATCCCAATAACCCTAGGAAGCTATAGATATCTGTCACTGATGTTGGCCTTAGTCTTCCGTTAATTACAGCTATATTGGAGGGATCAACATAAATCCAATTTCCTGTGATGATATGACCCATGAATGAGACCTCCTTCAACCATAAATCACAATTAATGTGCTTTGCATACAACTTCTCCTTTTGTAATGTCTCCAGTATAGTTCATAGATTCTCATCATGCTCCTCCTTAGTTTTTTATTTTATTAGAATATTGTCTGTAAAGACTACAACAAATTATTTGAGGTAATACCTAAAGACTCTATTAATATAATCCCTAATGATTACTAGAGAACTAGTGACTCTGAAAGTCATTACTATGAATTCATAGTTATTGTATCTTGTACGAAATGAAGTCATGGGAATATCTTCCTTCTTCACCCTTTCTTGGTAATATCCCGACCACAAATCCACTATATAAAAGTATTGTTATCCACATATCTGATCAAACAATTCATTAATTCATAGTAGAGGATACTAGTTCATTGTTGTGATTTTGTTGAACTTGTGATAATCAAGGAAAAGGAGCATTGAACCATCCTTCTTCTGGATGAAGAATACTGGTGCAACCCATGGTGAAGAACATGGGAATATAAAAACTTTATCAAGATTCTCCTGTAGTTGTTTCTTTAGCACCTCAAGCTCCACAAAATTCATTAAATACAGAGTCTTCGATATTCGAAACACCCTAGGTATAAGATCAATTGGGAAATCAACATCTATTATAGGAGGAAGACTGGGAAATTTATCGAGAAACACTTTAGCGAATTCCATCACAAGAAGAATTTCTTCAAGGATGGTTGCTTTGTTGGAATCAATAATATGAGCCAAATATGAATTCTCATAGGGCTGTAATATCCACCCTTGAGATGATGGTGCAAAAAACTATTCATCCACCTTCTTTCACTTGTACAGAATCAAGGGTATATTCTCCATAGATATAGTAATTCACCTCTCATTGTAATTCATGTTGGTTTTATATAAGGATATCCAAAACATACCAAGAATTGTATAAAATTCCACCAATGGGAATATGTTGATGTTTTTTTGGACATTCAATCAAAAAATTATGACAGGGGAGGAGTTATATTAATGGGATGTAATGATTGTCCCGTTTTCCTTTCTCACTGACATCTTCTCTTTCATAAATTGTGTTGGTGTTGGGAATGTTCTACTAAACATTCAGGTTAAAAAGGAATTATTAGAACCAGAATCAAAAAGTACATTCACTATTCATGAATGAATAACTAGCATACCTATCACCACATAATTGTCGGGTTCACTTCGGTGGTATTGATTGTAAAAGCTCTCCCTCTCTGTCTTAGTTGTTTTTGGTTGCCTCCAAAAAACATTGGATTAGGGAAATTGTTTGAAAAGTTCCCCAGTTCATTGTAGTTGAAGCAATGTGCAACACATTGAGGGTCTAACAAAGCATTCATCTCCTCTGTTGCAGCAGCAGGTTTTTCTTTACAGTATTTAATGGCTAGGTTCCTTACTTTTCCACACCTAAAAAATTTCCTTTTCCACTTCATGAAATTTCTAGGGTGCTTCTTTCTACAACTTTGGAAAATAAGGTGCAAAATTTTATTAGAATTGTTGGATTTATCCATTGGACCACAATAATTAACATCTACCTTTTTCATCTTATCCCCATGATACCCTGCGATTCACCTATCTCCATTTAGACATTAATGGAACATCGGAAAATTTTCCCATAGCTCTCAAAGACACATATCACTATGGATTTCAGTGGGATAGGTTTTAGAACACCAAAGAAGCAGTCAACCTTTTATTCAGGGGTCATAAAAAAGCTATAGGTTTATCGTTCAAGCCTTGTAATGTTTTACTTGTATGATCCAATGGATTGGTCATCTATATTTCTTGAGGGCAATGAAGTCCCTCCCCATATTAAGTCATAGGGTGCGAGGAAAATATTTTTTGAATTTTTTTTCCATAAATCCTTCCATTACAATGCCTTGATATCCTCTTTAAGATTCATATTTTTGATCAATTTCTACCATTGATCTATTTCACCCTCTATACATAAAGTATCCATAAGTACCATCTCTTGTTCAGAACATTGAAGGATGAAGAATATCCTCTCAATAGAGTTGATCCATTGTTTGGTGATTGATGGATTAGATGATCCATTAAAAGTAGGAGGCCTCTATCTCTTAAAGCTCGAGATTGAAAATTTTTCATTCTTAGGGTGTAGAATTTTCCTCTTGACATAAGTTTATTTTCAATACATGTGTTAAGTGAGAGAGTGTCATGAAAATTTTTTTGATTCCCTCTCCCATTGGATTTTCCATCTCATTAAAAAAGTTGTTACATTGATCTTTGCATCAGTTGTTAGCCTGAGTCCTCCTATTACCAGACATTGGCTAGAATAAATGGAATTCTAGGGGTAAAACATAAATTGTAATCCAGAGACAAAAATGGATGACTTGTAAATTACTTTAATTTCCTTATATTATGAATTTATAGGCTTAAATCTATGTTGTCCATGATCTACTTCCCAACATATATTCTTATGGGACTTTTTTATTCCTTAATAATGGTTAATAGTAAGTTTATAAATTTAATAAATCGTATACCATGGGAGTTTCATAACCAAGAATATAGAAAGAATAATTATCGTGCACCATTTCCCATTCTATTCTTTCTCATATCGGTGTTTTCGGGTTTTAGCCCTTTATAAATTTGTTCTAGAGCCGCCACTACCTACTCGTATCCATAAAGGGATGTATTTTATTGATAAACCACTTACTCAGTACTCAATAAAATTTAAGGATGTTTTTATTTTATTTAGACTTATCCCTAAGGCTTTCACTAGGGTTTTATATTCCTAATCCCAAAAATAATTACACTTATCCTCTGATACCAACTATAACAACCCTTCTCTTTATTACAAACTTTAACATGATTTATTGCATAATCATGCCCTTAAGACAACTCTGAGTATTGAGAGGTCTAGTGTATTGGGAAATTAGAAACATTACATAATATCTTAGAAGATAATACAGAACATCTTTATTAAAAATAGCTTTTACATGACCACAAAATTTATTCATATTTAGCATTTCATGAGTTAACCTGAGCACATGCATAAAAAATGGTGAGATATAAAGCCCAATAAGTGGTAAATAAGGTGTAATATGAATAATACAATACATGTTATGCAATAAGAATATCAATTTATTATAAGAGAAACATGAACATGAAGACAAGGTAAAGTATGTTTATCATAACATGGAAATGTGGCGCCAACATTTAAAAAGATATTATCACGATCCAAGTATCATTGATCATGAAGCCTAAGTAAACCCTCATTAACCTAGAATTATCATGTGTAAACACTCATTTAACTTTATTTATGATGATTCTAATCTTTACCCAATGTATTGGAGCGCTATCAGGGCACACTATTTTTAATCATTTCATCTCAAGCATATCTATGCCAAATAGATCATAAAGCATGGATTCATTAAACATCATAATTTATTTCATGATAATGGAATGTGAAATTAATACATGTTACTCTATAATAAATATGTAAATTTTCATAAATGTGAAAACCCTTGATAAATAAATGGGAATTGTATTCACCACACAATGACTTTGGCATAGAAAATTGCAGTGCAATTTCGAAAGCATAACGACATGACATAAGAATTAATAAAAGTGGGTGATAATAAGGAAAGGGGTATCTCATAATATATACTTGAAATGGACAGTAAGGGGTTCTTATAGGTACATTTCCCATCATATGTAATGGAATTTAGTTTCATAATAAAAAATTGTTTCTTGATTGTAAATGAGAAGAGAGAAATTCCTTACAAAATTTATTCATGGTAACCTATGTGTATGAGAATAATTAATGAAAGATAAAGGGATATCCCATCATTTAAACATAATGAGGGAAGTATAGGAAAGGTGATTAATCAAACCCCTACATTTTTAATTTAAATTAAAAGGGTATAACAACATTAATAAACTTATAATAAATGAGAAAGGAAGAAATTATTTACTTAGAAGTGTGATCCCAAAGGCTTGGGAGAGGCTTAAGAGAGGCCTCCTGGGAAATTGGAGCTCCTTAGGAGGATTATGGAGAGAGGCGGGAAGGGTTTTGTCGGTCTCCAAAGGATTTTATTGAAGAGTATATTGGATATTTGGTGGGTTTATATAGAAAAATAGAGGGAATTCTTTTTTATTTTGTTTTGGGACACCACACATTAAACTAATCAAAACCACAATCCAACCCATTTTTTTCCAATGTTTCTTGACTAAGGAGAATTGAAAACATATTTTATTAGAAAAATTTCTTAAATTATTAAAATATTAGGCTTTCAAATGTGGGGGGAAAGTCACACTCCAATAGAAAACATTTTAAACGGTTAAAATATTTTATATGACATGGAGGGTCCAATAAAATTCCTAAAATAAATAAATCAAACATAAAATCAAATTATTTTAATGGTAAAAAATATATTTTCCGAAAAACCAATTTATAGTGTTTTATCACATCACTATTAGGTCATTATGATGTCATAAAACTCATTGTAAAATTAAACAGTGTTTAATTTTACCCAAAAAATTGACTCTCTCCAAAAATAATGAAAACATAACCAGTGGATAATTTTGGAACCCTGATTACAAAAATAATATTCATTTTATTTAAATATTTTTCTAAATATGTGAATTTTTACTTTTCATATAAAAATCATCATTTATAAAAAATTCATGGGTTTTGAGAAAAATGCCTTTCAAAACTTAATAAAAATTAAAATTGTATACCTAAAAATTATATGACCATTTAAATTTAATAAAAATTAATTTACTAATAATATTTTATTAAAATATTATTTAATTTAAAACTCCATTAATTTTTTAATATATATTTCATAATTTAATATTAACTTAAAATACAATATTTTCTTTAAAACCCTGTTACAAAGTAGAAATAATAAAATGATATATATTATTTATTATATTCAATAATAAATCACGTTATCATAATACTAAGGTATAATTAAATTACCCCTTATAACACTTGTATATGACCTAAGGGTAAGGTGTATGATAGTGACAGACTCATGAGGTGGCTCAGATAACATCGCTTTGGTAGTAATAACTATCAAATTCCTCTTCTCCCGTTGGTGGTTCCATTCGAGATTATTGTGTTGAAGCTTGGCTTGGGATTGGTCAAGAGAGAATCCTAGTAAATTCACCACCTTTATGAGCCCTGAAAAATGGGATTCATACAAATCAATTCTACTAGATGAACCCATGGCTTCCTTTGTTTGGGTAAATTGGATTTGTTTAAGCCCTATATTTATACTAATCAATTGATCACTGTTCAACGACTATATTAGTAATAGTAACCATTTTAATGGTATTTTTAAATTATAAATCATAAAACCAAAGAAGAGAATATGTTATATAACCATTTTACAAAATAAGGCATTTGATTATATCAAGATTAATTTTCATTAATAAAAATTTGTGTCGTTACAATCTTCCACTCTTAAGAAATTTTGCCCTCAAAGTTTTCTTTTCCCACAATAAACAGATGTGTGTAACTTTGCTTCATCACTTCCTCTAATTCCCATGTTTCTTCTTCATACTTGTGGCTTATAAACAACATGTTAAAACAGGGAATTTTCATATTTTTAAGAACCTTTTCCTTATGATCGAAGATATTTGCTGGAATATCTTCAGAGGAGAGGTCACTATACAATGGTACAACCTCTGGATTGAGTAAATTCGATTCGTCAGTTATGTACTTTCTCAAGAGTGATACATGGAATACATCATGTACATGAGATGGGTTTTGTGGTGGTGTAAATCGATAGGTCACAAATTTAATGAGATCAAGGATCTCATAAGGTTCAATATACCTTGGAATAAGCATTCCCTTCTTCCCAAATCTCATAACCATCTTCCATGGTGATATGTTGAGGAATACTATGTCTCTGCCATCAAACTCTAGGTCTCATTGATGATTATCTGCATAACTCATTTTTCAACTATGAGAAGCTTTAATGTGCTACTGGATGGTCTTAAAATTATCCACCATTTCTTCAACCATTTTGGGACCTAAGAGTTTTATCTCCCAAACATAATCCCAACATGTCGGTGTTCAGAACCACTTCCCATACATGGGTTCATCTAGATGAATTTGGATTCTTAAGGGGAAACTGTTATTGTAATAAATCTCAACTAGAGGAAGATGTCGATCCCATCATCTTTTTATGTCCATTGAGAATTCTCTCAACATGTCATCAAGTTTTTTGATTGTCCACTCGGATTGGAAATCAGTTTGAGCATGATAAGATGTATTGAATTTCAGCTCAGTATTCAGATCTTGTTGAGGACTCTTCTAGAACATTGAGGTGAATCTTGGATCTTGATCAGATACAATAGATTATGGTACTCCATGAAGCCTTACCATAGCTCTGATGTATATCTGTGCCAGTTGGTCCAATGAGAAATCCTCCCGAATTTCAATGAAGTGTGTTATCGTTGTATGATGGTCCATAACAACCTATATAGCATTGTTTCCTTTTTTATGTCTTTGGATGTCTAGATATAAAGTATATGGTGATGTTCTTTAATTTCCATGCTAGTATGGGTAATTGTTTTATCATCCCCTTAGACTTCTACCTCTCATACTTCACTTGCTGACATACCAGGCACATTGATGTATACTCAGCGATCTCTTTATTCATGTTATACCTACAATAATGCTCTCAGATATCTCAATACATCTTTTTGTTTCTTGGGTGAATGGTGAAATCCGATCTATGTGAATCATCTAAATGTTCTTTCTTTAACTTCAGACTTTATGGAACACATAGTCATGAACGAAATATTACAATTCCATTTTCAGTAACATTGAACTCTAGGGATTTTCCTTTTTGTATAGTTTCCCCTTTCTTCATAATTCCCACATCATCCTTTTGAGCAACCTTTAACCTTTTTAAAAAATATGGTCGATAAACCATTTTTGAAAGGATTGATTATGTTCTCTTATATATGATTTTCAGGTCCATCTTCATAAAATTTAATATTATTGTATACATTTCAGTTCTCATCAATGATAGAATTATAGGATCCTTTCTACATAGAGCCTCCTCCACATTGTTCACTTTCCCATGGTGGTAATGGATTGACCAGTCATAGTGTTTAATCAGCTCTAACCATATGTTTTGCAGGAATTTCAACTATTTATATGTGAATATATACATGAGGCTTCTATGATACATATATATTTTACACTTCTTCCCAAAGAGGTAATGGTGCCAAATTTTTGAAGTGAAGATTACAGCAGCTGACTACAGATCTTGTATTGGATAGTTTTTCTCAGGAAATTTCAATTTTATTAAATCGTAGGCAAACAAATTTTCATTTTTTATCAACAAACAACCCAATCCCTTTTTATAAACAACACTTAATACCACAAAAAGTTCTCCGCTTGTGGGTAGTGTGAGAATGGGAGAAGTGATAAACCTTGTTTTCATCTACATGAATCTCCCTTAGAATTCATCACTCTATGAAAACATGGAGCCCTCCTGAGTTATCTTGGTAAGAGGGTTTGACAATAGTGAGAAATTTCTAACAAATCGGTGATAATATCTATCTAATCACAAGAAGCTATAGATATCTGCCACCAATGTTGGCCTCAGACATCCTTTAATTGTAGTTGTTTTGGAGGGATCCACAAATATCTCATTTCTTTTGATAATATAACCCCTGAATGAGACCTCCTTCAACCATATCTCACAGTTTTTGTACTTTTCATAGAGCTTCTCCTTTCACACGGTGTCTACTACAATGCTTAGATTCTCCTCATGTTCCTCCATGGTTATAGAGTATATTATAATATCATCTATAATGAATACCAAGAATTGGTCTACGTAATCATTAAAGACTCTATCCATCAAGTCCATGAATATTTATGGTGAATTAGTGAGTCCAAAAGGAATTACTATGAATTCATAGTGCCCATATCTGGTATGAAAAGCAGTCTTGGGGAAATACTCCTTCTTCACCCTTACATGGTAATATCTCGACCACAAATCCACCTTGGATACGTATTGTGCCCCACATAGATGATCGAACAAGTCATAAATTCATGGAAGAGGATACTTTTTGTTTATAGTGATTTCTTTGAGCTTGCGATAATCAATGCAAAGGTGCATTGAACCATCCTTTTTCTTGACAAAGAGGACTGGTTCACCCTATGGTGAAGCACTTGGGTGTATAAACCCTTTACCTAGATTATATTGTAGTTGTTTCTTCAGATCCTCGAGCTCTATAATTGACATTCTATACAGAGTCATGGATATTAGTAATGACCCAAGTATATGATCAATTGAGAATTTAAAATATCTTCTAGGAGTAAGACCATGAAACTCATCAAGACACTTTAGATAATTAACTCACAACAGGATTGTCTTTAAGAATGGTTTCATCCTTGGACTCAATCATCTGGGCCAGATATGTGTGCTCATAGGGTAGTAATATCCATCCTTTAGATGATGGAGATAAACAAGATTTGTTATCCTCATTGCAATTTTACATAATCGGGGGTCGATTCCCCTTATAGATAGTGATTTCCCCCTCACAACAATATATGTTGGCTCTATATAAGGAAATACAATCCATGAAAATAATTACATCAAATTCCACCAAAGGTAGTATACAATGTTTTTCTAAGAAATTCAATCCACAAATTATTATAGGGGGAGTTATATTCATGGGATGTAATGATTGCCTCATTTTATGGTCTAACTGACATCTTTACTTCCATAACATGTGGTGGTATTGGGATTTTTCTACTAAACTATTGAGATATAAAATAATTCACAGAAACATAAAAAAAATCAAATTTTCTATCCATGAAGGAAAAAATATCATACCTATCACCACTTCATTTTCGGGGTTCACTTTAGAGGTAGTGTTTGAAAAAATATAACCCTTAATGTATTGGAGGTTGTTGGTTGCCTCTGAAAACCCTCGTCTTAGAGAACTGGATTTCTATGTACCTCGGTTCTTATCAGTTGAAGAATTAATGAACTCATTCAGTGTCAATTGGAACATTCCTCTCTTATATCATAGCCATGAGTTTTTCTTGTTGGTAGTTAATGGCTACATTCCCTTCTCTTCCACACATAAAGCATTTCCTCACCCCTTCATATAATTTTTAGGCTGCTTCATTCCACACCATTTGCTATTGGGGTGTGGGATTTTCTTAGCACCGTTGGATTTAACCATCAGACCATCAGGATTTGAGTCCACCTTATGCTTCCACAATGATTTTTTGATCTCTATTTCTAATTTGAAGGGACATCGAAAAATGTACTCATAGCTCTCGAAGTCATGGATCTTTATGGATTTTTGTAGGTTAGTTATAGCACAACAAAGAAGCGTTCAAACTTACATATGGGGTAACAAAAAAGAAAAAAGTGTATCACACAAGCCTTATAATGTTCTCCTCATTCGATCTAATGGATTTTTCACCTTTTTTTCTTGACAGAAAGGACGTCCCTTTACATCTTAAGTCGGATGGTTCGAGGAAAATATTTGTCAAAAACCATTATCCAAAAATCCTTCAATTCCAATGCCAATATATCCTCCTCTGGCTTCTAATTTGTGGTCAATTTCCACTATCGATCAACTTCACCCTCAATAGGATAAGAATCTAGAAGTACTTTCTCTTTTTCAGAACATTGTACGATGCATAAAATAATCTCAATGGAGTTGATCCATTGTTTGGAAATAGGGGGATCAGATGATCAATTAAAAGTAGGAGGCCTTTTTCTCATAAAGCTCTCAACTGGGACTTGTTCATTCATAGGTTGTGTTGAAGGTTCTTATTAACCCATTTTTACCTTCAAAACATGAGTTAAAAAGGAGAGTATCATTACAATGTTCATCATTCCCTCTCCCATTAGATTGGACGTCTCATTAGAAGAGTTGTCACATTGATCTTCACATCAGTTGTTAGCCCGAGTCCTCGTATTACTAGCCATTGGATGGAATACAATGAAATTTAAGGGGGACACATAAAGGATAATCCAAATGAAAAAATGGATGACTTATAAATTACTTTTATTTCATTAACTTATGAATTTATAGGCTTCAATCTATGTTATCCATGATCTACTTCCCATTCTATATTCATAAGGTAAATTTTTTATTCCCTTAATAATGGTTTATACTAAGACTATGAATTTACAAAATCATATCCCTATGGATTTTAGTAAATAAGAGTTCAGCAAGTCCTGTTGTCATGCACCAATTCTCTTTCGAGTCTATCTCAAAGTGGTGTTTTTGGGTTTTACCCCTAGATACATCTATTCCAGAGCCACCTCTGCCTACCCGTATCCAAAAATGGATGTATTTTAATGATAAACTACTTACTCAATAATCACCAAAATTTAGGTATGTTTTTATTATACTTATTCTTATCCCTAAGTCTTTCACTATGGTTTTATAATCTTAATCCCAAAAATAACTGAACCTATCCTTTGATACCAACTATAACAACCATGCTCTTTATTACACACATTAACATGATTTATTACCTAAAAATGAACTTAAGAAAACTCTAAGGATCAAGAGTACTAGTTTATATAGAAATTAGAAACATTACATAACATCATAGAAAATAAAACACAATATCTTTTTTTGAAAACATCTTTTACATGGCCACAACATTCCTTCATTGTTAGCATTCCATGAGATAACCTGAGGACATGCATTAGAATATGGTGAGATTTAAAGCAAATTAAGGGGGTAAATAAGGAATAACAAAAATAATACAATACATGTTTGTTAATAAGAATATCAGTGTAGCATAATATAAACATGTACATAAAGTCATGACATAGCATGGTTATCATAACATGGAAATATGACAACAACATTTAACATGATATTATCATGAGCCAAGGCTCATTGTATATAAAGAATTAGTGTACCCTAATTGCACTTGAATTAGAATGATTAAACTCTCATTTCACTTGATGTATCATGATAAAAATCTTAACCTAATGCATTGGAGCACTATTAGGGAACACCATTCTTAATCATTTCATTTCATGCATAAGTGTTCCACATAGATCATAAAACAAGGATTAATTAAAAATAACTATTTATTCTATGATAAAGTAATGTGGAATTCATACATGAAACTCTATAATAGATAATTAAATTTTTATAAAGGTGAATACCCTTGGTAGAAAATGGGCATGGTATTAAATACACAATGACTTTCTTTGGAAAATAGTAGTGTAATTTCTGTAGTATAACGACATGACATAAGAATTCATAAAACGATTGATGAGAGATAAATGGGTAAATAGTCATATTTAAGTGAGATGTACAGTAATTGGATCACATAGATACATGTCGCAACATATTTAATGGATGTTATTTTCATACAAATGAATTCACTGAATATAAATGAGAAGAGAGAAATTCCTTATGGAATTTCGGCATTTTAATAGGTATACATGGTGGAAATTAATGAGATAAAAAGGGTTCTATCATCATTAAAAAATACTTAGGGGAATATAAGGGAGGATCAAAATCAGACCCCAGCATTTTTAATTTAAAATTAAAATGGTATAACAACAATATGAAACTTGGACAAAAATGAGAATGGATGAAATCCAATATTTGGAAGTGTGATCCGAAGGGCTTGGGAGAGGTTTGAGAAGGGATTATTGGGATCATGGGGCACCTTGGGAGGATTCAAGAGAGTTTATGGTAGGGGTTGTTCGATCTCCAAATGCTTTGAGTGAAGAGGATGTTGGAGCTTGGGGGGTTTATATATGAAAAGAGAGGGATTCATTATTATCAACACACACTAAACTAATCCAAACCCCAAACCAACACATGGTTTTTTTCCCATTAGTTTTGCCAAAGTTGAGTGTGAAATATTATTATATATTTCAAGTAGCCTAAGTTATCAAAATATTTCCCCTTCTTAGGTGTAGGTGAGTCACATTATCAAGGAATACATTTTAAAAGGTTAAAATATTTTATAAGCCCTGGAGGGTCCACAAAGGCTTTGAAAAATAAAACAAAAAAACCTAAAATCAAATTATTTTAACGTAAGAACATATATTTTCTAAAAATACAATTTATATTATCTTATTAAATCACTATTAGGTCATTATGAGGTCATAAAACACATCATATAATTAAACGTTATTTAATTTTTACCCAAAAAATCAAATGTCTTGGAAAATTATTAAAAATTCACCGTTGTATAATTTCAATGTTCGAATTACAAAAATAATATTCATTTTATCTAATAATTATCTAAATATTTGAATTTTTACATTTAAAATAAAAACCGAAATTTATCGAAAATTCATGGGTTTTGACAAAAACAGCTTTCAAACCATAATAAAAATTATAATTATATTCCTAAAAATTATAAGATCGTTTAAATTTAATAAAAATAATTTATTAATACTAATTTATAAACATATTATTTAATTACTAAAACATTAATTCATCAATAAAGAATTATTAATTGAATATTAACAAAAAATACTATTTTTCCTTTAAAACCCATTTAACAAAGTAGTAATAATAAATTAATGTATATTATTTATTATATACAAAAATATTGCACATAATCATGCTGTTAAGGGCTTGTTACATAACCCCTTATAATACCTACATAAGACCTAAGTGTAAGGTGTGTGATGGTGACAAAATCTTGGGGTGGTGCGAATAACATCACTCAAATGGTAATCTCAATCAACTTCCACTTTTCCCACAGGTGGTTCTGTTTGTGCTTAAATTATTGAAGATCAACTTAGTCTTGGTCAAGAGTGAAGCCCAATGATTCCACATCCTTTTAGAGCTCTGACAAATGGTATTTGTACTGAACAATTCTACTTGATGAGGCCATCACATCCTTTTTCTGAGTAAGTTGGATTTGTTAAAGCCCTATATTTATACAAATCCATTGATCACTGTTCAATGGCTATATTAGCAATGTTAACAATTCTTAATGGTATTTTGAAATCCAAAATCAAAAAACAAAATAAGTGAATATATTATATAAAAATTTTGTATAATAATACATTTTATTAGATCAAGATGGTTTTTCATTAATAAATTTTTGGTCATTATAGGTATAAAATGATATTTTATCATTTGATACTTATTCAACAACAACCCTAATAAGTGATTAGAATGTAAAATAAATTTTTTACCACTTTGGTACCATTTAATCATCAGCCCCATGAAGAAATAAATTAAAATTGAACATAAAATATCCTAAGGATAAATAAATTTGGGATATTACATGTAAAATGGACTATATATACTGAACATAAAGGAATATAGGTGAATAACATAATGTACATCTAAAATAAGGAAAATTGAGATAAAATTCTCTTACTATTTTGGTAAATTTTGAGCAGTAATCCCCATGATAGATATATCCTCAAATGAAAATAGAAATACCAATAATTATAATTATATGAATCATAAATTATAGTCATTATCATTATTTACAAATCATTGATGAAATGGGTGGTGAATATAGCATGTGTCTCATAGAAAATTAAAGTGAGATGAGAATCCCTTACCCTAAGCCTTCACTTTCATCATTCTCATTCAAACCTCATTTATAGTAAATATAACATTATTATATGTATATTATAAAAAAATTCATATATATCATGCCATATATGAAATTATTATCACATTTTATTACCCATTTATTAATTATTCCATGTTAAAGTTATGTTTCAGTAACAACCACATTGTTTTTCATAAAATATTTGATTTATAATATTTTTTATTCCTTCACATTAATAATTATTTCATCATATAAATAATATTAACAATGATGTAAATATCATTTATATTCCATATATGTATATTTATCATAATTTATAAATGATATAAATGGGTAATTAAATACACTGTTCATTGAGATGGTAGGTCATATGTACGTATGAACACTATTTTCATTTCCTTGTTGGATTTATGGAAAGAAAATAAAATAATATATTATCATTATAGAATAATATTTATCTCAATTATATCACATATTTTTATTAAAATAATCATCAATATATTCCATGTAATTTGTGAATGAATAAATCACTTCATGAGGGGGTAGTCCACCATACCTACGAATGACATTATCATAATCCCACAAAATGGAATGCAGTATGGAATGTGTCATTTAACAATTCTAGAAAAAATAATAACATTACAAACATCACATATATCTTATTTACTCTATAAAAACATAATTATGATATGAATTTATTGTCGATAATAGAAAAAGGAAAGACACTAGTTCCTATAGTTGTAGTCCCCCGTATATAAGAACTATGATTTAATAACCCACTTGAAGAATGAAGAGATGATTTTAGGTCATTAACATATCATAAAAATATATAATTATATTTAATATTTTTTAATTATTATATAATATTTATATAAAATTAATTAATGGGTTTTGATTTATAAATAAAACAAAAACATTTGTTAATGAACATTACCTCTTCTTTGGGTATCCTCAATTGGTTAGCACTAAAAGCCTACCAAATTTTGATTAACGAGTAAAATTAAGATTATATGATTAAGGGAGGTATGTTAAGAGTTTATTTGGGTAGGGAATGACATTAATGAAGGGGTTTCAATTTGTATAGATGATAAGAGAATTGGTGGCATTTTATAAGTGTGGGAGAGTACACACATGGCATTTTGTAAAAGATTTGAGTGCTACCAAATTTTTCAAACTGGATTAGGTTAAAAATGGGAAAAATTATAACCTTATATAAGATCAGTTTTAAATATGGATAAAAAACTTATTTTGGACAAGATTTTACATAATTGTGACACATATAGTTTTAGTTTAAAACCCAAGTATGCCCATTTTTACATTAACTACGATAATTAATTTTTACTACATTCACTATTCATTTTGGCCAAAATTTCAGTTGGTCGTATTCATAATTATATAAAAGGGTAATTCCAAATATAAAATAAAATTTTCAATATTACATTCACAATATTGGAGAATAATAATTTAAAATTAATCATATACACGTGTCGAGAAATCAGGTTTTTAAAGGGAAAATGTTGAAAAGTTTACAATGTTTTTAAATATAAATTTAATATGAAATTGATTTATAGGAAAAAATTGTATTAATAGATATATAATTGGACTAATTACACTTCAAAATTAATGTAAAATATTATGTAATTTTATAAATAAATTAAATGAGAATGTGGTTTTTGAATTAAAATTCAGTATTTTACATTAATCATAAAAAATGAAACTTTTTAGAAAAATCATGAAAATTCACCATAAGATAATTTTTATATTATAAATTCACAAATGAATTTTATTTTATCAAATTAAATTTATTATAAAGTCAAAAAATTTATTTATTTAATGTTCACAAAAAGGGATACAATTGTTTTTTAGAAAGTAATGTTTTAAGAAAATATACATATTTTTCCAAAAATTGTGTATTTTATTAAATATATGTTTTATTTATATAAAAAAATTATAAAAAATATTTAATAAATTATTTATTACTATATACATCACTAGGTTTAACAGTTTTGTTATTATGGTCATGTTTAAATAAATATATTAATAATATATCACTATTTTTTTAAAACTCTATATCATGTGTAACACAATCTATATTGCTGTTCCATGTAGTAAATGATTAAATTGGTGTAGCGTGCTATAGAAGTCATCAATAAAGTAATTTATTTGAATTAATATAATAAAAAAATGTGGTGTTATGCATCATATATTATTGACTAGTTTGAGCTGGATATCAAAGATGGTTGTACATTGGATGAGTACCGGGTAAGGATTGATGACTAGTAGTCTAGGATATTTCATGGGAGATAAATTCCCCACATTAAATTTTGGTGGATGTATGATAATCTTTTGGAGAGAACCTTTGAGTGGGAGACCCATATGCGAGCTCTGTACCCACATCTTTTTTAGTAAATTTCTACCTTTTTGTGGAAAAATTCATAAGGATTAGAGAATATAACTTACTTAATTTTCCCATTTATTATTTTATAATATTACATAGACTATAATTATAGCCATGTGTTAAGATTTAATTAGATTTCGAGGCCTAGGGATTCCATATACAATATTTGAAAAATATTTGAAATATTAACATCACAGAAGTGCTATTTTCTATAAAAAGTTGGATAAATCTCAAATGGTGTCTCAAATTAGATATAAGAGTCCTATATTTAGTTTAGAGAATTGGATTTACCCTAGGTGAAATGTAATCTTGGTCAACATATGGAATTTTGGGAAACTTCTAATATGGTAAAGAAAAATAAAAATAAAAAAATTATAAAAACTATTTATTTATCTCAACATAGTGACATATAATCCTCTATTTAAACAAGGAAATGTATAATATATAGTGTTAATTGCATCATAGAGGGATTGTGAGAAATTGTTGGAGAAGTTCCATTGGAGTATTGTTGGTAGAAGTCATCAGATTGATATAAAATCTAGGATCATTGTATTGTACGAGTTCATGGATCCTACCAATGATGGAAACATAATACTTTTCTTTATAAGAGACCAACCCAAAATCTTGGTAGGACGTTTCAATTATGTTATTCCATACTATTCATTTATCCTGGTCAAATAATGTCTTATTCTGTTAATAATATTTTATTTTCTCATTGATGTTTGAATTATTTATGGTAGATTTATTTTTTATTTGATTATTCACTCTTCATTCATCTAATTCTTCGATAATGGATCGATGAAGAAATAAAAAATGGTCATGGTTCATTACTCATTTTTGTGTTTTATAGATTTATCCAATGTTTCTTCTCACATTCATCGCCTGAAATTTCTTTATCCCATGGTTCAATGAATATTAGATATATTATTAATGAGAAACCATTCTTCAGTGAAATAGATCAATACCACAAGTGTGGTTCATAATGTACGGTGTGATCGAGGGGTAATGATTATGGAGGATGATTAGATGTTGATCATAATTGATTTAACATTAACGTTCTTCCTAGTTTGACACATGATTGATGGAGTGGAACAATTTTGCAGTATTCGAGCATATTTTAAGCTTATATTTGAATCTAAACCAATTGGAGGGTCAGATTACCATATATCAATGATTCCATGGTTGGAATTAGGGTAGAGAAATTACAGAGGATGGCACTGATAAGATCATGTGGGTTTTGGAAAATACCTGAGTTATATGGTGTGTAATCTGAAGATATACACTACATGGGACCCTCTGCGCAACACTAGGTTTTACATGGAGATAATAATATCACACACCATGTGACACTTATCACACACCATGTGAACCATGTTTAAAGCAAAGTGTGTACCTCATATGGTACATGGGAATGGGAAAGTCAGGGTACATGGACACAACCAGAATATAGAGGCAGAGCTATGTAATTGGACATGACCAAGTGCACAAGGGAATAATGATGTGTGTGCAAGATGATACAAAATCACGGTTAGAAGTACATGGGCATAGAAAGAAAACATGTGAAGGGTTATAGTTGACCTATACACACCACATATGCACACATACATTCTATTTACTTTAAATTTTAAATTTTGTTTGTGGTAGTGACACATATGAATACTATGGGTTGGATATGAATTTCATGTACTCTCTAGTATATGCCATGCACCCACTTTCAGGGTGTTCAGATCCCTTTGTTTCATCAGTTTATAATAGTATAATTTCATTTTCTTCCCTTAGTCCATCCCCTTGAGGGTATAGTACAAAATTACACAACTTTGGATTGTTATCCCTTTTGGCGGATGAATCTCAGATAGAGTTTGCAGTGTCCCACCATGAGTCTAAAGTGTGATACTCTAACATTCCTTATTATAACAAATGTGGAGTTCATGGAATTGTTTTTACCTCCTTACATAGTGTTATTATCCCCAATCTATAGATCAATTTTATAATTTCATAGTATCATTGCCATGGGATCCCCTACATTTTTTTCTGATCCAGATTGGGTTTCTCAGGTCCCCCAACGTTATTGGGTGTGATCCCATATCTGAGTATCGATATATTCATAGACCAATGTGTTTTCATCAGTAGTTCCCAATGATCATGACCTCTTGGATGAGTTTCTTTGATGATTGCATGACTTGTGGAGTGGTTTCCCATAGAATGAGAATTGCCTAGAAGTATTGAGAAAAATCAAATGGATGGTAGATTGGTTGAGACTACTAGGAGGTGTGGTGTACTTTTTGGGTATATCATTGTTTTTCTTTTAATTTCAATATCTGTGTTAGTATATTACTATTAATTATGTTATGTTATTTTGGGTTTCCCCCTTGGTATTTTTATTCTCACTCTTTCATTAGATTTTCCTGTAAATGTCTTTTCTTATTCAAATGACGATTCTCTTGATGTTTTCTTAGGAGGATAGTGAATAGGTCAATCTTAGTGAGCTAGAAGGTTTGAGGTTTTCTCCCTTCTATTTCACGTGATAGTATTACCCACATTATGAGTGGTTTGGAATATCTTCTTTTTTGGATTCATCTTGTATTGGTCCCCATTATCGCTTTCAGTACAGTTTTTATACTCTTATTTTGGGATTATAGATGTATTCTTGCATTGATTTTGACTGTTTTAAATTTCAGCATCGTATGGGATTGGATAGGTGTTCATGTTTATAGGTATATTAGGTTATTTCCACATATTTTTAGGATATTCTTACTTTCCGATGGTTCCCAGGCCTTTAACTATTGGATATGGGCTTGAGGAAAATGCAGTTTGAGCCCCATTGTGCCAGTTGGGGACTTCTATATCAACAAAACCCAATTAAATTATATTATAAAAATACCTTGAATCAAATCATATGTTCCTTTCATCAGAAAAAACTATTCATGGGGTTATTTTTAAGGGATTTGAAGAATTCCTACCAACGAAGAGGTAATTGTCTTAACAGTCCTATTCCAGCTTGGTTCTTATTCTACCTTATATGAATGTATGATATTATAAGTTAATTAAAGGAATTAGTATCCTAATTTTAGTAAATTGTTATTATTATTATAAAACCACTTTATTCACTATATTTTCCATCAAATGGGAAGTATATTGTTTCTCATACATACGTACGAATTATTGTATCCATATAGTGAAACCGTTCATTTTAAATCACTATAACTCGTGAACACAATTATGATGGTTTTAATTTTATATATGAAATTTATGACATATTTATTCTTATGAAATTATAATTTCATGTATACATTATTGCATTCCTATATTTTTGGAAACAGAAACATCGCTCGTTCGTACATTTGAATTACCACCTCCATGAAATGAGGTGAATTGTTTTTTTGTTTCTGTTATAAATGAATGGTAATAAGGAAAGATTTAATGAATTTTTATGACATATATGATTCAATAATATTTTAATATAGGGGAATTATTATTTATGTCTCTTTTATTCTATCTGTTAGAAAGTGAAAATAACAATCACACTTAAGTAGGACCTAACCACTCCATGAATTCTATAATTCACAATCCTACCAATATCATTTATAGATCAATATATATATATATTATATTTATATCACAATTAAAAAAATAAATATAATGGGACTCTGATAAATGTATTATGGTTGGAAATTTCAATCCAAAACATACCCAAAATATAAGAGGAGTTATTTCCTAAAACAAAGATTTTAGAAAAGAATTTTTATAAAATGGGGGTAAAATATTATAAGTGAATCATATATAGTGTGATAATATTTTAAATAAATATTTTATAATAAATATATATTTATTATATTGGAGTTTTGAAAATATATGATGCGAGAAAATACTTGAGGTTAGAGGTTTTTCATCTCACTTTTATTTATAAAAGTAATATTCACCAATTAATTATTTTGTGATGTGTATATACAAACTGTAGAGACCCAAAGCTTGACGTACATAGAAGTTGCATTACTTTTTCAGAAAACTTAATACATAACACAAATAGACACCAATGGACTGTAATAGTTTAGTTTCATTGGAAACATGGAACATAGTCTTCTAATCATGGTGAAATATCTTCAACATCTCCCATAAAGATCTTCCCCTATTGTTTTTTTACCTAAAAACATTCTTTATATCCTGGAGAAAATAAAACATAAAAAGGGTGATCTCAAATGCTTAGTAAGGTTAAACATAGAGAACATAAACCAATTCGTAAACATTTGAATGCAAAAACTAGAACATAAAATCTAAACATCAAAATCTTGAGAAAAGACATAAATCTTGGAAGTACGTAAGACATATATCATAAAGGAATATCAAAAATGATAAAATAGCATGGTAATAAAACATGTAATTGTGGAAAACCATTAAGCACATGATATGATTTTTATAGTAGCCAAGGCATTGCTGCCGAGACCATCTTAGTGGACAAATTCCCTTTCTAAATCGAGTTCACTCTTCGTTCTAGTCCCGTATCACTGAACCAGATTAACTTACCGATCCAGCTATGTCTATCTCATGGGATATAAGTCTTTACCCAATGCATTGGAGATAGATATAGTTCCCACACATCTCATAATGAAATTATTCTTATGTGTGCCACAACATAAACATAAATCCTTCATCTTAACCCAAAGAATAAAATGGGTTTCATAAACATCATCCCATCATAACATAATCCATATAAAACAAATGGATATCATTTCATAATAAAAAATCTGAAACCATGTAAATCATAGATAAATTATACTTGAAACATAATCATTATAAATAATGTCATCTTAGATGGAAAATAGTCCTGACAAAACACTTGAAATGAATTCTTGAGGAAAATAACCTTTCTTCTTCAAAATTATTTTCTTTTCACAAAATACCATGAAATTTTAAAAGAAAAGGATTTTGTTGAAAATAATCATGAAATAATATAGAGGATTCTTTATTTAAATAATTAATTATTAAACCGTAATAATCTGTTCATTCTATATAGGTTAAAAAACATTTTTCTCGTACTTTAAACGGAAAAGTCATAAAGTATCGCGTATTGTAAACAAAAGAAAGATTCCTTCCATAACACAAAGTAAAAGTGAAGAGGGCTAAAAATGACATTAAACATACATGGAAGAATATTAAACACTTTATGAAATCATTTATATGGACATGGATGAAAAATATAACCCCAGTAAATACTTACTTATAAGTATTCTCAGATAAAAATGAGATTCCACAATTATATCTTACCTTATGTTTGATATGCTTCATATGTATCCAAAACAACTGTATAATGAATTAAATAATGTAATTGAATGATTACAGAATCATATTCATTGTTATGATATCATATATGGTTCACTTATGACTTTATATTACACATTCTTTTGTAAATTCCATGTTAAAGCAGTGTTTTGGGTAAAATCGTTTCATTTATCATACGTGTTTTGATTTGTTGTTCTTGATATTATTTCTCATATACAGATTAACTTAATTCCAGAATGTAAGACATGATTTATATATAATATATACTCATTATATAAATATATATGATAAATAGATAAATGGAATGAAATACACCATTCACGAAGATGGTATGTTATACGTACCAATAAATGCTGTTTTTATTTCCTTATTGAATTGAATGGAATTAAGTAAATGAAAAATATATGTACCTAAATATAGTATTATTATTATGTAATATATTTCATGATTATTTATTACATATATACTTTATAAACAAACTTGAATGGTTAATCATGGAAAATGAATCTCATCGCATTCGTGGAGACGGTAGTCCGTACGTACGCACGAGCAATGATATCCTTCCCATAATTATTGAATAGAATTGGAGTGAATGATATAATATCTCAGAATCAGTATAATTTTATAATAACCATATATAGTTATTATTTACACCATTATACCCATCCAATTAAGGTGGTGGTGGAAAGACAGATTACACCACGACATGGAGACGATATTCCATACGTACGCATGCGCGATGATTTCGTTTCCTGTAGGATGGATAGAATGTGAAATGGGGTTTCATTATACCTATAATAACATGTCATTATATGAGTGATACTAATGTTATTACTTCATAATGAAATAATTAAATAAGATGAAGTAGAAGAAGAAATAAATTTGAAATAATCGGTAATGGATATTACCTCTTCTTCGACACGCCTCTTTGAAACCTCCCCTTTGGGCACTAAAATTTGGTATTTAAAGAAGACCAGGACCTCTAGTATGTTTCTAGGGAAGTTTATAAGGGAAATGGGTAGGGGTTGGGCAATATTGAATGCTAAAAATTGTGTAAAGAGAAGAGGGAGGAGGTGCCCTTTTATAAGGGAATAGAGGGGCACTTTTGGAAACCCTTAAAATATTTATTTATAATAAAACTAAACCCCACCTAAAAACTCCCAATGTGACTCAAATTAAGATATTAGATATGATAGGGTTTTAATCTCATCAACCAATAAAATTTAGAGATGTTTTGATTTTATTTTAAACATTATCATTTTGATTTATCCTTATTTAATCTATTTAATTTTTTTTGTGGTAATAATGTTATAAATTTTATATGGTTATAAATACATACTTATGTGATATTAATTATACATAATTTGATATTTTATGACATTTTAGATCATATAAATTTTAAATTTTAATTTTTAAAATATTTTCATTATTTTTAAACAATTTAATAATATAAATTATCAATAGAGTCATTTTTGACATAATTAATTTATTTGAATTTATATAAAATCCAAACAGAAGATATGTTCGAACCAAAATATTTAATAGATTAAAAACATGTCATATATATCTATAAAATTCTCAGAGAACATTAAATAGTTCATATAATATTAATTTTGATATTTTTAAAACCATTTATTTGATATTTCACTCAATAAAATAATTTCAACATCACTATTGTGTCACCATTAATGATATTATTTAATCCCTAAAAATTCTAAATAAATTCAAATGATGTATTAAATTTTATTAGATTTATGGAAAATATTAATTTTCGAAGTTTCATGAAGTTTATCACTAAATTAAAATTATTATACATGAGATCAAGGAACTCATTTTCCATTTTTGTTTGAAGAATATGAGGGAAGTACTTACTGAAAAACAAGTTCTTGAACTCGTCCCATTACCTGGATTCAATTTCATCTTGGGACCTTATATTCGTAATAAGAGTCCACCACTGGTCTGCTTCACCTTCGAAATAGTAAATAGCTAAAATGACTTTTTCATGTTCTGAAGAGCGATGTATGGAAAATATTTTTTCAATGGTACTGATCCATTGTTCAGCAACAAGTGGATCAGAAGACCCATTGAAAGAAGGTGTAATTTGCATCATGAAAGACTCAATAGAATAATGTTCTCTTCTCTGATCATTTGGAAATCCAGAATGATTCATATCTTGTGTAAGTATAGAAATATGATTTTTCACTCCATCTCCCATCACATTTGGTTGTTCAGGAGGACAATCATTGCATTTTCCATTACATTGATCAACACGGTTACTTCGGGTTCCAACCATTGTCTAAAACCCAAACAGAATAGTGTGAGAAGAAAAAATCATGCTAGGGAAAACAACATAATAAAGGGGGAGTGCCTTCAAAATCTAACATCTTTGATTTAATTCTAATATCATTACCATAATTCTAGGACTATAACCTATACTTATACTTAACCTTGTGGACATCCCTAGACATACCTTAGAAATATATATAGGGATCTCACTAAAGTTCTCACATCCTAGTTTTCAAAGGTTGACTAAACTGAACCTCTGATACCAACTGTAGAGACCTAAAGCTTGGCATACAAAGAAATTGAATTACTTTTTCGGAATACTTAATACAAAACAAAAACAGACACCAAAGGACCGTAATTGTTTAGTGTCTTTTGAAACATGGAACATAATCTTCTAATCATGGTGAAAGATCTTCCCCTTTTGTTTTCTTACTGAAAAACATTCTTTATATCCTAGGGAAAATAAAACATAAAAATGGTGCGCTCAAATGCTCTGTGAGGGTAAATATAGGAACATAAAACAATACATAAACATTTGAATGCAAAAACATGAACATAAAATCTAAACATCAAAATCTTGAGCAAAGACATATATCATGAAAGTACGTAAGGAATATATCATAAAGTAACATTAATCACGATAAAATAGCATGGGAATAAAACATGTAATTATGGAAAACCATTAAGCATATGATATGATTTCTATAGTAGCCAAGGCATTACTGCCAAGACAATCTTAGTGGACAAAGTCCCTTTATGAATCGATTTCACTCCTCGTTCCAGTCTTGTATCACTGAACCGGATTAACATACCATTCCATCCATATATATCTCATGATATATAAATATTTACCCAATGCATTGGAGGGAGATATAGTTCCCACCCATCTCATAATGAAATCATTCTTACGTGTGCTACAACATAAACATAAATCATTCATCATAACCCAAAGAATAAAATGGGTTTCATAAACATCCTCCCATCATAACATAATTCATATAAAACAAATGGATATCATTCCATAATAAAAAAAGTGAAACCATTGAAATCATAGAGACATTATACTTGAAACATAATCATACTAAATAATGTAATCTTAGATTGAAAATAGTCTTGACAAAACACTTGAAATGAATTCTTGAGGAAAATATCTTTTCTTCTTCAAAATTTTTTTCTATTCACAATCTTCCATTCAATTTTAAAAGAAAAGGATTTTGTTGAAAATAATCATGAAATAATGTAGAATAATCTTTATTTAAATAAGGTGTTTTGAAATCGTAAAAATCTGTTCATTCCGTATAAGTTAAAAAAACATTCTCCACGTACTTTTAACGAAAAAGTCAAAAAGTACCGCGTATAGTAAAAAAAAGAATAATTCATTCCATAACACAAAGTAAAAGTAAAGAGGGGTAAAAGTTACTTTAAAAATACATGGAAGAATATTAATCACTTTATAAAAACATTTATATAGATATTGATGAAAAATATATCCCCAATAAATACTTACGTATAAGCATTCTCAGATAAAAAGTAGATTGCAAAATTATCCCTTACATTATATCCGATATGCTTCGTATGTATCAGAACCTCCTGTATAATGATTTAAATAATTCCATTAAATTATTAGAGAATCATATTCATAGTTATGATATCATATATTGTTTACTTATGACTTTATATTACCCGTTCTTTTGTAAATTCCATGTTAAAGCAGCATTCTAGATAAAATCGTTTCATTTATCGTACGTGCTTCGATTTGTTATTCTTGATATTGTTACTCATATCCTGATTTAATTAATTCCATAATGTAAGAAATTATTTCTATATAATATATACTCATTATATAAATATATATGATAAATCTATAAATGGAATGAAATACACCGTTCATGGAGATGGTAGGCCATACGTACGCTTGAACGCTGTTTTCATTTCCTTATTGAATTGAATGGAATTAATTAAATGAAACATATATGTAAATAAATCCATTATAATTATTATGTAATATATTTCATGATTATTTATTACATATATACTTTATAATCATACTTGAATGGTTAATCAAGGAAAATGAATCTCATCGCATTCGTGGAGACGGTAGTCCGTATGTACGCACGAGCGGTGATATCGTTCCCATAATTATTGAATAGAATTGGAGTGAATGATATGATATCTCAAAATCATTAAGATGTTATAATAACCATATATATTTATTCTTTACACCATTATAGCCATCCATGTGAGGTGGTAGTTGAAAAATAGATTACACCACGGCGTGGAGACTGTATTTCGTACATACGCACGCGCGGTGATTTAGTTTTCCGTAGGATGGATAGAAGGTGAAATGGGGTTGTTTAATAATTATAATAACATACAAGTATATGAGTGATAATGAGGTTATTACTTCATAATGAAACAAATAAAAAATAGGAAGTAGAAGAAGAAATAAATTTGAAAGAATCGGTAATGGATATTACCTCTTCTTCGACACGCCTCTTTGAAACGTCCTCTTAGGGAACTAAAATTGGTATTTTAAGAATCACGGGAACTATAGTATGTTTCTATTGATGTTGATAAGAGAAATGGTCAGGTGTTGGCCGAGAATGAAGGCTCAAAATTGTGTAAAAAGAATATGGAGGAGGTGCCCTTTTATAAGGGAGGAGAGGGCACTTTTGGGAACCTCTAAAATATTAATTTATAATAAACCTAAACCTCACATAAAAACGTTCAAAGTGACTCAAATTCGGATATTAGATAAGATAGGGTTGTAATATCATCAACCAATTAAATTTAGACATGTTTTGATTTTATTTTAAACCTTATCATTTTGATTTATCATTATTTAATCTATTTAATTTTATTTGTGGTAATAAGGTTATAAATTTTATATGGTTATAAATACTTACTTATGTGTTCTTAATTATACATAATTTAATATTTAATTCCATTTTAGATCATATAAATTTTAATTTTTAATTTTTAAAATATTTTCATGATTTTTAAACAATTTAATAATATAAAATATCAATAGTGTCAATTATGACACAATTAATTTATTTGAATTTAAATAAAATCCACAGAGAAGATATGTTTGATCAAAAATATTTAATATATTTATAACATGTCATATTTATCTAGAAAATTCGTGGAGAACAATAAATAGTACAAATAATATTTATTTTAATATTTTTAAAACCATTTATTTGATATTTCAATCAATAGAATAATTTCAACATCACTATTGTGTCACCTTTAATGATTATTATTTAATCCATAAAAATTATAAATAAATTTACATGATGTATTTAATTTGATTATATTTCATGAGACTATTCATGTTTGAAGTTTCATGAATTGAATCACTAAATTAAAATTTTTGTACTTATCAAATTTAAGAGAGTGACATGTTGTCACTTTCTTTGGTTTTAATAATAATTAAATTATTTTCATTGAAAAAAGTCTATAAAATGAAACTAATCAGACCCTTAGGTGATATGGGTCTACTTTTAGTCATCCAATAAAATTTTGTCATGTGTTAGGGTAATTTTATAATCTTAGGTTTACCCTTAATTACACGATTTATCTTTAAATGAAGTAAATAAAAATTACCGTAGTTGCTATTCATAAAATCAAAAAAATAAAATTAACCTATTAACATAATTTGGACCCACTGAATCCAAATATGGAATCCATTTTTCAAAATTCAAAACACAAAATTTGCAGTAATTAAATCAAAATTTATCCCATTGTTAAGAAAACAGGGTTTTAAAGTTAAATTATTGCCAAAGATTGAAATGCTTTTACCTATGAATTCAAGGTAAAATTAATGGTAATGAAATAAATTACATTAAATGGTAAAAATATATTCTATTTACACATTAAAACCATTCAATATTATAATTTAACCATATAAATTATTACAATGAAAAAAGTTGTTTTTAATTAAAATATAGCGTGTTTTTCGTACTCATTAAAATACTAATGTTATCCGAATAATATGAAAATTTTATCCAAAGTAAATTTTTATATCCTGATTTCAAAGAAGAAATTTATTTTGTCAAATTGAACTTATAAACATGTAAAAAACTAGATTTAAAGTTGGTGCGCCATCAAAAAGAGGTAAAACTGTATTTTTTTAAAAATACTTATTTTACCCGAAAAATTTATTTAGTTCTCATACCTTGTTCTAGAAAATGTGTAAGATGAATAAAAATGTTACAAAATTTAAAATTTAGTTAATAATATTTATAAAGGCTATCCCATAATAATATTATAACAATATATCTTTGTTTAGTGAAACCTAGTATTACGTACTACACACACTATCGAGGAAGGTCGTGATTGTGTGTAATGCAAGCCAAGTCAGGGATGCATGTTGTGAAAGCTACATTTGGTGTAGCGTACAACACAACAAATCAATGAAAAAAAAAATCTCATAAAATCTCGGGTTATTTCAGAAACTATGAATTTATTTTTTATTCTTTTAATGAAACTTATTGGTATTTTAAATTGAATCTATTTTTCTCTCTTTTATGTGTCTTGAATTCTAATATTACCAATGTAGTAATGAATTTATTCTTGATTAATATTATAATTGGGATTGTTTATGCATAAATTTTCATTGAATAAATTATATGATCCTTATTTTATAAATCGATTTTATTTTCTCCACATATGGTAATTTTTGATATTATATAATTTCAATTAATTTTCTTCCTTTTAATCACCCAAGATACGGAAATAATGTTTAAAAAAACATACTTTTTTATCTCTTCATTCAAAAATCATTATTCTTCAATATAACTATTTAGTAAAATGTTTTATTTAATTTATGTAAAATTCTATAATTTTTTTTATGTTCATTCATAACTATGTTTCTTATTATATAAAATAAATAATTTTTTTTATAATCCAAATGAGTTACTTTTTTACTTGTTGAAAAAAATTGATAAAAGTCATTATTTTAAAAAACAACCCATAAACAAAATTTCCCACAATCATGAATGAACAATGCCTTAAATATTCCTTTATATGTTTTCAAATTTATTTTTTGTTATATTTTTTCAATAATATTTTAGAAATTTTTATATTTTAGAAAAGATATTTAAAAATGGAATGTATATATTCATCAATAAATATTACATCGAGTTTTAATGAGAATTTTCACCTATGATAAAATCCTTTAATATTAAATATTCTTTAATCAAGATATGATCTAATGATATTATCCTTATTCTGTCTCCAGACTTTTTATGTTTATGATGATAATATTTTAATGAACCCCATTTCTTTTTTATGGGTTATGTTATGATATTATTATGAATTTCTTAGGATCATGTGTCATTTATATGAATGTATTACAATTATATGGAAATTGTGAGCATTAAATTTCTCCAATGTATGATGTAATGCTCTATATAATATGATATAACTGTGGAATATATGTCTATGTGCTTAATAAACTATGGAAAATAGGTCGATATAGTTTTTCCACTATGGTAAGCAAGCCGATTGGATTGATCAACTGTTAAAAACAATATGATGTTCTTGATACACTATGGGAAACATGTGATAAAGACTAGTCAATAATGATATAAGAAACATGTGTTGGTTACTGATATAATGTGATTATTCTTTATTTTTGGAAATGACCTTGAAATATGAAATAATTATTTTAAATATGGTGGGCCTATAATTTTATTAATTTTTTTTCATGCTTATGAAATGAACTTTAGGTTTTTGATAGATTTATGAAGGTTTCTCACTCTTATGATTCATATCTCGAAAATGATAAAAATTTAGGTCATGGATATCATTATAATCTATGAGATATTGGTTTTGAATAATAAATGTTATGGACATGATCTCATTCAATTATGAATTTCTTGTTCATTCATATGATCTTATATTGATATCACCCTTTTTATCCTTATTGAGAATATCTGATCATCATTTCTTATAATTCCTTTCTGCATGTTATTTAAAATCATATTAAATAGGGTATGCCTAAGAGGGGTACTATATGAGAAGATATTTGTTGTATATGTTTAAAGTCATTTCAGGAATTATGATATTTGTTTTATCATGTCTCTAGAGACAGTAAACCATTATGAGTAAGGATTTTATCATAAGGTTTTGTATTGAATAATCAACTAAAAAGAATTTCATACTTATGTATGATATTTTAGTGCACAATTTTTTGTATCAAATATAGGTTTAGTTAGTATTCCGTGATTGGTTTTAGAATACATTAGTGAAAAACCTGGGGAAAATTCTTTGTATATGATAATATCCAACTATTTTGATAAGGCAAAGTTTTTTTGGATTTACATAAAATACATCTCATCTTATATATGACATGTGGATGTGGTTTCTCACTGGTGATTCTTGGGGTAATAACGCTAATAAGAGTTATTTGTGTATGTATCAACCATCATTCTAGTTCTTGGTGAATATTCTCTTGCCGGACATCTGGTTTTACACTCTTATGGTGATATGATTGGGTTCACTCATGGTTTCGTTATTACCATTATAATGGAGTTGAATAGATGATGATCGTAGATATCCTTGGATGAACTTAAGGTGTCATGGATTAGAAATATGGTTTCATGATATAGACACCATATAGATAAGTTTTTATGATTATGAGATTTACCAACAATATTATTGTTTCATATGCTATGATTTTCAGTTTAATCAATGATTGGGACCCCAGGTAACCATTTTAATGGTCAATGTGATAGATAATGGAATTATAGTCCTCATAAGAAAGAGAATAAACCTAGAGATAGAATGTGAAACCATTTGATTTTTCCTAATTAGATATCTCTATATAATTAACAACCTCAAATTGTGGGAGCTTCCTAAAACACATAATAAGATAAAGATGGTTTTTATTGATGATTGAAAAGGAAAGATGTTTCAATTTACTACATGTCAAGTTTTTGAGAAGTAGTAAATAAGGGAATGTCTCAAATTAATTTGATTTTTTTGTGAAAATTAATGTAATGGAGAAAATATTTATCATGAAAAAATGGATATATAGAAGTGGGGATACAAATCTCATCCTATGATACCATTTATTGTTCAATTTCTTATGCATGTGAAATATGGGAATTATCTAAGACAATGCCCTAATACAAGGGTTATCATCTAAATGAAAGAATAAAATATGTTATTTTAATAATTTAGGTGAATGTATAGATTCCATTATGTATTTTTCTTTAATAATTATACAGTATAAGTGTTATTCTAATGATAATCTAGATATAATTATCATGAAACAACTAAAGATTATTTCCCAGTAAAATTTCTTTATGGATTTGAAAACATATATTGAATGGAATCAATTATAATAAAAAGTGACTTAGTGCTATGGTGATATTATTTAGTGGGGATAAGTTGATTATTGATTAAGTAAAGGGGGTGTTATTAGTGAAATTGAAATTCATTAGTGATTTGATGAAGAATTGATTTGGTTCATCTTTAAAGAAGATCATTTCATTGTTTTTTAATTGAATAATTTTAATATTCTATGATTTTATTTGAGGAATAAAGATTCGATTAATTTCTGGAAGCATATACGATTTATTATGAGGTTGACATAAGAGTTATTGAAACCATTATGGGTTTATAATTTTAAGTTTGGTCATAAGTTCGAAGGCATAGATACCCCATTTTAGGGTTTATATCCTACGATCTTGAGATAATCTGAAACTTTTACTAGGTTTTATAAAGAATACTCTATTGATGATTAGGTAACTCATTATGTTAGTATATTATTTGAGTATGAGTTATTTATTCTATATTTTTCACTAAGATATAAATAATCATTATGGTTTAAGATTTATTCATTGAAATGGAATGTTTTCAGATATATTTAAGTTCAAGAAAAGGATTACCATTCATGTTATAATATAAATATGATTTATGATATTTTCTAATGTTCACTATAGTATAAGATTATATAGTGACTTATCATGGTGATTAATATATTTCTAAAAATATTTCACTAGTTGATGTATATGTAACTGTTATGTTTAACATGTGGATTAACATTAATGATTAATTTGGAAAAATGAAATTAAAATTCTTGGGTTGTAGATTGTTGGTAATGATTTCGACTTGAAGGTTAAAAATTATTTAATTTTGATGTTATTAAGATAATTTGGGATATATGGTTATTTATATATGTTATGATTTAAGTTGAACTTTTTTTTTATTTTTGAGTATTTAGGGATTACTATTGTATTTATTCATATTAATATTTATTCATTTTGTGAATTGTATTTCAATTCTTTAATAATTTTATTTGTTTCAGTTAATGTATAAAAACAAGAAAAATAATTTATATCCTCTTTTTTCATTAAAATTTGATCTTAGTGCTACAGATATGAAAATAATTCATCTCCAGAAGTCATCTTCTTGAGAACAGATGAAATTATGGTGGAAATTGATTAATGTATGAAATTATACATGTCAATTATGTATTTTTCATTATTCTATTATTTAGTATGGTAAAGAGATTCCTCAGATAGATGAATAAGTATCTTCGAATGAAATATTCTATTACAATCCTTTTTGATGAATTGATATTTATTTCACACCACAATGATCTATGGTTTTGTGGTCACTAACATTCTCCTGATCATTAACTTTCTTGTGAACAAAGTTCTCTATAACTATCCATAATTATTTAGACATTTTACTTCCATGTATATATTTTATCATCCCATAAATGATCCCTTAGTTGTAATACTAGTTATTTTTTATTCTAGTTGACCTTTGTATCTCTCTTTCCCAATTTCAAAAGGAATATTTGTTAACCTTTTACCTATGTGGGATTTCATTAATTGAATTTCAAATTATAAAAACCTTTTTTATTGAGAACAACCTTAAATTTTGAGGATTTAATTTATTAAGTTTTGTGAAAATTTAACATCATGATATTTTAATTTAACATTATGTTCTATTATGTATACAACATACAACACTGAGCTTAAAATAACAATGAAATATTATTATTTTATGACACTTATAACATTGGAAATTGAATTGGTTGGTATGAATAGGATTCTAGATGTTATGAAATATTTATATATAAATATTCATAATAACTTATTAATGATTTTTTGATCTATTATTTGGAAATAGGCACTCAATGTTTATTAATGTCGTTATATTTGTTAAAAATACTTTTTCCTATAAAAAATTGTTTTTATTTATTTTTATGAGTAAATTAAATTAATATTTCTTTAAAATATGATAAAATTTATTTGACCAAATAAATTTGTTTTTGAATTAAACATCTCAAAATTTTCTTGGAGTGAATCTCTTATAATTTTCTGAAAATATTGATTTTGTATATAAATATTGGAAAATACAGATTTTTCTTGAAAATTGTATTTTGGTTTCATGAATCTGAAATGTTCCATTTTTTATAATGTTTTAATAGTAAAATTATATCAATTGTTTTATTTATAACCAAATTATGATAATTGAAATCAATTTTATTATTTAATATAGAATAAAAATTATTTTTTTTACTTAAAAGACATTTTTAGGAAAAATAAGGATTTCATTATGTTTTTTTGTTTTTAATTTAATCTAGTTTCTTCCACTAATATAAATTTAACTGAAAATAAGTTCCATAATTTGAATGAGGAAGTCAAAATTTAATAAATATGTCCCTTTTAATTTTATTATTATTAATAGTAAACATTGTTAAAATATTTCCTCATAGTAAGGGTAAAAAGTTCTAATTAGGGTTAAAACATATATTATAAGGTCTCAAAATATAATGCCCCATCCTTAAACCTTACATAATATTGAATTAAATGAGTAATTCACATTGAGGATCTTTTCAGGTTTAGAGTTTTAGAGAATTAGGACATAACTATTACATCTCAAAAGATTACAAAGTAGTCGCTTCTACAAAATTTCCATAAAATAAAAACTCTTAAAAAGAAACATGTATAGTTCCATGTTTTAGGTAGCATGACTTTCCCTTGATCCCATCCTTGACCCTATTCCACGCTAAGTCCTGTGAAAAACATTTCAAAGACTTGGGATGAGCATAAGAAGCTTAGTAAGGGATACACAAAGAATGAAAACTGTCAGTTTTTCAAACATCAAATAAACCATATATACTCTATCAAAGTAATACCTTCACCTTCATGAAGTAGTAAAAACTCTTCACTGAATAAAGTATCATTACTTACCTTTTTGTAACCAAAGTATTACCATAAAATCCATAAAAAGAACACATAACATATATAAAGGTAACTTGGGACATAAACATACTTAAGTGGAATAACCATACGGTTGACTCCCACACATATCACTTAATGGAATAGCCATACGGCCAATTTCCATACATACTTAATGGAATAGCCATACGGCCGACTTCCATACCCAATGCATTGGAGGTTATAACGTAACCACCCGTCCTGGTATTCACGACACCACCCGTCATATGGTTTATAACGTAACCACCTGTTAAAATGTCCAAGTACCAATATAAAATCATAAAACATAAAACCAATATAAAGGAATGATAACATTTCCACATTTCAATCACAATATATCATAATAGAATCTTTTATCAAAACCATTTTCAATACCAAAATACATAAAAGAGTATATGGTATTTATTTCATTTTAAAAACATAATGGCTTGTTGAGGAAGCCAAAGACCAAATAATACTCGCGGTGGCGGAAAAGGTTTTTGTCGCCGCGTACGTTAAAAGAAACATTCCTTTTTGTAGTTTTGTAAAACTCTTCGTATAAAAAGATTCCTTTTGTATAAAAGTAAAATTCAATGGGCGTTTATACACCGTATAAAAGAAAGTTGTGTATAAAACGAAATATGCCTCAATGAAAAGAGATTGAGACGAAGTCCCTTACCTCAGGTCCGACTTGACTCGATCGTTCTTTAACGTCCTGAATAATAAACTTGAGTTAATTTCTACTTGATTAAGAACATTTTTAGAGTTAATTATTCCTTTTATATCACTTATTTCAATGTTATAAACATTATGTAACCATTTAAGTTAATAATGTTTGTTTTGTCGATATTTGGTCCTTAGGTCGAAAGTGGACTTGTTACAATTACATGTTGTTCGTGTGGTCAAAGGTTCTTTATATCTAGAATGAAATTCCTGATTTGGATATCATATATATCATATATATCCAGCATATACATTTATTTATAATATTACATAATCATTTAGAGGTAAGAAATGAAATGCACCGTTCATGGAGACGGTAAGCCGTACGTACGCATGAACGCTACTTTCATTTCTTTGTCATATTAATGGAATTAAAACTAAATGAGAGGTATGTATATTTTAATTCCAGAATTATATTCATCATTTACATATATCATTAATTATATATATCCATTATATACATGTACTTTTAATAGTACATTACATTTGGGGATAAGAAATGAAATGCACCGTTCATGGAGACGGTAAGCCGTACGTACGCATGAACGCTACTTTCATTTCTATCTCATACTTTAATGGAAAGAAATAATAATGATATAGAGGTATATTATAATTCCAGTATAAAAGCATATATAATAACTTTAAATCCATCCGTTACACGTCCCACATATGGCATTAACGAATCGTATCACTTTGAGGGGGCGGTAGTCCGCATTTCCTTAAATGAAGATATCGTGTTTACCCATAATGGAAACCATAAAGGTATGCCCAAAATGAAAAATACAGAAGCTTAAAGAAAAAATAAACATATTATATATCATATATAAAAATAGTGACATCATAATGGCCACCTTTGAAGGTGTTAAATGAGTATTGAACAATCATCGTTTCGGGAGGCAGAATTTCGCCATCCACGGAAACCGTATGTTCTTTATCCATTTGATGTACTTGTGTGAGAGTGTAGCTCAAATAAATCTTATAACAACATCCTAGTATATTGAAGATACTGGTGTTGTTACAAAAGAAGTAAATAAAAAGAGTTTAGGGGGTTGGAGAAGCAAAATAATACAAATGAACATGAGAGAATGAATTACCTTCAAAAGTGTAACTCCTTTTGATTTGAGACTAAAGACTTCCTTTGAAAGGATTATGCCCAAAGGGAATCCACTAGGATGAGGAGAGGGATGTGGAGAGAGTAATTGGGTAGGGGTTGGCCGTGACAAAGGCTTGAGGAGTGTGTGAAATGAGGTAGAGGTGGGGGCCTTTTATAAGAGGAGAGGAGGGGCACTTTTGGAATGTAAAGAAATATTACTTTATTTGAAAATTTGTTTCGGTTTTAAAAGGTCCCAAATTGATATAATTCGTGTATAAGGTGATAAGGGTTCGAAATACACCCATCCAATAAGTTTTGGACATGTGTAGTTCATAGAGTTTACATTATCTTTCCATTTTATTTAAATCGTCAAATAATGATGTCATCGCTGCATCATTATTATGTCATAAATAATTTAATTTATTTAATGTCTAAAAATTATCAAAAAATACTATGATGTAGGAAATCGTTTTATCTTTCCAATGACTATTTATAATCAAAAATCTGATCGTTATATCCCCATGTAAAAATTGTTTTTGTAAAACATATTATGTTTGTGTAATTTTTACTTTTACATTAAATAAAAAGTTATTTATGTCATTTCCCAAACAAAGTGTCTCCATGGGGTCCCCAAGTTGACCCATGGCTTCTCTCTATCGTCCATGACACAACCAATAAGGTTGGGACATGTGTCTAGGTCATTTCATATTATTAAAGCATTATTTTTACCTTAAACTACACTAATTACCACTAATCGCGATTAAGAACTTAATAAGTTACTACTCACCAAAAAATTATTATAATCTCATTGAACCACATTTTACTTCTTAATGACAACCATGTATGTCTGATTTTTTAAATTCAAAACACAATGATGGCAAAATTTTATTTAAACGGAAAATCAGTCTTTATAAGTACCACTTAGTGGTTTCACTATTCATCAAAAATTGAAGTTTTTCAAAAAATTACAAAAAATTCACCCTAAGCTATATTTGATATTACGAATTCAAAAATGAAGTCTATTTTACAAAATTCAAAACATATAAGTCACATTCATTAATTTAATAATTAATTCCCGCTGTCAGAGAAAATAGCGTGTTTTTATGAAACAATAAGTATAAAAAGATTGACACTGGTTTAAGACTGATTTCAAAGTGAAATTAATTCCAACGACCACTATTGGATTTAATGGTAAAAATATATTCTAATTTCACTTTAAAACCAATTCAAAAGATAATCTAATCATATAAATAAATTATATTAAAAAGAGGTTTTGAATTAAAATACAACATTTTACACTATTCATTAAAAAAATGAACTTTAACGGAAAGATACCAAAAATTTACACAAAGTAAATTTTGATGTCCCTATTCTTAATAAGAGTTTTATTTGGTCCAAAAGAATGTTTTAGAGTGAACAAAACTATATTTAATGATGGTTCAACATTAAAAGGTTATAAGTGAACCTTTAGTGAAAACTAGGGCATATACGCCTAAAATTGAATTCTTTCCGTATTTTAAGCCTCTATCATCTATTGGATAAATGTAAAAACATTTAAAAATATATATAATCATATTTTAGTTATTTCTATCCATTCTTGCCAATACAACGACTACATGTTAACTACCATTTAAAATAATATTATTTTATTATTAGAGTGCAACGTAAGATTCCCAAGAAACTCATTGTTGCGTGTTGGGTACGCCATCGAGCATAGCGTCCCCTTTAAAGTCATATCAATATTTTATTCACAAATATGGATAAATATGAAAATTTCATATTCTTTATTTACCTGGGGTGTTACATCCTTCCCCCTTTTGCTAATTGCATCCTCGCAATTTTTAATATTGAGCTTGGAAACATCCTTGAACGTCCCACATCGGAACAAGAGTCTGTAAAACAATCACTTTAAAATAAAGGAAGATAAGTACAGAGGTCACCCGAGTTAACCCATACTCGTATTCCATGTAGGAAAACATGGACATGGAGGAGAAAACATAGGGTCATGTTCTGATGGAGAGTGATAGAAAACATGTTTAGGAGAAAGTTAACAATAAGAAAATCACAAACTTGTGATGGGTTAAACGCTGTTGGGTTCCCCAGTAGGAAAATTTAATAGACAACATTTTTGTTTTAAGTTACTTTTTATTGAGGAATTTATTCATAAGGAAACATAATCACTTATCATGTTGACTTTCAACTTTTACTAGATTCCTTAATCAAATTCATATTTTTTCCAAAAGACGAGTATTTAGGGAGACTTGTTCGCATTAAGAGTACTATAATCAACTTCTAGAGAATCACCTAACCCAAAAAAAAGAACTACATACTTACCATGTCTTTAGACTTTAACCAAAACCAAAAACCAAAAGATTAGTACAAGATCAGATAACCCAGAAAAGGATAACCCATTAGAAAGAAAATCTATTCATAATCTCCGAAATTGTCCAACAAAACCCAAAGTTCAATGAGGACCATTCGATAAACAATTTGTCCATAAAATTCCTCAAAGTAAACCAATATAAGATTGAAACCCAAACATTTTAAGGATTTAGTCACATAGTCTTCGAAGTTAAATCGTAACATTTATCTCCAAACAAAATCAGTTTCTCTTAAAGTCTCGCATTGAAAAGTAATTATCCTAATCACATATCCTCCATGATAGGTTAATCATTTTCATAAATATTCCAAAATCAACTTACTCTTAATTCATAAAATCATATAACTGAAAATAATCAGTCAAACTAACCAGGGACTTCACGTAGTCCAGTGGTAGGCGATAAATGCCAGTCGTACTTTGGTTGTGGGTTCGATTCCCGCAACTTTGTCCGACGCGATGGGTTGTCACACGGTCTGCGTGTTGTCCTTCTTCCAAAACTATATAATTCTTAAATCATTCCCCAAAAAGGGATAAAATCATCAAAAATAACCATAACATAATTTAACCTCAATTTTACCTCATGCCATTCACTTCAATCATAAAATATTGTAACCCATAATTACCTCAAAAGTAAGGATCATATAAACCCAAATGGTTCTTTATAACTATGTCCACAAAAGAAAAGATAAATATTCCATGAATAAAATTTGCCTATATTAAACATCAGGGTTACACATAATATAAAAAGTCGTCTAATGTAACCCCATCATCGAAAGAGACTTAATACTCTTAAGAATTTCACCATAACTCTTGAAGCACTTATATGTTGACATCTTACTCATTCAACATTCTTCATGATCCATTAACCATTCCTTTCCAACTTATTCTGAAATACCTCTTTCCTACAAACAAAATCATGAATCATATCATAAGATTCCAAAATAGGAAAACAATAGTCATGAAATAATACATACCTTTGATTGGTCATTGTCAGTTTCTTCATCCTCAATTGGAATGGCATTAGGTATTGGTAAACGAGTATTTGTATGATCTTGGTGATCCCATTCACGAAACTTCTTAATGGGACATGTGTTTGCATAATGACCATGCACACCACATTTAAAACATTCAATTGATCCCTCAGAAAGAACTTCTTTCCCTTTCCTTGAGACAACTGGATGATTCCTTTTTCCATGGCAGGTTCTTGCTTTATGACCTTCATTTCCACATCTATAGCATATTTCTGTCCCTTTGAAACATTTTCCTAGGTGTTTCTTTCCACATCTTTGACACATAGGTTTCTGAACACACTTACCTTTATGATTATTACCTGTAATTCCGTAGGGATTTTTTTCTTGAAAATATGATGCCTTAGAGAAATCTCCAAGGTTTAGGTGGTCAATCATGACTCCAGATAGTTGGTTGAGGATAAACACAAGAGATCTCATTACAGCCCCCATATCATTCAGTTGCTCGCTCAGAAAACTGTCACAGTTTCCTTCACATCCACCGTTACCTTGGTGCCTGCTAGATCCAGCCATTTACTAAAACCAAAAAGGGTTAGTGTGAGTATAACAACAAAACCATCACGTACTAATGAGGAAGATAAACACTAAGACATTCTTACTCATTCAATTTATCTAAAACTAGGACTCTGTCTGAAATCCTAACCATTATGGTAATGTCACTTATGCTTAAAGAATACCCTAACCTCTAAAGTTATCTAAACCGACCTATGATACCAACTATAAGGCCCCATCATTAAACATTAATTAATATTGAATTAAATGAGTAATTCACATTGAGAATCTTTTCAGGTTTAGAGTATTAGAGAATTAGGACATAACTGTTACATCTCAAAAGATTACAAAGTAGTCGCTTCTACTAAATTTCCAAAAAATAAAAACTCTTAAAAAGAAACATGTATAGTTCCATGTTTTAGGTAGAATGACTTTCCCTTGATCCCATCCTTGACCCTATTCCACGCTAAGTCCTGTGAAAAACATTTCAAAGACTTGGGATGAGCATAAGAAGCTCAGTAAGGGATACACAAAGAATGAAAACTGTTAGTTTTTCAAACATCAAATAAACCATATATACTCTATCAAAGTAATACCTTCACCTTCATGAAGTAGTAAAAACTCTTCACTGAATAAAGTATCATTACTTACATTTTTGTAACCAAAGGATTACCATAAAATCCATAAAAAGAACACATAACATATATAAAGGTAACTTGGGACATAAACATACTTAAGTGGAATAACCATACGGTCGACTCCCACACATATCACTTAATGGAATAGCCATACGGCCAATTTCCATACATACTTAATGGAATAGCCATACGGCCGACTTCCATACCCAATGCATTGGAGGTTATAACGTAACCACCCATCCTGGTATTCACAGCACCACCCGTCATATGGTTTATAACGTAACCACCCGTTAAAATGTCCAAGTACCAATATAAAATCCTAAAACATAAAACCAATATAAAGGAATGATAACATTTTCAAATTTCAATCACAATATATCATAATAGAATCCTTTATCAAAACCATTTTCAATACCAAAATACATAAAAGAGTATATGGTATTTATTTCTTTTTAAAAACATAATGGCTTGTTGAGGAAGCCAAAGACCAAATAATACTCGCGGTGGCGGAAAAGGTTTTTGTCGCCGCGTACGTTAAAAGAAACATTCTTTTTTGTCGTTTTGTAAAATGCTTCGTATAAAAATATTCCTTTTGTATAAAAGTAAAAGTCAAAGGGGGTTTATACACCATATAAAAGAAAGTTGTGTATAAAACGAAATATGCCTCAATGAAAGGAGATTGAGACGAAGTCCCTTACCTCGGGTCCGACTTGACTCGATCGTTCTTTAACGTCCTGAATAATAAACTTGAGTAAATTTCTACTTGATTAAGAACCTTTTTAGAGTTAATTCTTCCTTTTATATCACTTATTTCCATGTTATAAACATTATGTAACCATTTAAGTTAATAATGTTTGTTTTGTCGATATTTGGTCCTTAAGTCGAAAGTGGACTTGTTACAATTACATGTTGTTCGTGTGGTCAAAGGTTCTTTATATCTAGAATGACATTCCTGATTTGGATATCATATATATCATATATATCCAGAATATACATTTATTTATAATATTACATAATCATTTAGAGGTAAGAAATGAAATGCACCGTTCATGGAGACGGTAAGCCGTACGTACGCATGAACGCTACTTTCATTTTTTTTCATATTAATGGAATTAAAACTAAATGATAGGTATGTATATTTTAATTCCAGAATTATATTCATCATTTAGCTATATCATTAATTATATATATCCATTATATACATGTACTTTTAATAGTACATTACATTTGGGGATAAGAAATGAAATGCACCGTTCATGGAGACAGTAAGCCGTACGTACGCATGAACGCTACTTTCATTTCTATCTCATACTTTAATGGAAAGAAATAATAATGATATAGAGGTATATTATAATTCCAGTATAACATCATATATAATAACTTTAAATCCACCATTTACACATCCCACATATGGCATTAACGAATCACATCACTTTGAGGGGGCGGTAGTCCGCACTTCCTTAAATGAAGATATCGTGTTTACCCATAATGGAAACCATAAAGGTATGCCCAAAATGAAAAATACAGAAGCTTAAAGAAAAAATAAACATATTATATATCATATATAAAAATAGTGACATCATAATGGCCACCTTTGAAGGTGTTAAATGAGTATTGAACAATCATCGTTTCGGGAGGCAGAATTTCGCCATCCACGGAAACCGTATGTTCTTTAACCATTTGATGTAGTTGTGTGAGAGTGTAGATCAAATAAATCTTATAAAAACATCCTAGTATATTTAAGATACTGGTGTTGTTACAAAAGAAGTATATAAAAAGCGTTTAGGGGGTTGGAGAAGCAAAATAAAACAAATGAACATGAGAGAATGAATTACCTTTAAAAGTGTAACTCCTTTTGATTTGAGCCTAAAGGCTTACTTTGAAAGGATTCTGCCCAAAGGGAATCCACTAGGATGAGTAGAGAGATGTGGAGAGAGTAATTGGGTAGGGGTTGGCCGAGACAAAGGCTTGTGGAGTGTGTGAAACGAGGTAGAGGTGGGGGCCTTTTATAAGAGGATAGGAGGGGCACTTTTGGAAAGTAAAGAAATATTACTTTATTTGAAAATGTGTTTCGGTTTTAAAAGGTCCCAAATTGATATAATTCGTGGATAAGGTGATAAGGGTTCGAAATCCACCCATCCAATAAGTTTTGGACATGTTTAGTTCATAGATTTTACATTATCTTTCCATTTTATTTAAATCGTCAAATAATGATGTCATCGCTGCATCATTATTATGTCATAAATAATTTATATTATTTAATGTCTAAAAATTATAAAAAAATACTATGATGTAGGAAATCGTTTTATCTTTCCAATGAATATTTATAATAAAAAATATGATCGTTATATCCCCATGTAAAAATTGTTTTTGTAAAACATATTATGTTTATGTCATTTTTACTTTTACATTAAATAAAAAGTTATTTATGTCATTTCCCAACCAAAGTGTCTCCATGGGATCCCAAAGTTGACACATGGCTTGTCTTTGTCGTCCATGACACAACCAATAAGGTTGGGACATGTGTCTAGGTCATTTCATATTATTAAAGCATTAATTTTACCTTAAACTACACTAATTACCACTAATCGTGATTAAGAACTTAATAAGTTAGTATTCACCAAAAAATTATTATAATCTCATTGAACCACATTTTACTTCTTAATGAAAACCATGTATGTCGGATTTTTGAAATTCAAAACACAATGATGGCAAAATTTCATTTAAACATAAAATCAGTCTTTATAAGTACCACTTAGTGGTTTCACTATTCATCAAAAATTGACGTTTTTCAGAAAATTACCAAAAATTCACCCTAAGATATATTTGATATTAAGAATTCAAAAATGAAGTCTATTTTACAAAATTCAAAACATATAAGTCACATTAATTAATTTAAAAATTAATTCCCGCTGTCAGAGCAAATAGCGTGTTTTTATGAAACAATAAGTATCAAAAGATTGACACTGGTTTAAGATTGATTTCAAAGTGAAATTAATACCAACGACCACTATTGGATTTAATGGTAAAAATATATTATAATTTTACTTTAAAACCAATTCAAAAGATAATCTAATCATATAAATAAATTATATTAAAAAGAGGTTTTGAATTAAAATACAACATTTTACACTATTCATTAAAAAATGAACTTTATCGGAAAGATACCAAAAATTTACACAAAGTAAATTTTGATGTCCCTATTCTTAATAAGAGTTTTATTTGGTCCAAAAGAATGTTTAAGAGTGAACAAAACTATATTTAATGATGGTTCAACATCAAAAGGTGATAAGTGAACCTTTAGTGAAAACTAGGGCACATACGCCTAAAATTGAATTCTTTCCGTATTTTAAGCCTCTATCCTCTATTGGATAAATGTAAAAACATTTAAAAACATATATAATCATATTTTAGTTATTTCTATCCATTCCCACCAATACAACGGCTACATGTTAACTACCATTTAAAATAATATTATTTTATTATTAGAGTGCAACGTAAGATTCCCAAGAAACTCGTTGTTGCGTGTTGGGTACGCCATCGAGCATAGCGTCCCCTTTAAAGTCATATCAATATTTTATTCACAAATATGGATAAATATGAAAATGTCCTATTCTTTATTTACCTGGGGTGTTACACAAAATCAACCAAAAATTACATTTATCCTACTTTATGAATGTGATTCATCCATTTCCATCCATTTCTAAAAAATATAGCCACAAAATTCTATTTTACTATGATTATAACCTTTATATTAATTTAATAAATTAATAAACACAAAATTTTTTTCACATCGCATTAATGTGTCTAATATTTTTATTTATAGATAAAATGAGGATAAGTTATGTTATAATGTTTATTTGATATATGAATTTACTTTTTTATCATGGTAATTTGTTTATAATTTTTTGTGATTTAAGAATTACATTATATGCTTACAAAACACTAGCAACATATTTAATAAATTAATATAAAAATATAATCAATAACAATTTTGATGAATTGTGGAGTTTCAAAAAAATAGTTAATTATGAATTATTATTTATGTTTTTAAGGATTTTATTCTAAATTTATCTTTATTTTTGAGACTTTAATGTCAAATTAATGAATATTTTCAAAAAGGACATTAATGATATTTTATGAAAGTAAAATATTATTAAATTATGTATAAATAAAAAATTTATTTAAAGAGTATATTGTGGATAATATAAGGTCTAAAATATCATCCCCATTTCCTTTATAAGATAAATTTCACCTTATAGACAAAATTATATCTCTTTAAGAGAGAAAAAGTCATTACTGTTGTTCAGGTTAAAACAATTTAACTAAGAGGTTAAACCAAAATATATCATTAAAAACACCACATAAACATTTCCAAATGATATTTTATGTGTTAAATTGAACCAAATAAAATATCATAATATAATTCATATCCATTTTGAATCATTTTACTTGATAATTAATTTATTATATTTTAATTGTTTATTAAATTCCAATAGTGCCCCTCCACTCACTTATAAAAGGGAATCCCTCCTTTATCATCTTTACACCCCTTTGTGAATTATATCTCTACAAAAAACTAGAAAAACATATTTTAAACTACCCTAGACCCAAATAATAATTTACTTTATTCTTAAAAGTCCATTCTAGGGTTCTTTTATTGGGGTTCTAAAGAAGGATTACTAGTGAAGATGTAATCCTCTTAAATGACCTCTTTCAATTTGACTGTTATTCTATATCCTCTAAATCAATGAAATAATTCATAATTAAATAAATTAACTATCTTAAATATACTAGAATTTTATTATAAAAATTAAATCACCTTTATTAACCCTCTTTTCATTCACACGGTAAGTGTATGCATCACTCAAAAGTGCATATGACATACCATCTCCATGTAGAATTACAATTCATTTTCTTTCATCATGTTCCATAGATGCTTATCATGATGGTTTTAATTTTGAAAAAAATATTCCTCAAATAATAACGTTTTTTAATTATAATATCATATATTCATTATCTCCTTCCAATCATTTGGAAGAGGATAACATTGCTTCTGTATACCTGTTTAGTATCACCTCCACGAAGTGATGTGATTTGGTTTTCATTTACAATTTACGAGGATGGAAATAATGAAATATTTAATTAATATATATGATATATATGATATAATAAAGATTATTTATATGTGAGTTTTTATTTACCATTATTTCATTCCATCCATCAAAAATTGAAAACATTTTTTATGCGTACGTACAGTTTACCATCTCCATGAATTGTGTAGTTCATTTTTCTAACTCTAAATTTTATGTATCAATCAATATATATTAAATATCACTTTCATTTATAGAGGACATATGTTATATTCACCACTTCTTCCTTTTTTGATTTACATACTACTGATGAAGGTGCTCTTAATACTTCCCATAGTAATTATGGGTATCAAAAAATCTATCTAAGATTCAATCATTCATGTGGCTCATATTCAGAGATTAATATAGCTGTAATGGGATTATATATATTTAATCTAACTTTCATTTATGGGGGAAAAACGATATATTCACCACTTGTTACTTTTTTTAGTGTATATACTACCCATGAAGGTCTTGTTAATGCTTCTCAAGGAAATTATGGGTATTAAAATATCTATATAATATTCTTTATTTCATGATGCTCGGATTCAGAGATTAATATAGTGGTAAGAGATTTATATTTCAAGCCTATTTTAAATTATTATTTTTATGATTAAATTTCCATTAATGAAATTGTATGATCCTTATTTAAAAAATATATATCAATTTATTCTACTCTAGTTATTTTTAATGAAAATGTTTTTTCAATTCATTTTCTAATCTATAATAACTCAATAGACATAAAAAAATTTATTAAATAAAACTGACCTAATTTCTCTTGTTGGTCTAAAATACTTCTTCTTCCATATCCATGTATTCTAAAATGTTCTCAATTATTTTTTTAATGTTATTAAATAATTTTTTAAATCCATTTTTACCAATGATTGAAATAAATTAAAGAGTTTTAAATTCATCTTTTTTCATTTTCTAAATGTGGTATTTTATAATTTCTAATGAAAATGTGAATAGAATCATTGCTTTAATGTATAGTGAATGAACAGAATTTATGGATATGATGACCACACAATGATTTAAAGATTACTTTATAGCTTTACATGGTTATTTTCAATGAAAATTTTTCTATAATACTTTAGAAAATTTTATATTTTAAATTACTTATTTGAAAATAAAAATGGTGTTCTACTCCAAAAATATTAGAGTGATCTTTTAAAAAAATCATCAATGTTGACATCATTTATTTTAATTTGTGATTTAATGTAGATATTACACAATGAAATCATCCTTATTATTTCTCTGTACAATTTATGATTATGCAGATAAAATAATTATTAAACCCATTTATCTTCCATGGGATATGATATGATGTTATGATGAGTGTTTTATGATCTTTTAGTATCTATATCAATGGACAATGATTGTGTGATAGTTGGGTCCCATAAATTCCTTTAATAAATTGGGTTATGATTTATATATCATTAGGTAAATAGAGGAAACATTTTAAGGGTATTGATCCACTATAGGATACAAGTCGATGTACTTGACCAACTATAGGAAATAAGATGACGTTTTTTATCCACTATGGGAAACATATTATGATGCCTAATCTATTATGATATAGGAAATAAGTTTTGATGCATGATCCAACATGATTTAATTGTCCCAATATTTAACATTGATAGATAAAATAGTTGATATACATATTATGGTGCCATACTTTTATGAAAATATTTCATGCTTACGAAATGAATTTTGGGTACATAATGGATTTATGATTATTTTTCACTCTTATGATTCACGTTAATTGAAATTATAATTTATTAATACAAGAATATTTTTTATGATCTATAACATATTGGGTATAAATAAAATATGTTTTTGTCATGATCTCAGTCCCTTATGATTGTCTTATACTTTCATGTGATCATTGATTGATATATCTCATATTTACCCTTATTGAGAATCTAATATCACCCTTTTTAGGTTTTCATTTTACATGTTACAAAAAAATGTATTAAATAGGGTATTCCTAAGAAGTGTAAAATATGGTAAGATCATTATGGATGACATTTAGGGTCTTTTTGAAAATAATAATACTGTGTATGTAGTATCCAAAAACACTAAACCTTTTTGATAATGGCATATATCATAATGTTATGTATTGAATATTATTTTTAAATTATTTAATATCTATAGAAGAAATATTTGGGTTTCTATATATTGTATCCAAAGAAATCAAACCTTTACCTGAGCATGAATTATAAAAATATATTTTATATTCAACTATTATAATGTAATATCTAAATATGAAATGTGTAGGTCATTGTAGATTGAATTAGAGGACAAGTTTAGTCAATATTTGAAGATTAGGGTTGGAAAATTTTTCTCAAACGTTGGGGATATGTATAATTATATCATCTCATCCAATGTTTAGGTAATGACCATGGAAAACCTATGTTAATCCTCAGTTGTTATAGATGAAATGAATGTGCCCATATTTTGAAATCATGTAAATTATTTTTCATAGTTATATAGTTTTTCACTATGATTATTATATCCAAAATTATTATTTATAGTTTTATCCAATGGATAGAAACAGAAGGAATCTTGTTAATGTTTAATTTTTAGGAAAATGTAATTCTTTTCCTCCTAGAAACACAATGTTATGGAATATGAAATGTAAAATCATGATTCTATGCTTATGTAACACTCTCAAGCATAAAATCAAGCTGAGCTTCCAAATGAGCACTAGAAAGAATAAAATTTTGTTGATTCCTTTTTCAGGAAACATTCCCGATAAAATATTGGCTTTTTTGATTCACTGTTTGCTACCAAATTTATGAATACCATGAAAATTACATTATCTACCCTCCAATGCGTGGAAAACGAAAATGTTTTTCTTAATTTTTATATTTTAAATATTGAAAGAGATCATTAGTGGATTCTTATTAATAACATGAGGAAGAATGACCGAAATTGACACCCAATATTGGTATGTGTTTAAGATATTATTTTTAATATTTAATTTCCATTTATTCTATGTTTGAAAATATAGAATGAATCCCTTGATCTAAATTAAAAGGATTCTGAATCCATTAGTTCTTATAAAGAAAATTTTACCATCTTTTCAATGTATTGGATTGGTGCTATCAACCAACATGAAATTTAGGTGGATTGATAAATTTGTAGATTAAATACTAATATCTTATGGGAATGATCCATAAGAGACTTCAATAGTTATGAATTAATCATTGAATGTGCTATCAGGGTATAGATGGATATGGGAATTACACATTAATATCGAGGATTTGATATGAAAAATAAATATTGAATTCCATAGAAATTATAATAATAAATATTATAGAGTGTGGTAGATGAGATTTATTATATGCTCAATATGTGGATAGAAACATGGAGTAAATGTTCTTAATTGGATGGAAAATATTTTATGTGTGGAAAGGAAGGTCATTGGGAAATAAAATTTCAAAGTAATGGGAATAAGAAGTTTTATAATTATAGAGATAAAGCACCAACAAATGTACCACCCACACTCTATCAATTAAAAATTCATGGAATATGGACATTACACAAACAAGTTCTCGAACATGAAGGTTAATGATGATAATAGACATCAGTAACCTCTTATAATGAGAGACATATAGAAATATAATGTGATCATTATTGTTCATGCAGGACATGATAATGAGGTATTGAAAAGTACACTTACTATCCAAACTATAGATATAATGTCTTATCTGATTTTGGATCTACTCACCATTTTATGTCTAAATAATTCATAAAGGGGATTATAATACCACACCAATTTTTAGATGTTTCATAGTATTGGAAACCCCTTATGGTATGATGATCGCATATCTAGTTTATGATTCTTCGTAAATTTTTTATTGTCAAAAAATAGTTCCTAAAATTGTTAAAATCCTCCCTCTTGTTTAATTTGATGTTATCTTAAGCATTTATTGTATTTCATTACATACATACCACATCAATTTTCAGTAACGTTAAGTCATGTATGATATTACAAACCTACCTATTATTGTTTACCGGTGTAACAATAAATATTAACTTCTAATGTAAATTACATACATTATATGGTTCATGATTTGAGTTCAAAATTGGTGTTTATCTCAGTTGTTTGGTGAGAAATGAAAAATCAGAGATATACCAATTGTATGAGAGTTTATTGATGTATTTTTACAAGAATTCATTATTCACCCCCAAAATCGTAAAGTTTCGTTTTAAATAAAACTCATATCTAGGGCAACATCTATTTCAATGACTCCAAATATAATGAACCAGACTGAGTTGTAGTAATTGAAATAGAAAATCTTGTAAAATCATGAAAAGGGATTCATCCAGCCATGTGTGTCACCTGAGGATGAAAAAATTCTTTTTTTCTTTGATGAATAATAGATCAATGTGAATTTAAATTTAATATTAGAATCAAAAAAATATTATAGTCAGGGATATTTATCCACTTCCCTATATTGTTGATTTTTTCAATCAATTATTATGATCTCAGTGTTTTTTTATGATTTTTCATTGATCTGTATATTTTCAATTGAGGACCAAATGTGAATAAATACTCATAATATACTTCTATATAATGTATAGACCCTATAAATTTATATTAAATCTATTTGGTAATACTAATTACCTTATATTATTCATTAATTTAATAAACAAAGACTTTATATATTACGAACAATAGTTTTCGGTATTATTTAGTGAATTAAATATTATATATTCTATGTGTAGGGAAGATCACAGATATCACATATATATTGTACTAAAGACTCTATGGAATGTGATGTTGTATGAAAAATTTATAAATATTGAATTTTGGTATAGAAAGTATTGTTTTTTAATTATATAACAATGAGAGATAGTATATTAGGGGATACATCAATGAAAAATTTTATTGAACATTGTCTCAGGCCAACCTCTATGACTAAGATCCATAGTTTTCTTGGTTTTCTTAGATATTGTCAATTCATTATGAAAAATTTCTATTGTCATTCATATAACATCCATTCATTTTATTATGAATTAATTTTTTATTTATTATATAATATTATACATAATACAACACACATGATTGAGAATGCTAGTTTCAGTAGAGAATTAAGAACCTTACATAACAACGTAAAACAGAAAACAATTTACTTTTTCGAAAACTTCCTTAACATGATCATAATATTCAATAAAACATAAAACAATAATGGATATCCTGAGGGAGATATATATGAAAGGGTGAGCTGTAAATCCCGGTAATGGAAAAAACAGGGCATTTCATGAAGAAATTAATTCATGTTAGACAATAAGAATATCAATAGGGAATGAAAAGGGTGAAAATCATAAACATGAACAATGATGCATGATATAGCATGATAATTAAAAAGAGACATAGGAAATTAGGAATTTTTTTAACAAAACCCCAAAAACAAATGTCCGGGATAATTAGTAAAAAATATTTATAGACAAGACCCCATTAAATAATCAGGTTCACAACTTTTCCCAACCTAATTTCTCATGGGGATAAATGTTACACTATTTAAAATAGTTCAATATAATTCTGGGTGCACCAATCACATTCATTTAATTCTAATGCTTACGTGTGCCACATTGATCATAGAACATGGATTTATTAATAAAAGTATTATGTTCCACAAAAAAAGAGTGCATAATAGCTACATTTATTTTCCAATTAAACTAATTAATTGTGTATAAAGGTGTAAACCCTTGATAAGAAATGGGAATGGTATTCACTAGAAAATTATTTTGGCATGGATATCATGATGAAATTTCAGCATCATAATGAAGTCACTTATAAATTCATTAAATGGGTTGATGAAAGTTAAATGGGAGACACATCATTTGGATATAAAATGTGTATTAATAGGTACATAGAAATACATACCCCCATGTTAGGAATTTTAAAATACATGTTACAATATAATAAATAATATTTAATAAAGTGGAGAAGGAAAGATCCCCTACTAAAATTTGACATGGTAATGGGTGTATATAAAGGTTCATGGTATGGATTAATGAGATTTAAAGGGTTTTTTAATCATTTGGATGTTAAATGGGAAGTAATAACAACATTTAATTATAGATCCCATCATTAGGAATTGGAAAATATAATTCACAAGATAATAAGTAATCATTTATAAATAAAATAATTGGAGTATCCCTTAATTGATTTTGTGACACCAAATGCTTAGGAGGATATTCTTGAGATCTTGGGGGAACCTTGGGAAGACTATTGAGTGGGGAGGGAAAAGGAAGGGTGTGCTCTAAGAATTTTTTTGTGAAGAAAATCGGTAGCAGTTGTGGGTTTATATAATAAATGAGTGGGTATTTATATATTATTTCTCAAACATTGGTTTTGGTCTCTATGTCAAAAAAACCAGAAATACAAAAAATACCATGGTTTTTACCCAATGATTCCATTAAATGGGTTTGGTTTCTATTATTTTATAAGTCTAAGGGCTGAAATTTATAGAATAATACCCTTGCTTATGTGGAGGTGGGACATACTCTTAAAGAAATGGTTTTAAATCCTTAAATATATTAATAGTTTAGGAGGATTCATAAGCATTTTATAAAATTGATGAAATAAACATAAAAAAATTATTTTAAATCTAAAATCATATATATTTTCATGTATACTATTTATGATATTTCATACATCATTTCTGTGTCATTGTGATGTCATAATACATGTTGTATATTTATACGATATTTAATTTTTAGCTAAAAGTTGGACTATTTCATACAATTTTTTAAAAAATAAATGGTCTATAATATAAATGATGAAATTAAAAAAATATTATAAATTTTATCAAAATAATTTTCTCGAAAGGTTTATTTTCACTTTTAAATTAAAAATCGTCATTTATTGAGAAATGTTGGGTTTTTTGTAAATAAAAATTTACAACCCCTTATAAAAATTACATTTGACATCATAAAAATTATATGATAATATATAATTAATAATAACCTTTTAATAATAATGTATTGTTAAAATAATATTTATTTCAAAAATCCAATAATTCATCAAAATAAATTCAGTAATTGAATTTAAATGTTACCCAAAAATACAATTTGAGATTTATTTATCAAAATAAAAATAATTTATAAATTAATCATAATATGTTGAAAATAAATTCATTATTATATAAATAATAATGTGAATACTCATATTTATTGGGTATTTATACAAATCCTTTTAATACAAAAAATGAATTGTGGTTATGCTGCACAATTGTGAAACATTCATCGGATTATTTAATGAACGTGGTTTGGGATGTGATATCTATGTTCTTGAATTTCTCACATAAATTATTTCACTCATGGTTGTGATATGGGATCTTATATTTGGATTGGTCATGGGAAAATATCAGTTATTATGTCTCCCCAAGAGCTCTAATAAATGGGCTTCATAGGGTACAATCCTACTGGTTGAGGTCATCACATCCTTTATCTATGCAAATTAGATTTTTCAAAACACTATACTTACAAAAATAATTTCATCACTGTTCAATAGATTTATTATCCAAGTTAAATATGATTAATGTTATTTTAAATGTGAAAGGATATAATAAAACCATATAATCTCATGTGTTTAATATAACCATATTACATAATAATACATTTAATTAAATTATTATAGTAATTTTATTTATAACATTTAGGGTTATTACAATCTTCCAACCCTTATACATTTCACCATAAAAATTTTTATTTACCACACTAAAATCGAATAGGTTAGCCCTATTTCATCACCTTCTCTAGTGACCACATCTCTTCTTAAACATTTTGGTTTCTCCACAACACTTTGAGAAGGTGAATTGTCTTATTTTGTAGAACATTTTATCTAAGATCTATGATTTTCATCAGCATCCCTTCATATGAAATATCATTCACCAATGGTACCAAATATATATTTAGTATATGTGAGAGGTCAGGTATGTAATTCTTCAAAAGGGATGTGTGGAATATTTAAAATAATTTAGATAGTTTACATGGGAGTTCTAGTTGATTGGTCACCACAACGATGTGATCAAGGTTCTCCCAGGAGCTGATGTATCTTTGACTAAGTGTTCCATTCTTCACCAATTTCATCACATTATTCAATGATTATTTTTTGAGGAATACCCTGTCTCCAAATTTAATCTATTGGTCTTGTTGATGATTATTACCTAAATACTTTTTTCATCATTGTTGTTCCATGACGTGTTACTGAAGGGATTTCACCATGTCTTCCATTTCTTTGACCATTTCATGTCCAAGCATCTTACGTTCACCAACTTATTCCCAACCAGTCAGTGTTTTTTATCATTTCCCATAAATGTTTTTATATGGATCCATTCAGATTCTTGAGTGGACACTTTTTTTGTAATATAAATTTCATAGATGGAGATGTTCGTCTCGTCCTCTATTGATGTCCATAGAACATGCTCTCAACTTGAATTCCAGTGTCTGAATAATTCACTCAGATTGGTCATCAGATTGTGGATGAGAATTAGTATTGAAGTTCATATCATTTTTTTATAATTATGGATAGTTTTCTAGATCGTTAAGGTGAATATAGGATCTCCATTTGATACGATCTATAGTGGTGATCCATGAAGCCTCACTACTTCTCTATTGTACATCTGTGTAATTTGATCCTGGTACAAGTCCTCTTGAATTACGATAAAATGTGTTGTCTTTATAAGATAATCCACAACAACCCATATTATATTTTTTCCATAGGATTTCATTAAATGTACGATGGAAAAGTCCATGGTGATGTTTTCCCATTTCAATGTTGGTATGGGTAATTGATGCATCATCCACTTTGGCTTATGTATTTTTTCCCTCACTAGCTGACATACCATGCACTTTGATGTATATTATTAAATATCTTTATTAATATTATCCCACTAATATTTATCTTAATGGTCTCGATTCATATTGTTCTTCATGGGTGGGTGGAGAAATTCAAACTATGTGCATCATCGAATGAATCATTATTTCACTTAGGGTTTGATTGTACATATTTTTTTGACCGAAATCAAACAACTTCTTATTCATTAACACTAAACTAAAAGGATTTAACTTTTCTTATAGTTTACATTTTATTCAAAATTCACACATCATCACTTTATGCATCTGTTATCCTGTCTAGAATGTATTATTGTGAAGTCATCTATGAATGGACTGATCATCTTCTTTCTTTTATGATTTCCATTGCCATCCTTTCCAAATCTAAGAAGATCGGATCCCTCTCAATTCTCATCAATGATAGAATTTATAGATAATTTCTATATCATTCATATTCCTCTTAATTCACATTACAATTATGATAGGGAATTGATTATTCATAGTCCTTGATCATCTCTAAACATATTTTTGGGTTTATATTTATCAATTTGGGTGTGAATATATACTTAAGGCATTTGTGATCCGTAAATATTTCACAATTTTCTCCAAAGAGATAATTCCTCTTAATTTTCAATACAAAAATCACTTCATCCAACTCTTAATCATGTGTTGAGAATTTCCATTCATGAAATTTATGTTTCTTTAAATTATGGTTATCACCTTTTCATTTTTCATTAACACACATCCCATGTCCTTCTTTGATGAATCATTAAATACAATGAAAATTTATTCACTAATGGGTAGTGTGAGTACAAGTGCGGTGATAATCCTTCTTTTCAACTCCTTGAAGCCATATTCACATTTATAATTTCATTTAAACATTATTACCTTTCAATTTATCTTGGTAATAGGGTTTGAAAATTATGATAAATTTCTCAAAGTTCACTGATAGTACACAACTATTCTAATGAAACTACAAGTATCTGTCTCAAATGTGGGCCTTGGACATCTATTAATTTATTTTATCTTTTAATGTTTCATATATATCCAATTTCTTATGATGATATTCCCCAATAATGAGACTTTCTTATATCATTACTCACATTTTTTGTACTTGGTATAAATCTTCCCCTTTTGTATGTTCTTTAGCATAGTACTCAGATGCTCCTTATGCTCCTCTTTTCTTGTGTAGTATATTAGAATATAATCTACAAAGACTACCAAAATGTTTTCAAGGTAATATCTAAATAATATATTCATCATTTCTATGATTATCGATAGAGAATTAGTGAGTCTGAATTGAAATACTATGAACTCTTAGTGCACGTAACTTGTACAAAAAGTGGTCTTGAGGATATACTCTTTCTTCAACATTACATGATAATATACCAACCAAATATCCATCTTGGAGAATTATTTTTCTCCATATATATGATTTAATAAGTCATCAATATTTGGTATAGGATACATGTTCTTTATTGTGATATTTTTGAGCTCATAATAATAAATACAAAGGAACATTGACTCATCTTATTTCTTAGTGAAGAGGACTAACTCAACCCATTGTGAAGAACATGATTATATGAACCCTTTAACTAGATTATCCAGTAGTTATTTCTTTATATCCTCATGTTCCACAATATATATTCTATACAAAGTCTAGTATAATGGAAATTCTCCAATTATAATCATAATTGAAAATTTGAACTCTCAGCTAGGTGGAAGAGTGACAAATCCTTGGGAAACTCATCAACATATTCCCTCACAATGGGAATGTCATCAAGGTTGAATATTACCTTAGAATCATTCATTTGATCCAAATATGATTTCTAATAGGGAAATTATTTCCATGCTTGAGGTGTTGGTTCAAAGGAAGATTCTTCCTCCTTGCACTTTTACAGAATCAGAGGACGATTCATGATACAGAGAGTGATTCCATTATCATGGAAATTTATATTGGTTCTATATAAGGAAAGCCAATACATTCCCATAATTGCATCAAATAACCCCAAAGGTAGTATGAAAAGGTTTTATGGGAAGTTAAAATAAAAAATTTTCTTAGGGAAGGATTTTTATAGTTAGAATGAAATAATTTCCCAATTTTACATTTTCATTTACATGTCTACTCCATGCTTTGTGGTGTTATTTGAATAGGTTTACGAAAATTAACTAATATGAATAAATGAATAAAATAAAAATAAAAAAAACAATATTTTCTATTCATGAATGAATAACTAGTGTATGTACCCACATCATTTTCTAGATACACCTCAGTGGTTGTGATGGAAAAATATCTCCCTTACTATCTTAGAGATTGTTGGTAGTCTCAAAAAAACCAATGGCTTAGTTAATTGGATTACAAAGTGCTCTGGTTATTTCATTTTAATTAATGAAAAAACCATTGGGGTTGACTAGAGAATACCTTTAATCTTTCAAATTATTTAGTTTCTCCAATGGGAAATCACTATCTAGGCACCCTTTTTAAATGATTTCCTTACCCTTCGTAGGCAATTTCTGGGGTGATTCTTTCCTCACCTTGGACAAGTAGGATGTTAAAATTTCATGGAACTGTGAGATTTCTCTATTGGAATTACAAAATCAAACACTGCCATATGATTACTATCAACATGATAACGTTCAATGTAAAGACCTGGAAATACTGTAATTTTTTTTTCATAAATACATGGGAATCTTACGAGTCCATAGTTTCTGACGGCACTTGATTCCGAGGTCCGATGTGCCCGAAATCAATTCCTGAAGTTTTGTTTGGGTACGTTGAGTAAACGTACGTGCAGATTTTTCTATCTTTTGAACCGGTGCTCAGAATTTAAATCCAAGGACACCGATGAACTCGTAGTGCCGATATTCACTTAAGGAGACCTTTACCACCATTGCGTTTTATCAAGAGAGGAAGTTAATTTTGGGGTTTCTAAATAAAATTTAAATAAAAATATGTGTTTCATATTTTTATTTGGATGGATGTTAAAACCTCTAAAGGGAAGTAGGTCATGGGGCCACCCACACAAAACCTCCCTTGGGAATATGTTAAAGACTGGGGCCCACACGAACATCAAACTCCTCAACTCCCCTTGATCCCCATTTAACTCTTGAGCTTCCAATTTTTGGGGAGCCTTTCCACCTCCCTCTTAATGGTGCCAGCACAATTAATTAATGACTTAATTAATTAATTTGTGTGTTTGAATTATTTTAAGTTCATCATGCCAACATAATAATATGATTTATATTATTATGGATGGGTAGACATAATTTTGGGGCTTTGTATTGAGAATTTGGAAGAGCTCTTGGGATAATCCTTTAGAGAACTTCATCCTATCCGCGAAAAATGAAAAGAACGCTTCTTCCATCGATAATCAATGATTTCTTCTTCCTTATTCAACCAATTCAAGGGAAGGGAAGTAATGCCCCTGAGGAATTCCGACATCGTCTTCGACTTCTTCACCTTCGAACGCCTGTCTGGAAAACGACGAGTACATTTCTTCCTCTACCGACGTGAGCAGAACGACATCGTCTTCCCGGGACACTGTCAAGCAATATCTAGTTGTGAGGTAGGGGAATTTTTTATTAATTTTAAATATGATATTACACCTTAGTTCTTCGTCTTATGAAATTATGGTTTGGAAAACAAAATGTTATCAAATGAAGAGGAGGGTTTGGACCACACGAACACAGACCGACCCTCCCCTTTGTCGTTTCCATTTGATGATGTCAGAGGCGGAGCCAAAAGGGAGTAGTGCTATTGCACCATGCTGGAGAATAACCATGGATAGGACGACCGCAGTAGACGAAAGATGAACCGTGACTAGGAGGGCCGCAGCGGATGAAGAGGCACAGCGACATCGTGCGGCGTTGTAGAGCCGAAGGCCACGACTAGGCCAGGCCACGACGGTGGAGGACCGACGCCATCGTGCTGACTGCATGGAGGAGGACATGGCCCATGTCCATGGGCCACTCAGCTAAACCGAACCGGCCGGCGACCTACTGGTCATGCTGAAGAAACAATGTGCCCACAGGCGCCGCACAGAGGAGGACCACGACCCGCAACTACGGGCCGCTTGGCTGGGAGAACCGGCCGTGCTGGTGGACCGCGACGTTGCACGCAGGAAAACTATGGAATGGTGTGTAGGATGTGAGCACCAGGTAGAACCGGCCAGCTCCAGCTGGCCTACTAGAGGATGAGGCGGCACCGTCGGGTGAACTGGACTGGCCCGCAGTGCGGGCCGAGTCCGCAGGTGGGTCGTGCCCCACCAGGCCGGGCTGACCACCCAGCCGGGTCAGACCTTCCAAAACAATCTAGGGAGACCCCTCAACCACGTTAGAACCACCAAACCAGATTGGGCTAACTCCCCAGATGGGTCGGACCCACCGAGCCGGGTCGGGTCAACCCGCTAGCCCACTGGGCTTGACGGGCCAGGCCTGACTTCGCTTAAATGTGAATATCTTCAAGACCGCTCATCCGAATGATGCTCCATCTACACCACTGGGACCCTCGGGACAAGATGTTCATTTTGAGATACTCTAAGTGAGTTTTGGAAAACTTGGAAAATGGCTGGGTTTGGACCGAGTATATATCCAACCATGCCCCTCGAACAGAAATGAAAATAACTCTCAGACCGGGCGTCCGATTGATGAACCGTCTATCCCGTTGGGTTCTTTATGATGAGAAAAAACTACGAGATACATCAAATTAGGACTTCATGATAGTTTATGTATTGATTCTTGACTCGAGAAGCAGACCCTCTCGGAATCGAGCATGCTGTGTGAGGGAACCCTAGAGCTGGTTGCGACGACTATTGTACCAGAATCCTACATGGCTTCAACAGCGATAACTGTTGTACTGGAATCTTACGTGGGTTCCACAGTGATGACTACTATATCGGGATCCTCCGTGGGTCCGACAGTTCTGAATTCTGTTCTTGTATCCTGTGTGGGTCGGACAAAGTAGTTGCTCCTATATCGTGTGTGGGTCCGACATCATAGCCGGTCCTGTATCCTATGTGGTTCCGACAACTTAGATGAATAAGTGACTACATCTGATCATCTCTATCACTCTATGAAAGATATATACCTATATGATATGAGTCTTTTCTTTCAATCATTAACATCGATGTGACTGACATTACTTCCAGTGTGGATTGGGTTGTTCTTGGGATTGAGAGTTAGAGCCAAACTATGATTGAAAACTTAGGTATATGTATGGGGATATTCTTAAGTAGGGTTGGTTGATACTTCATGATTGTATCTTTATTTTGTGGCTTATCCTTCATGGATTCTAGGAGACCCTCGGGGGTCTCGGGGTCCCTACTGAGTATCATTATACTCACCCCTACATGGGCTATGCCCGTACTTTGTTGTGTTGGTTGCAGACGATGGACAACACTGATCGAGGTAGAGAGTTGTAGATCTGGATGGTACCTAGAGGTGGACCACTAGGAGAGACATACATGGATCAGATGAATATACCTGGGGTGCTGAGGAGGCCATATGTACCCACCCTTCAGGTGGGACTCCCGGATGATGACTCAGTAGTTTCTATTTTACCTTTCTGCAGTTTTACTTGCTTTTCAGTGGATTGTAATTTATTGTTGGGCTTGTATTTCCAGCCCCCTTTCCTTTTAGCACTTTCTTTTGTATACATCTTTTCTTAGTGTTTACTTCCAATTTCATACTCTATTTTTTTTGTTTACTTATTAAAGGAAATTCCTTCCCTTCTTATTGGGATTATGCCTTTGTTGCTAGTCGCCAGCCCCTAGCCTATGGAAGGTGGGCTTGGGGTAGTCGGGACACAGGCCCCAAGGATGTTTCTTGACAAATTGGCATTAGAAGAGTTGTTCATTACATAGAACTTGTACTATTATTCTTTTAATGGAAATAGTTTTTAGTGTTTTGGGTGTGGTTATCAGTTTAGGGAAATCGGTGTTGGTGCGGAGGCTGACATATGCATACACTAGGACTCTTAATTCTGATCTCTGACTTAGTGCACCAAAACACTGATTGCATGTGTGTTTCCTTTGAAAAAAGTATTCTTCATGATTACATTGTGTCATTTCACTAGGTATACTATTTTAACAATGGTGCACCTACTTCTTTTCATGATGGCCCCAAGAAGGCAGCCAACTAGGGTTACGAGTTTCATACGAGATTGTAGCCCACCGAGGGACGAGGCCTCGGTGCAGGGCCCCATCACAGCAGAGGTACAAGCGATACCACTACCCACTGGGCCATCGATACCTCCAGGTCTAGCAGTAGAGAGTGCACACCACCTGAGTGCATTGCACGATTTCCAGCCCCAGAGGCCGCCTATGTTCCGAGGAGAGACTGACCCACAGGCAGCTGAGGATTGGCTGGAGGCTATCGTGAGAGTTTTCATATTGGTAGGGACACCAGCCAACCTCATGGTGATCCTTGCCGTGAGTCTCCTACACGAAACAACAGGAAGATGGTGGATCCTGATGCTTCAGGTGCATGACGAGGCATCATTAGTCTAGACAGACTTCGAGAGTCTCTTTCGCTCAGAGTTTTTCCAGCCACCCTTCGTGTGGTGAGGATTCAGGTGTTACTTCATCTGCAGTAGGGTATCATGATAGTAGCTCGATACTTAGAGAGGTTCACCTACCTCTCACAGTACTCCATATATATAGTACAGGGCCCATTCTTCAGGGCATGGACCTTAGAGTAGGGACTCGGGCATGAGATCAGGGCTTCGACAATTCCCCTCAGCATACTGACGCAGGAAGGGGTGCTGGAGCGAGCCCTGCTAGTGGATAGTTTTCTCACTGAGCATTCACCATAAGTGAGAACCACCATAGGGAGACATGTAGAGTATTATTCTATAGCCGGCCATAAACAGATGACGTAGAGGTCCAAGAGGACCAAGCCATCAGGTGGGCGACCCCATGATATAGGTTCGGTTGTGTGGGGAACACGAGACAGAGCCAGCTATACGAGGAGCAGATAGTGATATGCATGTGGTGGGTAGGGAAACATGGCTCGTGACTGCCCAACCCTCTATGAAGATGAGCAGAACATAGTAGAGGGACTTCCCAGGTAGAGGCAGAGGTTCGACTGAGGTGGTTTGCTGGGAGTAGGAAGACGTGGCAGAGGAGCTAGCTGAGAAGCAGGTGGTGGATGATGTTTCGAGGCTTTACCACCACCACCAACAAGAGGTCCACCCTGACCACAAGGATCTAGCAGACAGAGGCGGGATCATCTTCAAGCAGTTGAGGCCTTTGACCAAAGCACACCTAAGATTATTCGAGGTACTATCTGTGTCTACTCCACCCTTGCTGCAATACTTATAGACATAGGTGTGAGTCATTTTTTTATTTCCACTGCCCTCGTTCGGAGCTCGGAGATTCTGATGGAGCCGTTGGCATAAACCTTACATCTAGACTCATATGGGAGTAGAATCGATGATTACGCACTGATGCCGGTAGTGTGAGATTACTCTCGGAGGTGAGAGTTTCGGCTATGATCTTATTGTAGCGGCGTCGAGGCCTTATGGCGTCATCTTGGATATAGAATGGTTAACCACAGTTCATGCTCAGTTTGACTATATTAGGCACAAAGTGTGGTGTATCCACACAGATGGGACCAAGTTCACCTTCACCAGTGAGAAGGGAGCCTTTTCAGTGCCGGATGGACTTACGTAGAGGAGGGGACAACCGATCACACATAAGTTGGCTAGTCTCGTCCTCAGATTGGTTGACGTGCGGAGTCTGACTTTTCTTGTTGTGGTGGATCAGTACACGAATGTTTCCCATGATGAGATTCCCGAAATACCTCCCCACATTGAGTTAGACTTTTACATTGACCTGTATCCAGGGACATCACTGATATCTACTCCAGCATATCAGATGGATCCTGCCGAGCTTCGTGAGTTGCAGGTACAGCTGGAGGACTAACAGGGGAAGGAATTTATCCGACCAAGTGTTTAACCATGGGAATCTCTGATTTTGATCACCAAGAAGGCGGATGGGAGATTGCAATTGTTTGTTCACTACTGTCTCCTGAATTAGGTGACTGTGAAGAACAAGTACCCACTCCCGAGGATTGATGAAATTTTTGATTAGCTCAAGGGAGCATGATGGTTCTCGAAGATAGACCTCATGACAGGCTATCACCATCTCCGAGTTCGAGATGAGGATGTGCAGAAGACTGCCTTTAGGTGTCGGTATAGCCACTACGAGTTCTTGGTTTTTCCCTTTGTTGTATCCAATGCCCCAGCAGTGTTCATGAGTCTCATGAACAAGATCTTCCAGCCTTACCTCGATCGCTTTGTCATATTCTTCATCGATGACATACTGATTTACTCGACTACTAACGAGGAGCATAACTACCATTTTCATGTAGTACTGGACACACTCTGAGAGAACTAGCTTTATAGTGAGCTCTCGAAGTGCCAGTTTTGGATTCGAGAGGTTCACTTCTTGGGACACATCATCTCGGAGGCTGGAGTTGCAGTGGATCCAGCGAAGATCGAGGCAGTACTTTCTTGGGAGCCACCCATGAGTGTGATGGAGTTGCGGAGTTTTCAAGGACTGGCTGGGTACTATCGGAGATTTGTGTCAGACATCTCCAGATTTATCGCACCACTTTTAGAATTGACGAAGAAGTGGTAACCCTTTGTGTGGTCAGATAGATGCCAACAGAGATTTCAGGAGTTGAGGCAGAGGTTTACCAGTGCACCCATCTTGAGGCTACCGGAGGAGGGCATTGGATACGTAGTTTACTGTGACACATCCGGGACCAGACATGGGTGTGTCCTAATGTATTAGAAAGCAGTAATCGCATATGGTTCAGAAAAATTGATACATAAAGATCAAAACTATGCTACCCATGACCTGGAGTTAGTAGTAGTGGTCTTTGACTTGAAGACGTGGTGACACTACCTAATGGGTGAGAATTTTACAGTCTACTCTAACCACCAGATTCTCAGGTACATATTCTCGCAGAAGGACCTGAACCTGAGACAGCAACGATGGCTCGAGTTCTTCCGAGACTATAACATCGAGATTGTCTATAATACTGGGAAAGGGAACGTTGTATCAGATGGTCTCAGCAGAAGATTAGGCATTCGGCTGCTAGGAGAGGCGACAGACCAGCTAGCCGCGTTGCAGATATCCATTGTGGATAGAGATGTATCAGCCCTTCTATAGTCTCTCACATTCACTCCTCCACTTATATAGTGAGTTAGAGAGGCACAACGTGAGAATATTGACTCTGAGACACGACGTGCTTAGATATCCTCAGGGCAGGCACCTGATGGGTTTTCAGAAGGTGGGGAGCACGTCATCCTCATTAGAAGACGTACCATGGTTGAAGTTGCAGTACAGGATGAGGTGTTGAGGGAGTTTCACACTTCCCCTCTAGCGGTACATCCAGGAGTGGTGAAGATGTATCGGGACCTCAGATGACAACATTGGTGGCCAGGTATGAAGAAGGCGATAGTATACATTGTCTCACGATGCCTCACTTGTCAGCAAGTGAAGGTAGATCACCAGGTTCCAATAGGCTTGGTTCTGCCCTTAGAGGTCCCAGAGTGGAAGTGGGATAGGATATCGATGGATTTCGTGATGGGACTCCCACATTCATCTAGAGGACACGACATTATCTAGGTGATTTTTGACCGACTCACCAAGTCGGCCCACTTCCTACCGATCCGAGAGCAGGGCTCAGTAGAGAGTTTGGGATGCATTTATGTATAGGAGATCATATGACTTCATGGTGTGCCATAGAAAATTGTCCCCGATTGGGATGCAAGTTTCACCTCCCGACTATGTAAGGTGTTGCAAGAGGCTTTTGGGATGCAGATTCACTTGAGCACCGGCATCCATCCTCAAATAGATGGTCAGACTGAGAGAACCATTCAGACTCTCGAGGACATGCTCCGTTCATGTGTCCTTGACTTTGGTTACAGATGGGAGGATCACTTACTCTGGGTGGAGTTTACGTACAACAATATCTACCACTCCACCTTCTGGATGGCATCTTACGAGGCACTGTACAACCAACCTTGCAGATCACCACTATGCTGGAATGACCTAGGAGAGTCAGCACTTGTGGGACCATAGATGGTACAAGCTATGACGGAGAAGGTGCAGATTATCCAGGAGTGGATGAAGACTGCACAAAGCAGACAGAAGTCCTATTCTGATTAGAGACATAGACCACTGGAGTTCGAGGATGGTGAAAACGTCTTCTTACGGGTCTCACCTCGATGAGGTATTCAGAGATTTGGAAGAGGTGGCAAGTTATCTTCGCGATTCATTATACCATTCCAGGTCCTCAGCAGAGTAGGCGAGGTGGCTTACCACTTAGCCCCTCCAGCCACCTTAGTTTCACCGGGTGTAGGATGTCTTCCATGTATCTCAGCTGAGGAGATACGTGCACGACCCATCCCACATCATAGACCATGGGGGGATGGACATCAATGATGGCGCCACATTAATGGAGGTTCTAGTGGAGATTGAGGATCGATAAGAGCGGGTCCTACGTGGATGGTTGATTCCTCTTGTGTGCATTTGCTGGCAGTGAGGGAACCTCCAGGAGAGTACATGGGAGCGGGAGGCTCATATGCATTCTCAGTACCCCCATATTTTTTATTTGTGTGTGTTGTAGCTTACAAGGACATAAATCCCTGAGGTGAGGAGAATGTAAAGACCCAGAACTCCTGTGGAAATTTTTTTCATAAATACTTGGGAATTTTACGAGTCTTCCGTTACTGACGGCACTTGATTCCAAGGCCCGGTTTTCCCGTAATCAATTCCTAATGTTTTTTTGGGTACTTTCAGAAAATGTACATGCATGTTTTTATATCTCTTGAACTGGTGCTCGAAATTAAAATCCGAGGACACCGATGAACATGTAGTGCCGATATTTGCTTATGGAGGCCTTTACAGCAGTTGCGTTTTATCGAGAACAGATGTTAATTTTGGGGTTTCTAAATAAAATTTAAATAATTATATGTGTTGCTTATTTTTATTTGGATGGATGTTAAGACCTCCAAAGGGAGGTTGGTGGTGGGTACACCCGTACATAACCTCCCTTGGAAGGATGTTAAAGAGTGGGGCCTAAACGAATATCAAACTCCTCAACTCCCCTTGAACCCCATTTAACTCTTGAGCTTCCAATTTATGTGGAGACTTTCCACCTCCCCATTAATGGTGCCAACACAATTAATTAATGACTTAATTAATTAATTTGTGTGTTTGAATTATTTTGAATTCATTATTACAACATAATAATATGTGTTATATTATTATTGATGGGTTGGTTTAATTTTGGGGATTTGTTGGGAGAATTTAGAAGAGCTCTAGGGAGAATCCTTTGCAGAACTTCATCCTCTCCATGAAGAACGCGAAGAATGCTTCTTCCACTGATAATAAATGTTGTCTTCTTCTTTCTTAAACCAAGGAAAGGAAAGGGAAGTTACGCCCATGAAGAATGCTATCATCTTCTTCGAGTTCGTCACCTTTGAAGGCCCGTCCGTGAAAACAGGAGTACCTCTATTCCTCTTCTGACATTAACGGAACAACGCCATCTTCCCATGGCACCGTCAAGTGATCTCTGGTTACGAGGTAGGGGAATTTTGTATTAATTTTAAATATGATATTGCACATTCATTCTCCATCGTATAAAATTATGGTTTGGAAAACATAATGTTATCAAATGATGAGGAGGGTTCGGATTGCACGAACACAGCCCGACCCTCCACTTTTTCATTTACATTAGATGCCGTCGGAGGACGAGCTGAAAGGGCGTAGTTCCGTCGCACTGCGCCGAAGAATAACCGCGGCCAAGAGGACCATGACGAAAGGAAGAGGAACCGAGGCTTGAAGGGTCGCGGCAGATGAAGAGGCATGGCATCGTCGTGCCGCATTGTGGAGCCGAAGGCCCCGTGTAGGTCGGGCCACGATGGTAGGGGACCAGCGTCGTCATTCCGGACGTGTGTAGGAGGATACATCTTGCATTTGTGGGCCACTCAGCTGAACTGAACTGGTCGGTCTCCTACCTACGGGGCTAAAGAAATGTGGAGCCCACAGGCGCCGCATGGAGGAGGACCGCGGCCCGCAACCGTGGGGCGCTTCACTAAGAGAACCGGTCATGGGATGGAGGACCATGACACCCATAGGCACCATGAAGAGGAGAACCATGGTCTGTTGTGTGGTCCACATGTGCAGGGCAGAACCGGCCGGCTACAGCCGGTCGGCTAGAGGAAGAGGCGGTGCCGCTTGGCACTACCGGCGAAACGGCCCACAGTGCGGGCCTGGTCCGCAGGTGGGCCATTCCCCACCAGGCCGGGATGGCCCCCAAGACAGGTTGGACCCGCCAAAACGGGCTGGGTCGACCACCCAACTGGGTCGGACCCGCCGAGCTGGGTCGGGCCGACCCGCCGACCCACTGTGATTGATGGGTCGTGCCTGACTTCAGTTAAATGTGAATATCTTCAAGACCACCTGTCCGAAAGACGCGCTGTCTGTGGGACTGGGAACCTCGCGATGAGGAGATCCTTTTTCAATACTATAAGTGAGTTTTGGACAAATTTGGAAAATGGCTGGGTTTGGACCGAGAGTAAATCCAGCAGGCCCCTAGAATGGAAATTCCAATAACTCTAAGACTGGCGTCTAATTGACGCGACGTCTGTCGCATTGGGTTCCGTATGATGAGATGGAACAACGGGATTCATCAACTCAGGACTTCATTATTGTTGATGTATCTAAACTTGACTTGAGGATCAGAGACTCCCTGAATAGAGCGTGATGTGTGTGGGAACCCTATAGCTGGATGTGAAACCTACTGTACCAGAATACGACATGGGTTCGATAGCGATAACTATTGTACCAGAATCCTACAAGGGTTCGACAGCAATGACTACTGTACTAGGATCCTCCGTGGGTCTGACAGTTCTGACTTCTATTCCTATATCCTGTGTGGGTCCGACAGAGTAGCTAGTCCTATATCCTGTGTGGGTCTGACAGCTTTGCTGGTCCTATATCCTGTGTGGGTCTGACAGCTTAGATGAATCAGTAACTATATCTGATCATCTTTATCACTCTAGAAAATATGTATACCTATATGAGTTGAGTTTTGTCTTTCAATCATTATCATCGATGTGATTGACTTTACTTCCTATGTGGACTGGGTTATGCTTGGGCTGGAGATTTGGAGCTGAACTGTGATTGATAACATAGGTATATGTATGAGCATATACCTAATTAGGGTTGGTTGATACTTCGTGATTATATCTTTATTCTGTGTTTTATCCTTTGTGAATGCTGGGAGACCTTCGAGGGTCTCAGGGTCCCTACTGAGTATCATTATACTCACCCCTGCATGGGCTATCCCCGCCCTTCATTATGTTAGATGCAGATGACAGACAACAATGATCGAGGTAGAGATTTGTAGAGTTGGACGGTACCCAGAGGTGGACCACTTGGAAAGATGTACACGGAGCAGACAGACAGAACTGGGGTGCTGAGGAGGCCATCTGTACCCACCCTTTAGGTGGGATTCCTATAGGACGACTTAGTAGTTTCTATTTTACCTTTCTACAGTTGTATTAGCTTTTTAGTTCTTTGTAATTTACTGTTGGGCTTGTATTTTAGGCCCCCTTTCCTTTTAGCACTTTCATTTGTATACAGATTTGCTTAGTTTTTTACTTCCAGTTGCGTAATTTGTTGTTTTTTTACTTATTAAAGGAAATTCCTTCCCTTCTTATGGGGATTACGCCTTTGGTTCTAGTTGCCATCCACTGGCCTATGGAAGGAAGGTTTGGGGTAATAACGGCACGGGCCCTGAGGATGGGTCATGACATTGAAAATCTCCAACCTCTATATCAATATTGATGGAATATTGGATAATTTTCTCATTACTATTAATGTCTCGGATTTACAGGACTTTTCATTGTCTAGGTTTTATCCTAGCAATGAAATGGTTAACCATTAATTTCATGGTAAAGGAAATCATGGAGGTGCATCATAAATGTATTGTGAAATTTAACTTGTATGTTATGATATATTAATCATCTTTTTTCTTGAGGGAAGGGAAATCCATTTTCATTTTAATTCAGAGAGTGTGAGGAAATATTTTTCAAAAGAAATCAATAATTCATTCTAACCTATCGATTTGATATCTTCTTTAGGAATCATATTCTTGACCAATTCCCACCACTAAATAGTTTCCCTCTCCATATGATAAATATCCAGTTGAACCTTCTCTCTCTCATATCATTGAAGGATGGATAATATATTTTCAGTTGAATTTATCCATTGATCTGTGCTTAAGGGATCATATTGTCCATTGAAATTTGGAGACATTTATTGTATAAGGGTCTCAATTGTAGCCTTTTGTTTCTTAGGTGTACTTGGTTTCTCCTCTTGATGCATGTTTCTATACTTAACATGAGTCAGTTGATAGATTTTCCTCACATTTGTTTTCGATTCACACTCTCATCAGGTTGGGAATCTCATTGGAGAAGTCATCACACTACTTATTTCATTAATTGTTTACCTGATTCCTCAAATTTTAGGCCATTGGGTAGACTAAAATTAAAATTATGGATACTTATTTTTAAAATATTTACCATACAATAGGGTAATATAATGACATTAAATGGATAACTATAAATTTCATTTATTCCATAGCTTATGAATCACAATGCTTCAATCTGTATTATCAATGATCTATTTAAAAACATATATTCTTATGGCTATTTTTTGTTACCTTAATAATGGTTCATAATGATATTATAAATTTACCCAAGATTATCCCTCGGGCGTGTCAAAATAATTGTGTAACAGGGCCCGTTATCATGCACCAGTTCCGAATTGAGTCAATATCAATGTGGTGTTTTTGGGTTTTACCACTATGTGCATCTGTATCGTATCCAAATCCACTTGTAATATCTATATTGGGATGTATTTTCTTGATAAAAAACATACTCTATACAAAATATAATTTATGGATTTCTTCTTATACTTAGTATTAAACATAAGTATTTCTCTCTAAATTTCTAAACATAATCCAAAAATAACCTAAATAATTTCTTTGATACAAACTATAACAACCCTTAACTTTATTGAACATTAATTAATTATTTATTACATCAGATTACACATAATATAAAATATAAGATAAATAAGTATAGTGTATTTGTGAATATGGTACATTAAATAAAAAATTAAAATAGGGGAAACCATTATCTGTATTGAAAACATACTTAAATTGATCATAATATTCCATCGAACATTTAACTGAATGGGATAACCTAGGAAAATACACATGAAATGGGTGAGCGATAAAGACTAATAAGTGAATAAATATAGAATAACATGAATAATATAATACATTTAGATGATAGGAATATCAATGTGGAATAAAAGGGCTCATAATAAAAAAACATGAACAAAGACGCATGATATAGAATGTTTATACAAAAGGAGGCTTGGGAAATATAGAAACAACATAAAACACTGCGTCATAAACATAAGTTAAGACGAACTTCCAATACATCATGACAGAAAAGTCTCATATAGGATTTAGGTTCCCTCCCTGTCCCAACATTAATTATCATGAGACTAAACATTACCCAATGCATTGGAGTGCTACGTAATTCAATGTGCACTCGTCACATTCATTTCATTCCCATTCTAAATTATTCCACTTAGATCATAGATCATGGATTCATTAATCATCATATATCATTCAATGATAATGGAATTTGGAATACATACATGTACATCCCATATAAATTCATTACAATTTTATAAAGGTTAATATATTTGAAAGGGAATGGGTATGTTATTCGCTATACAATTATTTTGCATGGAAAAGCGATGTGAAATATCAGCAGCATAACAACGTCACATGAGAATTCATAAAATCCATTGATGAGAGAAAATGGGGTATCTCATAATTTAGGAATCAAATATAAAGTAATAGGGACATGGAAATACATACCCCCACATTGGTAATTTGAATATAGAAGGCGTAAGAAAATAAATAGAAATTATTAAAGTTTAGAGGAAAATGATCCCTTACTAAAATCGGGCATGGTAATGGGTGTATATGAATATTTATGGGAGGAAGTAATGATTTTGAAATGGGTTTTTAATCATTTAGAAATAAAATTTGTACCAATAGGGACATGGAATGTCATGTCTTATCATTATGGATTAGAAAATAGAAGGCATAACATAATAAAGAAACATTAATAATGAGAAGAATGAGAAGACCCCTTATATGAGTGGGGAAATCCAAATGCTCGGTTTGATCTTCTTGAGAGCTTGGGGAACCATGGGAAGACTATAGAATGGGGAGGGAAGAGTAAAGATGTTATATATTAATTTTTAGTGAATAAAAGTGGGATATTATGTAGTTTTATATAGGAAATTAGTGAGATATTATTTATCATTTGCCGAACATAGGTTTTGGACATTATATAATAAAATAACCAAAACCCCAAACATTCCCACAGTTTTATCTCATGGTTTCTGAAAAATGGGAGTGTTTTAAATTATTTTATAAAGGTAGGGGTTAAACATAATAAAATAATACCCTTGCTTATGTGTTGGGGAGTCGTACATTTAATGAAATAATTTAAAAAATATAAAATATGTTGATGGTTTTAGAGGATTTTTAAAGGGACTTATACAATTAATAAAATAAATGTAAAATAAAGTTATTCTAAATTTAAAACAGATATTTGGTCTTGGATAACCTCCATATCTTTTATTACATCACCTTTTGGTTATTTTGATTCCATAATACCCACTGGCTTCTCCCTTCATCCAGGGTCAACTAGTCTTTCCTCATTGCACTCAGTGAGCTTATATAGGTGGATTATCTATCGTAGTGGATTTGTATGATTCTGTGGGCTTGTCTATCTATAATATTTCATTTTGGATGGCCTATTTCTCACCTAATTCCATATTCAATAGATAGGGATTCCCATGGAGGCGCGGTGATGGTCCAATGGCTGAGACCCAGGTTTCTCAGTCTGAGGTTTTCTGATTCGTCTCTAGTTGTGTGTGTGGGGTGGTTTTTTGTGGTCTCCCAAAGAAACCTAGAGGGTGGAAATGGGATCTAGATTACCAGTTTATTTCTGTCGGTATTCTGTTTATGGTTATTTTATATTATTTTTGTGCATTTTTTTATAGATTGGGATGATTTTCTCCTACCTGTGATGCAAGGTTCGTGACTCAGTTCTCTGGTTCGGTGGTGCTGTTGATGTTACCTTCAACAAACACTTATCATCATTCAACAATTATGTTATTTCAATTCTGTATGTTATGATCCATGGTATAGGTCTTTTCATTGTTCTGGAAATTATTATTCCATAATAAATTTTCTCTGGCGATTGAAGATCTATTTTCTAGTAATTGGTTTTGTATTTTTTTCGAGATATGGATTCATCCATCCTAGTTGATACCCTTACAATAATTCTATTAGAGATACCTTTTTAGTGAAAGTGAATTCTTAATATCATTCAGATGAAGATCTATTCACCTCGATGTATCATAATGGTATGCGTGGTGTTTTATATTTAAGTTGGGTTTGTGGTTCTTGTGGCAAGGGAGGTGTTGTAGGATGAAGTATTTGGTGGTACATTGACCTGAAGAAGGTGATAGTGTCTGGATAGTGGTGTGCTAATGGTGGTGTAATGGTTTTTGGAATTTGGAATGGGTGAGATTTGAGGCTGCATTTAGGAATATGGTTTATTATGAACTTTATGTGTGAATGAAAACAACACGCAACACGGATTAGCTCTATATGAAGATTAGTGCAGTGAAAATTCACCATAGCATTTCCATTTGGATTTTGATTTTCATGAGTCTATAGATAAGCCTATAGTACCAGACCCATGAGACATTTTGTGGGACAACTAGATGAGTGGTCATGCATATGTAGAGGCCTGACATCAGGATTTACTTGCTAGGGAGGGGCAGTTCTTGTAGTATTGATTAGGGTTAACTTCTTTTATTTTTTTATATGGATGTATTTTATGGAACATGGTTTATTTTATCTTTCCTAAAAATTGTTTTTATAATAAAAAAGTAATTTTTTAGTCATTTGTTTAAAAAAAATCCCTAAGTTCAATATTACCCAAAAATACAATTTGTGTTTTATTGTATCAAAATAAAAATAATTTATAAAGTAATTATAATAAGATTAAAATATATTAAATTCTCTATAAAAATTATGTATTTAAATATATTTATAGGTTCTATAAAGATATCCTATCAATACACTAGAACATGACTTATGGTTGAGGTGTGTGACAATGATACTTTCATGTGGGGATTCGAAGAACAGGGTTTGGGTTGTGATCTCGATGAGCTTTAACTTCCCATGTAAATATTTTTTCTCAAGATTAAGTTGTTAGATATTATCTTGGGATTGATCAATAGAAAAATATAGTTATTCTATATCCCATGGAATATATGATAAATGGGATTTATAGGGTACAATCCTATAGGTTAAAGACATCACATCATTTGTCTATTCAAATGGACTAGTTAAAATACCTATATTTATACTAATCATGTTATTATAATTAAATATCTATATTTCTAATAGTAAATAAGATTAACACACTTTTAAATTTGATAAGATACATTAAAACCAAATAATTTTATGTGTTTCCAATAACCATATTACATAAAATACATTTAATTAAATCCTATGGGTGGTTTTATTTATAACACTTTAGGTTATTTTATTTCTAATAAACTAACCATGTTAACATGTAATGAAGATAAGTAACTATTGACCGATGGATGTGAGTAAATTTTTAATGAACATAATAGAAGGATAGTAGTGATATTGGGCATACACTTCCCTACAGTGGGTAAAGTTTATGGATTTATAGAGATGCATAAAAGAGGGGAGTTTAATGTTTCCACATAATGAATTATATGGTTATAACTTATTCCTCAATGTAATATAATGTTCATGTGAAATTTTATTGAACTCATGAAATAGAGTTTCCTATGGAAATGATTATATTAATGATATATAGTAATTATCTTTACATAGAATTGTGGAACATATAAACATATCATAAAATACTATATTATAAATTTACATGAAATTAGATGAATATGAGCCAAAGGAGATTTTTGGTGTAGATTAAATGTTTGTAATGACCAATACATTACCACATCAGGAGAGCGAACAAGGTGGTAGAAGCTTTTATAAGAATTGATAACAAATGTTTTTCTATGATGCGTATTAAAAAAATCCTATATTTCTTGATTTTAGAATGTTTGATCACAAAATCTTAAAGGATGCATATATATTTTATCATACTTTAATGAGAGATCAATAATATATCTATTTAATAATGTAAGAAGAAATAAAAGAATATGTTATATAGAAACCCATGATTAATATAAAAGGATATTACACAATTTTAAAGGAATATTCAGTACATTAAAAAACCCATGCTTGAGGACAATAATAATTTAATGTCTTTGAAAACTTGAAAACAAAAATTTTCTGTCCTGGTGAACGGTCTTCAACAACTCCCATGTGGACCTACACCTTTAGTACTCGTACATAAGAAATTTCTTCATATCCAAGGGAAAGTAAACATAATAAAGGGGTGATCTCAGATGCTCGGTAATGGTAAATAAAGGAAATGTGTAAGCATGACATGAAAAAGGGTTTGGAACATGATCATAACATTTTAAGATCATACCTCACATATTAGATATCATAATAAAAATTATAAGTTCATAAGACATTGATAATAAGAGAATTTTCAGTATAATTCATCTATCAATAACATAGGAATAAGACATGAAGTTTGTGGCATGCACATTTGTTTATAATTTCGGGAACATTTATAAGTAGAAACATGTTCACTCATTAAGTTAAAGGCATGAAATCAGGTCCCCACATCAACTTATGGACATGAAACTAGTTTCATGCATAACATTGTGAACATGTAATTAGGTTCATGCATAATCTTATAGACACATATATAGGTCAATTCATAAAATTATGAGAACGTAATAAGGTTAATTTAGAACATTTTGAAGAAGTAATCGGTTTTATACATAAACATATGGAAATGAAATTGGGTCCATTTATAACATTTTGAACTTATAATCATGTTCATAGAAAATATTGTGAACATGTAATCAGGTTCATGACTAAACATATGGACATGAATCTTGGTCCATGAATAACAATGTGTACACATAATAAGATTCACCCATAACATTATGAACTTGTAACCTTGTTCATGCATAAACATATATACATGAAACCAGGTCCATGCATAGAAATGTGATCAAGTAATCAGGTCCAAACATAACATTTATACTCATGAATCATCCATAGTTACCCAAAACATTGGAAGGAGATATCAGCCCCACTCATCTCATAATAAATTCATTAATACATGTTCTACAAGCTAATAAAACAATCATCATATCATAAAACACAAAATACATAAGTTTTATAGACATAAAATAATAACCCATGAAATGAAATGGGTTTCATTAACATTTAATCACATCATAAACTAGGAAAAATATATAGGTTTCGTTATCATTTCATCAAAGCATAACCCATGAAAAAGTGGGTTTCATATGAAAATACAATATTTAAGAGAAATATGGTTTATAAACATAATTCCATAATAACCATTAATTATATAATATTATTGAAACCTTTGAATCATTTCATAATAATAATTTAGTAACATTAATAGATGTCATCATAGATGGAAAATAACATGTAATAATTTTTTTAAAACATTTCTTGATGTTAATATCCTTTCTTATATGAAAATCATATTTAAAAAATAAAACCTCTTGAAAATCATTATCTTGGAAATTGAATTTAAATCTTTTAAAGAAATAATTTAAAATCATATGAAAAATATTTTCATTGAAAACCTAAAATGTGAGCATTAAAATTTTTTGAAAACCATTTTCATTAAAAAATTATAAATAATGCATCAAAATTGTTTTGAAAATCATTTTTCTAAAAAAATTTCTTTTAGTATGAAACCAAATCTTCAAAGGATCGATGACTAGTAAATTCATTGACTTCGTACGAGGTAAAAAAGAACATTCCTTGTGCATGGTAAAAAGGTAATAAAAAAGACCCTATTGGAATTTGATAAAAATATTCCAATGGTAGAATAATTGAATGAAAAAAGGGTAAAAATGTCTTCAATGATAATTTTATATTAGTATGAAATACTAATAAACACTTTTTAGAAATCATGGTTTTCCAACCCAAGAGAGGGTAAAGTTGATATTTCATAAAAACAATTTATTAACTATCTTATGTGAGAAAGAGTAAAATTATGGAACCAATACATGAGTATAGCATGAAAAACTAGAGGGTATAAAATTTCATGAATTTATTGTGATATAGGATTTAATATTTAATCAATGGATGTATAAGAATAAATTATCTTGAAAAGAAATAATACTGTTTCAATAAACTCTTATCACTTGGTAAATTATGATCATGCTCTCCATGAAATAAAATTATATTAAATAAATCATATAATATCATTAAAATATGTACATTCATGATAATTCTTGTAAAATTTATGAATACACATCTCAACACTAATTTTTCAACATAACGAAAATTGATTTTCAATGAATCCAACTTGAGACAAAACTATTTTACTGATTTCATAACTTTTGAAACTTAGACCCCATCAAATAAATATCATTTAATGGATGTAAAAATCCTCAGAAATTTATATATAAGAATAATTAATTACCTCCATGGTTATTATAAACAACACATAAAAGGAATGGTGTTGGAATAATCCATGTGCCTCATGGAAATAAAACGTGAGAAGAAATCCCCTTACTGTGTATTGTGACCCTCATCATACTCATTAAAACCACATGTATAATAAATATAAATTTATTATAAATATTTTATATATCCATATTATTATATATAATACCATATATGTTTTGATTATGACCGTATATTACCCTATTTTTAACAATACTAGGTTAAGGTTTCACTTCAGGTAATATTCGCTTTATTCTTCACTTATGACTTAATTTTTTTAATCATTGTTCCTTAAAATTATATCATGATTAAAATGATGTAAACAATTGTATATATTTAATTTCTATTTTTTATATATTTAATATAATTATATAGGTATTATACAATTAAGAAATAGAATGCACTATTTATGGATACATTATGTCATACGTATGGATGAATGCTAATTCTGTTTATTTGTCGCATTGAAAGAAAGAAATTAAAAGAGATATATATATATATATATGTAATTATTATAGAATATTTATGATATCAAATATTTCATATATATTCACTAAAACCATATTTATTACAGACCATGTAGTGTATGAACAAATTATATTTCTTAGAGGGGGCGGTAGTCTAAACTTCCTCAAACGAGAATATCATATTAACAAACAATAAAAAGTAAAAAATATATCTATTTTGAAGACATAATATGTATAATATATTACATATATAAATAGATTATCCCTCATAACATTCACCATCATATTTGGTAAAGGAACAATGAACAACCTTGGTTCAGTGACGAGGTAGTTTGTCATACACTTAAATAGTATGTTCATTACCCATTAAATGTAGGTGTGTGTGAGTATAGATTAAACACTAAGAATAAAAACATTATATTATATTGATTATAATTTTGTTTCTATATGATTATCGGATAAAAAGAGTGGATGGGGTGGAGAATCAAAATAAAAGAAATTATCTTGAGAGAAGGTGTTATATCTTAATCAGATAACTCTTTTTTTGCCAAAAGATTCCTTAGAAGACTTTATGTACCAAGGGAGGATTAAAGGATGAAGTTAGGGATTTTTTAATATGTATTGGTCTGATATTGTCATACTATTAGAGGGTTGAGTGGTGTAAAGAAGTGGCAGAGATAGTGGTCTTTTATTTGGAAGTGGGAGTTGCACTTTTTTATATATTTGAAGAGAGAATTACACCAACATATTTTATGTTGAATTTGGATCCAATAATGATAAAAATCTAATAAAATCCATGATAGGTTATACATATGGAAATAAAATTAATTTTGGAAATGTTTATATGTCATTTGGGCCTTAATGATCTGGTTTGGTTCTGTATTAAGCTAAATTTTACCTTATTTGATTAACTAATTTTAATTAAATTCACTAATATTTTTGCGCAAAAAATAAGTTGAACTTACTAGACATTAAAAAATATGATGATTCTAAATATGGAATCAATTTTTTCATATTACAAATGAAAAAATGGTATAAATTAATTTAAAATTAATCCTATACTTCAGTTTACAATGATGTGTTTTAAAGTAAAAAGATTCAAAAGTTTGATACGTTTTTGTATCGTATATAAATTGAAAATTAGTTATAATAAACCAAATTGGAGTAATTGATAAAAAAAATTCTAATTAAACTTTTAAACCAATTTAAACTATAATTTATCATTACAAACAAATTATATGAAATAGAGATTTGAATTAAAATCCAGTATTTTTAACTATTCATTTAAAAATAAAACATTACAGAAATATACCAAAAAATAATCCTAACCTTATTATTATTCATATCATCCAAATATAATGTTTATATTTAAATATTATGTATTTAAAAGTTCCAAAATTTGTATTTAAAATGGGTTATCCCTTAAAAGGTGTTAAAACTACCTTTATAAAAAATATATGTTTTATACATAAAATTGGGTTTGTTTTTTTCTAATTTCTAAAAAATATATTGTATTAATACCAAAAATATGTGATTGAATATATAAAATAAATATTAGATCAATATCACTCAATAGTTTTAATTAATTTAATTTATTCGGTTAAAACAGCATTGGGACAAAAAAATCATCAATATTTTCCTTTATATTCAATTAGTTTTCATATTCATATCTAATTTACTAATAAATAATTAAATCATCATATATTTTTTTAAACCATGTATTTTCATGAATTACTAAATATTGTTCATAAATGATAATTTAACTATTAGGTTATAATTATCTCAATTAAATACTTATAATAATAAAGTGATGTTTCACAAAAACATCAGTGTTACCTGTAACGTATACCAAGTCGATGTTCTGTTTAACGTACACCAAATTAATGTTCTATGTAATGTAAACCAAATCTGTGTTGTGTTAAATGAATATTATACATAGTTTATTTAATTAAATGAATAAAAATTTATTTTATTCTGAAAAAAGATACACAAACATTTGGGGTGTAACATTGTACACCCTAAAAATGAATCTGACCTTAGAAATCCTTCTAGGTTACCAAAGGTTTAATAATTTAAAGTTTCATTCATAGAAACCCCCTTCAAAAAAATTAATACTAAAACATCCATTAAAAATGGAATGTTTGAAACATATTGGTAACCCTAAGTAACATATAACTAGGTTTCCAAATAGGAGAATATTTTTGGGAAGTGAAAACATTAACATGGAAGAAAAATATAAATATGATGTTTGGATGGAGAGTGATAGAGAATAAGTTCATGAGAAAGTTAACAATAAGAAATCCATAAATATAAAATGAATTACGAGACAATGTAATTCATCAGAAATAGCGGTACTAGGATAACATTTTTTTTCCCAATATCCTTTTTCCTATTGTTGAATAATTTTCATGAACATATATACTTTCATGATTTCATAAAAACATTACCCTTTATTATTCCTTGATTCACTTAAACTCTTTCTCCGAAAAGGTTAGTGAATTTTTCACTCTCAAAGTTGTGACATGTCATGATATCCATGATATGCCATCCCATATGGCAATAGTTATCATCAACATGACATTTTTATAACAGGTTTTCCAATATGCATAAATCATCAGGTGGTAAGATAATACTTCATTCTCTAAAACATTATCCAATGTTTAACATAATATTTCAATGATATGTTAACCTCATAACCCATCTGAAAAAATATTATTCAAATCATTACAATTCTAGTCATGAAATCATATTAACATTGATCCACATATATAACAAATTACCACATTGTTATCACATTAAAAACATGTGAACTTCATCTTATATTCAATTAAAACATGGTAGTAACCTTAATTACCATAAATCCTTTTGGAAAATATGTGTTATTCCTTTATCCAATGATTATTGGATATATTATTTAAATACAAGAAGTTATAAACATATTATTTTATAAAATATACCATTTTTTTCAATAATCTCTTTCAGGATAATCTATACAATCAAATTTACATATTCTTATCGAACATTTCATTATCTCAATTTGAGGCATTATTTAATGGTTACCTTCCCTTAATATGAATATTACCAATCTATGAAATAACTTTTATATGTATTCATCACCATTCAACCTATCCTTTTAAATCCTTAATAAAAACTTATACAGAAAAATCTTAAACATTTCATAACTCATATGACATAATATTTGATTTCCCAGACATAAATACTTCACTAATACAATATTATTCTTAAACTATTACTCAGGATTTATCAACATATTCCTTAATACATTTTCCATATAATATAAAATATCAATCATTCCTTAAGGTTTCTTAACCACACTATAATCTTGCTTCTAATGATTAATGTAAATAATACTAGAAGAACATCTCCTACCATTCACATGTCTTTTACAATCCCTCTATCTTTAGATGTATAACCAATATTCATTCCATCTTCCTCATTATCATTATGATATTTCCACTTAGGAAATATATTTTTATAATTACCATACTTTCCACCTCTGTAACATTCAATTTTACCCATGTTTCTTTTACGTCTCTCTATTGACTAAATCGAGAAATCATGTGGTGAGTAACACATATCGTATAAGAAAGAAACATAATCAAGAAAATATACTTCTATGATATCTAAATCATGAAATAAACCTTTTAATCGATGTCACCATAGGTTTATAATCAATTATTCATAGTCATATTCTATTTAAATCATTTATAATGGTTCTTGAAGAGTTTGTTAATTTCGAAATAATATCCCCTCGAGTGTCAAACTAGGTGAGCAACACAACCCATTGTCATGTACAAAATTACCATGTGTTAGGCCCGATATATCTTATTGGATTTTTTAACACTAGGTACAATTTTTCTAGAATCAAAACCCATTTTATTATCCAGATAGGGTTGTATTTCTATGAAACCACTTACTATATCCATTACTAATATTCCAGGGAATTTTCCTACACATTATATATTATATATACTTATCCTTAGAGGCATTCCTAGACGTATACTTATTAAAATACCTAGAGATATCACTAATGTTTTCTAATACTAGTATAAAAAGGTTGAATACACATTTCTATTAATACAAACTTTATAATCCTAGGCTTAATATACATGGATATAACACCATTTTAGATAAATATGCAGTACATAAAAAAATACATTCTAGGGGACCGCAATAGTTTAGTGTGTTTGGGAAATTGGAATCAAAATCCTCAATCATGGTGAACAATATTCAACAACTCCCATAATTATCTACACCTTTATTACTCCCACATAAATACTTTCTTCATAACATGGTGAAATTAAACATAAGAATGGGGTAATCTCAAATTATCAATAAGGGTAAATAAAGAAAATGTGTGAGCATAAGATGAACAATAGGGTATGTAAATTGATCATAACATTGGAAGATCATAACCAACATATTACAGATCGTTATATTGATTGGAAATTCAGAACACTTGAATAATAATAGAATTAAGAGAATAGGTAATGAAATCATGACATTGAAATAGGACATGGAATTTGTGGCATGTACAATTTTTAATGTTGTTAACATGTATATGTGGAAACAAGTACAGACATTATGTTAAAGAGATGAAATAAGGTCCCTACATAAACTAATGGACTTGAAACTATGTCCATGTATAACATTTTTAATGTGTAATTAGGCTCATGCTAACCTTATGGACCTAAAAGCAGGTCTATTCATAACATTGTGAACATGTAATCAGTTTAATGCATAACATTTTGGACATGTAAATAGGTTCATGCATAAACTTATGGACATGCAACCTGGTCCATGAATAACATTAATAACATGTAATAACATACACTCATAACATTGTAAAAAACTGATTAGGATGACACATAAATATATGTACATAAAACCATGTCCTTGAATAACATTTTGAAAACGTAATTAGGTTCACTAATAACACTATGATCATGTAATCTGGTTCATACATAAAAATATAGACATGAAACCTAGTCAATGAATAACATTGTGAACACATAATAAGGTTTAATCATAATATTGTGAACATGTAATCTGGTTCAAACAAAAACTTATAGACCTAAAACCATGTCCATGCATAGCATTGTGACCACATAATCAGGTTGGTTTCAACAATGGTTTCTTTCAGCACCACTGGGAGGATGTTCACAATGATGTTTGTATGGTTGTTAAATTTTTTTTCTCTAATGGTTTCCTACCTTATGGTTTCAATTCTCAGTTTCTCACCTTAATCCCCAAGGTGTCCAATGCCTTATGAATCCATTTATTCTAGCCTATTTCTCTCATTAACTCCCTTTACAAAATTATTACAAATATCCCCGCCAGCAGGACTTCCTCTCTGTGAGGAAAAATCATATATTGGAACCAATTTGGTTTCAACAGGGGTAGCTCAATACAAGACAACAATTTACTTGCCTCAGAATGTACCAACTCTTTTAATATAGCTTCCAAAGGAGGTAACATTGCTATTAAACTTGACATTTGGAAGGTTTTTGAAACACTAGACTAGAGCTTCATTTTCAAATTTCTTTGGGGTTTTCAGTTCAATGAGGTCCTCATTAACAAGATTAACTCACTCTTCAACTCATACTCTATCTCTATCCTTTTCAATGTCTCTCCCAAGGGTGATTTTAGATTCTCTAAAAGAGTCCAACTAGGTGATCCCCTCTCTGCAATTATTTTCGCCATTGTGGAGGATTATCATAGTAGACTTCTCACATATCTTGTTTATCAAAATAAAATTGAACCAATTTAGGCAGCCTGGAACCTCAATGCTATGTCCCATCTACTTTATGCAGACAACATCATTCTATTCCTTAGTGGGGGAACATGAAATATCCTTAACCTTAGAGCCGCCTTATCTCACTATGAAGAGATCTTGGGTCAATCCATTAGTTGGAACAAATCATTTGTCCTCTTCGAAAAAATTATCCCTCCTTCTAGAAAATTTTACATCCTAGAGTGTCTTGGCATTAAAAAAGGATCCATTCCTTTTACCTACTTTGGAGTTCCCATATTTGGTGAATTCATAAATCCATGTACATCTATGTCGTTACTGATTAAGTCATTAATCAACTTTCTTCATGGAAAAGAAAATCTCTCTTCATGGCTGGAATGATCTAACTTGTGAAATATACCATTGTCTCCAAAATGGTTTACTCGCTAATGATCTACATGTGTAATATTAGTATCTTTAATAAAATCAATACAAACATTAAGAACGTTGTTTGGGATGGTTGTATCCTAGAAAGGAATCTTGTTATCATCCCCTGGTGTACCTACTGCATACCTCTTGAGAGAGGTGGGCTTGGAATAAAAAATCTCATGCTTTTTAATGAAGCTATCCAAGACAGACTCACTTGGAATTTGATCAATAATAAATATGACTCCATAGATTTCTTTAGAATTCATTTCCTGGAAAATCTAAAAACTGTAAATTTGTGTTATGCTAATTCTTCACTCAAGACTTCCATCAAAAACTCCTTTGTCAATGTCATCCATAGCTCTAGATGGATGGTTCGCTTAGATTTAATCATGCACTTATAGATTGATAACTGGACTAGTACCCCTCTTATTTCCATGCTTTCTTCTAATGCCTCTTTCAATAGCATCAACTACTCCATAAAGGAGGTGATGTAATCTAATAACTTAGATCTCCAGGATTCCGTCATTCATGTTTTTTATGAGTATCTCTTCTCTAATGATGATGAATTTCTTATTTGGGAACCTTCCCATAAAGGTATTCATGACTCTAAATTTTTTTTCATCCATTACGTCACTTCTTTGGTATCTAATTTCTCTTGGTTGATTTTTTTGATAAACCTCAGATTAAGACCTCAAGACATAATCTTGTTTGGTGTATTGCTCATAATCATATACCTACAGAGGTTTATCTCCAGCCCTTTGGTGTCCATAATTGGTCTAAATTCCACCTCTATCATCAACATAGAGTGGACACCATTAATTTATATTTCTCTTATTCTATGTCCACTACTCTTTAGAATTATATTACTGAAATGTTTGACTGCAGACGGTTACTCATTGACTCTATTTCATCTCAGCTAAAACATTGTGTAGAGGTTCACTCTTCACAAAAAATCTGGAATCTATTCTTATCCACCATTGATGAGCTCTTCCAAGTTATCTGATATGATAGAAATGTCATTATTCACAACAAGTACTAATTCACCTTAATTTGGGTTAGACTAGAATTCTTATTGCCATTAGGGATGCCTCCACACTTTAGAAAGATCATTGTGATAACTCGTTTGGTGACTTTTTGATCCTTCACTGACTTAGAATCCATGGCATCTAAAACCATCTGAAGCTCCCATTCAAGGTATTTTTGAATGCCCTAATACCTAGATATATAAAAATTAATGTTGATGGTGTTTCCATTAGAAATCCAGGTCCTGTGGGCTGTGGGGCCATTTTTAGGGACTCTCTTGGGCATTGCAAAGTTTGTTTCTTTAGAAATTGTGGGATTGCCTCTGCCCTAGAGGCTGAGATGATGGCTGTGATTCAAGATATCAACATTGCTAAGATAAAAGGCTGGAACAACATTTGGATCGAGAGTGACTCCACCACCATTGTCCAAGATATTTGGAATGGTGTGGTTCACCTTGTATGGCCTCTTACAATGCACTAAATGATCTGTCTTAACTCACTTCTAGAGTGTAGATACATTGTCACCCATGCCTATCGGGATGAAAAAGTGGTGGCTAATGCTCTTTCCAATAAGTTAATCAACCAGATCATTGCGTGGAATGATGACTTTCTGGTTTATCTTCTTCCTCTCTATGAAAAAAATTATAATAATATTTACTCTTTTAGACTCATGTAGTTTTCTTTCCTGTTTTTAATAAATTGTGTCTTGGTCATTAACCAAGGAATTGCATTTAAAAAGAAATTCCTTTGATCATGTTATCTACCAATATTAATTATTCATTAGACATTATTTTTCTCAAAAAAACATGTAATCAGGTTCACACATAACATTTATACTCATGAGTCATCCATCATTACCCAATACATTAGAGGGAGATATTAGCCCCACCCATCTCATATTAAAATCATTCATAAATGTGCCACAGGATAATAAAACATTTATCATATCATGTCCCACAAAAATAAATAAGTTATATAAACATAAAATCATAGCCCATTAAATGAAATTGGTATTATTACAATTCCATCACGTCCTAACCAATAAAAAAGATATAGGTTTCTTTATAATTTCAAAAAATCATTACCCATGAAAATAAGTGGGATTAAAAATAAAATAACCCATGGGAGATAAATGGTCATCATAAGAATAATTCAATAAATACACAAAAACATTCAAGATATAATATGAACCAAAACATTAGATCATTTCTTATTAGGGGGTGAGTAACATCAATGGATGTCATCATAGATGGAAAATAACTTTTAAAGAGACATTGAAAAGATTTGTTGAGGAAAATTATCACATAAATGTCCTTCTTTTAAGTTACATATTTTATATTTTATTCTTGGACTAACATTTACCCCTAATATTCCACTTGTCGACCTTGAAATTGATGGATTTTGGACACTTTTTGAGTGGACAGAAGGGGGCGTATAGTTTTCTAAACCATACAAGAGAACCATGCAGCCTTGTCTATGTCATTGAAAATATGTTTAATTTCAAATTTTTTTCTTCATAGGATTTATCCAAACACGGAACTTTCATAAAAACTTCAAACCTAACAACCATGGCATCCCTCAAAGCCTCTCAAACCCTTATTCGAACTCCATTTTGAATGGGGATTTTGTGGAGAAACATCCCACAATCCCAAGTAAGTGTTTCTCCCTCTTAGTTCCTCAACTTTTCATGATGTTTCTTCCTATTTGTTTGAAGTAAAAAATGAAAAAAGGGTTGGAATTCGAACATAGGGTTTAAAATTGGGTTTTATTAGACCGATCTTTTGATTTTTGGATAGATCTAACTTCCTTGATATGTGGCGGTGGTGCGATTGAATTTTTTCACAAAGGATTCTAGTTTTCACAATTTTTGTAGGTGATTCCATGTGTATGAAATCCTTGTGACATAAATTTTTATGTTTATAATATTTTCATGTTTTTATCATTCGATTATTTGTGTAAAAATTTGTTTTTGTGGTATTTTTAAAGAAAATGATGTTTAAGTGACGTTTTTAAGTTAAATTGGGGGTATTTTATAGAAATCATTTATTAGTTCATTTGGGGCTTCTATATAACTAATTAGTTGATTTTATTAAAATGTATTGGGGATGAAATTTTTTTATTAATGTTTATGTCATTTGGTTGTTTCTGTGAAATTTGTTTAATGGTGTTTGTGAATCATGTGAACTTTAAGTGCCATGTTTGGGTGGAAATGGAGGTTCTACAGAGATATCACTTCTTGGATCATATAAGGCTGCCCTATAACTGATTGTTTGGTTTCATTGAATGTTATAAGGTGGAAATTTTGGTTTTGGTGACTTATAAGTGTTCACATAATGTGAAATGTGGGGATTTCTTAGAGTTTGGGGTGCAAAACAAAGAGGGTTTTTGAGATGTTGTTTTATTGAAAATCGAAATGCTTTGTTGTGTGTTTTAAGTGATATAAAGTATGTATAGATAATATATTTTTTGTTGGTGAACTGTAATGGTATTTTATACTGAAATTAATTTATGTATCGTACTAAAAAAATTTGAGCATAAAGGGGGGAAGCTCGCGTACCTAGGTGTGTGGATATGTTCTAGCACGCTAGTGATTCAGAGTGGTTTTACCCCTACTTCAATTAGCTTTGTGGATAACAAAACCTTTATCTAAACTATATGGATTATGTTTGTGGAACACTAGGTTATGGGTATGTTTCCTAATAGTGGGTAATTCATGGGAAAGGATTGTGACATGGATATTTTACACTGAGGTATGAGCTGCATAGGTCCCAAGACTATCTGGTGCCAAGGGGTGTTCCCGGTTTTTGAGATCTTTGGATTTGTGGTATTTGACCTTGTCTTAGAGTGTGTTTGGTTGTATATTATATTAGCTAACATGTCTTATTCAAATATGTTAAAATTATGATTCTTTAATTTTTAATACTGTTTACAATTGAATGTTTCATTTCTTGGAATTTATCGCCACTTTTCCATACATATTAAAACTGGATGGTTTTTCACCTTGTATTGAATACTCTTTGGAATATTTGAGTGGTATATTAATGGGATTAGGATCACACTCTACATACACCTATTGCGTGTAAGGTGACTAGATTATGTTTTACACTGGTAAAGGGAATGCCTTGGGTGAAGGCAGTTCAGGTTGTTAGTCCCATCCTATGGTGCGGTTTTGTGGAGACGACCTGGGGGTGATGACCCCTTATCGTGTGGAGTATTCGTTTATTATTTTCTGATATTTTTATTTATGTTTGGACCTATTTTAATTTATTTAAAACCATGTATTCTGATCTGGTTTCTGTTAAGGCTCGTTTGGCATGAAAATTTCATATTCATATTATTGATTGTTTTTTATGTTTTATGGTATCATACTCAAGTAAATAATTTTGAAAAAAAAATTATTGATACTCGAGAACTTCTTCCGGCCCATGGGGATTGGGAATTACATTTAGGCCTTATCATGGGATAGATTTTGTGCCGGTATTAGTGGAGAATATATTCTATTCGTGAAAAAATGGTATTAGAGCATGCTAATGTTTTTTGGGTTATATAACTATTTTGGTATGAGTCAGGATAAACATGAGCTATGACTGTTCGAGATCGATGTTTTAGTCACGATTAGGGTGCCTGGCCCACACCGCTTGTGGTAGACTTTAAGTCACTATGGGATGTTTGAATTTTCTGATTGACTTCACTTCTAGGTGAGACGTTTGGGCTGCAGACCACACGTGGACATCGAGCGGGGGGTGGAGTAGTTGTTTCATTTATTACTGTAATGTGTTTAAATTAATTATCATTAATATATTTGATTAAAATTTTCAAAGTTGTGGTATGGAAAATTTTATTGTGACCGTTTCATATTGTAGAAAGATGCCTCCCCAGAAATCTCCCATGCACCCACAGGATGAAGAGGATGAGATGTATCCCACACGGATTGATTAATGTCTAGTCAAGGCTCTGGTCTGCAAAGTCCAAGATCTCAGAAAGGGACCAATTACTATTTATTTTCTTGTTATGGTAGAAGAGGTGGAACCTAGGAAATATTAAGCTCAAGAGTTTCAGAAAAACAAGCCTCCTACTTTTCAAGGAAGCATAGAATCCTAGAAAGCAGAAGAATGGATCGAGAAGATCAAGAAACTGATTTAGTTACTAGAAACACCCATGGTGGTTAGGGTGAAGTGTTCCTATTTTAATTTGGTGGTCCCCAACCACAAGTGGTGGAAGATAGTATTTTAGATTGGGAAGAAGGATCAGATGTGCTAGGGAGATTTCAAGGTCATCTTCAATGACCAGTACTTCCCTGAAGTGTTGGATTATTATAGGTCCTGAGAGTTCATAGATATTGTTCAGAGGGATCATTCTATGATGGAGTACTCCAACTATATTAATGAGATGGTAAGGTATGATTCTGATATCATCTCTAATGAGAATGTCAAGTCCCATAGGTTTGAGAAAGGATTATGACCAGAGATATACTTCTAGGTTTTCTTGTTTAAGCTGAGGACCTATGATGTGGTGGTTGAACGAGTGTGTATGGTAGATATTGACTAAAAAGGATGAAAAGATTCTCTAGATTAGTATTAGTAGTGGGAAGTGGAACCTCTTCATAGAGGAAAAGGATGTGGTAGGAACATTTGATGAAGGGAGGTGGTAGTTTGTGCTACTTTTCCACATAGTTTTCATTTGTGGATTCTGATGCATGATCGGTCATGTGCCACCAGTGTGGGAGGTCAGGTCACATATGACGGGAATAAAAAATCCCTCTAAATCCCTATTACAAATTTTTAAGAATGGGTCACTTTATATACTTTTTCAAGGTGTCACGTCCACTTCTTAGTGGGGTAGGGTCAGTGGCATCAAGAGGAGTGCCATCTTAGTTTGAACCTTTGAGGATGTGAGGATCTCGTTTTGGTGCCTATGGTGGTAGGACTGGGTCATATATTGGTTAGATCATGTTTAAGTAATATCCCTAGAGTAGGGGTCCGCCTTAGCCATGGACCAAACATCTCCATGCGGTGGATCCGACACTCGCAGGATCAACGACGAGACTTTCGATAGTTTGAGGTACCATTTCGACTTCATATTCTATAGTTTCTACTATTTTTTACATTGGTTCCTATGTTTCATTCATTTTTTCATGTTTTGGGGACATGATGAATTTTCCAACTGATTTTTTTCCTTTTCAATGAAGTTGGTGACGCAACATGTGAAAGAAAAAGAAGTTGGGTCATAGGTGCCCGTCATGTGTGTTTTCAAGGTTAGGGGTTGAAATGTAGTGGGAAATCTTGGTATTAAATATGTATCTATTTGAAATAATACATTTCATGGATTTGGTGGTTCACTTCCAAGCTCACATTGATTTTTATAGGCCCCGGGTTAGTTTCACAATACCTGATGGGATTCTGCAGGTTTTTTGTGGGGAATGGGATCCTCAGTCGAGTCGAGCAGGACCTCCAATCCCAGATATAAGAGATGTTTTTTTCAGTTATCATCATTTGCGATAGAAGATGATGTTAAGGATCTTAATGGTGGACTATGTAATGTAGTTGATGAGTTTCTGAAGGTATTTTCATGTGATTTTTCATGTTTTTCCCTGGAGTGGGATGTGGAGTTCTTGATTGACCTGGCCCTAGAAACAAAGCTGATATCTATCCCCTAATATCACATGGACCCCACTGAGTTGAGAGAATTAAATATTCTTCTAGAATACTTATAATCCAAATGATTTATTCACTCGATCATCTCTCTTTGGGCTGGTTTTATGTTTTTGGTGAAAAAGTCTAACAGATCCCTCCGATTGTATATTGACTACTAGAAGCTAAAAAAATTAACAATTAAGAAAAAATGTCCTTTTCCCCAGATCAATGAAAGGTTCTATCTATTGAATGGGAAATGTGGTTTTCTAAAATCTACTTGTGTTTGGGCTATTATCAACTCAGGGTGAAAGATGAATATATCCCATAGATAGATTTTCGAAGCATGTATGAACACTTCGAGTACTTGGTCATGCCCTTCAGATTGACCAATGCTCTAACTGTCTTTATGGAACTCATGAACTGTGTGTTCCACCAGTATATTAATTATTGTTTTTGTGGTATTTTGGGATGACATCCTATTTTATTCAGGATCTGAGGAGGAACATGTTAATCACTTGCAAATCATTCTGGGCACCTTGAGAGATCATCACATTTATGAAAAGTTGTCTAAATGGACCTTCTGAATCGAGGATGTATAATTTCTAGGGCATGTGATCTCAGAGTAGGGGGTTTCAGTGGACCCTGAGATGATAGGTGTGGTTATGTCATGGGAGAAGCAGAAGAACATGTTTGAGATTAGAAGTTTCCTAACCCTAGATGGTTATTACAGGCAGTTTGTTTGTGATTTCTCTCAGCTTGCATCACTGTTGACCGCGCTCACTCGAAAAGAGGTTAAGTTTGTATGGGCCCCATAATTTCAATAATCATTCAAGGAGATGAAGAGTCAGTTAACTACCACCCATGTTATGATTCTTCCGAAGGATGAAAAGGGGTATGTGGTGTGTTTTGATGCATCAGCTATGGGTCTTGGGTGAATGCTTATATATGATGATCACGTTGGGGCATATGGATCTCACCAAATCTGACCACATGAAAAGATATATCCAAACCATGAGATGGATTTAGTAGGTGTGATGAATTCTTTGAATACATGGAATCACTACCTATTTAAGGATATGTTTTTGGTCTACTCTGATCCCAATATCATGGAATATATCTTCTCATAGAGGGACCTCAACTTGATGTAGTGTCATTGGATCAAGTACTTGAAGGGGCTCAACATTAACATTGTCTATACGCCAGGAAAGGCTAACATGGTGGCTGATGCATTAAGCTAAAGAGTTCTAGTTCATACTTTGGGGATGTCCAGTGATGAGTGGACTCTGATGGGGATCTTTTCTCAGATGCATGTGGAGACCACAGAGACAAATGGGGGTGTGTTCCTGGTGAGCATTCAGTTAACTCCTTCACTGGTGGAGCTAATTTAGCAGGAAAAACCTTGTAATGATCTTTTTCAGTGGTTAATGTAGTTTATTCATTATGGGGATACGTCATCTAATTTATCGTCATCTCTTGAGGGCATGTTTTGCTTCAATGGTCATTTTGTAGTGTTGTTATCTCTGTGTAAGTTAGTGATGCCGGATAGCCACCAGTCTTAGTGGTCTGCCCATTCGAGGTCCACCAAGATGCATTATGATTTCAGTCGGTCGTTTTTGTGGCCTAGTATGAGAACATACATCATGGACATTGTTTCAAGATGATACACATGCCAGAAGGTGAATATAGAGCACTAAAGGCCCTCCGGTTTTCTCCAACCATTACCCATTCCTGCCTGGAAGTGGGATGTTGTTGACATGGACCTCATTTTTTTCTTACCTCATACACTTCGGGGTAAGAATGTCATTTGGGTAGTGATTGATCATCTAACCAAATTACCCCCATTTCACTTCCCAATTTTTTAATGGTATAAAATGTTCTTGGTGTCAAAATCAAGATGACCATGGCCTACTATCCCTAAATGGATGGTCAGAAAGAATAGGCGAACCAGATTCTAGAGGACATGCACCGTGCATGTGTTTTGGACATTGGAGTTTCTTGGGATAGCCATTCAGGATTTGTTGAATTTACCTATAACAACTGTTACTAATCTGTGATTCAAATGATCACTTTTGAATCTCTATATGGTCAGCCATGTCAGTCCCCCTATGAAGGGATGAGGTAGGCGAGACTTCACTATTGGGTTCGAGCCATGTGCGGGATACTACATAGAAGGTCAAATTAATCAAGAATCCCTTTTTCAAATCACAAAATCTTCAAAAATAATATGCTAACTAGAGGTGTCGAGACCTATAGTTTTATATGGGTGATATTGTATTCTTAAATGTGGCCCCTCATCTAGGCCATTATCGATTGGGGAAGCAAGGGAAGATGACGTCGCGATATGTTGGCCCTTTTGAGATCACCAAGCATATTAGAAAGGTGTCTTATAATTTTTGCATAACATCTCCATTGAAATCCATCCATGAAGTCTTCCATGTCTTCCAGTTGAGTAAACACAACCCAAATTCATATATTGTGTTGAGTTGGGAAGAACTGAAGATAGAGCTTTGGTTGTTAGTTTTTGAGTGGCCAGTCCAAATAGTGGACTCGAAAGAGAAAGTGCTTTGAGGGAAGTCTATTCTGATTGTCCTAGTTCATTGGAAGCATGGTAGGGATACACCTGAGGCCTAGGAGGATAATACATGGGTTGAGGAAGAGTACTCCTTCTTGTTCTATGATCAAGTTTTAGGTTGACTTTCCGGGGTGGAAATTCATTCAGGGTTGGGAGAATTGTCACACCCAAGTCCTTCATCTAGGGTACTTTTTTTCTACATTATTATTTGAAAATATTTTACCCCCTATGAATACCCTAGGATCCCTTTAAAATTTATAGATTTTGGACACTTTTTGAGTGGATAAAACGGGTAACACGGTTTAGGAAAATGCTTTTCTAAACCGTTCTAGAAAAATGTGTGGCCTTGTACATATCATTAAAAATGTTTTTAATTTACAATTTTTCCCTCCCACGATTAATCCAAACACACCTATTTATTACCCACATAAAACCTAACAGCCATGGTAGCCCTAAAATCCTCTCAAACCCTCATTGGAACTCTATTTTTAAGGGGGATTTGGTGGATGTACTTCACAAAATCTCAAGTAATTGTTTCTCCCTCATAGTTCCTCCAATTTTCATGAAGTTTCATAAAATTTCCTTGAAGTCCCAAATTAGCAGAGGGTATGGTTTTAAACCTAGGGTTTAACTTTGAATGTTTATGCTCAAATATTTTGATTATATCCTTGATCTACCTTCAATGAGGTGCGGTGTGGTGTGATTGAATTTTCACCCAAAGGATTCAAGTTTTAACAATTTCAGTAGGTGATTCCATGTGTATGAAATCATTCTAAGTTATCTTTATTTGTTTATAATATTTTAATGTTTATATTTTTATATTGTTTGTGAAAAAATGGGTTTAATTTTATTTGTAAATAAAATTACGTTTAAGATCCATTTTTATGTGAATTTGGCGTTTTTTGTAGAAATATTTTATTGGTTCATTTGGGGCTACCCTATAACTACTTGGTTGATTTTATTGAAATAAATTAGTGTTGAAAATAATGTTTTAATGTTTACATCCTTTGGTTGTTTATTTGAATTTTTTTTAATGGTTTTTGTGAAGCATGTGAACTTTAAGGGCCATGTTTGGGTGAAAATGGAGGTTTTACAAAGATATCACTTCATGGTCCATATTGGGCTTCCCTATAACAGATATTTTTTAATTTAATTGAAAGTTATTGGGATGAAATGTTTTTTTGAGGACTTATATATGTTCACATAGTGTGCAATGTGGGGATTTTGATGAATTTGTGGTGCAAAACAATGCAATATTTTGAGATTTTGTTTTATTGAAAAACAATTTTTTGTTGTTGCGTGTTTTAAGTGATATAAAGGGTTTATAGCTACTGTATTGTTTTTATGTGTCTAGTACTGATGTTTTTATATTAAAAATTATGTATTTATCATGATAAATTGTTTTTATCACCATGGTGGAAGCTCAGGTACCTAGGTGTGTGGATATGTTATAGTACGCTAGTTATTCGGAGCAGTTTTATCCCTATTTCAATAAGCTTTTCAGATAACAAAAACTATAACTAAACTATATCAATGATGTTCTGGGACCACAAGGTTATGGGTATGTTCCCTAATAGTGGATCTTTCTTGGGAAATGATTGTGACATAGATATTTTACACCAATGTATGAGGTGCATAAGGCCTGAGACTATCTAGTGCCTAGGGGTGTTCCTGGTTTCAGTGATCTTTGGATTTATGGTATTTACTGTTGTATTATGTTGTGTTTGTCTTTAAATTACTATATATTACATGTATGATTCGAATGATTTAACATTATTACTATTTAAAAAAAACTATTTACAATTGAATGTTTCATTTCTTGGAATTCATCGCCGCTTTTCCTTACATATTAAAACTGCATGTTTTTTCACCTTGTATAGAATAGTCTTTGGAATATTTTGGTGGTATACTATTGGGATTAGTATCAAACCCTGCATAAACCCCATGGGTGTATGTAGACTGGTTGTGTTTGACACAGGTTAAGACAAAGCCTCAGGTGAAGGTGGTTTATTTTGTTAGTCCCCTCTTATGGTGCGGTGTTGAGGAGACGGCTCAGGGGTGATGCCCCCTTGTCATGTGGGGTATTTGTGGATGATTTTCTACTTATTTTATTTATGTTTGGAACTATTTTAATTTATTTAAAACCATCTATTCAGATCTGGTATCTATTAAGGATCATTTGGAATGAAAATTTCATATTCATATTATTGATTGTGTTTTATGTTTTATTCTTTCATACTTGGGTAAATCATTCCCAATACAAATTTATTGATACCTGGGAACATATTTCAAACCATGGTGATATGTTATTACCATAGTTCCTTATCATGGGATTGATTTGGTGATGGTATTAGTGGAGAATAGATCTGTTTTGTGTCAAAATGGTATCAGAGAAGGCCAATGTTTATTGGTTATATTACAATTTTTGGATGAGTCGGGATAAACATGACATAGGACTATTAGAGCTTGGGGTTTTTGTCACGAGTAGGGTAACTATCCCACACCTCTTATTGTATACCTTGAGTCACCTGGGGATGTTGCAATTGTCTGATTGATTTTAGTTTGAGGTGACCAGTGTGGGCTGTAGACCACACATGGACATCAGGCCGGGGTGGAGTACTCGTTTCTTTTTTATTAATGGTGTTTGTGAAGCATATGAACATTAAGTTCCATGTTAGTTTAAAATTGAGGATTTACAAAGATATTAATTCTTGGTTCATATGGGGCTTCCCTATAACTGATCATTTTGTTTTATTGAAAATTATTTTGCTACATTTTTTTGGTGACTTATAAGTGTGAACATAGTGTGAAAAGTGGGGATTTCAAGGAGTTTTGGGTGAAAAACAATGCGAAATTTTGAGATGTTGTTTTATTAAAAATAAAAAAAATTGTGTGTGTTTTAAGTGGTATAAAGTGTGTATAGCAACTGTATTGTTTTTATGTGACAAGTAGTGGTGTTTTAATATGAAAAGGTTTGTATGTATCATGCTGAAATTGTTTGAGCACAAAGGGAGAAGCCTAGTACCTTGGTGGGAGGATATGTACTAGTCCGCTATTAATCAAGAGTGGTTTTATCCTTGTTTCACATAGAATTTTGGATAGATAAAAATCTAACTAAACTATACAGATGATGTTTGGGGACTACATGGTTATTGGTATGATCCCTAATAGTGGATCATAGATGGGAAATGATTCTGACATTGATATTTTACACCTAGGTACATGGTACATAGGGCCCGAGACTATCTACTGCCAAGGGGGGTTCTCGATTTGGGTGCTATTTATATTTGTGGTATTTAACCATTTCATAGGGTGAGTTTGGTTGTAAATAATAGTATATATCATTTTTTATTAAAATGTGTCAACATTTTAAATATTTTATTTTGAAAACTTTTTACAATTGAATGTTGTATTTCATGGAATTCATTTCCACTTTTCCATACATATTAAAACTACATTCTTTTTCACCATGTATTGCATACTCTATGTAATATTTTTTTGGTATACTATTGATCATTGGATCACACCCTACATACACCCATTATGTTTATGTAAACTTGATTATGTTTGACACTGGTAAAGGCAGGGCCTCAGGTGAATGTGGTTCGGGCTGTTAGTCCCCTCCTTTGGTGCGGTGTTGTGGAGACAGCTCGGGGGTGATGACCCCATGTCATGTTGAGTCTATGTGGCTGATTTTCTGCTGTTTATATTTTTTCAGAACTCTTTTACTTTATTTAAAACCGTGTATTCATATCGGGTTTCTTGTAAGGCTCATTTGGCATGGAAATTTCATATTCATATAATTCATGGTTTTTAATGTATTATTCTTTCATACTCAGGTAAATCATTCCCAAACAAAATTTATTGATATACAAGAACATTTTCTAGACTGTGGGGATAGGTAATTCACTTTGGGCCTTGTCCTGGCTGAGATTTGGGGCTACTATTAGCAGAGGCCAGATTCAGCTCATGACATAAATATCATTTCTTATTTGATATGTCTATTTTAAAAATAATACATTTTGAAGACCATTATCATCAATATAAACATAAAATATTATAATGAAATAATTTATAAACATCAGGAGACCGTTTTCATTAAAACACATAAAGAGATATTAAAAAAAATCAAAATCCATTTTCGATAAAAACATATAAAAAGAGATTGAAAATTTTTTAAACCGTTTCATTGAATATAATTTTTTAAAAATATTATTAAAAATTAGCCGTTTAAAATGAAAAAAAGCTTCACAGGATTGATGGTGGATAAATCCATACATGTCTTATAAGGTAAATATAATATTCCTATTGTACAATAAAAAGGATGAAAAATTCTTCATTCAGAAAGTGACAAGAAGATTCAATTAAAATCATTAGTTAAAGAAAAAAAGGTTTAATTTTTTTAATTATAATAGTATATTAGTATAATAAACATTGAAACCCTTTTTAGAAAACATGATTTTCTGACTTAAGAGAGGGTAATGTTTGGATTTATTAAAAACCCTTTCATAACTATATTATAATCCAAAGTGTAGAAATAAGGTACCAATAGATGACCATAGTATTACTAACCATAGGAGAATAAAATACATGAATTTTTTGAGATATGGGATTAAATATTACAACAATTGAAGAATATATGAAAACAATCTTTACAAGAAATGAGATCATTTAAAAAAACAATTATCACTTGGTAACTTGGGATTATTCTCTCCATGTAAGAAAGGAAAATGACGTGAATCTTTTGAAATTATGAAAATATGTATATTCATGATATAAAATGTAACATTTTATTATACACACCCTAAAACTAATTTAGGTGCATAACAAAACATGAGTCTTAAAGATGGAAAATTAAGACCAAATTATTTTACATATTTCGTAACTTTTGAATTATAAACACCCTAAAGTATAGTTATTAGAATGGATATTTAAAAACCATAAATTGAAATATATTAATAATTAATTACATATGAAGGTAGTATACACACCACAAAAATGAATGGGTGGTGAATAAAGCATATATCTCATAGAAACAATATGTGAGAATAAATCCTGTTACATTGTGTCTTGAATCTCATCGTACTTGTTAAAACTACATTTATAATAAATATTAATTTATTATAAATTTTTATAAAATCCTTATTCTTATATATAGTACTATATATGGTTTTATTATGACCTTACATTACACTCTTCTTAACAATCTTGTGATAGGATTTTACTTCGGGTGATATTTTCTTTATTCATTAAATGTGTCTTAATTTGTTATATCATTGGTCCTTATAAATATATAATGATTATAGATTTTAAATAATACTATAAATATAATTTATATTGATTATATATGTATTATAATAATATATATAATATATAATTATGAAATGGGATACAGTCTTCATTGAGAGAGTAGGTCGCACAAATGCATGAACGTTATTTCTTATTAATTTTCATTTTGAAAGAAAGAAAGTAAAAGAAATATATATATACATATATATTTATATATATAATTATTAAATTATATTTATTATATAATATATTTAATATATATTCTCTAAATCCATCCTAAATACAATCCCTATAGTGTATGAATGAATCATAGCGCTTTGAGGGGGCGGTAGTCCACACTTCCTCAAATGAAATTATCGTATTAACCCAAAATGGAATGTAAATAAATTAATATATTTTAAAAAAGAATAAATAATATCAAATAAAAAAATAAATATAACATATTGAATATATAAATATATTTTCTATTCTAATTTCTACAATGAGAGGTGGTAAATGAAAAAATGAATAATCACCATTTAGTGAGGTCGTAGTTCGCCATACACAAAAACAATTTGTTTGTTACACATTAGATAGATTTGAGTGTGAGTGTAGGTAGAACAGTTAAAATAAATATATAATATTTTATTTAGGATACCATTTTTATATGATCATGTAATTGATATATTGGAGGGGTGGAGAAGTAAAATAAAAGAAAGGAGGTTAAAAGAAGGTGTTACCTCTTAATCAAGTAACTCCTTTTGGTTTGTTCCAAAAGGCTTCCTTAGAAGAATTTATTCCCAAAGGTAGGAATCAAGGATTATTTGAGGGATGTTTTTAATTATATTGGAAATATATTTTATTAACATAATAGGTTCGAGAAGTTTTAAGAAGAGGGGGAGGTGGTTGCCTTTTATAGGGGACGAGGAGTTGCACTCTTATAAATATTTAAAGAGAGAATTACACCAACATTTTTCAATATTCAAGTGGATCAAATAATAATAAAAATATTATAGAAGGGATTATATAGCCTAAATATGTCCATTAAATTGATTTTTGACCTGTTTATAGGTTGTTTTGGCCTTAAGGTTGTTGTTTGGTCCTTCATTAAGCTTAGTTTTACCTTAAATAATGCAATTAATTTTAATTATGTTCAATAATGTTTTTGTTCAAAAACTACATTGAACTTATTATACATTATAAATTATGATGATTGAAAATTTGTAATCCATTTTTTCAAATTAAAATCACATAATTGGAAGAAAATAATTTAAAATTAATCCCGTAGTCATGTTGACGACGCATGTTTTTAAAGTAAAAACATTCAAAAGATTGATAAGTTTTTATATACAATTTCAAAGTGAAATTGGTTTAAATTACCCAAAATGAATTAACTGATAAAAAATATATGCAATTACACTTTTTACCAATTAAAACTATAATTAACCATATAAATAAATTAGATGAAAAAGTAGTTTTGAATTAAGATATAGTATTTTTAACTATTCATTAAAAAAGGAAACTTTACAGAAAAATACAAAAAAATTATCCTAATATAATTTCTACGTTTATCATCAGAAGTAAAATTTTATTTTGACATATTACATATATAAATGTTAAAAAATTATGATTTTAAATGTGTTCGTTGTTAAAAGGTGTTAAAACTACCTTTATAAAAATACGTTTTCATATATAAAATTTGGTTTTTTGTCTTATGTCTATAAAATATATTGTATTAGTACCAAAAATATTTTATTGAATATATTAAATGTATTTTAGACCAATATAATTTACTAATTTTAATTAATTTAAAATTTTAGTGTAAAACAACTTTGTGACCATAAAAATATCGATATTTTCCTTTATATTCAATATGATTGAATATTCATATTTAATTAACTGATAACCTTTGAATTAAAATAATATTTTGGAAAACCATATATTTTAATAAATTTGTTAATATTGTTCATAATGGAACATTTAACTGCTAGGTTCTAATTATCTCATTTATATAATTTTAAGAATAAAATGATGTCTTGTAGAAAGATTGGTGTTGCGTGTAACATATATCAAGTTGGTTTTCTACACAATATATGCCAATTTCAAGTTCCAGGTAACGTAATCCAATTCCGTGACATGTGACATGAATTTTTGACTTAATGAATTTTAAGACATAAATTAAAAATTAATTTATCTAAATAAAAAGGTCTATAAAAACTCAAGGTGTTACATGTTATGTTTCCAAAGATTGTAAGAGATTTGTCTTAGTTAAACATTTATTATGATGGAATGATAAGGTTTATGAACCATGTATATGTACCATCAATACCATATTTTAGGAATTATTTATTAAAAGAACCCCATAAATCATCATTCCATATTCATCTGGAAAGTATAAATATGTATATAGATCTGAAAGAGTCTTTATGTGGGACAATAAGAAGGGAGATATTGTAGATTATGTATCTTGGTTCTTGTTATGACAAAAAGTTGAGGATGGGGTAAACAAGTTAATGGGTATGCTTTAACAATTACTCATACTATAATGGAAATGGGAAAATATCATCATGGAATTTGTCATCGAACTCAAAAAAAATTAAAATCCATAGTTCTATATGTGTTTTATTTGATCCTCTTTCCAAGTCAGGACATATTATTGATAACATAGAAGATATCTATCTTGATAATCATTACAAAATAAAAATTATATAAGTGGAATGGTTTTTTTAGTAGAATAATCTATTGTATGTAATCATAATCTGCAGTTTACCTCAATGTTTTGGTGAATTAATCACTTGGATTTGGTTATAGAGTTGACATTTGATACTACTTATCATCCTCCGATGGATGGTCAGTTTGAGAGAATGATTTAAACCTTAGAATTTATGTTTACATTTTATATTCTTGATTTTAAAGGTGGTTGGTATCCAAAACTTCCTCTAGTCATATTTTCTTAGAAAACTAGATTTTCCTTAAGCATTAACAAAACTCCTCATAAATCTTTATATGGAAAGTACAGTAGAAAAAACATGTGTTTGGTTGAAGTAAGTGAAATAAATATATTACAACCTAAGTTATCTATGTAAATGGATTAGGTGTTTTGAGTTATTTAGTAGAACATCAAGGAAGCTCAGAGTAGAGAGAAAATTTATGTTGATAGTCATTTATTTATATCTAAAATTAAATGGTGGTGAGAAGGTATTCCAATGAATTAATCTACTGATGAAGGTATTGAAATTTGGAAAGATGATAATTTTGAGTCCTAGGTATACTTTTCCCATTTATATTCTAATTGTGTAGGGATGGTAGCTTATTAACTGGGGAATCCAATGAAACTCTCTCAGATTCATGATGTAATCCATGTATCTATACTAAGTAAGTACATACATGGTCCTTTATATGTACTAAACTCATATATTGTACCATTATAGAACGATCTTTCCTATAAATAACAACCAATATAAATATTTGGTTATAGAGACAATGTTCTATGGAACCAGAAAACTCACCTACTCCATGTGCTCAAGAATAAAAAATAAATTTTATGAAGATGCATGGGAAGCTAAGCATGTGAAAAAATAGTGAAATATTCATTTTTATATATCAGATTTATGGAATTATGAGGTTTAAATTATTTTCTATGGGGTTATAATGTAACCACCTACAATTTTATAAGCTGTTTCTTTTTAAATAAATCAAATTTCATGGATATATTGATTTAAACACACATCCTAGATTAACTGAACCACAAAAATCTATTTAAATATTATTAAGTGAGAATTATTTAATTTAAAAAATTAACATTTCAAAATTATCTTAGTTTTAATTTATCTCATTTTTCTAAAAAGACTTATTTTTCACTTTATATTGAAAGATATTGATTTATCAAAAAATATTATCTCTTTTCTTTAAATCATGTATTAAAAAAGTATAAATATATTTTCTATTTGGTGTTTCATTTGTATAATATCAATTTAAGTTAAAATAATATAATTAAGGTCATTATAATCATCATTTTACATGATTTCATTATTTGTCAAAATTTAGGCTTAAAACACAGGTTCTTAGAAAACTATTTTTCATCGCATTTTGAAAATTTATTTTTAAATTAATTTCTATAATTTAAAATAATTTAATTAGATAAAATTAAATCTATATTATGAATCAAGGGGATCAATTTTGGAAATTGGTACCCTTTTATTTTTAGGCATTATGAATAGTTATCATTCTAAATTTATCAACTATGTAAAGGGAAAATCAAGTAATTAGTGTTAAAAATAATGTGATGAGGCTTTAAACATCAAAAAATCAAATGAAATTATATATTCTAATCATAATAATTCACCCATATCTATTAAAATTGTATTATATGAAATTTCAGTTGTATTTGACTATAGTAATATCTTTTCTATTGTTTTATGTAATAAAAATTCCAAAAGTTCACTCTTTTTCTTTTGATTTATTTTATATTTTCTCATTAAGATAATAATATGTTATAAATTAATCTATCAGTTTGTCTCTAACATAATATATATGTTTTTATGAGAAAAACTATTTTCACTTTTAATTAATTTTATAATTACCATAAATGTTTATGCAATTCCAATACTGTATTTGTTCATGTAATATAAATGTAAAATAAATATTTCTAAAAAATTTAAATTTAATATAATTTTTCTAAATAATATTATTCCATAAAATTTGTAGATAAATATAACATATTTTTTATTTTTTAATGTATTATATTCTGATTAATTTTTTTTCTTAGTTTATTGAATGTGAAATTAAAAAATGTTTCAAAAATAACATAATTTATATTTTATGAAAATATTATTTATTAAATAATTTAAAAATCATAAATATTTTAAAATAGAATAAGATAGATAATATATGGTAAAAAACTTCTTCCCTTAACCATTAATGAACTATATTTCACCTTATAATTAAATTTATGTCCATTTAATACTGAATAAAGTTTCCATGGTTAAGGTTGAAATTGGTCTAATGAGGTGTTAAAACAAAAGATAAGGTTAAAATACAACATAAAACAATCAAAAAGTTATTGGTTTAATGGATTAAAACAATATCCTATATTATAATACAAATTATTTCCTCATGGTTCCACTTTTACATGAATATAAATTTTTCATATTTGAATGTATTTATAAATTCTCTTTGTATCCATTTCCTCTTTTATAAAAGGATGACCCTCCTTTCACCTTTTTTCACCATCGTGAGTCATCTACCTTGACCAACAGATGACCAATTATCTACTCCACTTCCAAATCCATGAATTACTATTTATCATATTATTTAAATATCATTCCATGTAACCTTAATAAGAGATGTAAAAGAGGTCTATAAATGAAGAGGTAATCATCTTACCCGACATCATTCAGCTTATTTCTTCTTATCCCTCCTCCAGATATGTGATATTTGTCATAGAATAATAACTTATGTAAGATAAATATACTAATATTTTATTATTATGTACCCACCATTATCTACAAAATTTTCAATCTAATTGGAAGTGAATGTATTTCTGATGCATACATGTGGACTACTGCCTCCACGTAGAGATACATTTCATTTTTTAAAACAATATTTCCCGGATGGTTATAATAATGGGTTTAATTTTTATATATTATAATTTTAATATAATTATACTCTATTAATTATAATATAATATTTACCATATTACTATCCCAACTATTATAAAATAATAACATTTCTCACGTGTAAGCGTAGACTACGACCTCCATAAATAGATGTTATTCATTATTCATTTATGATTTATATGGATGGTGATAAGGATATATTTAATGAATATATATGATATATATGATATATATGATACAGTAATAATTCTTAAACTTTTAATTATTGTTTATCATTTTTTCATTCCCTCCCCCAAAAAGTAAAATATGTGTTCATGTGTATATAAGGCCTATCGACAACATGAATAATGTATTTCATCATTTTATCCCTACCTTTTATGGATAAATATATATATATATAATGGAAATATTTGATATTTATATCTTCATTTACAATATGAATATGAATTAACCATGATCAAAGTACAAGGATTGGAACTACCTAATCAGAATTATTATGAATAATGAAATAGTTAACACTCGGAAATGATGATTTTTATAAGTAAATTTTAGTAAATTGTAATTGAAATGTTACAAGTGGATCATATATTATTTTATAATAATGTAAATTGTTATTTTATATAATTATAGTAAATTTAAATTTATTATACATGATGTTAAAAGTGATTTTTAAGGTATTTCAACTCGAGGTAAGGGTTCGATGTTACAATGTCATTGTTTACCATGATTATTTAAAATTTAGTTTCCAATGATGAAATTTAATGATATATCTCTTAGTAATATGATTAATTTTATTATCCTCCCAATGTTTATATATATTACATAATTTATTCGTTTTCATTTATTTATATTATCAAGATACTAAAAGAATGTTTTTAAGGAAAACCTATTTTATTTCTCTAATCATTCAAGAATATATTTTCATCCATATTTGTGTTTTAAAAAAACCAAGAATATGTTTAATATTTTCACATTTCTTAATGTCATTTTACCCATTATTTAATTTTTATTATTTTTTTAAAATTGCACGTTCCTACTATTTTTTAATCCATATAATTTTGACTTTTTTCTAAAATTGTAAAACGAATATTTGTTTGAATGCAACTTAAATGGATAGAGTTTATCATCATTATGAATTCTAAATTATTTTAAGTTTAATTTACATTTTCCCAATGTTATATTAAATGAAAAAAAATTATTTATGATTTAGGTAATATTTTCATTTTAAATAAGCAGTTCCAAAATGAAAAGGGAATTTCCCTCAATAAATGTTCTAGGTGATCATTTAAAGGTATTATTGTCTATGATACCATCTAATTCATTTATTTATATGTATTATGATGACTATTATTAAAAATGAGTCAATAAAACACATTTCTTTCCCTTGGGTTGATTAAGTTATGATGAATCCATTATGAGCCTCATTACATTTCCATGTATTATGTTATGATTAAATTTGGAATTGTGTAAGAGACCTACATCCCTTCAATTTATTATTCTACAATGAATTTTTGTGGATCTTTCTTCACAAAAATGTATGATTCTCATTATATGATGGTTGGGTCCATATTTATATATCCCTCCAATGCATTTGGTAATGTTGGATATGTGATGAGATAATAAGGAATGGAATAGGAAGGAATCCCAATTCATTATGGTAAAAAATTCAGTATTATAGAGTTGTAACTGAGACTTGGATAATAAATAAATTATATTATTTTTTTATTTAAATGAAAAAATGGTTGTCTAATTTCAAAGTCATGCTCACAAGTCTTATATTCTTTGATTGATTTGTGATTAATGTATTATAAAATACCATGATTTATGAAATGACTCAAGATTCTAATCTATGATATAAAGGCTATGGTTTTTAAATTTCAATATCATGTTCTCATACCCTTATTCTCATAATATTCTTAAGTGGCCATTGATATTTCCCATCTATACACATAATGAGAATATGAGCTCTATATTTCTAATGTTTCCATTCACTGGGTTATAAAGATAGGTTTTATGTAGGGTATGTCTAAGAAGAGTACTATGTGGGAAGATATTTTTTTGGAGATACTGAAGATTTTTCATAAAATAAGAAAATTGTTTATCTAGTCTCCAATGACACTAAACCGTTATTTTCCTTAGGATTTTATTTATAAAATATATTTTATAATCTTCTATTCATATGTAAAATATAAGTATGGAATGTATGGTTTGTTGTATAAAACCATCATTATTCCCAATTTTACTACCAATTTCACCGTAAATGTGAATTTTTGTCTCCATATATAATCAATGATTCGATGATATTGGATCAGGATAATGAATAGGTTACCAACAGATGTAATAACATCATTTTTGTTCATGAAAATGGAACGTAATGTGTTGTGATGATATAAATGGGCCTTAGATGTGTCCAATGGGTGATGGTGGGTTGAAAAAACTATAGTGTAATAGTTTTTATATGTGTATATTTATATAAGGTAACTAGGTTGCATGTGATGGATTTTCGAGTTATTTTTCATGTGAAGGATGACCGAGCAAGGCCACATAAATTGTGGTGACAATGGAGGAGGTCAATAATAATGGTTCAGTGGTAATAATATGTTAAATTAGTGGATTTGTGAATGTGGAGGGGATATATATTTTGGTATTTTAATTCATAATCACAAATCATATATTTCTTGAAGAACACATCATGTACTCACCTCTACTAGTGGCTAGGTTTTTTATGTATCATATCACAAAAGGTATAATTTATTTACGCATGGCGTTAATTCCACTTAATATGACTCAACATATATAGGTTTAAAGTCTTATTTACAAATATATATACATAGAACATATGTATTAGTGGTCATAATATGTATACCTCAACCACTACACAATTAGGCCTAGTGACTATTCAAACAGAGTGAGTTATTTTCTTATTCAATCAAGGTACCTTTTTTTGAACATAATGTGTAGTCTAGAAATTACATGACTCGGGTTTTAGAAATACAATTCGAGTACTCTTTGGGTCTCAAACATAATTTCTCCTCTCAAATACATTGTCTAATTCAACCTCTATATACAATGATTAGTTTAAGTACATGACATGTCTATTTATCTAAATTAAAAGGTCTTGTTATGTATTATATATGTCGTGTACCATATAACATTGGTCATTTTATGTAATTTATTCATTGGGACATAAATTTTCTCATGTGGGGTAGTTCATTTATATAATCATTATTCCTAGTAAAAGATGGTAAATACCTCTTTAGCATCATATATTAGATGTTATGTGATTCGAAAAGTTTTGTTTCCTTATCTCTTTAGGATCGATGAATCAAACCAGACAAGATGGGAATATCTAACCTGTGGTTGGGATCTCCCCTGGTGGCATGTTGATGATTAGGAATAGATCACATATATTCGAGACACAGTTTTATACTCCACCATATTCATGGGTTATAGGTTCCTTGCATCCTTAATGGGGTTGGTATTCCCTTATACCTCAAATTTTGTGGGTCTCTAACAATAAAAAATGGTTAAATAACTCTCTCAACTCAAGGGGCATGGGTCCAATATCAATGAGGTTAGGTACACCCTCATTTCACATGATCTACATGAAGTGTTTTAGGTATCGGATAGCTATTACTGACCCCTATCTATTAGGGAAATGTGGGTCCCCATAACAATTTCTCATAGTTGATGTGGGTTTTTATGTTGGGCAATTAAGATTCTTGGGTTTCCTACTATGTATGATTTTCCATTGGATGGGATATAAAGAGAAAGAATATTTTTATGTATCAAAATACATATTATTAATGATTATCTAGGTTATAGTTTAAAATTATTTTTCAGATGAAATGTGTTTTTATTTATCCTTAAATAATTATAGAAATCCTATAGGTTATTAAAATACACACCCTCACATTGATTTTTCACCCATGGGTTTTGTATTTTTTTTGTTTTTCAGATGAAGGCTTCTTTTGTGGAGTTATTCGTTAGAATGGATTTGGTGGAATAAGGGTGTATCAATTATCATTGGTGACATGTAAATGATGGTGTTTAGGTTGGTAATTATTCATCAATGAGTCTCCTTATTTCTAGAAGTACTAGGTTGGTGTACTTTTCATGGTGATGGGCATATGTTTCCCCCATTTTATTTATATTACTCCCTTCAACATATTATTTGTATGATTAGAATGTGTCAGATAAATTCCTTTATTATAGTAGGTTTTCTTATTTAGTATTTATTATTATTATATATCATATGAAAACGTATGGGGGTGTGCAAGTGATTTTTTCTAAGGTCTCCTACACTATGTGATATTCCTACTTGGTTCTATTCACCATTCCACAGCTAATGTGAATAGATATTAAGGTGGAACACTTGGTCCAGTACCATCTTAGGAGGTGACCTAATTTTTTCTATCATGTAAATGTTTTTTTAATTTATAAATCTTCATTTCCAGAAAAGTCATGTAAATATTTAATACATAACATTTCTATATATATAAATTATATTTTTTCGTTTTTTATCTTTAAAAATAGGGAGATTGGGTGTATGTTTTTATGAATTAATATAATCTAAACACATCTTAGTTTGGATTCGTATATAAATATAAAACATTTTTTCTAAAGGTATATTATATGTTTCAATATTAATTAACAATTATCATTAATAATTTCCCAATGGTCGTATTTTTTGATTTATAATAATTATTGTTGAAGACTTATTTTTCGTAGATAAAATAATTTTATTAAGTATTTCAATGGTTATAAATTTTTTAAAGATGTTGATCTTATATTGTGAAATTTTCTATCCCATTTATTTGAACATTATACTTTGATGATTATTTTATGCATGTATTTTTTAATTAAAAAAGCATACTGAAATTTTTATGTAGTTTTTTTTATAAAAAACGAATTTTATGATTCATTTATGTAAATTCATCGACTATATACAGGTTCCTAATAATATAGATTCCGCTTACATGAGTCATATATATTTTTACTAGTTATATTCACAATTATTTTAGTAATTTAATTTATATTAATTTGAATATATATATATATATATATATATTAAATTCACTCTTACTCAAGACAATATTTCACTTAATTAATGTTTGGCTAATATGAATATTCAAGTTACACTTGAATGAATTATATTAAATTAATTTTAAACTAATTTATGACCTTTATTAAATGGATTAATATATTTGAATAAAGAAATTTTAATTTTATTTTATTCAATTGTTATAGAGAGGTATGATTAAGTATTAAATGATTTATTTTTATGACAAGTTAATGCCCTTTGTAATGTTTATGTTAAATTCCATAAAATTTATTTCCCAAATTTTGTTAATGGAAATTTATATATATATATTTTGAAAATATATTTAGATAATTGAAATATGTTTAAAGGTTAAAAATATATATATTTATCTAGTAAGATTAAATGTTACATATTTGAGAAAGATTTGTGCGATGAGTAAGGAAAATTAAGAACTGTGTAATATTATTGTGTATTAATTTTCAAAAGGGGCATGTACCAAAGTGAGGATAATGTTTTCTATTACTAATCTATTTATTGAAATATTCTCATTTTTTAAGCATTCTATCTTTTCATATAACTCATTTTTCAATTTTGTTCAAACATAATTGTGTACAGTAATCTATTATATTCAATTAATACTTTTTATTTATGCTTAAATAAAGACTTGTTATACAAAATATTGTATAATTACATCAGAAGGGATTGCTTTAATACATCTTAAAAAACAACTAATAGATATTAATATTAATATTAATTGGCATAGTTGTAAATGTCCCTAGATGAAAGGATATTGAATAGAATCGTAGATCCTATATTACTTGTTAGGGGCATGGAGTAAAGCATTATCTTGGTAACCCAAAACCACTTTTAAATCAATATATGTAATTATATATATTTGATTTCACTTTAAAATTTTAAATTATCCTAAAAATTAGTAGCATGTATTAAACTGAAGTAGAATTTATTGATTTCAAATGGTAATCTTTGGAACTCAATTCACCACATCTTGATTCTTTTAAAAGAATAACCAGGGAAACAAAATCAAGTCAATCTATATAAAAATTTACAATTATAATTTGATAGTGAAAATTTTATATCTCATTGAGACCCCACTCATGATAATATCAATATATTTTAACAAGACATATTTGTATAGACAAAATATGATATATTAATACATATAAATATTTTATATGAACTTAAATGAGGGTATATTGTGTTTTAAAATATATGGTAAAATTGGAATATGGTATAGTGATTGAGTTCATGGGAAGATGACACATCATCTTGTTATTTAAAATGATATGGACTCATAATATGATTATTTTGTTGATTTTTTATTCATTAAAGATTTTAATGAATGTTATACTAATGAGATGTAACCTTCGACTATCATGAGATGGAAATTGATGCTTCATATCTTAATATAATGAAGTGAAACATGAGTGCCTATAAAATTGATATGATCCCAATGATTACAATGTAATATTTTAAAAAAAATCCATAACACTCTTCATGATCGATCATCATTATTTTGTAGGAAAAAACCCTATAACCCCTTCAATAATTAGCAATATTCTCAACATCAATGAGAATCCGATGGTTGATGTAAATCAATTAGTGGTAAGAAGAATATGGATGTTTTTTAAGTGACCACATTTAGGATTATTCTGATGTGTAATGTTTGTATTACTAGTAATTATATGTATTATATATGTTATTATTATTCATTCATTTTGTTACAGATGAATAAATATGGTAATTATCATAGGTTTAGTTCACTGTAAAGTTCATTCAATGAACACCCTAAAACAAATCATTAGTATAAAATAATTTTTCATCAATGTATTTATATATTATGCATCTAGTTTTTTTATGAAAAAAATATATTTTATGGTATATAGGTGTATATTATAACATATGATAGGATGAATTAATTTTTTATTTATTTAGTCACTACATAAACCATTTTTATATCATGAGGTATGATATGACTCAAACTCGCAGATTTTTTTGGGGTTTTAAGATACAATATTTGATATTCTAATCTATTAAAGAATCCCATTATTTTTTCAAAATATGGAATTGTATCATATTGGTGATATACAAAATATCATCAAATACGATAGGTGCATTATTATTGTACCTATCAAAAATGTTATATTAGTCTCATATTACTATAATAATCCAATTATTAGTTAAAAAATATAATATTTTCCTAATATGCTAAAATATTAATATTATTCTTAGATTATAAAATGGACTATTTTTTTTAAAAATGATATGTGTTAGGCTATTTAAAATTATATTTTTATATCCAATTTAAAAAAATGTTTATATTCATATATCTTGTTTTGGAAAATAAATGCATTTTCAATTTATATATTTTTTCCATTAAAATATTTATGTTTATAAAATGTTTTTTAAATATGAATACTGGGTAATATTAATTTATATGATAAATTGATTTTATATTTTTTTATACCATGAACTACATGTTAGGTGTGAAAATATAATATTTATTTTTCATCTATATTGACCCATATTAATAATTAATTTTATTAGCTTTAATTTATTTGTTAATAATAGTATATTAATATTTGGATTTATAGTTATTAAAAATAATTTCTCCCTTGAGTAAAGTATCACAAGGGAGAGTTACTTTGGGATGGACATCCCATTGGTTTGAAGGTTTTTTTACATATTATATAAATATCATGGTAAGCTATTTGTGGCTCAACACATAATGATGTATAGATTTTAAATCTCATATAATTTTAAATATTTTGAAAAATATTTTATATAACTTATGATTATGATTAATTTAGATATTTGTGAATTTTATTCGTCAAATATTTGGTGACTAATACATACTACGGTTGATTAAATAGTTATGCATGATCATGTGGTAATATATTAATTTGGTGGATGAGATATGGATTCCAAAACAAAATATTTGGAGGAATGTGTACACAGAGGAATAAAACATTAGCTAATAATTATTTCATATGAGGATGTTCTAATGAAAATAATATATATATATATATATATATTATGTGTATAAAAATAGTGATAATATTAAAGAAAATACCTTAAATAGAATATTTTAAATTCCTTTTTAGGTATCTAATATGAAGACCATGATTATCTAATTGTGTAGGTCATACGATAGATGGGTGCCCATTAATTTTTATCAGTATGGAATAGTGAATATAGATAACCATAAGAGTATGGTAATAAAAAATTTCTATGACTTTTGGGTAATACATAATTTATAATCCATAATAATTAGCATACTTAATGAATGTAGTTGATTTTAAATCCACCTAATGGATTCAAAAAATGATTTTCCACTCAACTCTCAAATAATCACAACTATTATTATTTGTTTGAATTCCTACTTAAATAAATAAATGATGACATTAATTCTAAATAGAAATCATTATGTAGTAAAATATCGATCTTAGAACTCAAAACGGATATGATGTACAAGGTAATCATTTTATTGATGGTATCATTATAAAAATTCAATAACTATAAGATATTAAACATGATACTCACCAAAATATATGTATTTTTTTTAGATTGTGGAGTATATCATGTTAGTTTTATTAAAATCACATTTATCTATGACCTATAAAATATTTACATATTTTTATCCAGGGTTGAGAATAACTCTCAAAGGTAGGTATTCTGATAATTTTAATGTGAATGTTATAGATGTAAATATTACCAAATCTAACTCTAGTATATTAGATAAAAAGGGTGAGTATCATCTTTTTGATGATATACATAGACTCCTAGATATGAGGGTATTGATGAAGGAATTAATATAACATCATATTATAAAGGGATAAATATTTTATATGTTATTAATTAGAACTTATGATCAAAACCTATCCAGTAGATCAGTGCTATAATTTGAAGATTCCTATGGTGTTTCCACTATAAAATAATATTTTATGTATCAATTTATTTGAAAAATATTATATTTAAAATCATTATTATTAATAAATATTAATATATATATATAAATGAAATATTTTTTATAATTACAAATATTGTAAATGGTTTATATATTTTAGATATGGACAATTAGGTCTATGACATTCAAAATAATAATATTATGGCATATTCTAGTCCCTTCTATGTTTTTTGTTGTCGCCATTGACATGTAAATGTGAAACAAATCCAAATAATCAATATATATTTACTATTTTAATCATCATACTATATATTAACAGATATCTGAAAATATTTGTTTTCTGGAAAGATTTCCAAGACACATTATAATGGAAAATGTGAGAAGGTCAGTGGAATTTTGGACCTCATATATATTGACGCCTATGTATTAATGAGTTCACAATAATGTAGTGGTTTTAGATACATAGTTATTTTTTTCAATAAATTTAGTTGATATTGTCAATTATTTATAATGACACACATGGTTTTGTTTTTTGAAAAGTTAAATGTGTTTTATGAGGAGGTATAAAATAAATTTTTAAATGTTCAAACATTCTTCTGTATTATTAAGGAAGTTAATAAATGAGATAGAAATTTATTGATCATCTGGGAGATTGTGTAATTATTCAAAAACTCACTCCTTCTGAAATAACATAGTTTAATGGTGTGTCAGAGAAGAGACATCTTCCTTATTGGATCTCTTTTTATCGATGATGAGTCATTATGAACATCTTATTTCATTGTAGGGTTATGATTTAGAGATAGTCACATTCATATTTAATGTCATTCCATCTTAATAAGTCATAATTATATATATGTTATATTGACTAGAAAACATCAAAATATGTCTTTTATGGGTATTTTGGGTGGTGACACATACACAAAAAAATTTACATAAGACACACTTTACCCAAAGTCTAAAAAGTAAATGATTGTTTTCTATTCCCAGTTAAGGGATGCGGTTTCTATATTCCTTAAATGAATTTTTTTGGATTTATTTTCAATATTAAATTAGAAGGACTATATAAATCATGGTGTTAATCGGAGGAAATATAATCTTAATGATATCAAAGACAAACAAATATCAATTTTTCTTGAGATTTATTTTGATCAGAATCTATAAAATGGGGTGGAAGAATAACTAAACCATGTTACACATTAACAACTATGGTATAGTTTTATTTGTAGGATCCTAATAGATATATATTTATTATTTAAAATTATGATTATTAACATTTATATGAGATGATTCATAAATCTATCAAGAGTCCAACAAGATTTTTGATTCTAATAAATGGTTAAATTCCATCAAATCTGATTTTGAATCCATGTTAACAAAATATATTTGGATCATGGTGGATTAATTAAAATGGGTAATATAGGTAGATTAAAATATGTTGTTCCATATGAAAACTAAAATAGATGGTAAAGTATCGACCTAAAATGAACTTCTTGTGGGAATGATTAAAAAATATGCATACTATTGGCAATAAAGAAGTCATTTCACTTGTTGCGAAGATAAAACTCATTCATAAATTAATTGTTTTGGAAGATCATTTTGTATATGAGATATATCAAATGGTTATCGAAACCAAATTTCATGATGCTAATATATCCAAAGATATGTATATGAGACATCCTATAGATTTTAAGGTGCAAAAGGACATTGCTATAATTTAATCTTGTAAGAGTCAATTTAGAAACTAAAGTAATCCCTTTAGTGTTTTAATATCCATTTTGATATTGAAATAAATAGTTTTTACTTATTTAAAAGAGAAAATGACTATTGTATACACAAATTTTTTTGTGGGGTTGTTGTAGTGTTTTTGATAACTGTATGTTGATTAAATAATCTTATTTTGAAATGATATCCTGTTTTTACACTCTTTAAATATGTGGTTGGGTGGATAATTATCCATGGATGACATGAGTGATTTATCCTGGAAAGTTGGTATGAAGATCATTAGAGATATATCTAAGAGGTTACTTTGACTTGTTCAAGACATATAAATTGGTATAATGATAATGTGGTTTATCATAAATAACTCAAAAAATTGACTTCATCATTATTATAGGGAATGAATCATTGTAATATTCAAGATTCCTATTAGGAGTTAGAAAGGATGTATATTATTCCCTATGTATCCACCATATGATCTATCATGTATGATATGTTGTGTAATGGACATAATTTCTCCCATACTTATAGTATAACCATTATACACAAAATCATTCCTAATAAGTGTCATTAAAATGATGTTAAGAACATTCTGAAGTATTTGATAAAGACTAATGATATATTCCTAATATATGAAGGTGAGGATGAGATCTATGTAAGGGTTTAGACTAATTCATGATTCTAATCGAACAAATAATACATGAAAGCTAAATACGGTTTTGTGTTTTTCTTGAATGGAAGATATATCACTTAGAATAGTTCCAAATAGAAAACCATGGGGGTATAAACAATAGAGGGAGATTACATCATTGAATTTGATACTGTGAAGGAAAATCTATGGATTAGGAAGTTGATTTCTAACCTTAGCGATGTCCATATCATTGAAAGAGTATTTTAGGTTTACTATTATAATAATTAATCCATTACATATGTAAATGAGCCACAATCTTACCAAATTCAAAACATATCCTTTCCAATTTCAATCATATGGGATAGATTGTTTAAAGGTCTGATGTTAGGATATATTAGGTGAACACATGGGATACTATTACATATACATTGGTAAATCCATTATCATAGAAACACATGTGGGTATTGTTAAGTATATTCATATACCATACATAATAAATTTAATTTAGTTGTTTTAAATATATAATTATTTTATAAACAAATGTAACCATTGTTTATCATTCCTTCATCTGTGAAGTAATTTATATCACATGATTTGTTGAATGATAAAATACAATAGATTTATAGCTTTTAGCTGTTTTTATTCTAATATTATAAATAAGTAGTGTGGTTTATGATGATATTTTATGGTTAGTATGAGTTGAATCGTGTTCAATATACAAGAATTATATCCAATATTTTACAGATAGACACGTGAGTTAAAAATTAGAGAATTACTACTTTGACATCCCAAACAAATTATATATCCTGGAATTCCATAAAATCATCAACATACATTGGGGTTTATATTTTTTATAACACCCTATTACTAAGGTTAATGAGATACCGATCATAAGAAGCTTCCAAATTTGACTCATTTCTTACATATTATATAAGGCTTAGATAATTGAGGGGTTGTTTAGAATTTTGTTGATAATGATTTTGGTTGGATCTCACCCATGATGGGATTTATCCACTCCTATAAGGAGGAGTGAAATCTAGTCTATTAATTGAATTAAACTAAGGAAATTAGTGACCATGGTTATTTGATTCATAAAAATTGTGCACGGTTACATAGGTGAAGGACATGTCATATGCTCATCTTATAGACGAATATAATGTGATTTGTTTCCACAACATAGTCACTCTAATTCAGAAAATCACGAATAGATGATATTACCTATAATAAATTGAAATATTAAATGGATTGTGTACACTTATTATCATAAATAAATAGAATATATAGTTATACATTTGATTTATAAGATGCTTATTTTAGTGGAATTATATTTATAGTGGTATGAGTATATTTGATAAACATCAATATTGAACCCTTATAATATTGATTATAATTGATTATTTTCTATATTTCACTCTTTTCACACATTTATAAAATATTGAATTCAAAAAACTTGTACTACTAAGTCTAGTAGATTCACTCGGGTTGACCATAGGGTGAGGATTAATTTTTTGTAGGAGTGTTTATTCCAAAATGATAAGAATTTTATAAATAATTCTAAAAAGAATCTTATATAAATTCCCAAGTATTTTTTATTCTTTTATAAATTATATATGGGATTTTATTTTAATTGGAAGATTATTCTATATGTTCTAAAATTATGGTATTTCATAATTTATAATACTCCCCAGCTGTCTACTACAATTAGAATATGATGCATATTATAGGCTATGGTATAACTATATTGTATTGAAGATAGAGATGCTTCTGTTAGAAAAAAAATAATATCATACAATTAGCATATGATATATAGATAGAGTGTGTGGGACAATATCATTTCTTCCATTCTACATACATTGGTTTTGAATCATAAAAAGATTCATTTATATGTTTTCATATTCATTTAATATTTGAATGAATATTATACTAATGGGAATTAATTCATGTCTTCCATGTGATGAGAAACAATGTTCAGTTTATTCATTTAATACTGAGTATATAGAGTTTATATAAAATGTATATGATCCCTCAGTATGTTTCATGAAATCCTGATATCCCAATCAAAAACTCCCTTCAACCATGTTTAATAGTCATATAAATAGAGACGAAACTAGAACCCATTTCTTGTTATAAAATAATCTTATTATGAACCAAAATACTGATTTTGGGGTAAATACCTTCAGGTCAGGATGCATATACCTTCTATATAGGTTTCCACAATCAAGATTACAAAGAGGAATAAATGCTTGATTACATAGAAATACATGTACATTATATTTTCTCCATATTCATTCATGTAAATATAGTTTAAGAAAGATAGGTAATTTAGTGGGTTTATTTTTCAATAAACTTTATTTTATGAACACTCAAAAACATATAAATAATATCCATTCCAAAATTTGAGATTTGGCTATATTGTGGATTGTAGTATGGGATATCATGGGAGGAAATGTTTTTATGATATAAGATATCATTATCTTGTAAATATTCTAATAAACCATCATTATCATTATATAAAACAATATTTTATATGTTTATCAATGTATTATGATCATTTAATTATTAAATAATCAATTTATTGAATTAATCATATTTTTTAACAGTACAATGTAATTGAAAACATGTGGGGTGAGTATTGGAGAATCGTGTAAACCCTTAAAGAACCTTTATTTAATACTGGACACCTATTAAATAATTTCTCACAATTATATGAATAAAAATCAACATAGAAACCAATATTTTTCATACAAATATGTGACATATTAATATATAAATATTCATTATATTTTATATATAGGAAACTGAGGACCGTAAAGGTTTAGTGTATTTGGAGACTATATACACTATCTTCTTATTTAATAAAGGATCTTAAAAATCCACCACAAAGATCATCCCTTATAGTACTCTTCTAATACATTACATTCTTAAAATAATTCTTTATAACCGAGGGAAAGGAAAAATAAGAAAGGCTGATCTCAAATGTTGTGTAATGGTAAACAAGAGAGATATCAATGATTTCCTAAACATACCATGAGAATAAGGTTATGAATCAATGAGATCATAACATTGTCATATAAAATATGATTACGGCCTACATATAAGAATAAAAAATCATTTCTTTACTAGTAAAGGTTCGTTACCAAGACTACCATAGAGGATTGGGTTCACTATCCAGTCAATCTTATCCTAATTCATAGTTCACTCCCAAGACAATCATAGTGGGTAGAGTCTCTTACTAAACTAATTTTAATCCTCATTCCAGTCTATATTTATCTCATGAGATATCTATCTTTTTAAAATTCATTGGTGGGATATATAATTTCAATACCTCACATAACATAATAAAAAGCATACATATGGATTCCACAAGATTCTAAAACAATAATCATTGCATCATATATGGAAATAAAATAAATTTTATAAGCATTTTACAATTTCCTTATATCATAACATGTGGAAATGAAATAGATTTCAATACTGTGTCAAAATAATGTAGCTATCCATCTAAAATAAAAGTGTTTCATATAATAATTATTATAAAATCATCATCATAGTATATCAAAAAGATTACATTGTGTGTTATTGTCATATTATATCCCTATTAAATCATATGTAACCTTATTGAATGTTTCCATAGATGAAAAATTCTTATAAATTATCATTGGAATATTTCGTGAGGAAAATTAAAATTTTATGTTGAAATAAATTATTTAAAATATAATAACATCCAAAATATTATGTAAAAAATAAATATGAAATTAAATTCTAAAACATTTAATTGAATCTTAATATCATTGAGTAGCCATGATGGTGTGATATTACATTCATGTCATGTATGTTAAAATAAATATTACTGGTAAAAAGTAAAATGTACAGCATTCAGAAACAAAAAATAATATTTCTTTTAAGAAAATTTTGAATAGTAAATAAAGAGTAAAATATAATATAACCAATCATAGTATAATATTTAAAAAAATAGGGAAATTTTTTAGAAAACATTGATATAACTGAACAATTACTTTCGATTGAAGAGAGTAAAAATTTGGTTGTCCTTAGAAACATTATTTTATTTCTTTTAATTTCTTAATGAGATAAAAATTAGTATATAACAGCTAAAATAAAAGAAATAACATGGGGATAAGGAAACTCATGGGATTATTGAGAGATATGTCTTTCAAAATTCATCATCAGAAACATTATCATAAACAATCATAGTAAACAATGAGTTTGTCATACAAATATCTTACCTCATGTTTAACTTTCTTCAAAATCCCTCTAACTACCTATATAGTAAATTTAAATTAAAAACAATTGTATAAAAAATAATTTAAATAATTATAATATCATATTTTAACCTCATATGGCATTTCAATATTCATTTATAAATAACTCCTTTTTAAAATCATAGTTTCCCGGTGTGAACTATTTTATTTTTCATGAGAATTTTGGTTAATTTGTTGAATTCCTTATTCAAAGATTATTATTAAATCACATATAGAATTTAAATAATGGTATAAATATCATATATATTCCTTATATATATTTATAATCAACATTAAAATTTAGTGATAGAAATATGAATTACACTATTCATGGAGGTGATAGGTTGTAAATACTCATGAATGCAATATTTACTTTTCGATGGATGGAATGAAATAAAGGTAAATATTAATTTATCTTTTCATCACATGTTTTATATAATATATATCATATATATTCATTTAAGATATACTTATTACCATCCATGTAAATAATAAATGAAAATTTAATCATAATGCTTCATGCATGTGGTAGTCCACAGGTATGCAAGAGCGATGTTGTCATTTTCCAACATATGAGAATGTAAGAAGGTAGATATGATATAATAATTCCAGAAAAATATTATTACCTAAACTTCAGATATAAAAGCTAAATCCATAATATTATCCATCCTTGAAACATTGTGATGGAAAATGAATTTTCTTTACGTGGAGGTGGTACTCCACACATATGCATGAGTGATACATTCACATCCAATTTTATGGAAAAGAGGTTGAAAAATTGCGGTTCCATTGTAATATATATATTCATTTATTTACCAAAAATACTCTTTAATATCTTAATACATAATAAAACTTCCTGGATGAATTGATATTGATGAACTGTGAGCTTTATCCAATATAACCTTCCCCAAATCCGGTATTGATAGGAAACAAACGGTGTTCATGAGTCTTCTAATTCAACCATAGTTGTAGTTGAATTCAAGAATATTTCCCAAATTTTTTAATATCTACATATTACTTTTTTCCTCTTTAATAACCAATTTAATAGATGGTTAATCACTCATTTGAGAACGATAATATTTCTACCTTTCAATACTTACAGATCCATCCATTGAAAATATAGAAAAATTTCATTTTTTGTGCTCCTCATCAAAGATCAGATAGCATGATTTATTTCAACATAGATCATTTGAAAACATATTAACTTTCTTGATGTGTTAATGTATTGATCAGTTATAATCTTTAATCAACTCCAATAGTATTCTTTGGATCATATTCAACTATATTTGATAGAATATATACTTTAAAATTTTTTCATTAACATATATGTCAAACCATTATCTATAAATAAAATGCATCTATATATTTAAATAAGAAATTATAGAAGAAACAAAAAAAAGTTTATTAAAAATAAGTACACTAACTAACAACCACTTCAATTACTTGAAATTTTACTCACATTCATCTATTTAAGGTTTCATTGATCCCTTTCGAGTAAACATGGTGAGAGGATTAGACAATAATGAAAAATTATCTAAACATAATTAATAATATCTATCCAAACAAAAAAAACTAGGAATCTCATTCACAATGGTTAGTCTTGGTAAATTTTTTAATAAATTCCATTCTATATGGATCCACTTATATAACATCTCTTGAGATTATATTACCCATGGAAAAATATTATGTATCCAAAATTCATGCTCAGTAAATTTTTCTTTAAATTTTTCTTTATGGTATTCAAAAAAATTCTCAAATGATCTTCGTACTCCCCCTTTCTCTTTGAATATATAATAATATCATCTATAATGACTAGAAAAATTTAATCCAGGTAATAATATGAACACTATTCATTAAATACATGATGTTGATCGGTAAATTAGTTTGACCAAAAAGAATCACTATAAATTAATAGTGCCCATAACTTGTAAAGAAGGCCATGTTGGGTATGTATTCACTTTTGACCATAAATTGACAATATCTAGATCAAAGATCAATCTTGGAATGAAATTGATCTTATCATAATTGATTAAAAAATTAATTCACATGGGGAAGAGGATAATTATTTCATTGTGATCCTGTATAGTTCTTGACAAAAAATTCAGAGTCTTATTAAATAATATTTCTTCCTGATAAAAAATTAGTGCACACCAACCTAATTCCCTAAGATGAATTAATCCCTTATTATGATTCTCATGGAGTAGATTCATTGATTTATGAAACTCAAATAAGGATATTATATTTAGAGACTATTAAATAGGTGAAAACTTGGTATAATATATATTAAAATCCTAAATTCATGATTTAGTGGAAGACTATATAACTCTTGAAGAAAAATATCAAAATACTCTTATACAATAAGAATATAATTAATATTGACTTTCTATCTAACCATCTGAGATAAATACCCTTGCAAATTAAAATCAAGACAAATACATTGGTTGAAATTTCCATCGAAATTACATATTTATTAACTCCTTTATTAATGATCCAAGTTCAGTTCAGAATATCAAACATGACTTCCCTTCCTAGAAAATAGATGTAGTATTTATGTAAATAATTCTAATACATGATGAGGATAACATCAAATTAAACTAGAGGGATAACTATTTAATTGGTTGTAAATTCATTCCTAGAAAATTCAATTAGAGAATAATGCTAGACTTGAGATTTTATCATCATATCATTAAGTGTTTTCACTATTTATTCATAATCTATTCATTAATATGGTATTATAATACCCTTTCAAAATTATTTATATATAAAATAGGTGTAGACAATTGATCAAGTAGGACATTTGTAGTTCTAAAATAGATGGTATATAATGACCCATTATTTTCATACACTGATATCACCTTATAATTGAAGTATAATTATTATAACTTATAACAAAACCATGATAGGATTGTATAGGTATATTGTCTTTAGAAACTGGGAAAAATAAAAAACTGGTTTATAAAACATCTTCATGTCTCCCGTTTATTTCATCATAACTAGAGTCTTTTTTGGCATATCATACATAATACCCTTCTTCATGTCCTGGGGTAAATAAACATATAAAAGGGTGAGCTCAAATTCTCCGTAAGGGTTAACATATGTAATAACAATCATATCATATTCATTAGAACATAACATTTTAAAATCTTTTCCTGTATATAAAAGACCACAATATCATGTCATGGGATAAATACTAAAAGTGAAATGTAATCCCAATAATTATAACATAAGACCGTGAATTTTTTTTTAATACACACATAATAAGAGAAAATAATTTCATAATAATCAAGGATCATTACCAAGACAATCATAGTAGACAAAGTCCATTACTGAACTGAGTTCACTCCTCATTCTAGCCCTATATCGCTGAACTAGATTTACATTCTATTCTATCCATGTCTATCTCATGAGATATAAATATCTTCCCAATGAATTGGATATAGATATACATCCCACCCATATCATAATGAATCCATTCTTACATGTGCGATAAAAACATAAAAACATTCACCGTAGCATAACCAATGAAATCAAATCGGTTTCATAAACATAATTTTATCATGATTATATAAAACAAAATGGATTTCAAAAATAACATTCCATAATAAACACAATAATATCATAGTAATAGCAGGGATATAAACATAAACCTACATAATCTTAGATGGAAAATAATTATGATAAAACACATGAGCTTCATTCCTGAGGAAAATATCCTTTCTTCTTCAAAAACATTTGCTTTTCTAAAAACATCATGAAATTTTCAAACAAAAGAATTTAGTTGAAAATACACTTGTAAAATTGTAGAAGAATATTTAGGGAAATAAATAATTATGAATATATAAAAAACCTATTCATGACATAAATTTTATAAAACATTATCCTCATACTTTTTCTGAAAAAGTAAAAAACTACATCTTATGGTAAACAAAAGGAAGATTCCTTCCAAACCATGTATTAAAATTAAAAACCGGTAAAAATAAATTTAAAAATAGATCGAATAATAGTAAATATTATATGAGAATATTTTTAGAAAAAATGGACATGGATCATAAATATAAGCCTAGTAGACACTTTCAAATAAATAGTCTCGGATAAACGAGATTCGAAATGTAATCCCTTACCTTAGGTATGATATCCATCAAATGTATACGATCCTCCTATATGATGTTTTAAATAATATTAATTATTTATTTTGGAATCATAATCATTTTTATTATAACATTTATGATCATTTTTTCATCGGTTAGTTAGTAACATTTCATTATTACTCATTATTCAGGTATTAACTGCATTATGTTCTTATGTATCCTTTGATGGATAAGTTCATAGTCCTATTTTTAGGTTAAAGTTATATCATTTATATCATGGTATTATAATAACATATATCATAATTATTCATTCATTATATTTATATAATCATGTTTTAATAATTATTAAGTAGAATGAATCATATCGCATCATGGAGACGGTAAGCCGTACGTACGCACGAGCGATGATATCATTCCCAAAATTACTGAATGGTATTGAAGTGGATGTTGTATATAATCTCAACATTATTATCATGTTATAATAATTATATATAGTTAATATTACCACCATTATACCCATCCATCTAAGGTGGTGGTGAAGAACAGAATTCACCACGGTGTGGAGACGGTAAGCCGTACATACACACACGCAGTGATTTCATTTTCCATAGGATGGATAGAAGATGAAATAATGTTATTTAATATTTATAAAAACATATTAATATATTACTGATATTTTTTTATTGCTTTATAATTAAAAAACTGAACCATAGGAGGAAGAAGAGGAAATAAAAATTTGAAAGAATCAGTATAAGAGATTACTTCTTCCTTGACATGCCTCATTTAAATTTCTCTTAGGGCACTATAGTTGGTCTTCTGAGAAGACCAGAACCTTTAAATGTAACTAGGGATGTTGATAATAGAAATGGTCTAGGTTTTTCCAAGCATTGAGGCTCAAAATGGAGTGATGAGGAGAGGGAGGAGGTTCCCTTTTATAAGAGATAAGATGGTCACTTTAGGTAACTCTCAAAATATTAATATATTATATATTTATTTTGGACTAAAAATAGCCCAAAATTTATTTAATTCAAATATATGATAGTTTTTTTTCTAATAACCATAATTAAATAGTTTCTAGAAAAGTTTAGTATATTTTTTTATCCTTATGTTTTTGGTTTAACCATAATTTTTCCATTTTTAATCTTATCATGATATCATGTTATTTACAAATTTTCGGTTAATTTAAATATCATATCATGTCAAATATACCAGAAAACGTAATTTATGACATATTTTGACTTATATTAACTATTTGGCCTAATATAATATATTAGAGAATTTAATATCATTTAATAAACTATTTTATGTTTTAAGATGGAAATTGAGTCAATTTTGGACCCTATTCATACTTAAATTTTTTTAAAAATTCATAACAAAATGATTTCTTAGAAACTGAGCAATTAACATAAATATAATTTGTCAATATCATATAGAAAATTCTTGGATGATATCAAAATAAATAAATGACATTTTTGTAATATTTATAAACTCATTTATTTGAATCTATCATTAATAAAGTAATCACTACATCAAAATTGTGTCATAAATAAATATATTTATCTAATGTATAAAAATTATAAATAAAATATCATAATGTATGAAATATTTTCAGATTTCTAATGACTATTTATAGTCATTGATATTAGTTATATATCCCTATATTAAAATTGATTTATAAAAGATATATGTTTATGTTATAATATCTTTAATTAAAGTTGATTCTTATAAAATGTCATTTTAATATCCAAGTGAATCCATGGGGTCGTAAAATTGACCCAAGGATGCCAATGTTCATAAATATCTCATCCAATAATATTACGACACATTTTCGAGTAGTTTTATATTGTTAAATTATTATTTTTTACCCTTATTTACCAGATTTACCCTTTAACCATGGTAAATAAAATAATTACTCAAGTTACTGTTCATAAGGTCCAAGAAAAATGTACCTATTCAGAGAATTTGGACCTTATTATTCCAAATATAGAAAAAAAATTCCAAATTCAAAACATAGAAGTTGATCTAATTAATTTAAAATTAATCACACTGTTGAAATGAGAAAATGGATTTCAAAAGATTAAACATTGGAAAATATTGAAATTTTTTTAACTATGAATTCAATGTAAAATTAATGATAATGACATAAATTATATTAAATGGTAACAATATATTCTATTTACACTTTAAAACCATTCATTATTATAATCTAACCATATAAATTATCTCGATTAAAAAAGATGTTTTTAATTAAAATTTAGTATATTTTTACTATTCACTAAAACATGAAAGTTATCAAAAAAATATAATAAATTATTCCAAAGTAAGATTTTACATCATACATTAAAATTACATGTTAATGTTGTTATATTGAAATTATTAATGTCTCAAAAACATAATTTAAAATGGGTTCTCTATTCAAAGATATAAAATTAACCTTTAAAAAAGTAGGTTCTTATATATAAAATATTGTTTTATTCATACCATATCACTAAAATATCCATTGGATAAATATAAATAATATTTAATTTAGTATATAACACATATTTATCATTAATTTAATTACCAAATATAATTCACTCAAAAATAAAAATATCTAATGGTTTTATATTTTCCATAAATAATTAATAGCCAATGAATTCATAATGAATTTTTTAAATTTAGTTTTAATTTTTCCCACTAACATAACTCCATGACTATAACAATAATATTATATTTAGGGAATATCTTGGATCTTTTAAACTTATTATTGTGTTAATAAAATTCTATTAATGAATAAAAAAATTTTAAAGAAAATATTTCAGAAAAACATTTGTGTCTGAAATTCTACCTCCCTTAAACTAAATTACACCCTCTAAATTTGTCACTTGGAAATAAATAGATAAGGATACCTCCCCCATTTATTCCTCAATTTTTTATGTAGATTCATAAAATTGGAGGTACCTTCATAAAAAATTAACCAAGAGAGTGGTCTTGTTTCGAAGAACTTTTTTTCAACAATCGGAAGTCTCTATTAGTTGTTCTTCATATGAAATATCTTTCCCAAGTGGTATGACTCCTGATATTAGTATATGAGAAGGATTGGGTATGTACTTTCTCATAATAGATACATAGAACACATCATGAATATGAGTGATATTCAGTGGAAGCACTAATCAGTAAGCTATCTTTCAAAAATGATCTAGTATATCAAAAGGACCGATATACCTAGGGACCAGCTTTCCCTTCATTCATAATCTCATTACTCTCTTCAAGGGAGATATTTGTAAGAACACCTTATCACCAACTTCAAACATTGAGTATTTTATTCAGCTGTCAGCATAAAGTTTTGTCGAATATGATCTTATCTTAAGTGTTGTTGAATAGTCTTACATTTTCTACCATTATATTAACAATTTTAGGTCATAATACCTTTTTTTACCCAACATCATCCCATCAAGTTGGAGTTATACAATGCTTTCCATAGAGGTATTCATAAGGATCCTTCTAAATACTAGAGTTAAATCTATTGTTGTATGAAAATTCTACCAATGGTCGGTGTTGAACCCAACCACCTTTGAAAACCATAGCATAAGATCTAAACATGTCTTTGAATGTTTCAGCTTTCCTGTCACACTAGCCATCTGTTTGAGGATGGTATATAGTGCAGAATCATCACTTTATATCCAGTGCATGCTGAAGACTTACCCAAAACTTCAAGGTAATCCTCAGATCCTGACCAGATATAATGTAAAGTGGTACACCATGCAATCATACCACTTCCGTTACATATATCTGGGAAAGATGATCAAGAGAGAAATATTCTCTAATATCAATGATATTTTTCAACTTCGTATGGTGATCAACTATAACCTTGATATCATTATTTCCTTTGGATTTTTTCACAAGTCTAATGACAATATCCATAGTGATGGTTTCCCATTTCCATTATAGTATGGGTAATGGTTGTATCATCCCCTTAGACTTCTGTCTCTCAAACATAACTTTTTGATAAATAATGTGTCAAAAGAAATATTCAGTGACATATCTTTTCATTCCATCCAACCATAAGTACTCTTTCATGTCCCTATAAATCATTGTGCTTCCAAGATGAATAGATAATGAGTATCTATGAGCCTCATCCAATAGCTCCTTCTTTAATTTTTGTATGGGAGTAAAAAAAATGCAATTCCTAAACCTTATTATTTCATCACAATCAATGTTGAATTCAGGAATGTTTCTGACCATATTTTGTAACTCTACATCTTTTTTATGTTCCTATTAAATATTCACTTGTATAAATTCTTGAACATTCATTTAATAATGATATTATTTCTCCCCATCAATTAAAATTTCAAGATTCATTCTCTGAAAATCATTAAATATTGGATAATTCATGATCCTCATCAGGGATAATCTAGGATGGTCTTTTCGACTCAAAGCATCTGCCACCATGTTCACTTTCATAAGGTGTTAATGTATTGAGCAGCCATAATCGTTAATCAACTCCAACAATCTTCTTTGGTTCATATTCAGCTCCACTTGTGTGAAAATATACATTAAACATTTATAATCAGTATAAATATGAAACCTCTCACCATAAAAATGATGCCTCCATATTTTTAATGCAATAACTAATGTAGCATACTCTAAATCATTACTTGGGTAATTTTGCTCATGGATTTTCAACTTTAATGAGGAATAATCCATCACTATGTCATTTTCAAGAGAACACAACCCATCCCTTTCTTGGAATTATCACTGTAGATCAACAACCTTTCTCCACTATAAGGCAGTGTGAGAATAAGTGCACTAGCTAACCTTCATTGTAGCTCTTTGAATTTGTATTCACATTCCTCTATAAAAATGAACTTAACTTCTTTTCAGAGTCAACTTATTGAGTGGATTTGATAATCAAGAAATATCATTCACAGAATTTCGATAATATCCAGCCAAACCAAGAAAAATCAATATCTAAGTTACTATTGTTGGTCTCGACCATCTTTCAATATCCTCTTTTTTTGCTGAATCCGCATATATCCCCACTATTGAGATTATGTTACCCACAAATGAAACTTTTTGAAACCAAAATGGATACTTGGTAAATTTTTCATAAAGCTTCTCTTTTATCAGGGCCTTTAGTACAATTTTCATGTGATCTTCATGTTATTTTATCTTTGAATAGACAAGAATGTTGTCAAAAATTACTACAAAAAATTGATCAAGATATTCACTAAAGACACTATGCATTAGATCCATGAAGACATCAGGGGAATTAGTAAGAACAAAAGGCATCATAGAAAATTCATAGAGTCCATACCTTGTACAAAATGTCGTTTTGGTATATCCTCCTTTTTGAACTTCAATTAAAAATATCCTAAACAAAGATCAATTGTGGAAAAGTATTAAGCTCTGCATAGTTGGTCAAATAAGTCATCAATGCCTGGGAGAGGCTATTTTTTCATGATAGTGATATTGTTAAGTTCTCGATAATCGATGTAGAGTCTCATTAATCCATCATTCCTCTTTACAAACATAATAAGTTCTCTCCAAGGTGTCACAATAGGGAGTATGAATCTTTTATCAAGATTATCTTGGTGTTGCTTATTTAATTACTACAACTCAATTGGGGCTATTCTATATGGTGTCTTTGAAATAGGCATAGTACCCAGTAGGAGTTCTATTGAAAACTCCAATTTCGGATTTGGTAGAAGACCTGGTAATACTTCCAGAAATACATCATTAAACTATTTTACAATTGGTTTATTCTTAATCACGAGTTTCTCCCCAACCATTTGAGATAAATGACCTTTATTTATTGGAATCAAGACATATAGGATAGAAGAAATTTCTTTTAGTATGTTATCTTTATCCTTGCATCGATAGATGATCATAAATTGATCTAGAATATAAAATGTGACTTACCTTCTTTGGAAATTCAATTGAGCTTCATATAAAGAAATCCAATCCATGCCATGAATCACATCAAATACCACTATAGGAAGGATCACAATATTTTTAGGAAGCAAATTCCCACAAACTTAAATCAGAGAAGAATTATAAACATTTGACGCGACTACTATGCCATTAAGAGTTGTCACAGCTAATACAACATCTAATTATTGAGGTAAGGAGATGATACCATTAGAAAATTCGTCAGAAATAATAGAGTAGGTGGATACAAGATCAAATAAAACATTTTCTACTTTAGATTTCATGGTATGTGTACCTTTCACAACTTTATTATCGTACTCCACGTCTCTAATAGTAAATTCATGTAAAATAAATTTATATTTGACCTTAAGAGTTTGTTGACATCAATCATCATAAATAACCCTTCGATTAGGGAATTTAATGGTATAATTACCCATTTCCTTACACTTGTAACATTGAAGAGTAGGAGGTGCATTCTGCGTATCCAATTGTTTTTTCAAATCAATAGACATATTTTTTCCACTAAATCGGCATTCAATTTCTAGATGTCCTTCTTTTTCACACATAAAATATTTACTAATACCTTTAAAACGCAATTCCCTCTATGTTTCTTTCCAAACATTTAGCATAAGGTAATATCATATTCTTTTTATTGTGGTCGTTATATTTTCCCTTGAATTTCATTTTTCATATTTTATCAAACCCATATTACTTATTAGTTAGTCCAATATCCATTTCAACCTTGAGAGCTCATTGAACAATTTCCTCATAGCTATTGAAGTCCCTTATGGGTAATTCTTTTCAGATACTTCTTTTTAAGACAATAAAAAATTGATAAATCTTACTCTCATGTTGGATAATAATTCCAGAAGTGTACATTGAATGTCTTGTAAAATTTCCTTCATAGTACCAACAGATTCATCATCTTTTTTTCTTCACTTCAAAAAACTCATTATCTATCTTTGTTCGAATAATACAAGTAATTTACTTATTGAAAAATATGTTCTTGAACTCATCTCATTCCCGGGACGTAATTTTATCTCATTATCTCTAAATCTTGATAATATCCCACCATTTATTTGCTTCACCTTCCAAATGATATAATAATAATATGACTATATCAAGGTCATAAAATTGTAGATCTGAAGATATATTTTCTATGGTAATGATCGATTGTTCATCCACTAATGGATCAGAAGACCCATTGAATGATGGTTTACACTTACTCATGAATGATTCAACAAAATGTTTCTCCCTCCTTTTCTCGTTTGGATGTATAGCATGATTTATAGATTTATAAAGTTCTATGAGAATGGATTCAATATTTTTCATTCTATATACCATAATATTTGGTTTCTCAGGGGGATAATCATTGCATTACCTATAAAATTCAGTATTAACGCAGCTCCTTCATGTTCCATCCATTGAATAAAACCAAGAAGCATAGTGTGAGAAACACTAATCATAATAGAAAAATAACATAATAAAGAATAAAATTTCAATTTAATACACTTTTATCCTATTTTATTCATGGACATATCTAAAACACTTGGATTGTATCCTATATTAAGACATATCCTTATTGATTTCTCATCCTAGTTTCCAACAGTTAACTATAAATTTCCTCTGATACCAACTCTAGAGACCCATTATTTATAAACATTGATATCCCCTGAGAATTTAAGTATATTTGTTACAACTTATAACAAAACATTGATAGTACCGTATATGTACAGTGTCTCTAGAAGTTGGAGAAAATAAACAAATGGTTCATAAAACATCTATATGCCTCCCATTTATCTCATCACAACTAGAATCCTTTTGTAATACATACTTAATACCCTTCTTCATGTCCTGGTAAAAATAAACACATAAAAGGGTGAGCTCAAATTTTTAGTAAGGGTAAAAAATGAAATAAAAATCATATCATATTCATAAGAACATAACATTTGAAAATATTTTCTTGCATATAAAATTTCACAATATCATGTCATTAGATAAATCAAACAAAATTCAATGTAATCCCAATAGTCATTACATAAGACCAAAAAATGTTTTGAAACATACAAATAAGTATATAAAATCATTTCATATTATTCAAGGCTTGTTTCCAAGACCATCATAGCTTAAAAAGTCCATTATTGAACTGAGTTCATTCGTCACTCCAGCCCTGTATCACTGAACTAGATTTACATGTCTTTCCAGCCATGTCTATCTCATTAGATATAAATCTATACACAATGCATTGGAGGGAGATATAGGCCCAATTTATATCACAACAAATCAAATCTTACATGTTCCACTAAAATATAAAAACTGTCAGCATAACATAACCCCTGAAATAAAATGGGTTTTATAAACATCATTCCATTTTAATTGATATTCAAGAAATGGATTTCAAAAATAAAATTCCATTATAAACACAACAATATCATATTAATAAAAGGGATAAAAAAATAAACATATAAAATCTTTGTGGGAAAATAATTTTGACAAAACTATTGAGCTTCATTCCTGAGGAAAATATACTTTCTTCATCAAAAATGTTTTACTTTCTGAAAATTTCATGAAATTTTAAATTAAAATAATTTACTGGAAAATACACTTTTAAACGTGTAGTGGAATATTCATGGAAATAAGGTGTTATAATAATTTAAAAACTAATTCATTCCATATAAGTTAAAAAAACCATTCTCCTCGTACTTTTTCTGGAAATGTCAAAAAGTACCATGTATGGTAAACAAAAGGAAGATTCCATCCCAAACATGTAGTAGTAGTAAAAATTGGGTAAAAATATCTTTAAACATACATAAATAATAGGAAACATTTTATGAGAATATTTTTATAAAACATGGACATGGATGATAAGTGTATTCCTAGTAGATACTTACGAATAAAAAATCTCAGATAGAACGAGATTGGAAAAGTTATCCATTAACTTATGGTAGATATCCTCAGTATTGATACAGACCTCATATATGATGATTTAAATAAAATTAATTAATTTTTACATAATAATAATCATTTTTTATAACATTTATGGTCATATTTTCATCCATTTGTTAGAAACATTTAATTATTACTCATTATTCAGGGATTAATTTCTTTATGTTCTTAAGTATGTTTTGTCAGATATGTTCTTATTCCTATTTTTATATTATAGTTATATCATTTAATGAATGGTATTAGTATAATATATATTTTATTTATTCATTCAATTCATTTATATAATAATGTTTAAATTAATATTTTGTAGAATGAATCACATCACACCATGGAGACGATAAGTCATACGTACGTATGATTCCCATTATTTTTGAATGATATTAAAGTGGTTGGTGTATAGAATCTAAGATTTAGTATCATGTTATAATAATCATGTATAGTTATTATTTCCCCCCATTATACCCATCCATGTATGGTTGTGGTGAAGAACAAATTACACCATAGCGTGAAGTCAGTAAGTCGTACGTACACACATGTGGTGATTTCATTTTTCATAGGATGAATAGATGGTGAAATAAAGTTGTTTTATATTTATAATAACATATCCTTATATTATATATACTGATGTTATTAATTTAAAATTAAAAAAAACTAATTTTGAGGATGTACAAGAAGAAATAAATTTAAATTAATCGGTAGAAGAGATTACATCTTCCTTGACATTCCTCCTTTAAATTTCCTCTTAGGGACCTATAGTTGGTCTTTTGAGAAAAAAGAAACCTCTAGAATGAAACTAAGAATATTTTAGAAGAGAAATGGGTAGGTTTTGGCCAATCATGAAGGATAAAAATGGAGAGAAGAGGATAGGGAGAAGGTTCCCTTGTATAAGAGAGGAGAGGGGCACTTTAGAAAACTGTGAAAATATAAATTTATTATAAATTTTATTTTGACTAAAAAACATATCAAAACTTATTTAATTAAAAAATAATATAATTTCAGATTTCATATCTATCATCCAATAATTTTTAAAGAATTTTAGAATATTTTTTATCTTTATCTTTTTTGTTTAACCTGTGATTTATTCTTTTTAATCTTAACGTGATATCATGTTATTTACACATTTTAGGTTAATGTTATTATCATATATTATCATAATACCCAAATAAAGTTATTTATGAAATATATGGAAATATATTCAACATTTGGAATAATATTATATTTTTTAGAATTTAATATCATTTATTTAACCATTTTATGTTTTAAGTTATGAATTGTATCAATTTTGGACCCTATTCATACATGACATTTTAAAAAAATTCATAACAACCTGATTCCTTCAAAAATAAGGCTTTTGAATAAATATAATATTTCAATATAATATATAAAATTCTTTTATTATATCAAAATAAAGAAATTACTTTTTTTTAATATCTATAAATTCATTTATTTGAATCATTCATTAAGAGGGTAATCACTACATCATAATTATGTCATAAATACATATTTTTCTCTATTGTATAAAATTATAAATAAAATATCACTATATAAGAAATACAATTATATTTCTAATGAATGTTTATAAACATAAAGATAATTTATATAACCCTATATTAAAATCAATTTAGTAAAATATTTGTGTTTAGGTTATAAATATCTTTACTTTAAATTAATGCTTATAAAATGCCATTTTCACATCCAGGTGGATCCAAGGGGTCCAAAATTCAACACAAAGAATCCCATGGTCGAAAATATATCATCCAATGATATATAGACACTTTTTAGAATAGTTTTATATTATTAAATTATTATTTTTTACCCTTATTTATTAAATTTACCTATTAACCATGGTATATAAAATAATTATTGAAGTTACTAATCATATTGCCCAAAATAATAAAAGGTACCTATTCACACAATTTGGACCCTATGATTCCAAATATAGGATCCACTGTTCCAAATTATAAACAAAAAAGTTTAACTAATTAATTTCAAATTAATCATGTTGTTGAAATGAGAAAATGAGTTTTAAAAGTTAAAACATTGCCAAAGATAGAAATGTTTTTACATATAAATAAAATGTAAAATTAATTCTAATAGAATACATTATATTAAATGGTAAAATTATATTATATTTATAATTTAAAACCATTCAATATTATAATTTAACCCTATATATTATCTCAATGAAGAATTTGTTTTTAATTAAAATTTAGCGTATTTTTACAATTCATCAAAAAAAAGAAAGATATCGAAAAAATATCAGAAATTTTTCCAAAGTAAATTTTTATATCCTGATTCAAAATAAAATGTTTATGATGTAATATATAAATTATTAATGTGTTAAAGTATTAATTTAAATTGGGTTCTCCTTTCAAAAGTGTAAAATTAAGCTTTTTAAAAAAATAGGTTCTTATACACAAAATTGGGTTTTATTCATACCCTATGACTAAAATATCCATTAGATAAATATAAAAAATTTAAGTAAGTATATAACAAAAATAACTCATTAATTTCATTATCAAATTTAATTATCTGAAAAATTTAGATATCAAAGTGATTTATATTTTTAATAAATAATTAATAGCCAATGAATTCATAATGCATTTTCATAAGTTAGTTATAATTATTCCCACTAACCTAATAACTAGGATATAATGGTAATTATATATTAAGGGAATATAAAGGTTCATTTATACTCACTATTTCATGTAAATAAAGCTACAGAACAATGATTATTATTTAAATAAAATACTAGATTTAAACATCTGGGTGTTACATGGTAAGTGATCCTTTAAACACATCATTTTAATACATCAAATTTTCAATAGGTATCACATGATATTTATCATTGTTCTTGGGCATAAGTGGTATGTGAAATCAATTATCATCATTATCCTTTATATTTTAGAGATTTTTAAAATAACATCCATAATCCTTGCATTTGAAACACTAGAGTGTGTGTATTTTATTTTATAGTCCTTTAACTCCATCATTAGAGAAATTATTCTTCCCATAACTATGTTATATGATTTCATGATAAATTTACTTTCTAAATATAAAACATTTAATAGTATCTTTAGTATAATTTCCTCCATGTTTTCTTCTACACATTGAACATTATGTAAAGATCATCATCTTCTCTATATTATTATTATTATTATTTTTATATCCATTGAATTGAACCATTATATTATTATTAAAACCAAGATATTAATGGGTAATTACATTTTTTATATCCACCGTGATAGTACATCATACAATTTATTCATATCTATTAATGTTTCTTATGGATATATCCCTTAACACACTTTGTTTTAAGACACTAAAGAGTCAATAAATCATAATTTCATATTAGATGGTAATACCAGAAATATAACTCATAACTATTGTAATATTTTCCTTAGAGGTATTGATGGAATCATCATCATTCTACTATATCTCAAGGGATTCCTACTCCATTTTTGTGTGAATAATATGATGAAAGAACTTATGAAAAAATTATCTCATAAACTCATCCCAATCAATGGTGTCAATTTCTTCTTATTGTCTTGTGATCTTGGTAAGGGTCCGCCATTTATCTTTTTATTCTTCAAAATAATTGTTTCGGTGCGGATGTGCGTCGGGTTTCTGTTCCGACGCTGTTCCGCAAGGACGCGTTCGCGAGTGCGCCCGTCGACCCGAGGGGATAGGCGCACGGCTTGTGGCCCCGCAGTCCCGCTTTCCAAAGGCGGGCGGCATCCGTCCCTTATTCAGGGGCGTCTGCTCCTTGATCGAAACCGGGATGATGGGACGTCGGCTCCTCCTTCCGTGGACGTCTCCTCGGAACTCGTCGCCTAATCCGGGTCTCCCTCATAGATTTAAGATTGTTCGTGAATCTCGTTCCCAGCGCCATATCTTCATGGACACCGGTTAATTACGCTGCTTCCGCCCGAACGTTCCAAGGAGTCTGGTCGGGGCAGCAACCTGCGGTGAGGAGACCGGGTGGCTCCGTGTGTTGGGGGCGTGTCTTAGCACTGCGACTCAGCATGTCTGTCTCCCGTCCCTAATAGGGCTTCTCGAAGGCGTGATAGCCTGAGGCATCCTGCGCTGGGTGCGGGGAACTGCGTTACCTGAGGTTTTCCTCAGCTTCCCATGTTTAACACGGGGTATGCCGCAAGTTTAACGTCCAGCGGGGACGGCATCGGACCGATCAACACGAGGAGTGGATCAGATGACAGAACCCCTTGCGGGGAACATCCAATACTGGGGCCAGCACATGGGCGGCATCCCGAGTGAAGTGGAGTGGAATGAAATGGCATGACCCCACCGGGATGTGGCGGCCCGGGTAAGGATCAGGATGGATGATGGAGTGAAGAGCTTGGACACCGTAGGGGCTTCCTACGTACCGTGCGTTAGCGCGGATCAAAGTCAGCGTAGTTTGGATATACAGTTTAACGTCATGCTGGACGTCGGCAAGCCAACTCACGAAGAGGTCGAGGCTGCCGGGCGAAGGGTTGAACCGAACCACCTCGCACAGAGGGGGATGGAACGGCCGGGTGGATCACAGTTTCACGTCATGCTGGACATTGGCAAGCCGACTCACAAGGAGATCGAGGCTGCCTGGAGAAGGATTGAACCGAACCACCTCGCACAGAGGGGGATGGAACGGCCGGGTGAATCACAGTTTCACGTCATGCTGGACGCTGAAGGGAGAAATAGAAAAAGGCAGTGGGGAAGTGCAATGGAGATACATATGTGAAGTCCCCCACAAGAGCGGATTCATAGGTGAATCGACGCGAATGTGAACCCGGGAGGGGTCCACGGATGGACGAACCGACGTGAATACGACCGGGACGACCAGGTGGTGGGCTTGAACCTCGGAGAGGCTTCCTACGTACCCTGTTTAGAAGACAGGGATCAAAGTCCACGTAGTTCGTTCTGTTTGTAACACTCTACCCCCGTGGGCGAAGGCCACTCCAATCCCGACATCCCTGCAGAGACGAGCGGGTGGGGGCCACATCCAAACCGGGAGGACCCTGCGTGCGGGGCACGGGATCGGGTGATTCGGACGGTTTAACGTTTTGCCGGACGAAGTACAGTTTAACGTCGTGTGTTGGGGACGAAGCGGACGGTTTAACGTCTTGCCGGACTAAGTACAGTTTAACGTCGTGTGTTGAGGACGAAGATGCTTGGCAGTTTAACGTCTTGCAGCGCGGACGTGGATGCTTGGCAGTTTAACGTCTTGTCGCGCGGACGTGGTACAGTTTAGAGTAATGTTGGACGAATGCTGAACAGTTTAACGTCTTGTAGCTCGGACGAGGATGCTTGGCAGTTTAACGTCTTGTCGCGCGGACGATGGAGGCTAGGCAATTTAGCGTCGTGCAACTTGGACGTGGATGGTGCCGCCGAGGGGTCCGTGTCACTTCGCGCAAGCCTGGAGGGCCGTACGGAAAGACACGCACGGTGCAGGCACCCGGGATGAGGATCATCGGGCGCCACGCCGGCGGGTACCCTCAGGGGGTCAAAGGGGGCGACCCCGGCAGATTGCGCGCAAAAGGGGATCCTGGCGCGCAATACCGCGGGTCGGCGCGCAAATGGGCTGGCTGGCGCGCAATTGAACCAGCGCTTTGCGCGCGGAAGATAGAGATTGCGCGCACCGGGCTTCGGATAGCGCACGGGGAAACGGCTCATTCTTTAATGAATGGCCACTTTGAAAATGGAAGGTGCGCGCAATCGGGCTGGATTGCGCGCACCCGGGGGGCAATTGCGCGCAAGAGGCTTCTTTTGCGCGCAAATGCCTTTGAGTGAAGGGTTATTCAAAGGAAAGGAGCCAAAGGGATTGCGCGCGAAGGCGAACCCCGAGGCTTTATTGCGCGAAAGAAAAGAGGTTACCTGAAGATCGGCATTGCGTGCGGAAGGGGTTGGATTGTGCGCACGAGAGACCTTTCTAATTCTGGCAACCTTCAAAACGGCGGGGGTCACCTTATATTTATAGGCAACCCCGGGCGCGGAATCCGGTTCGCGGGCGCGGAATTCTCTTCGCGGGCGCGAAATCGGGCCCGGCGCGCAAGGGAGTCGCGCGGGCCACTGGCGCGCAAAATTGCGCGCCGGCCCAACACATTGCGCGCATCCCGGGAGGTTTGCGCGCGGCTCATCAACTTTGCGCGCGGGTCTCCAAAATTCCGCGCAAGGCCTCTGGGCCCTCCGAAACATGCTTCCGACTCCAAATATGACCTCGCTTTCTGCATCCGAAGCTTTGTTTGGGAACAACGGACTTTTCCGGCGTCTACAAAAGCCCCCCCTCGGAATCTGATCGGCGAGAGGTCGCAACGATCGGGTTCCGAGGGAGACGCCGGAATGCCGTAGTCCTGGGTGGCGCGGGACTGTGGCACGCAAAAACGGGCGTCGGGCGCGAAATTCACCGGTGCGGTCGCGCAAAGCGCTTTCCGCGCAGCGCGAACTCCCGGCTTTGCCTATAAATAGTGGCCCTGGGTCCCCCGCACTGTACACTTGCCTTCCGCGCGATAAGCATTCGAGCTCTCGTGCGCGAAATTTCCCTTTCCGGCGCGGAATTCACCCGTTCGTCGTGCAAACCTGTCCGGAATTCGGCCTGCTTTTGCACGAACACCCGGGGATTTATGCGACGGACATCCCGATTGAGCGCCGTCCACTAGGATTGCGCGCCAACTATCAAACTTCTCTACCAGCCTTGTCCGATCCCGCACGCTTCATCCCTTTACTCGCACGACTCCCGGAGCTTCTGAGATGGCCGCGAATCAAGGAAATGAGGGGGATGCCGCCACTCACAGAGCTGAGATGGCGACGAACGAGGAGGTCTACAGAGCCAAGGAGATTGTTTCCAACAATGAATCCTTGTTCGACTTGCTGACGCCGGCCCAGAAGACATATCCGCTATCAGACAACCTGCCGCTCTGGAACATCGGCATCCTAGATGAGGTTTCGGTGCCAGGGTTCGAGGTTGATGCGCCACGGACCTGGGTGACTCGGGAGGACGAGCTTCCCCACTATAACATCACCAACAATGGGCATCCTTCCAGGGAGACCAGGCACTTGGATGTCTATGTCCTGAACCCGAGGACGCGAACCATCGCCGGGGGTGAGCCTACTGTGGAGAACTCTCCAGCCCTCTACTCGAGCATATATCGCCAGAGTGTCACCGACGACACCAAGGGCTGGCTGAAGGACTGGGACTTGCGATCTGGGGGAAATTTCACCAGTGAGTGGTCCTGGGCGTTCTGGGTACTCCACACTTGCGATCACTTCGCGGAGGAGCTGCGGTACATCGGCCTGTTTGAGGCGGTGTGGACGTCGCAGTTCCACTTCTACCAGCAGTCCGAGCTCGGGCCGGAGCTGTTCACCCGCTGGTCCCCGGATACCAACACATTCCATCTTCACCATGGGGAGGTCGGCATCGGTCTCTGGGACATCCACTGCATCGGAGGTATCCCGCTGGAGGGTTACCAGTACGATGAGTTCCTGCCTCCAAAGAACACCTGGGAAGACAGGTCACGGACTCCCATTCTTACATGGCATCTACTTGACCTGGCTACGCAGCGGCTCGGGATCAAGGACTTCCAGAAGGACATAGCCTATAAGGAGTGGTTCGGCCATTTCTTGGAGCATGACCCAGCGGTCAAGATGCAAGGAAGGGGGAAGCGGTGCCCGACCGCGGCTCAGAGGAGCCGGAACGGGTCGTACTGGCGGGTCCTAGAGACGGGCGACTACCGCTCATGGGGGTACCGCGTCATCGAGGCCCGGGACCCAAATGTCCGGTACGCGGCGTTCTTGGCCGCCTTTCTGAGTGGGTGGCTCCTGCCAGTGCGGGACGCGAGGATGGGCGTCCGCCCGGCGACACTGGCGATGGCGGGCGCCATGGCCGCCAATAAAAGATATAACCTCGGGGTCCCCGTACTGGCGAAGTTGTATGCCATCCTAGGACGCATCTCACGAGGGGGGTCGCCATGAAGGATCTGTGGGCCCTTTCAATTATTCCACGGCTGGGTGGCTGCTCACCTTGGTGGGTACACGTTTCCAAACGCCATCATTCCTCCGGGCAACGGCCTGCGACCCTCCCTGCTGAACATCTCGGGGGTCGCTCCGATGACCCTAAATGAGGAGGGCGTGAGGATTCAGATTGGAAATCACGCCAATTTCAACTTCAGCCCCTTCCCCACTCCCGTTGGCCAGATGATCGACAATGGGCAGGGTCCGCTGGAGCAGCACGAGTACTTCCTGAACATGTGAGGCGGGGTGCTCGTGGCTCGGATCGATGGGAAGGTGATCTGCGAGCCCTACGTGCCAACCCGGTTCGCCAGGCAGTTCGGGTGCCTTCAACGGATGCTGAAGAGGGTATTCACTGCTATCCGGGAGGAGACGAACCCTGGCGTCCTTCGCCAGATGTGGCTGATGTTCGCCGCTTTCGGCTCTGGCGAGGTCATCACTCTTCCTCCTACCGGGGTCGACGCAGGCTTGGCAACCGAGTACGCCGAACACTGGGCCATCGCGTACCCCGAGGGGCTTCTACGGAAGCCAGTTCGGCGGCTCGAGGTCACCCGTGCGGAGACCGGGCATCAAGGAAGGAGGCGAAGCGCCGCCACACGGGGGAGAACGGTGGCGCGCCAAGCAGTGGAGCCGGCGCGGGCAGGGACTTCGGCGGCGGGCACATCGCAAGCTGCCGCCACGACTTCAGCGCCCGGAGAGGGGGCACATGCGGCAGTCGGGGAGCGGCCCGGGAAGCAGGTAAGGCGTCTGCTTGAACCCTCCAATGATGCAGTCTTCCCGGCGCTGTGGTCGGCCTGGATGACCCTGCGGCAGTCACTGAGGACCAAAGCCATCTGGCGAAAGATACTCAGAGAAGGAATCCATCTGCCAGAGGTCGGGCACCTCCAGATCGCCGACAGGGTGAACTTCAACCGGCAGTATGCGTATCTGACGGCCATGGACGAGTACGTGCGCCAACGTGGTCAGCGTGCGGAGCCATCCCTTCTGGTGAAGGTGATGCTCGGTCTAGAACCCGCTCCAGAACAGATGCCGCCGGAGGAAGACGACAGTAGCAACGACTCCGAGGAAGAGGAGGAGATGGGGGAGGATGAAGGCTCCGAGGGAAGATCCCATCAGGGGAGCCCGCGGGAGAGCGACGAGGTGGCCGACTCTGACAATGTTGATGTCACTGAGCTCCTCGAGGTCCGCTTCTATCCCTACTCAACCTGCTTCATCCATTCTCTTATGCAGCTTCTAACCCATTTCTCCACCTTTCTCAGGAGCACGCGGATGTTGGTCAGGCGTCCTCAGCGGGAGTAGGAGAGGCGCCAGCAGGACAAGGCAGGGGCCAGGTACCCATTATTAAATTGACAAGCGCGGAAGGGTCCTCTGCTGCAATTGTTCCTGCGGTGGCCGGGATAGCGGAAGATGACGCTCTGAACTCCCGTAAGGCTCCTTACTTTACTGTTGGTGCTTGCCGTTGACGATCCGTGACTAACCACGGCATGACCTGCGCAGTGATCTCAACACTGGAGGCTCGTCGGGTTGCCGAACCCGGGCCATCCACGAGTGGACCGGTGACAGACATGCAGCCTGCTCCGGAACAGACTTCCCACACCGAGCCGGCCCCACCAACTGCTAATCAAGGGGCTGCGGACGCCGGCGGTGCTGCCATCGGAGAGAGGACGGGGGCTGATGAGGGTGTTAACGCCGCTGGGGAGAGAGAAGAAGGTCGCCCAGATGTTGGGGAACCTATCCCCCGTGAGGAAATCCCAGGGGCGGACCCCGCAGCAGACCTGCTGGCTACCTTCCCTGCCTACCGGCCTGCCGAACCCGAGGAGATGGACGACTCAGACACGGAGGCGGTCGAGGAGAGCCGGATAACGCGCCGCAGGGGGTGGAAGTGCATCCAGCGCTTTCTCAAGCGAGACCCATCGGAGTGGCTGGGGCGCATGGGATAACTCCAAACCTGGCTGCGCTTCCTGTGTGCCGGGGGAGCTGATGCTCAACGCCTCCATCTGACGGTCCGTGATTTCATGGCCGAAAAGATGCGCGAGAGCCACCGGCGTGCCGAAGTCGCACAACGTCGGGACATGTCGGAGAGCACGCGGGCGCTCCTTGTGGTGGAGCAGGAAGTTCGGCGTCTCGAAGGGCAGGCGGCAGAGAAGGAGGCCTTCGTCGCAGCGTGTACTGAGCTTGTGGAGCAACTGACGGCCCAGCTGGATGACGCCTAGGTACAGATGACGGAGGCGGGCCAACAGATGGTCACACTTCAAGTCGAGCGGGAGCGTGCACAGGCCAGGATCGACGAACTGCGTGCTGTGACTGCCGACGAAGAGAGGGAATGCAGAGAGCGAGAAGCAGCCCTAGAGGCCGCCAGCCAAAGGGTAGCGGCGTTAGAGAGACTTATCCAGCACGCTAATCCCTAGGGGCTTTGTTTTTGCCACTCCCAGAACATTTTGCTTCCACTCTTCAATACTTCGATCCATTTGTATGAATCACCATATTTATCTACATCTTTTGGCTTAACATGCTCAACCACAATTCATTGTCTTGCAGGAGCGTCAACCAAGCTTCAGGCATCTATAACTGGGCCTGGATTTCTAAAGAAAAGAGGGAGGCCATTCCTAGGAAAGGAGACCACAGACCTAATCAATGTACCATCCCCCCATCTTGTTCCAACACACGAGCGGGACAACGCTAGGGGCGTTGAGATTTTATCCGAACAAAGGGAAATGAGAAAGGGTGAATCGCGTGTCCCGAATTTAGAAATCCACAATGGTCGGCCTTCTAGGAAATGCCCAAGACGGCAAGCGGAAAATGGATCAATTGACCATACTACTGCAATAGACGGACCGGAGGTCATCATTCATATTGCAGGAGGCGGATCACATGTCATCATCAATGCCGCTTTGGGGGTTCCTTCAGGCACAAGGGTGGAAATCCGGATCAACAGGGCATGCGAAGCGTGGGGCGAAGTGATGATTTGTTCGGACAGAATCCAATGCTCCCAAAATTGCGCCACCGTGGGGAAAGCGTATTAGGCGGATGCACTAATCTGGCTATGAATCACCCCAATTTTCAGACAGAACCTCTTTGACGAGGAAACTGTCGCTTCCCAACATTGCGATGGGGTATCCCGAGCTGAATCGGGGAGAATATCACAACTGCACCACTCTACCCGTCGTCAGGCCAGACGGCCGGCGACGAGGAGGGGCGGGACTTAGCGATCCCTGAGGCTGGACCCGAGTCGAAATGCCTGGGCGTTCCTACGAACTCCATCAGGCTGGAGATCAAGCCACACGTAGTTCTGAGAGTGCAGTTTAACGTCATGCAGGACGTAGAATCCCATTTGGGGAGATCTTAGTTTAGGGTCATAGAGCTCGGACCATAGGGGTAGATCTTAGTTTAAGGTCTTAGAGCTCGGACCATAAGGGTAGATCTTAGTTTAAGGTCTTAGAGCTCGGACCATAAGGGTAGATCTTAGTTTAAGGTCTTAGAGCTCGGACCATAAGGGTAGATCTTAGTTTAAGGTCTTAGAGCTCGGACCATAAGGGGAGATCTTAGTTTGAGGTCTTAGAGCTCGGACCATAAGGGTAGATCTTAGTTTAAGGTCTTAGAGCTCGGACCATAAGAACCTCAAAGTACGCCACATCGTGGTCCTATCCCCTGGATATGCGAAGATGCACTGAGGGATAGTGTCAAGAGTGTTGAGATTTTGCCTGGTCAGAATGGGGGGTGGAAAACGTAATGTGAATCATGCGGCCATTCACTCAAGGACTGGGGGCACCGGCGTAACGATATGGGAGTACTGCCGACCGTGGTGGAAAAGCAGCATCAATATCGCACTAACCGTTGATGGAATGAGGCAGCAAACGAGCATCGACCGCTCAATCGCAGGGTTCATATCGATTTGCTGCCCGAGGCCATTGGGGGCACCAGCCCGAGTCGGTGGGAGAGCACTGAGGCATTGTGTCCAAACCGTTCACGGGGGCTCCACCCATGGCGTAGGCGATGGGTCCGAATGAAAGGGAGCACGAAGCCTGAAAATGGAAGGAACCTGACCAAGCTGAACCTGACCCTCCTGGCAATAAACCAGAGTACTCTTGACACCAGTGGACCACTGCAAGGGGTCGAGGGACACGCCTTGAGGGTGGCCTGAAGGCGGCGGATTCCCCAGAGAAGGGGGAATCTCTAAGAGGTGGGGGGCTGGACCCGAAGTTTCAAACATCCGGGCGTTCCTACGTATCCCATAAGGATGGGAATCAAGCCACACGTAGTTCTTGAAGCGCGGCGCAACACAATCGGGCACCAACGCGGGGAGGGGTGCGGGTCTGACCCTCGCACACAGAAGAAGCGGTATTTGATATTTCTTGTTTGTCCTTAAAGATGGATGGTTTTTCTTTGTGCAGCGACATGCCTGTGATTAAGGAATCCCTGGCGTCGCCACAATAATCAAGCCATGAAAGGCATTGATGAATGGCGTGGTTATTAACCAGCGCCCAACGTGAGTGTCCCCTGAGGAGAACATCACGATGCAGTGCCGTTTCTCGTCGGGCGGCCAAGACAATCACAGTTTACGGTCGTGTGGTAGGACCAGACAACACAGTTTAAGGTCGTGTGGCTCGGACAATGGAGGAATCCGCTTATCGCGATACGGTGGACTCAGCGGAGGTGGTAACATACCCTGCCCTGCGGTCACGCACGATTCCAGGAGAAGGATCCTGGGATAGGGGCCTGCGTATGTCCATCACCCGAAAGGCAGAGATGCTAGCCTCCAGCTATACTGGGCCCAGAACGCGATTGTTCAGGCGACTCCTTATTCCTTATGGGGACGAGGGTCCAACTACACATGGCCCTTAGGGAGGACATCATCATATATCCTTGGTGCTCAGATCATGGGAGCCTCGACAGACACCATTACCCTGGTTGGCCTGCCTGACGTGTAAAGGTGTACTGAAGGTCAGTATGAAGAGAGTGTCGAGATTCCACTACAACGCACAGAGGCGGAGTGTGATGAGGACTGGGCAACCAATGTTCAGAGCCTGAAAGATCCGACATGGCGATCAAGGATGTCGCTGACCATATTCGCAACACAACATCCGATCGCGTCAGCCTAGGATGGGGCAAGAAAACGAGCATCAACCGCTCAAGAGCATGATTCATATCGACTTGCGGCCCAGGACTCGCCGGTAAATCGACCCGGAGCGGTAGGAGAGAACTGAGGCATCGTACCCAAACCGCTAACGAGGATCCCTTTGAGTGAAGGCTCAAACGAGAGGAAGCGCGAGGCCCGACAAGAAACACAGGACTTGTCGGGATTGAATCCGACACTACGGGTCATAGACCGAAGTACCCAAAACATGTTAACAGATCACCGGAAAGGGTCGGAGGACTCCTCCTGAGAGCAACCAAAAGACGGCAGATCCCCGTGATCAACCAAGAGACGGGGCTGGACCTGAAACACAAGCGTCCAGGCGGTCCTACGTATCCCATAAGGATGGGAATCAAGCCGTACGTAGTTCTTGAGATGCAGTTTAACGTAATGCAGGACGATGAGGGGTGTGAGGTAGTCCCACACACGAGGGAGGCGTACGGCGCGACCAGTAGACCGACGTGAATGAGGACATAATCCCCCGCTCACGCGTTACGCCTCGCACAAAAAGGAGGGGAACTGGGGCCAGAGGCCCAACGCGGGATAGAGATTCCCGGGAAATGGGGCTGGGCCTGAGACATGAGTGTCCAGGCGGTCCTACGTATCCCATTAGGATGGGAATCAAGCCGCACGTAGTTCTTGAAGTGCAGTTTAACGTCATGCAGGATGAATGATGAACAGTTTAACGTCTTGTAGCTCGGACGTAGTACAGTTTAACGTCGTGTTGGACGAATGCTAAACAGTTTAACGTCTTGTAGCTTGGACGATATGCTAGGCAGTTTAACGTCGTGCAGCTTGGACGTGGTACACTCAGACAAAGTACTGCTTGAGGAACCTAGCGTTGGTGGGAGGAGTGACACGCTCACCATCCATAGTCTCTAGGGAGTACGCGCCATTGGGATAAACTTTGTGGACGACAAGAGGTCCCTCCCACTTGGGCTCCAACTTGGGTGGCTTCCTGCCGGGGATCATTGGCGCTCTTAGGCCTAGCACTAGGTCACCCTGCAGGAAGGAGCGGAGGCGAACCTTCTTATTGAAAGCTCGATCCATTCTGCTTTAATGCCTCTCCAAGTTGTGCAAAGCGCAAAGTCTATTCTCATCCAGTGCTTCCAACTCGACTAGACGGGCTTCAGCAGCTCTGTCCAGTGCCTGCTGGTCGTAGACCACAGTGCGCAAGGACGGTAACTGGATCTCGATGGGCAGGACGACCTCAGCTCCATACACCAGGGAATAAGGGGTCATCTGGGTGGAATTGCGAGTCGTCGTCCGATAAGCCCAGAGGGCGTTGGGGAGCTTGTCCGGCCAACTCTTCTTGTTCTGACCAACCATCTTTTGCAGAATGTTAGAGAGGGTCTTGTTAAACGCCTCAATCTTTCCATTCGCCTGCGCATGATAGCGAGATGTATGGTTCAAACGAATGTTATACTTGGCGTACAACTTCTTCAACTCAGCTGCTCGGAAATTGGCTCCGTTATCCGTGAGGATAGCGTGAGGCACCCCAAATCGATGAATGATGTTAGAGGTCACGAAGTTAGCGATCGGACAGGATTTGACCTCTCTAAGCGGAATCGCCTCTGCCCATTTGGAGAAGAAGTCCGTGGCGGTCAGAATGAACCGGCACTGGCGAGCCGTCGCCGGCGGGTAAGGTCCCAAAACGTCCATCCCCCAGACTGCAAAGGGCCAAGAATACCTGGTGGTATGGAGAGGCTCCGGCGGCCGATGCACAAAGTTCGCATGAACCTGGCATGCATGGCACCTCCTAGCATACTCGATGCAGTCATGGATCATGGAGGGCCAGAAGTACCCCAACCTCCGAATCTGGTGGGACAGCTTCGGCCCAGTCTGATGGGAACCACATGAACCAGCATGAACCTCTTGCATGACTCGTGGGATCTCAACTCCCTGAAGGCAACAGAGGAGAACACCATAAAATCCGCGTCTATAGAGGATCTGCTCCAGGCCGGGACTGCTCTGGAGGACAAACTGCAATGCGCGGTGTCGAACTCGCTCGCACTCGGCCCGATCTGGCGGGAGAATGCCATGTTGGAGGTACTCAACCAAAGGCGTCCTCCAATCAGGGGCTGGTTCGACTGCCATATCTGGGGTACTCGGGGCTCCGGGCATAGGGGCAACCGTGGTGAGATTACTTACCGACGGGCCGCGATCTCCCTCCGGGATAACGGGAGCGATGAGCCTGCGGCGCGTCACGCGGATGATCAGGTTGTCCTATTCAGGCTCTGCAAGTGACGCAGCAAGGCTGGCCAAAGCATCTGCTCGACCGTTCTACGACCGGGGAATATGGACAATTTCTGGCCGAGAAGGGAACCGAGCCATCAGAAGGAGGGTGCACTCCAGTAATGGCACAAGTTCTGGCTTCCTGAAAACATAGTCTCCATTGATCTGCCTAACGACCAGCTCGGAATCCCCTTTCACGCACAGATGGGGCACGTCGACCTCGAGAGCCAACTCGAGGCCGGTGATGAGGGCATGGTATTCCGCATCATTGTTGGTACAGCCCTCTGACAACAGGAAAGAGTATGGCAGTACGGCTTGCTCCGGGGTAATGAAGATGATACCCAAGCCCACTCTGTTGAGCCTAGGATTATCAAGTCTTCTACCGGTGGGGCTCCGGGAGGCACCGTCAAAGTGCATCTGCCAGCATGGACCGGCATGATCGACCGAGAGAATGGCCTCATCAGGAAAGCCTAGATCCAGCGGCTGATCCGCGGAGGTTGGGTGAGCAGCCAGAAAGTCTGCCAATGCTTGCCCTTTGATGGCCTTCTGAGACACATACCTGATGTCGAACTGCTGGAGAATCACAGCCCACCGCGCTAGACGGCCAGTCAACATAGGCTGGCTCAGGATATATTTCAACGGGTCTACCCGAGAAACCAACTGTACCTCATGGTGCTGCAAGTAGTGCCGTAATTTCTGTACGGCAAATACGAGCGCCAGGCAGCTCTTCTCGATGGGGGAATACCTAACTTCCGCATCTAGGAGCATGCGACTGAGGTAATAGAGGCTATTCTCTGTTCCCTCGTTGTTCTTTTGGGCGAGAAGGGCACCCAGGGACCGTTCCAAGGCGGTCACATAGAGGACCAACGGCTTCCCGGATACAGGCGGCATCAGAACCGGAGGTTGCAGCAGGTACTGCTTGATTTCCTTGAAGGCGATCTGGCACTCTTTATCCCATACATAGGTGACACCTTTCTTCATGAGCCACGAAAAGGGATTACACTTGCCGGCCAGATTCGCGATGAATCGGCGTATATAGGCTAAGTGGCCTTGGAACCCTTGCAGTTCCCGGATGTTACCTGGGGGAGGCATCTGGCTAATCGCCCTGATCTTCTCTGGGTCGATCTCAATACCCCGGTATCTTACCAAAAATCCAAGGAACTTCCTGGAGGTGACCCCAAAGGCACAATTCAACGGGTTCATCTTCAGGCAGCGAGACCGGAGGAAGCCGAACACTTTCTCAAGATCTTTGAGATGGTCCTGACGCTGGAGCGATTTGACCACCAAGTCGTCGACGTAGCATTCCACCAGTGTGCCGAGGATTGGCTTGAATATGCGGTGCATCGCCCGTTGATAGGTGGCACCTGCATTCTTCAGGCCGAAGGGCATGACCCAGTAACAAAAGGTACCTTGGGGGCCCTAAAGGCAGTGAACTCCTCATCCTTAGGGGCCATCCAGATTTGGTTGTATCCGGAGTATCCATCCATAAAGGAGAGGGCTTAGAACCCTGCCGTGGCGTCAATCAACAGCTCTGTCACTGGATGGGGAAAATCATCCTTCGAACAGTGGCGGTTGAGATCGCGGAAGTCGATGCAGACTCTGATCTGCCCATTCTTCTTCCTGACCGGCACAATGTTGGCCAGCCATTTGGGGTACTGAACTTCCCTCATGAAGTTGGCTTTGATAATCTTTTCAACTTCGGCCTCAACCATGGCACCGTGGAATGGGTGCATCTTCCTGGGAGGCTGCTTGAACCCGCGATGGTTCGCCGGGAGACCAAGGCGGTGGACGGCTACCTGAGGATCTAGCCCCGGCATCTCGTCGTAGCCCCAAGAAAACACATCACAGTGCTGCCTGAGAAAGTCCACGTACTGCTGCCGCTCCTCGGAGGGCATGGCGGCACTAACCAATGTGGTTCTTGGATCTGCTTCGGTTCCAAGGTTCACCTGTACTAACTCACCGACCGTGGCGGAGACGCCCTCCTCAAAGGCTGGGGGTGCATCTTCCATGTCCTCTCCACTTGGGGAGGAATCGTCCACGGGAGAGACTGCGTTGGAAACTGCATCGGGGCTACCAGATCTTGCTGGGCCGCTGGTGCTGGCACGAGCGGTCGCGGTCATCTCATCAGGAGATTCACAGGCCGTCGAGACCATGGCTATGTCCAACCGTTGAATCGGGAGGACGTAAGCATCATCCAAACTTGCCTAGGGATCACCTCCAACAGCGATAGGCTCAACCTCACCTGCCAGGATCTGCTTATCCTTGATCTTGTAAAAGTCCGCGTCCAGATAGCGGGCTTCACATGAGGCAAAAGGAGAGGCATCTCCCTGAAGCACGCCAACTCGACCATTAAGGGAGTATTTGAGGCATTGGTGGTATGAAGAGGGAACCGCCGCATGAAGGTGGAGCTATGGCCTGCCCATCAATGCGTTATACGCAGTGTCCTGAGAGACCACCATGAATTCAGTGTTGACAACCAACTCACCGAACTGGGTATTCAAGCGTATCTTGCCGACCGGAGTTTGCTCGGTGCGGTTGTACCCCTGGATCCTGAGGTCGGAGGGAATCAAGTCATCCTCAGACAACCCCAATCTCCGGAGCGTCCGAGTTGGAATTAGGTTAATCCCGGACCCCGTGTCGACAAGACAGCACCGGACTTCAAGGCCATTGAACTGGCCAATAACATACAGCGGACGAATGTGTCACTGTATAGGAGGGTCTTCATCCTTACCAGAGAACGAGATAACTGCCTGACATTCGGCATCCTCAATCGTTTCGGCGTGAAAGGCCTCTGCAGCCGCAACCTCTGTCTCAAACTGGAGGGGGCTCTTCAGAGCTTCAGCGAGTGCCTCGCGCATCTCAGATGACATGCGCAGAGCCTCAAGGATGGAGAGTCTCGCTGGGATGTCGGCCAAGTGCTTCAGGACATCATACTTTTTGGCCAAGCGCGAGCCCCTGGTTGCAGGAGGTTGCTCTGCGGTTGGAAGCATGACGGGCCTTGCCGGTTGGGCCAGCGGCCGACTAGTGCTTGGCGCATCTCGCTGTTCATTGGTTGAAGCCCGGGAAGTAGTCGCCGTACTGGGGCCAGGAGGTCGGGATGGACTCGTGGCAGGGCGGAGCTGATCGTGACGTGGCTGAGGCGGTTCTGCCTGGTCCCACACCACAAACAGTGGCGGAGGCGAATCCGTCATCCCCGGATGGGGGGGCTGCGCGCGTTGAGCTCGGTTTTGAGCCTGATGCCTAGTCTTAGTGGCGTGCACCGCCTGGCTGGAGGTACCAACTGCTGTGCCCCGGCGACTCCTGTTGTTGTGGCTCCTCCGACGGTGGCGACGACCGGGGACACTAGGGAGGTCCACCTGGTGTTCTTCAATGTCGGGAACCGAAAAGGGATTTACCAGCTCAATGGTATTAACCGAAGCGTACCCAACACTGTCATCGGACGAATCATCCATCGCCGAGCGGATCCGAGGAGGGACCCCTATCTCCGGGGGCATGAAATCGCCGAGAGTGCGGGATAGCGGCGGAACTGGCGGGGCGCGCTCTTCCTTCTTGCGCCGCCGCCGTTTGCTCTTCTCGGAAGAGGCAGGCTGGGACGACGATGCCGAAGCAGCACCCGCGGATTCTAGGGGCTCAGGCTGATTCAAGCACGCACGGATGATTCCATGGGCGCGAATGATCGTCTTGCAGGCCATCCAGTTATTATACTTCTGGGATCCGCGGTCGGAGACCAGCTGCCATTCGTCCTCATTGCCACTATCGTCATCTGATCCCACGAACACGCCCGCCACTTGTGCTGGAGCTGGGCCCAACCTGATTACATTGTTGTTAATCTGGTCTTGGAGCCAATCCTTAAACACATAGCACCGCTTGATGGTGTGCCCTAGGGCCCGATGGTAAGGGTAGTAGCGGGGGTTATCCGTGAGATGTGCCTCCTCTGGCCTCCAACACTCAGGCAGTCGCAGAATCCTCTGCTCCAGGGCGCTCCGGAAATAACCGGGGACCTGATCCTCGTGAAATGAGTAGGTCAGGTATCGCGGGCCCCTGGGAGTGTGGTCTTGACGAGGGGCTGGAGGGGCCTGCCGAGGAGGTGGACCCTGATTATCTCGCCTGGGTTGTGGCGGTACATTACGCTGAGGGGCCGGCCGGTTCTGAGGCTGCCGCTGCGGGGCCGAGAATTGAGCCCATGGAGGCGGATTCCTGTGAGGCTGTGGAGCTGGCCTCGCCGGCAGCAGCTCCAATGGCCTGGGGGCCTCTATCTGGGCAACATCAGTGGGCTCAGCCCTGCTGGCTCTCCTTGCAGGAATCATAGGAGGCAGCGGGTGTGCCTGACTGGCCTGTTGCAGGGCTTCCTCAAGACGTTGAGCTTTGTTTGAGAAGTCCCTGAACCCTCCGGGTTAATTATGAGTGATCAAAGAAGGGACCAGCTCAGTCTTGACGTTCCTGACGCACATTGTCAGCAACTGCTCCTGAGTCAATGGCATGTCAAGGGAATACGTGAGACCCTTCCATCGGGCAACGAAGTCCGCGACTCGCTCATCAGGCCTCTGCTTGCACTTGAAGAGGTCTGTGATACTCGTCTTCCGGGTCGTGGAACTGAACTGGTAGAGGAATTGTCTACGAAGGTCCTCCCAGCTAGTTATCGACCTGACGGGGAGCTGGCTGTACCAGAAAAATGCTGGCCCTTCCAGTGTCTGGACAAAGCAGCGAAGCTTAGCGGCCTCCTGCTGCGCCGGAGTCCCCAACATAGGCCCGCACCTCGAGTTGAAATGGGCCAAATGCTGTGGCGGATCTCCAGTCCCGTTGGAGGGGGTGAAAGTGGGATTCCCGAATCCCGGAGGCGCCGGCATGTCATCCACCCATGCTGGGTATGGCTTGCCGTCCGGTGGGATCGCAACTTTCCGAGTCTCCAAGGCCTCCAAGCGGGCGATGAGTGCCGCCATCGGATCGTCCGGACATGGGTTCCAGTCCTGGCGAGGATCTCTAACCACGAGCGCATTGCACGACCCTTCAATCGGGTCGTCGACCGGGTCGTCAAACTCGGCAGCTCGTGGGATGGCGGGCGGAGCGGCCCTTGGGGCAGCGGGAGGAATCCGAGCGGGGTCTCTCAGGTAGTCACGCCGCTCGGGAGGGTGTGGTGAAACATACCGCGCCCTCTTGCCATAGGCGATGGCCTCTCTCCTGTCGGCGAACACGGCGTAATCACGGTTGCCCAGGAGAGTCTCATCGAGGGGTGGTTGTTCCCGTCCCTGTTGTCCTGGCCTAGGATCACCGTAGTCAGGCTGCCGTTCTGCAGCGCGCTCGGTGAGGAGCTGGTCAACCAGCTTCTTCTGCTCGGCGAGCTGTTGACGTAGCGTAGCCTTCTCGGGATCCTCGTCCGCCCTCTGCATGGAGGTGGATGGGTCGGCGGGCTTTATAGCCCCGCCGTGCTCTTTACCTTTGCTGATGTTTCGGCTCAACGTCAGTGCTTCAGTGGGTGTGGGGATTCCCAGGAGGTTCCTCTGATGACGAGTAACTCTCACCGATGGATCCAACGACGGCTTGTCTTCGGGGGGAGAGCCCCCGTCGAGAAGTTCCAAGTCATTCCCCTCTCCCGACAGGTCAGCCATATTGACCGTTTCCGTCCCTGGGGATATACCCTCAGGGCCACCCAGTGAATCGGGCTGTCGGCGAATCGCACTGAAGCATAGGGCAGCGTACTGCCCCCATCCACGGATATACACGTGGGGAGTGGCTTCCTCGAGAACCTTGCGGAGTACTTGAAAACACTCAACGCATCATTGTTGGAGGGCCTCGTGGTGCCCAAATGACTCGGGGTGCTGAACCGCGGGGAGCGTGGCCAGGTCAATTTGACGGCACTGCTCACCAATATCCTCCAGGTGCACTTGACTCCCGGGATATGGCATTTGTAGGCGGTGAAGATGGGAGTGAGTCTCTCGGAGAGTTCGGCGGAAGCATTCGAACTCATCCGGGGTGAGCGATTCGGGTGTATCAAAGTCCGGTCCTGCGACTGGACAAAACTTCTCAGGGAAGCGGCCCTCTGCAAGGACGGTCCAGAAGCTCCACGACTCAAACTCGGGACCCAAGTCTCCTTGGTCCTCTTCAATGACTGGGAATGGACGGGGAACCGGCAGTGGTGCCGAGGCGGGCCGCCGGGCCGACGGGCTGGCCGGCGGTGAATACGGCGAGCAGGCCGATTGGCCTCCATGCCCCGGGCCTCCCTCTGAGGGTGGCGGTGCCCCGGCTACCACATCACGATAGGACGGGACGGCGAGCGAACATCCTACTGTAGCATCGGTGCTCACCGAGGGTGCACCGGATCGTGGTTCGACCGTCGGTCCCCAGAAAAAGTCTTCGGCTTCTCCGATCAAGGCGGAAGGCACTTCCGGGGGGGTCGGTACCAACCGCAAGTTTGATCCTTGGGGGTCTACCAGGCCCTCACTACTCCGGATATACCTTCGGAGAGAAGCGGGGATCGTATCGATCTCGCTCTCAGGAAGTACGAGGCTGACGTGCCGCATTCCTACCCCTGCCCCTGACTGGCGGGATTGGGGGGAGGGCTCTGTCACCGAATCATACTCCGCCTCTGTATCAGAGAAACGAACCGGTCGGATCTCTGTCCGGAATTCTGTAACATTCTTCCCTCGGAGTCGACGCCTCGCCTTCCTGCCCCTGGGTGGTTCTTCGGGGCACGACTGATCTCTATCCTGGCGTCCTCCGGCCAAACCGGTATTGGGGCCAAGAGGACTGGAAACCAAGGTGCGAGGAGCACCGGGACAGATGTCAAAGGGGACGCGGGGAGAGATGATTCCGGGCAGGCCTCCGGGCCGGGATCGGAAGGCGGGGTGACCCATGCCTCTTGGATCGGCCACACGGAGTAGACCCTGTCAGTGAATAGCGCTACCACGAGGTGGTCCGCGGTGGCTATTGCCTGTACCAGCAACCGGGAGAGTCAACCCAACCTGCCTTTGGGGCGGTCGGGGCCTCGATCCAGGTCGGGAATAGAAGTGCCCTCGCTCAGGATGCGCAGGGGCCTGGTGACTGGAGCCAGCAGTGGCCTGAGCCAACGCGGCCGCTGTTGCTAGGGCCCCAAGGTGGGCATCCTCTTCCGCTCGAGCCCGAAGTTGGCGTCGGGACAAACGAGTCGGGATGAGCGGCGCGGGCAGGTGGAGAGCCCGCTCTTCGACTTGAGAAGTCTGGCGGCGGCGTTGACGTGGCCTGGCGGGAGCCCTTATCGTGGATCCCTGGAGAGGATCTCGGATAGGGTAGTCCCGGGCATCTTCCACCTCATCCGAATAGGGGAAGGAACTGTCGGAGAGTTCCGGGGATAAACTCCCGAAACGGTTGGACGTCGAGGTAGGCAGCGGTGCCTCCCTGCGCGGCCCTCGGGGGCGGCGTTGGTGGCGAGGTGCAGCTTCCTCGAGGTCTAGGCGAGCCATGTCCCTGGTGGGGATGAATCCCTCTTCCTCATATCTCTGCACCAAGTTGTTGATCACCCTTCTCTGGATGACCTCCGAGGGGGAGAGAGGGCGTGGTTGTCCCGCAATTGCGGCTGCTGGGACTGCTGTGGAATGGGCGGGACCGCGTGGAGTAGCCGCGTCGGTGTTTCCCCTACCCCTGCGCCAGTGGGCGGGCGGCGATCGGGCACTGGATTGGGCGACCTGATTTCTGAAAGCAGGGAGAAAAACCCATTAACACTGATCGGAAAAGGAATCGACATCCAACCATTAATGCCACGACGCCTTCCGTGGGGGGGACCCAGGCCATCGACGTCGCGAGACGGAGTGCCTGATTTCCCTTCCCCAGCCCCTGGCAGGTAAAACTGAATGCTCGGTCGAGCAGCATGCTGGTCTTCCAACACCTCTGAAAGCCATCGGTCTTCGTATTGAGGAGAAGAGATTCACGTCGGGTTCACAATTTTTCTGTTTCGGTGCGGATGTGCGTCGGGTTTCTGTTCCGACGCTGTTCCGCCAGAACGCGTTCGCGCGTGCGCCCGTCGACCCGAGGGGATAGGCGCGCGACTTGTGGCCCCGCAGTCCCGCTTTCCAAAGGCGGGCGGCATCCGTCCCTTATTCAGGGGCGTCTGCTCCTTGATCGAAACCGGGATGATGGGACATCAGCTCCTCCTTCCGTGGACGTCTCCTCGGAACTCGTTGCCTAATCCGGGTCTCCCTCATAGATTTAAGAATGTTCGTGAATCTCGTTCCCAGCGCCATATCTTCATGGACACCGGTTAATTACGCTGCTTCCGCCCGGACGTTCCAAGGAGTCTGGTCGGGGCAGAAACCTGCGGTGAGGAGACCAGGTGGCTCCGGGTGTTGGGGGCGTGTCTTAGCACTGCGACTCTGCATGTCTGCCTCCCGTCCCTAATAGGGCTTATCGAAGGCGTGATAGCCTGAGGCATCCTGCGCTGGGTGTGGGGAACTGCGTTACCTGAGGTTTTCCTCAGCTTCCCATGTTTAACACGGGGTATGCCGCGAGTTTAACGTCCAGCGGGGACGGCATCGGACCGATCAACACGAGGAGTGGATCAGATGACAGAACCCCTTGCGGGGAACCTCCAATGCTGGGGCCAGCACATGGGCGGCTTCCCGAGTGAAGTGGAGTGGAATGAAATGGCATGACCCCACCGGGATGTGGAGGCCCGGGTAAGGATCAGGATGGATGATGGAGTGAAGAGCTTGGACCCTGTAGGGGCTTCCTACGTACCGTGCGTTAGCGCGGATCAAAGTCAGCGTAGTTCGGATATACAGTTTAACTTCATGCTGGATGTCGGCAAGCCGACTCACGAAGAGGTCGAGGCTGCCGGGCGAAGGGTTGAACCGAACCACCTCTCACAGAGGGGGATGGAACGGCCGGGTGGATCACAGTTTCACGTCATGCTGGACGTTGGCAAGCCGACTCACAAGGAGATTGAGGCTGCCTGGAGAAGGATTGAACCGAACCACCTCGCACAGAGGGGGATGGAACGGCCGGGTGAATCACAGTTTCACGTCGTGCTGGACGCTGAAGGGAGAAATAGAAAAAGGCAGTGGGGAAGTGCAATGGAGATACACATGTGCAGTCCCCCACAAGAGCGGATTCATAGGTGAATCGACGCGAATGTGAACCCGGGAGGGGTCCACGGATGGATGAACCGACGTGAATACGATCGGGACGACCAGGTGGTGGGCTTGAACCTCGGAGAGGCTTCCTACGTACCCTGTTTAGAATACAGGGATCAAAGTCCACATAGTTCGTTCTGTTTGTAACACTCTACCCCCGTGGGCGAAGGCCACTCCAATCCCGACATCCCTGCAGAGACGAGCGGGTGGGGGCCACATCCAAACCGGGAGGACCCTGCGTGCGGGGCACGAGATCGGGTGATGCGGACGGTTTGACGTCTTGCCGGACGAAGTACAGTTTAACGTCGTGTGTTGAGGACGAAGCGGATGGTTTAACGTCTTTCCGGACGAAGTACAGTTTAACGTCGTGTGTTGAGGACAAAGATGCTTGGCAGTTTAATGTCTTGCAGCGCGGACGTGGATGCTTGGCAGTTTAACGTCTTGTCGCGCGGACGTGGTACAGTTTAGCATCATGTTGGACGAATGCTGAACAGTTTAACGTCTTGTATCTCGGACGAGGATGCTTGGCAGTTTAACGTCTTGTCGCGCGGACGATGGAGGCTAGGCAGTTTAGCATCGTGCAGCTTGGACGTGGATGGTGCCGCCGAGGGGTCCGTGTCACTTCGCGCAAGCCTGGAGGGCCGCACGGAAAGACACGCATGGTGTGGGCACCCGGGATGAGGATCATCGGGCGCCACGCCGGCGGGTACCCTCAGGGGGTCAAAGGGGGCGACCCCGGCGGATTGCGCGCAAAAGGGGATCCTGGCGCGCAATACCTCGGGTCGGCGCGCAAATGGGCTGGCTGGCGCGCAATTGAACCAGCGCTTTGCGCGTGGAAGATAGAGATTGCGCGCACCGGCCTTCGGATAGCGCACGGGGGCAACGGTTCATTCTTTAATGAATGGCCACTTTGAAAATGGGGGGTACGCGCAATCGGGCTGGATTGCGCGCACCCGGGGGGGCAATTGCGCGCAAGAGGCTTCTTTTGCGCGCAAATGCCTTTGAGTGAAGGGTTATTCAAAGGAAAGGAGCCAAAGGGATTGCGCGCGAAGGCGAAACCCGAGGCTTTCTTGCGCGAAAGAAAAGAGGTTACCTGAAGATCGGCATTGCGCGCGGAAGGGGTTGGATTGCGCGCACGAGAGACCTTTCGAATTCTGGCAACCTTCAAAACGGCGGGGGTCACCTTATATTTATTGGCAACCCCGGGCGCGGAATCCGGTTCGCGGGTGCGGAATTCTCTTCACAGGCGTGGAATCGGGCCCGGCGCGTAAGGGAGTCGCACGGGCCAATGGCGCGCAAAATTGCGCGCCGGCCCAGCGCATTGCGCGCATCCCGGGAGGTTTGCGCGCGGCTCATCAACATTGCGCGTGGGTCTCCAAAATTCCGCGCAAGGCCTCCGGGCCCTCCGAAACATGCTTCCGACTCCAAATATGACCTTGCTTTCCGCATCCGGAGCTTTGTTTGGGAACAACGGACTTTTCCGGCGTCTACAATAATAAACCATTGAAATAGTTTTATTATATTTCAACCACTATAGAATGGAAAATATCTTTTCATTGGTTCCAATCCATTTCTCATAAACTATTGGATCAGTGGATCCACTAAAATGTAAGGTATTTTAACTCATGAAGGAATCAATATAATATTTTTTCCTCCATTTCATACATATAATATAAGTATGATTCTTAGCATAAGAAATTTTTGTAATAATAGAATTAATATTTAGAATTAAAACTATATAATATTCAGTATTTTAGGAGGACAATCATTACATTATCTGTAATAATCACCATTAACACAACCCATTCATGTTCTAACCAATGACTAAAATCAATGGGCATAGTTTGAGAAGCATTATTCATATTAGGAAACAATATTATCATGAAAAATAATTTATATTATGTCTAAATAATAAAACATTATTTCAAATATATTACACATTAGGTTTATCATGAAATATTCTTGGTCATCATCTATTCTTATCCATCATAATGGATAATTATTAAAATGCGAGTTAGCACAATAATGTCCCCATGGAGTTTCAAACCGAAATTCGTGTATGAGAACACTCAACATCCATTAGAATGATGGATGAGACATACTTGATCAATTTTTTTTGTTTATTAACACAAGATGCATCTATACCAAAAACAATATCTACATATATTATTAAGATAAGGATATACATCTAGGAAAACCATATAATCACTTACTTACAAATCATTAAATGTATTATCCTATATATACACTTCTCCCTAAGGTTGTCAGTAAATTTCTCTAATCATAATATCCAAATATTGGCTATACTTCTCTTATGATATAAATTACTGTGGCCCAAACTTTTTATACATCGATATTTAATCTAAAAAGAAGAGTATTTACTAAATTTTAGAAATACACACACAAGGATGATAATTGTTTACTATCTTTATAGTCTAGATACATAATATTATTATTTCATGAGATATATTCAACATATCCCAAAAATAACTTCCCACATAATAATCATCATACACATAAACTATATAAAACCATTCATCATAACTTTTAGAAAGGGAACATGATGATGGGTGGGATCAGATTCTTAATAAGGGTAAACATGGGATATATCAATGAACATATTAACAAAAAAATGGGTATAACGGTATAAAAAAGTGAAATTATCATTTGAAACCCATAACAATTATGACATTGAACATAACATTGAGTCATGGCATAAATCTTGGTAGTTTTTATGTCATTAATATTAACTAAATCAAAGACAAGTTCCATTAGATAAAAACCATGGCACATTACATAAGTTTATGGGATAAACATAAAAATAGAAAATCATTTCATAAGTATTAAAGTATAATTAAAAATATTATCATAGTTTATTTGGTTCACTCATAAATAAATCATATCATTAGTCAATAATTACTCCAAATACTATTATATTGGACGGAGAATCATATTAAACTAGGTTCACTGCCCATTCCAGTCCTTATTTTCTCATGTGATATTTATCTTTACCCAATGAATTTTAGGGATATATAATCTGGGGTCCACCTATCAAATTATGAAAATCATACATATGTGATCTATAAGATCATAAAATATTCATTATAGCATAACCCATGGAAAGGTAATAGACTTCATGAACATATAATCTTTTCATTATATCGTAATTTATGGAAAAGAAATAGGTTCTATCCTAACATAATCAACACATGTGAAAGGAACATGGTTCATAGTATCATTTCTAATTCATGATAACTATTAGAATTCATATACTAAAATTGGATTGTATCATTGGATTATATACCCAATAGAGAATAAGTAACATCAGTGGATGCTATCATATATTAAAATATATTTTAAAATTTCACTAGAACATTCCTTATGGAAAATATATTTTTTACCTTGAAATCGCTTAATTAAGATATAAAAATATCTGAAATATTAAGGTAAGTTTTTTATTTGAAAATAAACTGGGAAAATAGTAATTTAATCATTAACAAATTTACAAATCATTATAGAGGGTAATTCCATTCATATTGTGTATGTTAAAAATTTCTCCTTTCACATTTTCATAAAAAAGACTAATGTAAATCATTTGAAAAATATCAAGAATAAATATTTTTAAAAAAATTATAAAAATTAAATTAGGGGTAAAAATTATTTGTAATAATCATAATAGAATAAAAACATTTTTGGAAAATATTGTTATGGATGAAAATGTTATTTTACAAAAGATAGATATAACATAAATTTTTCATTAAAAAATATATAAGTTTCTTTAGTTATTAAAGAGATTAAAATAAAAGTAAAAAACTTATATCCTAAAAAATAGTATAAGATAATTAATGTAATTCCTGATGGATATTTCATAAACATTTATCATCAACAATGTAACCATAATCAATCCCAACAAATAATGACATTTAAAATGAAATCCCTTACGTGATGTTTGAATTGAATTGAAAGGGCTCTAAACTCAAGTATAATAAATTTAAATTTATTATAAATATATAAAATAATATTCATAAGACTTATAATATCACATATGATCAAATTATAACATTTCAAAACCAATTTATTAATAATTCCTTATTAAAACCATCATTTATGAGTGTTAAATTTTTCATTTTTCATAAGAATTTTGCTTTGGTAGGTTTAATATTTAAACATTGACGATGGTTACATAATGTATTGAATTTTTATCATTATATAAATATCATCAATATAAATTATAAATATATATTCTTCCATAAATGTTTGATATATAAGAATTAATTACATCATTCATTGTGATGGTTGGACATACACACACATAAAATCCGTATTCACATTTCGATAGATGTAATAAAAGAGTTGTGAATTATAATTAACCTTTTAAGAATCATTATTAAATAATGTTTTTCATATTTATTTATTAAATATAATATTATTTTTATCCATGTAATGGATAAATGAAAAATGAGTCAAATCATTTGGTAAAGGGGGCAGTCTAGATGTATGCAAGTGTGATGTTATCATTTTTAAACTTATTGGAAGTTAAGAAGGCAGATATCATATTATAATATAAAAATAAAACCAATATCAAAAATATAATATATAAACATTAAACCCATCATATTAATCATCCATAATGGATGGCGATGGAATATGAATTGTATCACTTTATGGAGGATGTAGTCCACACATACGCATATGTGATACATTAACTTCCATTTATATGTAATAGAGGGTGGATAATGGTGGCTATATAATATAAATAAAATATGTGTAAAATGATTATATTGTAGATGTTTCTTTCTGATAAATATCAAATAAATTATTGCAGGTATAATAATATATAATTTGAAAGAGGTTGGGTAGGATGATTACTTATTCTTCGATAGGCCTCCTTTAGATAATTCTTTAAGGAATCTTGAAATGATCTTTTAAGAAGACCATAGCCTATAATTCATGTCAAAAGAATTTTAAAAGAGAATTTTAAATAGTTTTACAGAGAAATATGGCTCCATTTTTTGTATATATGAAAAAGGAGTGGTGTCCTTTTATATGTGGGGGATAAGACACACATGGAATTTTTTAAAATATTAAAATATAACAATGTAATTATAAATCAAAATGATACAAAATTCCCATTGTGTTGATGGTTGGGTATATTGAGGTTGAAATATTGTCATATAATATTATTTAAACAATTTTAATTTTTTAAGTTACCCTTATCTCATGGTTTAACCACATGGTAAACCCATTTTACCCTTAACCACATTGAGAAATTATTATTATATTACTATTAATTATCACCAAAAAATAAAGTACCCCCATTTCCAAATCAAGAAATTATTATTAAAAACATAAAAATATTTTTATTAAATTAAATGAATAAAAGTGGATGAATTTAATTTAAAATTAAACCTATAATATGCGATGAAAAGATTTTTTCCAAATAAAAACTATTTTCATTAGTATAAAAACATTTATGCCAAATTACAAAATAAAATTATATAAAATTACCTTAATTGGATTAATAATAATATAAATGAATTATTATTATTATTAATATAATTATAAAAAAATTGTAAACTTTTAGATGATTTGAAAGAAAATTTAGTTTTCATTAAAATTCATTATTTTTCTATCTTCATCGAAAAAAAAATATTTTTTGAAAATTCTCAAAAATTATCTATAATATGATTTTGACACGAAGATTTAAAAAATATATTTTATTTTCCAAAATATATATTATAAAATTTTAAACAAATAATTATATTTTTTTCTCAAAAAATTAAATAAAACCCATTTTGAGGGAAAAGTTATTTTGAAGCATATAAACCTTTACTAAAAAATTAGTAAATATATATTAATATATTTGATTTATCTAAACCCTTATTAAATAATTTTAATAATTTTTCTTTTATTATTCACTCTAAAAATTTAATTGATAGGTTATAATGGTATACTATATTACAGTTAAGGTATTCTCAGGTTTATATGTATAACAATGTATCCAAAAATTAAATTTATTTAAATAAATAAATCATAAAATTGCGGGTGTTGCACTCAACCTCATTAAATTATATATAAATTATTATTATTTATTCTTTATTTCTCACCTGGTGTGATATTATCCTTATATTATGGGATAGACTTGATCCTTCTAGAATAAGACTATATATTCTATAACCATTATATTCCTTTTAAAAGAAATAATTAGATGAATATTCTTTTGTGTTTTCCATGTGCAACATGACATAAAAAGATATTGTGATTATATATTCCTATTTATTCTTAATTTTATTAAACTTTATTTTCTACTTAATGATTCTTGATTAATGGGTTATGTGTTTCCAATGTAATCAATTAAGTTTTATGACTTCAAAATTCTTTATGATTTATTAGGAATCACTCAAGGATCTACCTCTATAGGATAATTAATCATTCAAAAAACTAGATAAAATTTCACATATATTAATGAATGTTTAAGTGAAAAATTATTTAAATACAATTATATGATATATTTTTATATTAAAATGATTAAATCATATGAATATCATAAAAATATAAATATATATATAAGAGTCAATCCCCCCATGTCTTAATACAAAATATCTTTAAATCACCCATATTTTTATACTTGATCGTATTTTCATAGCATTTTTCATTAACACATACCATTTATATCATAATTAAACTCCTATTACATCATCATGTAGAAAAAAAGAAAATAAATATATGAAACCACCCACTAAAATTATTAATTATGTGCTATTTTTCAAATAATTCATTATGATAAAGACAAGATCATGATTCAATATCCTTATGTACAACATTTGAAAAAATAATCGAAAAATAATTCCTATATAACATTGAATGTTATATTTTTCATTAAATTATGTTTTCATAAAAAATTAATGAATTAAAAAATTTCAACATTTCATTTTCTTTATGTGAAATATAAGCATTCTTTTACATCGACATCATTATAATAAGCATTAATATAACATTTTTAAATAGATTCCATTTACTAAAATATAAAAAAACTCATGTAATTTTGAAAATCATTGAAACTAACTTGAGAAACTATCTTCAATTTGAAAGGTATCTTAAAAAATAACAATTTTTTATTTTTTTAGAGTTTAAATTCTCCCAGTTCAATTTTTCTCTTAGGGGTCTCTAAAAAATTTTATTTCTCAAATAAATTAATCCATGAAAATAATATTTTATACAAATTAAAATAATTTATTTTCATTAAAATTCAAAAAAAAAATCCCAAAGCAATATCATATAAGATTCCAAATCTTAATTGTTTATAGCAAATTTACTTATTATTAAAAAAGTTACTATTTATTGAATGTGTTACATTATTTTTTTTTCATTATATACTCAGATATAGTATTTTTATTTCAATCTTGTAAAAATAATAATACATTTTAACTTATCTAAATTTTTATATGTTATGAAAAATTGATTTATCATAACTTTTACTAGATGGTTCAAAAAAATATTTCTTTTACAATATAATGATTTCACCTATTCTAGATCACACATATTTTTTTTACAATGAATAAATAGTGAAAAAATCACTATGTGACAGATCAATTCCTATTAACGTTGAGTTTCTATGCATGTATCATATGATGGATTTATAATGATCTTAATACATGAGTTAAATATTTTGAAAGCATTTAAAAACCCACAAACCTTGATAGACCAAGAATGAAATGAAAATAATGCATGTTGTTAGGAAGAAATAGCATGTGTAGCTTACATCAAGCCACTACCTTATGTTGTTGTATCCATATTTATCAATTGTTTTGTGGTCTTGATGACGATCATTGTGAGAAAACAGAATTAAATCCCTCCTTTTTTCGTATCTACATGTTAAAATCAAATCACTCATTATGTGAGTGGGATTATATATTAATATACTCTACATTAGTACCTTACTAATCAAAATATGAAATCTTAATACATCATTGGGTGAAGAGAATATTGACCATATTCGAGTACACTTGTATGCACACCACCACATTGTAGAGATATTTTTATAAAACCAAGGAGTTCACTCCCTGAGATTTCGTTTATTTACACATACATGGTATAACATTAGAAATACCATGACCATTTCATTCATCCCCTGTATAAACTCATCTACTCACAACAATTCCATCACGTTAAATGGTTATTAATGATAGAAAATGTGGAATATATTACTGAATAATAACAACTACAATTACACCACAAAAATTTTTAAGATAGTGGTTTTCCAAATTATATGAAAAGTAATATAATGAAAATATAATGGGAAGTTCCACCTTATGACATATCCTCTCTTTCACTACGACTCATTATCATAAGGGATAAATTAAGATATCACCTAGTCATATAATGCTTATAGCCAAATTCATGACATGAATAATGGATTATTGGTATATCTCCATCGGTCTCCCAATTTCACGAAATCCTAATAGGATTCTATCCATTTTATGAAATATAAAATAAAATCATATCTTAATCTATTTTGGATATCTATATAAATACTATTGAAAATCTGTTATCATCTTCTCCATGTATCACAACAAGTGACATACCTTTTACATACATATCAAAAACTCTTTTTATTAAATTCTAAAACACCATTATTGTATCACCCTGAGTCAAACACATTACCATTTAATTCAAACAAAAAATGTGACCCAACCAGCCTTTGTAGCATTGAAGAAAAATATTATTATTCTAATTTATAATTTTTGTAAGGAAAAAAATCTTTCAAATAATTAATTCTACTCAAGCTACAAATAGATATAGCATGATATTTATCAAACTCATGCATATCATTACTGTATTCTACCAATCACAACACATAGTATCATAAATATTCTTTCTTTCCATTTTTCCAATAAATCAACTACTAATAGACATAGTGTATTTCAATCTCATTTTGCAACTCATGTTTTCTCGACTCTCTAAGTATAGACATACCAGGTGTATGAATACATTATATTTCATTTATATTTATGGTCAGGAATATTTTATATCCCCAACATGGAGAGATTAAAACATCTTATTAAAAATAAAATAATTGGTTTATACTCTTAAGGATATTTTAATCAATGATCCATATTTTATACTCATATTAAGAGAGTAAAAATACCATATTAGTTAATCCCTAACCAATGAAATGATCTAAAACATTCCCAATAATCCCAAGATTAGTTATGACTCAGGGAATGTGTAAGAAAGTTATAAAAGTATTAAGGGAATAATTCCTATTAACTCTCTAACCTATGGTAGTGGGGACTACAAATATGAAATGTATAGGGTTAATCAGTGTGTAAAAAATTACCCAATCAATTTGAATTTTTTTTCTAGGAGTTAAGAAAAACCTTTCTCTTGATCATAGGGACATAATTCTGGGAATTTACTGAACCCAAATCCTTGTTTTGATAATGTTTTTATAGCCTGGAAATTTAATTTGGGTTTCGGGTGTGGTGGGGCCCAAAAAAATATTTTGGGAAAGAACTAACAAAGGCACAAGATTTTGAAAACATGTGCAACCTCTTAAGAGAAACCATGTAGCCCTCTAATATCATTGGAAATAGTTTGAAAACCCATATAGGAGGGGATGGATTTTCATTAAAGAAACCTAGTTGTTTTTAATAGAGGTATTTCACATAGTTTGTGAATATTTTGGAAAATTGTGCACCAAACCCATTCATGTGGGGTGCTTAGGCATTAATCACCACAATCTTGGTTCACGGTTAGCCAAACCATTGGTAAAAATCATGAAGCCATTTATTTGGGGAAATTTACTAAAATCACACTACCTAATTTATTAGTTTTACCTCCACCCATCTTCTTCCTTCTAATGTGTGAACATGAGAGCTCCTCCATTTTTCTCCTATCTAGGCTTTTATCCAGTCCTTTCAATTATACTTCATTCTTTCATCCGTGGGTGGATATTTATTAGTCTTAATAAGACATTTAATGTCTATCCTATTTTCTTCATTAATATATTTATATGGAATGCTAAATCCATTTGAGCTATTTACCATATATATATATATATGGTGTTCTTCTAAAATTCCTTTTTATTATGATTTAAGATGAGTTAGAGGTAGACATCATATGATAAAGCACATACGAGTATGAGGTAGGTGGTTCCTAGATTTATTTTTAATTTTTCCTATAATTTAGTGGTTCATCCGAAAAAGTGTCAATGGGTTATTCGAGAGAGAAATAAATAAATTAAATGACTGTTACTGAATTAATAAATTGATTATATGAGATTCATTTGTGCATGCTCCGGGTACACTTCAAGTTGTAATGATGGGTGAGGGTCTTGGAACAACCTTTGTAGTATAGGTAGTGTAATTTTTTAATTAAATTTAATTTCTTAAATTAAATTACATGGTTCTGTGGGAACATTATGATCATGCCTCAAGGATTCATGTAATATCGATCACCTAGACTACAGAAACATGGTTTGTTATATTGGGATTGTCCTCGAATACTTTTGGGGATGTGATAATACGGTTTAGGCAATGTGGTTACCAGGTTGAGGGATTGACTCTTGATAATTGAGATGGTGTTGACCATTGATATTGAGTGACATGGACATAAGGGAATAAGGTGTCATATGGTGTGTCTATGGTTTGTTTGGGTGATTTATGATTGTCATTTTTTGAATGAAACACCTTTGGATTCACGGACACATATATATGACTTATATCGGGGTGGTGTAAACCACTCATTATGGGTTGAGGACACCATAGAATATGTCTCTTATGGGATTTTTTTTCCATCGAATATGTTTGAGGGAGATCACTACAGAAACCCATATGGACGGTGATGGACCATAGTTTGAAGGTTATGAGACTGTCAGTTGGGAAATAGGGCTCTTTGTGACATTTAGTTCCATGGACCATGTTATTGGGAGGTTGGATATCATCGTACTTCGGGATATCAGCTGTAGAGAAAATGGTAATTAAAATTTGAGGATTCTTTTTATTGTGCCTCAGGACATCGAGCTGCAATTAGATAATGATTTTCAAAGTTGAGGTCCAATGGACAAGGGACTTTATTTGGTATTCCATTTTAATTCTGATTACATGATAGTGAGCATGAGGTACTGGTGACTATATTGAAGGACAAACCTGATGGTTCACCTGTGATGTATTTTCTTTTGGGGATGCCTTTTTATTTTTTCCATGGATCCTATGAAATATAGTAATATATATAAATAAAGGGTTTATGTATATTATATATATACCTAATGAAATGTAATAAAAAATTATGGAAATGGACAAAGAAGGTGATCTCATTCTGTATGGCTATTAGGTACAAGGTAAGAATGTTATTTATTAGATATTCATGTACTGCATTTCTATATATTTTTAGTACACTCCCATTATCATGGATGTAATACAGGAACAAGTTGGTAACATACCATGGGGGCTAGTACAACTTCTCTTGTTCTCATTAAAAAATTCAAGGAAAACTCATCTCTTATATAATATCGTCCAATAAGTATGTGCAATTTTTCTTACAAAATTCTGGCCAGTGTGATTAATAGAAGACTTGGTATTCATCTCTCACTCTAGATCTCCAAAGAACAACATGGGTTTTGGAAAGGTAATACCTTTAATTGTGATATAGGTCTTTCCTAGGAAATTATTGGGGATATTAATAGGAAATATCAAGGATTGAATTTGGCCATAAATCTGGATATAGAGAATTTATACGCCAAACATGAGAGGGATTTCATAATCAAGGTTTTATGATGCATGGGATTCTATTGGCAGTCAACTGATCTCATATTTAGATGTTTGAGTTCATCATGGTCTTCTATTTTCTTTATGGTAATAAGGAAATGCTTCCTTAAATATGTCCATGGCCTCAGACAAGTTGATCCTCTCTCACCAATTTTGTTTATCGTATATCAATATTCTTGGAGGAGAATCATTAAAGCCAAAATTAAAGAGGGTACCATTCAACCTATTTCTTCCATTTCCAATTTCAGAACCTGTCCCACTTAATTTATTTGGATGATATGGTCATTTTCATTAATTGATGTTCTAAATCTATTCAGGGTATCAATATCTCCCAGGAGGAATATTATATATGGAGTGGGAAACCCATCAATTGAGATAAATGTAGTCCCTATATATCGAGGATCATCTCGGAGATATGTGCTCGCAAAATTGAATCTATCTTGGGTATCAACATAATGACTATCCCTATGAACTACTTAGGATACCCTATTATGTTAGGGAGGCTTCGTATCAAGAACCTAGATAAAGTGGTGGGAAAAATCTCTACCCAGATCAATAATTGAAAAAATGGATTCCTCTCATTCTAGAGGGGGGGGGGGTCACTCTTGTTAACAACATGCTTACCTTGATACCAATTTATGTCCTTCCATTTCTCAAGGTCCCAAAGTCAGTCTTAAAAAATATTGAGAATATCATGACCTATTTCATTTAGGACTCACATTCGGAGGGATGTTGTCATTGGGCCTCTAGAAATATAATGGTTCTTCCCACAAATGACGGTGGCATTTGACACTATAGTGTTAATTTCATGATGAACTGCCTCCATGCGATGCTGGCATGGGAGGCAGTGAGAGGGGAAACTCTATTGGCATGGGTCATCACAAATAAGTATTGGAATATCTTGGAGAGTTTGATCAATGAATGTTCTTATATTTGGAGAACTATCCAAATCCACATTCCTCGTCTTCTTAATCAGTCAAGATGGATCATTGGATGTGGCGACATTAAATTCTAGCATGACAAGTAGTTGGGAGATTTTTTGGGCTTTCCTGGTTTCCCTCCTGCTGAAATTACTTTCATATAGGATACCAAGCACCCAACCATTATTCAAGAAGTACTTGACAAAGAGAATTTCAACATGGTCAATCTTAGTAAGATCTCAGAAAAACCAGACAGGTGCGTGTTCAAGGACACTTCCATTGAGTACTACTTTATTAAGGCCTATATGTCAATTTTAATGAATCCCCACACTCATGATCCATCGGAAAAAATCCATTGGATAAATGAGATTTCTCTAAAGATCAATTTTTTCATCTGAAGGATACTTTATCATGGAATTTCTATAGACAGGGAGATATTTGGGAAAGATATTTTTATTTTCTCTGAATTCTCATGTTTCCTGGTCTCCATCATTCAGTCTGTCAATCATCTATTTTTTGAGAGCGATTAGGCATGAGGATTTTGAGATGAAATGGGGTATTTCACTGGTCTGTCATCTCCTTTCATACCAAGTGACTCGTTTTTGCAAAGGTGGTTCCATGGAATGGGAAATAACCAATTGAAGAAGAGGGATAGTATGATGCTTATCTTGGTTGGTTGTTGGTGTATTTTGGAGGCAAGGAATGAAACACAGTTCGAAGGTGCAACATGCACTAAGGAGGGTCTGGTTCTAGAACGAAGTTGATGATTGCTGATCTGGGTGTGCTTCTGAAAATGGGAGGTGGCTCTATCATTACGACAAGTGACTTTATGAAGATACTCTTCTCATGAAGGAAATAGATTGGTTTCTAAGGATAAATGAGTCTGCTGGAGACCCCATTCTAAAGGGATGAAACTAAACTCAGATGGGTCTTGTGTTATGGGTATCATGAGGGGAGGAGGGGTTATTCATAATCTAGGGGTAGGGTGGTTGCTGCTTTTAGTGGAAGTTTTAGTAGAGGAGACTCTCTTCAGGTGGAGGCATAGGATTTGCTCAAAAGGATCCATCTATGAATTTATTATCACATCTCTCTCTCTCAGATATTGAAACTAATTCCAAAATTATCTATGATGCTCTTACTGATAACAAGGCCACTCTATGAACTATCTCATAACATATCTAGTGATGCATGCATCTCGTTGTCAGTAGTGCAAGACTATTGCATACACGACATGAGGGAAAAAAGTTTGCGGACATCGTAAATTCTTATTTCACCCAATGTGACGATCTTGCATCTTTGTCTAGCTTGGGATCCTTTCCTCTAGAGTGCGCTATCTTTGTATAAGGTGACACACATGGACTCCATTTCTATTGGCCCCCTTGATCTTGTCCTCTCTTTATTTCCATGGCGTGTCTCGTTCTTTTCTTAGGTTTCACTTTTTCTTCTAGATGATCCAATTTCATTATTAATTAAATATGTTATTTGGTATTAGACAAAAAATAATAATTTTTTTATTATTATACTACTTGATTATTATGTTTTCAAGGGTTTCATTTTTCTTCTTCTTATTGAGTTTATATTACAATACTATATTTATTTATATACCATTATTATTATCACCAACTGAGGGTATAGTCTCTCCACTATCACATATGTACACCCTCACATCTATTGAGAAGCATTTGGTGTATGGGGAGGTTCACCTATGACCCATTGGTCAACTTTCCCAATGCACCATTTAAAATGGAATCTATGTTAGGACATAAAAATAATTATATCAGAGTGGTTTTGTTTTGAGGTTTCCTTATATAATCATAAGGATGAGGTATTAAATTTTAATGACATTTAGTGGGTTAATAGTGATATCAAATTTCTCCTTTATTTTTTTGTCCTATTATATAGGATATGATAGACAATATACTAGATGTAGTCGGGACTAGGATTAAATATCATATTTGGGTGTATTTTTCCTCATGCATGGGGGACATACAATGTTTCTATGGGAAGGAAAATTATGTTCATGTTTTCTCTTTTTATAGCGATTTTTTTCCACCTTGGGTGGCACACTTGGGATTGATGGTTATCAGTTTTATAACTTCTGGTATTTGTCATGGTATGGAAAGAAAGGTTTATTTGTGAACCATTATATGAACATAGGATCATATAATGTACTATTTATTATGTTTTTTATTGGTAACCATGAATTCACTAATAGGGTTTGGTTTTTTTAATGTTTCAACAAAGGAAGATGAACATTATTTTTCTTCTTTGCGTCTCTCTATCATCATTCTACATAGACACCACTTACATGTGGTTGCAATGAAATCTATGTGTGATGCTATGTATATGAACAAAATATAAGATCTTGACCATGATAAGGGTAGGCAGGTATGATTATAGGTTTGATCTATTTAAATCATAATCAAATCATCTAACTGGTATTTTCTAGAATAAATACATTAGTGGTATTCTACTCAACTACTTGAATTGATATATATGATATGTGAGGCTTAACCATATGAAAATAATGAATGTAGAAATAAGACTGTATTATATATGATTCATAACTCTGATGTGTGTAAGCAGGTTACCACTAGTGTATATGAGACACTTGATACCTAACACTGATTTGACCGTATAAGGGGTCTTGAGGCCAAATGACATGTGACAAGATACATTTGGGGAGTGTATGGGTAGTGAGATTATTCATCCTATTACATATTTTCTTATTAGTGATATATATATATATGTATACGAATGTTTTGGATTTATGACCATAGGGATTCGTATTTAGTACGACTCCACATAGACAGACTCTGATTGAGCATCAGTATGGAAGTTATATGGTGTCTCATTAACATGCATTAGATGAGGACCCTAAGGGTCGGGATGAGGACATGTATGGTTGGTCTGATCATGGGATATAGGTATAGGCATCATTACAAGAATAGGTATAGTTGGTAAAACAATTAGAAATAGAATCTTTTGGTTTAAGGCTTGATGAGAAGCTCAAAGCGTGTCAGGTTCGGGTTATCAAGGGAATTGATATGGGAGCTCAGGGAGACAATCCACTGATGGAATACCTGACTCAATAGTTTTAGTCATATAACCCACCACTATTTCAGAGTGAGGGTGGAACAAAAGTTTCAAATAAATAGATTGTGTTCGTTCAGACACTATTTTACTAGCTCAACCCACCATCTAGTTGGAGGGTGAATCTAGTAATGTACTTCCTTAGAGGACAAAAAAATATAGGTGCGATGTATATGTACCGAAAGGAAGTTATGAGCTTATGTTATGGATTGATTTTGAGGCTAGGTTCTTTGAATATCTCTTCTTGGAGAGATAGAGGATTGATAGAGCCTGTGATTTCATGAATCTTCATTTGGGGATTCACTTCTCATAGATAATGTTGCTACTTTCAAGGACTAGTCTCGTTTTGAACCACCAATGGATTGTGATGATATCATGGGGGTGAGGCATTTTGATGATTTTTTATGGTACCTCATTAGGGTGTAGGTAAACATCATTATATAATCCTCATTCTAGAAGCGGGTAAATTAGGCAATGATATCTGAGGTGAATCTAATGGGCCATTCTTATCTGAGTCATGTGACGAAGTCAGGTTATTTCAATGATAAGGATTCTGTTAATAGGAAGTATGGCCACAAGGAGCATTGTATGGAAAATCAGGATAGATATTCATGTAGACAACCGAGAAGTGGGTCTTCAATGGTGTTCTTCTATTGTGAGAAGCTTGGATATGTATAGAATTACTCTGTGTGGACACTAAAGTATTGTTGTGAATGTGGCAAGATTGAGAAACTTATGAGGATCTGTAGAAAGCCTTATCAGATAGATTTTATCTAGGGAATGGGTTAGAATCATGTTTCTAATGTATGATTGTGAGAATAACCATGATCTAATAACTAGGATTTTGGTTTATACAGAGGATGTGGAAGAGATAGTGGGACCCAAGAATGGGGTTAGTAGATGGTCGATGGAATAGATATATAATAAGGTTGGGCCTTAGGCTACTGGTATTTAGGCCAGGTGCATATAGTTGAGTATTCAGTTAAATAGATTTTTGGGGAGAGGACATCAATTATAGGTACACCATGGACATGACCAGATATCTTTTTTATATGGTTTTGACTGGTTTTTGTGCGTGAGGTGAATAAATGTTAGGTTTCTGGACTAACAAAATGTTTTTTTGTAGGTTAGAATCAATTATGATATTGGATATATATATATGATGTAAATTGTCACTGGGATCAATTATGGAAATATATGTGATGTGGATTATAAATGAGGTGTATAGAAATCTATAAATCATTATGATGCATGTTTTATATGGGGTTCATGGTTCCATAACTTATAATGGGGATCTATTGGGTTGTTGGATTACATGTGTTTCCTCTATCAAATAAGTGATTTGGGAATTAAATTAGATGTGTTCTATGACGTGTCTTAGATGTAAATGGGTATGATTTTCACACCTAATGAAAGGAAATAATGATGATTCATCATCATATGACTTTTCATTCCAGGGATGTTTAGTAGACCATCAGAATTCTTATTTTGGATAGGGAAGCGACATGGTAGGTAACTTCTATGGTGGGGAGAACCGTGATGGGAGTTGACATATGAATTGATAATCAGTGTACAAAATATTGATGAAATTATATGGGTGTGTTTGATAATATCTCTAGGTAAGGCTTTATAACATATGGGAATGTTATGTTAAGGTGCATATACTATAATGTCATGAGTTTTTCAGTGGGCTCAAAATCCCAGGGTTGGTTTCAATTTTTCATGTTTGGTGGCGGGACCAAACATTTTCTTGACATTAGTAAAATAATTCTATGAGATTTAATGACTCAAGGACTTATTTTCAGGTAGTTTTCAAGGATTTAAATGTGCCTCGGGGTTGTAGGTTAGTTTTGTGTGTTATAGGGAAAAAACTCTATTTTGGGAAAGTCATAAAGATGTATACAGTTTAGACCAACCACATGGTCTCTTAGGAGAAATTGTACATCCATCCAATAAAACATATAATGGTATGAAAAACTAATTATGAGGTGGTGAATAACTATGTTAGAGGCTATGAATTTCTTGACAGAGGGCATTCACATGGTTTGCACAAAGTTTGGACAATTGAGTGCCTAGATCTTGCATGTCTGGTGCATAAGAAGTGAGCATCATACATTGTTAATAGGGGCATCCAAGTCTTGTGGCCATACTATGTGGCTCATTTATTTTGGTAAAATTACAAAAATTCCACTTCCTCCATTATTATATTTTCTTCCTCCTTTCTTCTTCCTTCCATTGTGTGCATAAATGATATCCTTTTTTTTCTCCAACCAAGCACTAGTGCAGAAAACATTTTTAACGACACCATTTTTGATGTCGGTTATGTATAAATGATGTGAAAATCTGTGATATGTGGTTTTTTACATCGGTAATTTTATAACCGATGTATAAAATACAGAGAGTAAATTTTTTACGTCAGTTATTTTAATAACCGACGTCAATAATCCCACACGTTCATTTTTTATGTCAGCACAACATAAAAAACTAAAGCGTGGCATTTTTTAAGTTAGTTATTAAAATAAAAGACGTAAAAAACAATGTATCTACAAATTTTTTACGTCTGTTATAAAATAACCAACGTAAAAAAGGTGGCTTCTGAGGCCTTTTTGATGTCGTTTATCTAATAACCAATGTAAAAACACAACCCTATAAATTTTTAACATCGGTTATATTATAAGCAACATAAAAATCCAACACCCTGTAGTTTTTACATCAGCTATAAAATAACCAACATAAAAACTGTGGTTTCTGATTTGTTTTTTACATCGGTTATAGAATAACCGACATAAAAAACAAACTCGTGGATTTTTTTACGTCGGTTATAAAATAACCGATGTAAAAAATTCTATATCTGATACATTTTTAAATTCAGTTATTATAATAAATGATGCTATAAAAGTAATAAAAATAGTTTATAATGCAGGTTATTAAATAACTGACTTTATAAAACATTTAAAAAATTAACAGGCCCCGTGGATTATCATTTATGATTTTTTGATCGACAGACCGACGACTCGGCTCTCTCGCGTGGAAAAACCTAATCGAGTCTTCGATCTCGGTTCGTTAAACTCATTTTTCCATCATCCTTTATCATCTTTACACTCCTCGGATCAATCATCTCCACTCGCAAAACTCATGTAAGACTCCCACGAATTTATTTCATTCATTTTTTTCCTGGATAGTCTATATTTACGTTTTGTGATTTTTTTTAAACTAGGTGAGATTCTTTTATTTCGAACCCTCTTACCTCGTTTTTCAATCATCATCTTATTTATTATCACCAAATCTATTAGATCGACTCGCAATATTCACAAAATTCTCACCTACTTATATTTTGTTTGTTTTTCTTTAGAGTATGTTCAACATTGATGGTAATTTTTATTATCATTGACAAATAATGATCTCATTCACCTATATTACTAAAATTTATATGTAAACCAATGTGATACAACCATTCAGTGTACCAGTGTGATTTATTTTATAAGTATATATGGTTTTTCATGGAGGAATGTTTGTTTTGGATCCTTGGTTGTTTCTATTTTTGGTATAACTTTTTGTTGTTCCATAATCTATTTACGTCGCTTATTTTCGTGGACTATTATAAGTCTTCATATGCTATTAAAACCCGATTCATAGTACAATAGTGCATTTTAGACTAGTAGGAGATACAGTTCATGGATCTCATTTTGAATAATGGCATGACATAAAAACTAGTACCTTGAGGTTAAAATCCCTAGATATTCCAAAACTAGTAGCTTGAGGTTAAAATCCCACGGTTCTGGGAGGCTGTCAAGAGAGTTGGTGGCTGTCTAGGGGGTCGGGGGCTATCTAGAGGGTTGGGGGTTATCCAAGGTGTCCATGGAGGTGGGGTGGGGGAGCAGTCCAGGGGTGTTGGGGGGGGGGGGGTCCAAGGGGGTGGACATGTTGAGGGGGGGGGGGGGGGGGTTGTCCAAGGGGTGGGGGCCTGTCTAGAGGGTTTGGGGGGTTGTGCGGTTGTGGGGGTTTTCCTGAGGGTTGGGGGTATCCAGGGGGTGTCCAAGGGGGTAGGGGTGGGGGTGGTGTCCATGAGAGGTGGGGGGGTGCTATCTAGAGGGGTGGGGGTAGTCTAGAGGGGTGGGGGATATCCAAGGGGGTGGTGGTGTCTACGGGGTGTCCAAGGGGGTGGGGGTGGTGTTCAGAGAGTTCGGGGGGGGGGGGGGGGGCTGTCCAGAGGGTTGGGGGTGTCCAGGGTGTCCATGGAGTTGGGGGGGGGGGCAGTCCAGGGGTGTGTGTGTGGGGGGGAGGAGGGGGTCCAAAGGGGTGGGGGTGTCCAGTGGGGGCTGTCCAAGGGGGTGTGTGGGTGGGGGGGGGGGGCTGTCCAAGGGGATGGGGGTCTGTCTATAGAGTTTGGGAGGTTGTCTGGGGGGTGGGGGTCTGTCAAGAGGGTTGGGGGTGTCCAGGGGGTGTCCAAGGGGGTAGAGGTGGGGGTAGTGTCCAAGAGGGGTGGGGGTGTTGTCTAGAGGGGTGGGGGGCTATGCAGGGGGTGGGGGCCTATCCAGTGGTTTGGGGGGCTGTCCATAGGGTTGGGGGTGTCCAGGGTGGTGTCCAAGGGGGTAGGGGGTGGGGGTGGTGTCCAGGAGGGGTGGGGTGCTATCTAGATGTGAGGTGGTGCTTTCTAGAGGGGTGGGGGATGTCCAGGGAGTGGGGGATCTGTCTAGAGGGATGGGGGCTATCCAAGGGGGTGGTGGTGTCTATGGGGTGTCCATGGGGGGTGGGGGTGGTGTTCAGAGGGTTCAGGGGGATGTCCAGAGGGTTGGGGGTGTCCAGGGTGTCCATGGAGGTGGGGGGGGGGGGGGGGTAGTCCAGGGGGGGTGTGGGGGTGTGGGGGTCCAAGTGGGTGGGGGTGTCGAAGGGGGTGGGGGCTGTCCAAGGGAGTGGGGGACTGTCCAGAGGGTTTGGGGGTCGTTTGGGGGGGGGGGGCTGTCCAGAGTGTTGGGTGGTGTCTAGGGGGTTGTCCAAGGGGGTGGGAGGAGGGTGGTGGTGTCCAAGAGGGGTGGGGGTGTCCAGGAGGGGGGGGGATTTTCCAATGGTGTGGTGGTGTCCAAGGGGTGTCCAAGGGGGTGGGGGTGCTGTCCAGTGGGTGGGGGGCTATCCAAGGGGTGGTGGTGTCCAGGGGGTGTCGAAGGGGGTGGGGGTGGTGTCCAGGGGGGTGGCGGCTGTCTAAGGAGGTGGGGGATATGTGTCTGTTGGGATTAACTACTTCATGGTGGTTTGTGAGATTATGACATGATTATTATATTGTTTCATGGATATTAGTTGTTTCAATATGATTCTATTTGGTTATATATATTTTTACCAATCATAAACTATGAGAAAATTATGGGTTATGGGGGAGACCATGTCGTGGTATTCAAATATACGTAGTTATCCTGACCCCATTGTGTTGTGATGATTGGCTTTACATTGTGATTTTCTCCATCTGTGTTTCTATATAAAATTTGATTTGATTTTCAGGTTTACTCGATTTTCTCCAATTTTCTATCAACCATTGGAGACCCCATCGTTTTCTTTAATTCAATGGAATTTAGAACTGTTATAACTAACTATATTTCCTTTTTAATATCATATCCAAGCATATTTTTTTAAATATGCATAGATTTGTTTTATATTTCAAAATTGGTTTACATTCAAATTATGATTTTTATCATATAAACATATATTTGTCTTATCTTAAAATGATGTATAACGTTGATATTTGTTATAAGTAATAATGATTTGAAATTGGATTACGGCACATAGAATGAGCAATTAATATGAGGAAGGTGTTGGCACCTTCTTTTAATTTTCTAAACGAAATGTTCCAATAAGTGACATTTTTTTTTTCTGTCCATGCCTGAAATGTTTGAATATTAAGAAGGTGAAAAGTAGAAAGATAAAAGATCATACAATTTGTCATGGTTTTATTCTGAGTTACAGCCCTTGTATTTGGCATGGTGGAACTGTACAGAATGTTAATGATGATGATGATTCTCAAGGTGGTAAATCCGATGGAATTGAAGAAATGATTTGCGATATTGAATCAGAACAAATTGAGATAGAACTGACAGTAGTGCATCTATATGGTGATGCTGAAAAACCATTATTTCATGGTTGTACAGATTTTACGGTTTTTTAGGTGGTGTTAAGATTTATTAACCTGAATTTAAAATATGGATGGAGTGATAGAAGTTTTACAGAGCTGCTACAATTGATGAAAGACACTCTTCCAAAAGATAACGATCTTCCATATTCACATTATAAGGCTAATAAAATATTATGACCGATGGGATTGGGATACAAGAAAATACATGCCTGTCCAAATTACTGTATTATATATAGGAAGGAATATAAATTTTTGTGAAAGTGTCCTGAATATGGGACATCACGGTATAAGGTGAAAGAAAAATCATAGGCTGATGTAGAGATTCCAAAGATCCCTTCAAAGCTATTTTTCTGTCATCCTATAATTCATCATTTCAAACGTTTATTTGCTAATTCACAAAATGAAAAAAGTTTAAGATGTCAGGTTGATGAGTGTTTATGTGATTTAAAAATATGTCATCCATCTAATTGTCCACAACAGAAGATAATTGATGATCATTATTATACATTTGGAAATGAAATTAGAAATCTCAGACAAGGGTTTTTCACAGATAGAATGAATCCATACCGAACCCTTAGTAGGACACATATTTCATGGACTGTTTTATTGGTAATTTACAACCTCTATCCTGAAGTTTGTATGAAGCAAAAATATGTTATGTTGAGAATAATGAGCTCTGGTCCGAAGCAACCAGGAAATGATATTGATATTTACTTGTCACTGTTGATTGATGATTTGGATCTTTTATGGGCTGATGGTATTAGGGTGTATGATTCTTATAAAAAGGAATATTTTCAACTGCATGCAGTGATTTTGTTCACTATAAATTACTTCACGGCATATGGAAATTTGTCTGGATATAGTGTTAAAGGACATAAATCATGTCCAATTTGAAAAAAAAAGACGTCATATTATCAATTGCATCATGGGAGGAAAACAGTGTACATGGGTCACCGAATGTTTTTTCCTATGGATCACCCTTATATAAGACTAAAAAAGGCATTCAATGGCTCAAAAGAATTTGATATTGCTCCAAAACATTTAACCCCTGATCTATATTTTGAGATGGTGAAAAACCATTATGTGACATTAAGAAAGACACAAAAATCTGGTAATGATAGACATATTAGTAAGAAAAGGTCAATATTTTATGAGCTACCATATTGGAGATATCATGAAGTTAAACATAATATTGAGAACATGGAGAGGAATATATGTGATTGTTTTATTAGAAAATTGATAGATATTAAAGGAAAGACAAAATATGGGTTGAATGCAATATTAGACATACTATCAATGGGAATACGTTTGGAGTTACCACCCAATCCTAAAGGAAGATGAGCAATTCTTATCCTGGCTTGTCATACATTATCGAAGAGGGAGAAAATTAGCTTTCTTTGGTGTCTTCATAATATCCAAGTGCCTCAAGGTTACTCTTTAAATGTAAAATTTTTTGTCTCATTGAAGGACTTTAAGTTGATACGTATGAAATCACATGATTGTCACATCATGATGCAACAAATTATACCAGTTTCATTGCGTGGAATATTTCAGATCCGTGAAAGACAATAATGAAGTTGTGTTATTTTTTCAATTCAATTTTTAATAAGGATATTGATGTGAATGCTTTGGACATTTTGGAAAAGGATGCAATTTTTATACTTTTTCAATTGGAAATGTATTTTCCTCCAATTTTTTTTGATATAATGGTGCATTTAATGATTTATCTTGTTCGAGAAATAATGATTTGTGGACCTGTATTTCTTTGTTGGATGTATCATTTTGAAAGGTATATGAAAATATTTAAGGGGTATGTTAAGGATCCATATCGACCTGAAGCCTCCATTATAGAAAAGTATATTTCTGAGGAGGTTGAAGAGTTTTGTACGAGCTACTTGGCTGCGACGCAGCACATAGGATTGCCTCCATCTCACCATGAAAGAGTTAATAATGAAGGAAAGGGGATTCATGGCTTGAAAGTCAAATCATTGTCAGCTGAATAGATGAAGAAGTTAGAATCATGCATCTTGAATAACATATCTGATGCTCAACCGTATATCACATTTCATATTAATGAGTTCAAATAATGTCATCCAAAGAAGAAAGAAATGTGGATTTTGAATGAGCACAAATTTTTTTTTGTCATGGTTTAAAAAGACATTTCATGGTAGATCAGATGTATCAAAGACATTAAAATGGATAGTGGGTGGTCCATGTTTAAATGTGATAACATGGTCCGGTAATGACATTAATGGCTATACATTTCATACAAAAGCTCAGGACAACAAAAGTGCAGTTCAGAATAGTAGTGTATTGGTGTTTGCATAAGCAATGCATTTTTCGAGTGCTAAGGACAAAAACCCAATTTCTACATCAAGTGCATATTATGGAGTGATTGAAGACATATGGGAGGTTAATTACTTTAAAATTAAATTTCCTATTTTTAACTATAAATGGTTTATCAGTAAAAATAGTGATAGACACGATGAATTTGGAAAGACACTAATTAATCTGAATAGATTGGAAGACACAACTGATTATTTTATAATGTGAAAACATGAAAAACAAATTGTCTATATAGTAGATCAATCAGATATGCAGTGGGTTGTTGTTTTACAAGGGAGAAACAATATGTTGGTGAGAATGAACTAGATGAAGATGCTGATTTATGTGAGATCCCTACTTCCATGGAAGGATTAATAGAACATAATTATGAGCATGTTGAGGACATGGTTTGTGCTATAATGAATGATCATGATGAAGGAATTTGGGAAAACAATCCATTTGTACATTCTTAAAATTATAGGGAATATATGTTTATTTCCTATTTACATTTATTTTTTTCATAAACTGTTAGATATTGTAAGTTTTTTCTTTATTAATACATGTATTAAAACAAAATAATTATATGTTTTTGTTTTTTTAAGTTTGTCTAGTTTACTTTATCATATTTACCATTACATGAATTATATATCTATTATTCTTGTTCAGTGACAATTATTTACCATGTTTACCAGGTTTACCATGTTTTCCATCTTGACCATCTTGACAATCTTGACCATTATTTGAGATGCTTACCATATTAACAATGTTTACTATTATGTAAAATAGTACAATTTTCTATTTTCTGATTAGAGTAGTATTAACATATTTTAATTTTTATATTTGTGAACAAATGTTTGTTTTTTCATTTGAAGGATAATGAAAGATCATTCAGTTGATCAACCACATGATTCTAGAGATGATCATATTGGTCATACCTCTTGGGAGGAACATTCGCATGCTCCTTTTGATGTTCCCCAATATTCCTCATGTGCTCCTATTATGACAAAGATTTCAAGATTTGGTAAACATGGGTGAACACGTTTGCCAAAATTAACACTTTCCTGTACACAGGATCAGTGGATACTCATTGAGTTTGGTGATGATGATATTCCTAAAGGTCCAAATGAAAATGATTTAAAGTGGTTTGTATCAACTCAGTCTAAGAGAAAAGCCATCATTTTGTATGGTGACTGGATAAGTGTGGATAAAGCGATAATCTCTTAGTTGTGGGAGACAATTTTGGTAAGATCTTTTGCTATTGTTTGACTATTCTTTAAATGTTTCTATTATATATAATATGTTTAACCACTTCTTTATCAGATGATATTTGATATTCCTGACACTGGAGGAGTCAGAAAGAAATTCTTATTGATGGCTGCCAGGAGATGGAGGGATTTAAAATCAACCCTCTCATCTGATTTCATTTTTGGTCAAAGGAGTCCTGAAAATCCATGTCCTATATATCATTTTATAGATGAAGACACATGGAGACAATTTGTTGAAAGTAGAAGAAAAGAGTCATTTTTGGTAAGGGAAATGTGAAATTTTATAATATTTCTTTTATAAATGATCTTATTAATATTTTGTTAATTATTTCATATTCTTAATTTACAGCAAACAAGGAAATCTCAACAGGAGATCGAATCTAAAAATGTATACCCTCATAGTTTATCTCGGGGAGGGTATGCATTTTTGGAAGAACAAATGATGGCAGAAAAACTTCAAACACTAAGAGCTGAGACTTCAAGAACTCGAGAGGTGGAACCTCCATCCCCTCCATCTAGACATGAAAAATGGAAGAGATCTCAGATGAGAAAAAAGGGCAATATCATTAGGAAGAATCGAGAATCGTAGCTGAGAGGATTTTAAGATATCTATTTTATTTTTTTAAGTTAACTATTTTTGTCATATAATTTCAATCATAACAGAATGTTCAGTTAATTAATAAAGGACTCTATTGAGGATCAGAGCTCATAGGTGGCATTTACAGCTACTTGGAGGCAAGATATTTTATCTGTAGCATTGGGAAACCCCGAACATCCAGGTCTTGTAAGCGGATATCTGGCAGGTGTATCGCTAAAAAAGTGTTTCCACATTCATAAACTTTTAACATTGAGGGTGTTTATAAAAAAAATAGAATCCTTGGAGGCTGAAGTACATAATATTAATGTGAAGAAGGAGGAAAATATTAGAGTGTCATTACAGTCTATGTTTGGAAACATGCAAAGACAATTTCAGACATCATTTCCCACTCCACCACCTCCCCCTACAGACCCCATTATTTATCCTCCACCTCCGCTAGTAGCTCCCACTCACCCAACTTAGACAGCAGACCTCATTTTTTATCCTACTCCACCACCGAAGCTTCCTACTTATTGCGAGTTGTATGTTGATGATCCTCAACATCATATAGTTGCATATGGGTTGGTATGTCGTATAGGACATACATTTCCTCATCAACAATTTGAGGTAGATAATCAGAGGGTCACTGTACAGGATATTATAGATAGATCAGCTCGAGGTCCATTACCTACAGATGAGGTGATGACAGTTGGACATAGTATTAGCCGTTTTTTAATTTGTCCATCAAGACTACTTCGATTCATTACTATAGAGGTATGAATGTTATATCTTTTATTACATTTTTTATTAAAGTTGTTTTATCATTTGAAAACTAATATATTTTTCTATTTATTTTTACAGGAATAATTCAAAGGTAAAGAAATACTGTATAGACAACAACAAAGACAAATGGCTATGAAATCAGATACAGATTCTAGTAGTCTTTACAGATTGGCAAGATATTCTAATTTGTTGGCGGTCATTATGAGTTACCAATGGAAGCTCATGTTTGTGGATGTGCAATAGCTATGGGGATTTGGAAAAATGATATCATGGAGCTTGTTACTGGAGATATGTTGGGCATCAATGTGGTGAAAATGTTTTCCATGTAAGTCTTAACACCTTTTCCCTACGTTATATTTATTAAAAATATATACTTCAATCTATTTTGTATTAGGTATCTTTAAAACATTTTTGAGAGAAATGAGATGACACGAGTATATGGATTCATGGACCCACAATTTATTTCCCCTGAAGCATGTACATTGGATAAGGAACAAATAATGCTTTATATTGCTGAAGGACTTGAACAGAATATAGTCACACAATGTTGGATGATGCCTTTTTGTGAGAGGTATGAAACACATCTCCCTCAAAGAGTTCATTATCTTTTAACATAAAAAACCTCAAACCTTAAATTATCTTTTATTAGTGATAATTGGATATCATGGGTTTTTTCCCAAGGGAGAAAACACATTATTGGATATGCTTTGTCCATGATGATGTGCGATAAAGTTTTAATAATATATTATAAAAGTATGTTTCAATTTCTCAATAGTTTTATATATTATAATGAATTTAAAATTTTCCCCATTCGTATTATTTTCTAACAGGGGATTGGTCTGCTTATGAAAAAACACAAAGAAAAGGAGTGAAAAGATCAAATATGAAAATGTGAAGGTAAATATCCATTTATAATTTGTAGTTTTTGATTTATTACATAAAAATAATATATTGAATTTACACTCATTAAAACATAATTGTCATGAACAACAAGGCATCATCGAATGTAGATATTACATGTTAAGATTTATGTATGAAATAATAACAACTGGGACAGTTGTGAACTTTGACCTGGTAAGATTTCCTTTTAAACATTACCATAATATTTCAATTTGATTTATTTATTATAAACGTTAACTAATATCCTTTTAATTTGTAGCAATTTGATGACCATCAACCCTATACTACTCAAGAAATCAAACACTTACAGGTGGAGTGGTCAAATTATTATATAGGTTTGATTGAAATTTAGTTATTTGTAGTGTAAAATGTAATTTTGAATATTGTCATTGTAATTGTGTATTTGGTAGTCATTTATGTGGGATTTAGTTTTTTTGTAGTTGACAGTGTAATTTTTTAATGTTATATATGTGAATGTTTAATTTTTCTCTACTTCTTGTTTTGGTATACTTATGATGGTTTTTCTGGTATGGATTCTGGTCTGGGGGGAGGGCTTCCAGGGGTGTGGGGGGGGGGGGGGGGGGTCCTGGGTGTCCATGAGAGTGGGGGGGGGGGGAGTCTAGGGGGTGGGAGCGTTTCCAGGAGGGTGGAAGGTCTGTCTAGGGGAGTGGGAGGGTGTCTAGGGAGTGTCTAGGGGTGTGGGGGTGTCCTGTGGGGTGAGGGGGGTTTCTAGGGGTGTGGGAGGGTTGTCCAGTGGGGTGGGGGGGGGGGGGGGGTCCACGGTATCCATGCGGATGTGGGGGGGAGGGGGCTGTCTAGGGGTGGGAGAGGAGGCGCCGCCATCCCTCGGGGGGATGAATGCCGCTGGAAGGTATTCATCACTCCCACATGTGAAACATTTTGAGGGCTCAAGCATCGCATGTGGGAGTGATGAGTACCTTTCAGCGGCATGCCCCCAAGGAGGTGTCCAAGAGGGTGGGGGTGTCCAATGGGTGTCGATGAGGGTGGGGGAAGGGAAGTCCCAGGGGTGGGGGGGGGGGGCAGGCCAGGGGTGTAGGGGGTGTCCATGAGGGTGGGTGGCAGTCTCGGAGGTGGGGGGGGGGGGGGGGGGGCAGTCCAGGGGTGTGGGGGTGTCCACTAGGATGGGGGTCATCCAGGGGTGTGGGGGGCTGTCCAGGGGGTGGGCGGATGTCCAGGGGTGGGGGTTTCCAGAAGGGTGGGGGTTGTCCAGGGTGGTGGGGGTGTCCAGGGGAGTGGTGGGGGCAGTCCAGTGGGCTGAGGGGTTTCTGGTCTGTTTTTAGTAACTTTTTTGTCTGTTTTAGGTGTGTGGGAGGGCTATCCAGGGGTTTGGGAGTGTTGTCCAGGGGGTGGCGGGCTATCCAGGGGGTGGTGGGGATGTCCATGGGTGTGGGGGGCTATCCAGGGGAGGGTGGGGATGTCCAGGGGTGTGGGGGGCTGTCCAGGGGGTCAGGGGGGCAGTCCAGGGGTGTGGGGGGTGTCCAGGGGGTGTGGTGGGGGCTGTCTAGTGGGGTGATGGGGGCTATCCAGGGGGTGGTGGGCAGTCCAGAAGCATGGGAGGGGTTGTCCAGGTTTGTTGGGGGATGTCCAGGGTGTGGGGGTAGTCCAGGGGTGTGGGGGTGGTGTCCAGGTGTGTGGGGGGATGTTTGAGGGGTGGTGGGGATGTCCATGGGTGGGGGGTGTTCAGGGGGTGGGGGTTGTATAGGGGTGTTGGGGGCTGTCCATAGGGTGGGGGGCAGTCCACAGGTGTGTGTGTGTGTGTGGGGGGGGGGGGGGTGTACAGGGGTGTGGTGGGGTGTCCAGGGGTGTGGTGGGGGTTGTCCAGTGGGTTGAGGGGGTTCTGGTCTGTTTTTGGTAATTTTTTGGTCTATTTCAGTGGTGTGGGAGTGATATCGAGGTGGTGGGGGTATACAGGAGGGAGGGGAGATGTCCAGAGGGTGGTGGTGATGTCCAGGGGTGTGGGGGGTGTTCAGGGGTGTGGTGGCGACAGTATAGTGGGGTGAGGGGGTTCTGGTTTGTTTTTGGTTACTTTTTGGTCTGTTTTAGGGGTGTGGTAGGGTTCTCCCGGGGTGTGGGAGTGCTATACAGGGGGTGGGGTATACATGAGGGTGTTTGGAGCTATCCAGGGGTCAAGGGGCACTCCAGGGGTGTGGTGGGGGCTGTCTAGTGGGGTGTGTTGGTGGTGGGAGGGCTGTCTAGGGGTGTGGGAGTGCTGCCTAGGGTGTGGGGGGTATACATGGGGGTGGGGGGTTGGACCGGGGTTTTTGGGGCTGTCCAGTTGGTCGGGGGGAAGTCCAGGGGTGTGGTACGGGCTGTCCAGTGGGGTGAGGGGGGGGGGGGCTATTTAGGGGGTCGGTGGGCTGTCCATTGGGTGGTGTGGGGTATAAATGAGAGTGGGGGTTGTTAGGGGGTGTTTGGGGTTGTCCAGGGGGTCGTGGGCAGTCCAGGGGTGTGGTGGGGGCTGTATATTGGGGTGAGGGGGGGCTGTTCAGGGGGTGGTGGGGGGCTTTCCAGTGGGGTATGTTTTAAATGTTATTAACGTAAATGCTTAATTTTTCATTGGTTCTTGTTTTGGTCTACTTCTGTTTTTATGGTAGAATTTTTGATTGGGTTTCTTGTTGTTTCTGGGGAGAGCAGAGGAATGCATTCCAATTTTAAAAAAAATTGGTCTTCCACATCGGTTATTTTATAACCGACGTGATAAAGGAATGGGGAAGGGTTTATAACGTTGGTTATTTGAATAACCGACGTGATACACACCTGTGGAATGGTTTATCACGTCGTTTATCAAATAAACGATGTGATAAACCCCCCCCCCCAGAATGTTTTATGAGGTCAGTTATTATATAACTGACGTGATAAACCATTTCCCAGAGGTTTATCATGTCGGTTTTATAATAACCGATGTGATAAACCCCACCCAGTTTATCACATCGGTTATGTAATAACCGACATGATAAAGGACTGGGAAATGGTTTATCAAGTCAGTTATTATATAACCGACCTGATAAACACCCCCGTACTGGTTTATCACGTCGGTTAACTAATAACCGACATGATAAACCCCCTGGTTCTTGCACATCAGTTAATTAATAACTGATGTGATAAACCCCACGATGATATGTTTTTTACATCGATTATTTAAAAACCGACATAAAAACAATATTTATAATGTCGTCCATATTAACGTCGGCTAAAAACCGATTTAAAAAATTAAAAATAACCAACGTAAAAAACATTTTCTACACTAGTGAAGGTTTTGAGCCAATCTATTCGATCAGACTCTGATCTTTTATCTATTAGGGGATATGGATTATTTTAGTTATGTACTCATTCCATAATCCTCTTTTCATTGATTATATCTCTATATGGAATTATAAATCCATCTGATCCCTTTTAACCTATACTATAAGTTCTCATCTAAAATTCTATTTCCTTATGATTTGGATCATGTTGAAGGTAGATATTAGATGAGTGAGTGCCTAAAAGTATAGGGTAGGTTGTGCCTAGATTTCTCCTTGATTTTGTGGGTAGTTTAGGGGGTGTGATCCTAATCATTCTAATTGGTTGACCAAGTGACACCCTAATAAGTTAAATTATTATTTCAAAATTTTTAAATGGATTATTTGAGATGACTTTGGTTATTTTATTTCTATGGTACAAGTAGTTATGTTTGGTGAGGAGCTTGGACCAACATGGGAGTTTTGGCTGGGTGTTGTTTTAATAAAATTTAATATCTTATATTGAACTTCTTGGTTTAGTGGGAATATTAAGGGATTGGCCTAAAGATTCAGGTGATTGCAATCACTTTGACTAAGGTGAAATGGTTTGTTAGGTTAGTCTTGGACCATGTTACTTGGGGTGATTTGATCAGTAGCTTGAGGAAACTTGGTATTCTGATTTAGATGATGTGATCATGAGGTTTAGGTATTGTCACTCGATACATGATATGGTGTTGACCATCGATATTGAGAGATATGGTCACAAGGGAGTAAGGTGTTGGATGGTGTTGATTAGGTATGTCTGGGTAATTTATGATTACATTTTGATGCCCTATGTGCTGTTGAAGTCTTGTGAACACAAATAATACTAATATTGAGGTGGTGTTGACCACTCATTATTGGTGGAGAGGCCCATATACTCTGTAAATTAAGTGATGGTGTTGATCAGTGGATACATTGGTGTTGATCACCATTTAAATCCTCATGGGTGGTGATAGTCTGTCGGTTGATGGAGATGAGTCCATCATTGGGGGATGAGACATGCCGTTATACTTATGGCCATGGGCTAGGATATTTTGAAAAATGAATATCACCATACTTTGGGAGATTTTCTATTGGTCCGATGGTGATTATATTTGTAGGAAAAACATCATTGTACCTCAGGACATGAGGATTCGAAATGAATGTGGATTTATTAGCTATGGCCAGAGGGACTAGGGACTTGATTGGGCATTCTATTTTGATTTTAGTTACATGATAGTGGGATAGAGGTGCTAGTGACTTGATTGGTCATTCTATTTTGATTTTGGTTACATGATAGTGGGATTGAGGTGTTAGTGACTTGATTGGAGGTGGAACATGAGGGTTTACTAGGTATGAATTTTCTTCTAGGGATGCCTTGGAATGTTTTCTATTGATCACCACCACTGCAGTTGTGTATATACATTCTACTGTTATGTGATTTATATATAACTAGAGGCATGTAATTTGATATTTCTCCTAATAGAAGAAGAAGATAATAACTTCCATGTTCCTACCATGTGCAAGAAAAGTAATTCCTTTATTATATATGCATGTGATGAGATTATATTAATTCTTAGAACACCTGAATTATCATGGATGTAAGACAGGTACATGATGGCGGTGGCCTACTAATATTTATTCTCACCGCCTACATGAGATGCTTGAGATGCATGTAGAATTTATGACTATGTGATAATGTAAGAATCCAAGCATAGGAGTTGGACCATAATGGTCGTGTTTGGACCATTTTTAGGCAATGGATGGCAAGGGACCATGGTGATTCTTATATCAAATAGAGATTACTGTTGAGATTCTATTTTCTATTGATGTTTATATTTGTACGTATTGATGGCCAACCACAGGAAACCTTGTCTACCTATAACTATATATGATTTTTTATGGAATGTTTTCTGCATACGGTATGTTTTTTATTATTCTACTTCTGGATTATTATGTTTCTTCAAATTTTATTTTTATTCTACTGAGTTTTTTCTTTTATTATGATCTATTTTATGATGGATTATTTTTTATTATCACACCCTGAGGGTATTGTATCCCCACTATCACCTATTTACACAATCATTTCTAGTCAGTGGCTTTTAAAATGTGGGGAGGCATGCCTAGAACTAGTGGTCAATGGGACCATTGTACCATTTAAAGTGGATTCTGGGTCAGGGAAATACAAAATTTAATCCTTACACCCCTAAAATACCAAAGGTGTAGTGAATGAAACTCCTTGTTTCACACTTCCTCAGAAATCTCATTCACAAAAAAATATTTATTCTTCGTGAACATATTACACAACATTATACAAAAATCCAAACCAATGTAACCATGACATATAGTTATAAACTATAGTACTTCAAGGAAAAAAATCAGTTAGAGATAAATAACAATCATACTTTGAGAGTTATATAATCATTATAATTAATGAAATATATATCCATATATAAATATATATAGTCCATGTGAATGAATGATAATTTCCTGACATCCTTTTATATTAAACATTATATATTGATAAATTATTTCAAAAAAATGTTACGAAGGACTATATATGAACATACCTATCATATTATATTTGGAAACCAACATGATTAACCTTATATTTACTACATTTTCATAGTGTTTTAAACATAATACATCTATATGTATTAACTACAACATCTCTATGTAAACACCAAAAAACACATTCCCACTAAACACTTCAGTGAGTAACACCTATAAAGAAATAAATATTAAATAATGGTTGGGTGTTGGAATAATATTTTTGATGCTCAACTACCTAAACCTATTCAAATTCTTATACCACACCACATAAAATGTAATGATGTTTATATACTTTTTCTACAAAGAAACATTTTAGGTAAATCAAAATCATTCCATGAATCCTTTCCATTAAAATATTTCCTTTAAATATTATTTTACATAATATAACTACATACATTATCAATTCATGATACATCTTATAATCATTTTAATATCTATATACATTCAATTTGTTAGGGTAACTAAATGTAACTATTTAAATATCTCATTACCACCATACCACAAAACTCTCTTTTGATATTAAGTGTAATTCAATTTTTATTTTGTCTAATATAATCATTTAGAAAATACTGATACTCCCTTTCTCATAGTATCAAAATGTAACTAATTACACCCAAATGTCTTAAAATATTTAACTTATTAGGTAGAAAATACATTTATTTTAGACTTGTATATTATTTTATTTGTTAATATTGACCTTATTTAAGTTCAAACATACTCTAACTAGCCTCTTTGAAACTATATTCTACACATAATATCATGCTTAGATACAAAAACGTCTTTGCATTAAGAAAAATAAACTATTTACTTTTAATATTAAAATTTAACTAATAAAATATTAGTTTAATATCATATTAGGTATTTTATTTATTTCGATAATATTCTCTTAGAAAATATGAATTTATTCCATAAAATTTACCGTTGATGGTCAGACAAAACACATTCAATCATATTTTTACCAATATCTTGATGACCTATTCATCTTCGATAAAACTTTTATACAAATCTTCTTTTAAAAAAAATTTATATAATTTCATGAATCATAATCCATGTGTATTGAATTAATTATCTCAAATTTTTATAATAACTATTTATTATTAAAAATATACTCTTATTATAAAAGATAAGTTATGTGAATATACCCATTCATTACTTAGATCCATCTGATCTTGATTTTTTATTTTTATTCAACTCTCGATGTAGAAACTCTTCGCTTCATCACCTAAATTATAATTCTAAGGCCAAAAAATTATTCCAATGATTTTGAACACTTTTATATTAAAAAAACCATTAAAATATATTGTTGGTAACATATAATATAAAATGTCAATGAATTAATATATATAACAATGATACCTAACTTGATCATTAATTTGAATTAAAAAACCTCATCAGATGTCTCAATCAATTCAAACCTATTGAATCATTACACCTTCGTTCCTGATTTAACCTTTATGTTTCAATGATATTGACTAGAATATTTAAGAGGAATATTTATAATCTAGAACTCACATTTCATTTTTAGATATAAATTTTCAAAAACATATATTATTGATAAAGCATTGGAACTAATAAATAATATTCATAGTTCATATATTCTTATACTTTGGTAATATTGTGTAAATGTTACATCAATTAAATCATCTTGTTAAAAAATATCTACGAAGGAATAAAAAAATAAATTCTTTGACCAAAATTAGGTTTTATAGAATCATATAATCACACAATGTCATTAGTATCCAAAATATTATTTATTATTATTATCTTACTCAATAAAATAGAGTATATGAGTCCTTTTTCATAGGTAATATAATATTCAATAGCTTTAAAAACATAAGAGAATAGTTTTATGATTCTCATTAAAAACCAAATTTAGCAGTTCAAAAACATAAACACTAGAATACTCTAGAATGGGTTTCTATATAATATAGAATCTCACCTTAATTAATAACTATTATAAAGTTACCAGTATAAATTTTTTTCATAAATTATGTTTTTCTTTCCGATGGAATTATTGCAAATTTTATGTTTGGTGATGAATATGTTATTTTTAAATAGTGGAATATTATATTATATGTGTATCATATTATACATATTTTCATCACAGAAATGTAATAAAAAAACTTACAACCAAAATTATGATCCCTTATATCATTATCTTTTGTTTACTGATAATAATATTTCATATTGAATTACAATGGTTTGAGCTTATCAATTATCCAAAAATATATATAGAATATAAATATTTTCAATCGTATCAAATACGATTCTTAGATAGTCGAGTGGATTATCCTTTTAACCAAATTCATGAAGTGGATTCACATAGCTATATTATTCTGCTACCCTAGTTGTTACGGGTTCTTAGATAAGTGTACCCCTTAGTAAAATAAAAAAATAAGGTTCTTAACCATTAATGTCTCCATAATAAAATATTTCCTCACATAAGATAATTCACAGAAACATTACCTTTTTTCACCCATACTATAAAATCTATGTCTTAGCAAGTGTCTCTTTGGATGGAATACGACACATAGTATTTTGAAGTGGATTTAATCACAACATCATATCTCTTGTTATTCCCTCTATGTATGCATTTTCTAATTATTTATTTGTTATACTTTTCCTCCTTCCAAACCAGTTGGTTTTAACAATATTGATGCGAAACTCATTATATAGCTGAAATGTGTGTTATTAACTAAAAATAGATTCTAAATATATTTAAACATATCCAAATGCATCATATAAAAAAGGTACACAAAATTTTCATGTAAAGGTTTAATTTTAAATTAAATTGATTATTTATGTGTCTATGATTTGATACATATTTTCCATAGCCATTTTGAGAGTTTATTTAGTCTTCATGTGTAGAGACCCGAAGCTTGACGTACATGAATATTACATTACTTTTTCGTAATACTTAATACATATGAAAAACAAACACACAAGGACCATAATAGTTTAGTGTCTTTGGAAACTCGGAATAAAATCTTTTAATCGTGGTGAAAGATCTTCAACATCTCCCAATAAAGATCTTCCCTTTTTTTTCTTACCTAAAACCATTCTTTATATCCTGGGAAAAAACATAAAAGGGTGAGCTCAAATGCTCAATAAGGGTAAACAAAAAAAATATCAATCACATCATATTCATAAGAACATAACTTTTGGAAATCTTAACCTGCAAAAGAGATTATAAATTCATAACATGGGGTAAATCATAGTAGTGAAATGTAATCCCAATAATCATAAATTAAATCATGAAACATTGTGGAATACACACATAATCCTAGATAATCATTTCTTATTAGTCAAGACTCATTTCCAAGACTATCTTAGTGGACAAAGTCCATTTCTGAACCGAGTCACCCTTGTTTCAGTCCTGTTTCACTGAACCGGTATAACCTACCGTTCTAGCCATGTCTATCTCATGAGATATAAAATCTTTACCCAATGCATTGGAGGGAGATATAGGTCCCACCCATCTCATAATGATACCATTCTTATGTGTGCCACAAAATCATAAATCATACATCATTGCATAACCCATGTAATAAAAATGGGAATCATAAACATCATGACATCATAAAACAATTCATATAAGATAAAGGAATTCATAAATATAATTCCATCACAACATAATCAAATAAATGTAATAATAGGTATGAAAACAGAACCCTTTATTAACTTAGATGGAAAATAATTTTGATAAAACACTTGAACTCCATTCTTGAGGAAAATATCCTTTCTATTTCAAAAACACTTTTCCTTTCCTAACATGTCATAAAATTATAAACTAAAAGAAGTTGATTAAAAATAAACTTGATAACTTTTAAATGTATCTTCTTGGAAATAATTTTTTTAAAATTCCATTCATGCCGTAATAGTTAAAAAAACATTCTTCGTACTTTTGTCGGAAAAGTCAAAAAGTACCTCGTACAAAAAATGACAAAAGATTCCTTTCATATATTTTACTAAAAACTCAACGAAGGGTAAAATTGGATTTAAACAACTGTAGTTGGATGGAAATTATATTACATATTGACGAAACATGGATGTGGATGATAAAATACACCCCAGAAAATTTCAAAGAATAAACAATATCGGATAAAAATGAGATTGTGATATTTTCCCTTACCTTTGGTCCGATATGCTTTGTACGTGTTCTAACCTCCTTTATAATGATTTATATAATGTTATTGACTTATTACATAATCATAAATATTTTTATGATATCATATATAGTCATATTCTTAGCTTATTGTTAGTAATAGTTCATTACTACTTGTTATTCGGGTGTTTATTACTTTTTGTTCTTATGCGTGTTTTGTCGAATAAATTCTTATTCTTCTCTTTAGGTTATAGATACCTCATTTACAGAATGGTATTAGTGTAATATATATCATATTCATTCATTCAATTCATTTATATAATCATTATGAAATGAAGATCATGTAGAACGAGTCGCATCACATCGTGGAGACGGTATTGCGTACGTATGCACGAGTGATGATATCGTTCCTATGATCGTGGAATTGTATTGGAGTATGTGTATACTATTTCAGAATCAATATAAATTTATAATAGTCATATATAGTCATTATTTACACCATTATACCCATCCAAGTAAGGTGGTGGTGGAAAATAGAATACACCACGGCGTGGAGACGGTATTCCGTACGTACGCACGCGCGGTGATTTCTTTTTCCATAGGATGGATAGATGGTGAAATAGGGTTGTTTCATAATTATAATAACATATCATTATATTAGTGATACTGATGTTATTACTTCATAATGAAACAACTAAAGAAGAAGAAGTGGAAGAAGAAATAAAGATGAAAGAATCGGCAACGGACATTACCTCTTCTTTGAAGTGCTTCTTTGAGACCTCCTTTTAGGGTACTAAAATAGGTCTTTGAAGAAGACCAAAACCTCTAGGATGTTTCCAGGGAAGTGGAGAGAAGAAATTGGCAGGGTTTGGCCGAGATTTAATGCTCAAAGTGGTGTGAGGAAGAGGGGGAGGAGGTGCCCTTTTATAAGGGAGAAGAGGGGAACCTTTGGAATAACTAAAAATATTATTTTATTATAAAGTCAAGTTCGGTTTTAAATAGCTTCAAATTGGGTTATTTCAAAGATAAGGTGGGTATGGGTCGAAATACTCTCATCCAATTGAATTTAGACAAGTTTAGGTCATTATATTAACCTTATCTTTTAGTTTTAACTCTTAGTTAATTAGATTGACATTTACCATGTCACTTTGTATTTTAATATTATATAGTTAATAAACATCCCATATACATCCAACCGACCCCCATGTTGTGTTTTATTAATATATAACCATATCTAAGTCATTTTGCCGAACCTTAGGTTTTTAGGAATAAAATAACAATTAATAATATAATATTTGTTTTAAAAACTATTTTATGTCAATTTTGACACTATCCAATAGTTTATTTTTTTTAAACTCATAACAGAATGATTACTTCGACAAAAGTTAATTAACTTAATCCTAACTTGTCATATTAACCTATAAAATTATTTTAATTCATAAAAAGTCTCAAATTACATTTATTTGGGAATTTATAACATCAATTATGTCAATATTTCATTAATAAGATAATTACTGCATCATCGTTGTGTCATAAATAAATTAAATTATTTAATGTCTAAAAATTACAAATAAAATACCATTATGTATGAAATCGTTTTATCTTTCTAATGAATATTTATAGTCGAATTTATCTTATGTATAACCCCATATTAAAAATGATTTTCTTATTAAACATTGATTTTAACTATTTTAACCCTTCTTTAAATAAATTAATAATAAATGTCCTAATCTAATCCAAGTTGGCCTAAATGGTCATATTTTATTCCTAAGGTTGTTTTTGGTCGAATTAAACTTGTCCAATAGAATTAGTACATGTGTTATGGTAATAATAATAACATTTTTACCCTTAATTACCCTATTTACTTTTAACCGTGGTAAAAAAAAGTAAAAAGTTACTGTTCACCAAAAATTATTTTCATCTCATTGAACCACAATTTAGTCCTTGATATTAACCATGTCTCTCGGATTTTCTAAATTCCAGTCATAGAAGTGGTAAAATTATGTTTTATGAAAAATTCAGTTTTTTAACTACCACTTAGTGGTTTCACTATTCATCAAAAAATGAAAGTTTCTAGAAAAATACAAAAAATTAGATCGAAGCTATATTTGATATTATGAATTCAAAAATTATGTCTATTTTATCAAATTCAAAACATATCAGTTGCATTAATTAATTTAAAAATTAATTCCCGTCGTCAAAAACAATAACGCTTATTCTTAAGAGATAATAACTACCAAAAGATTGACACTGGTTTATGACTGGTTTAAATGTGAAATTACATCCAATGACTAATATTTAATTAAATTGTAAAAATATATTCTAAATATACTTTAAAACCACTCAAATTAATAATTTATCACTATTAATTATTTCGATTAAAAAGTTGTTTTTAATTATAATTTAGTAATTTTCACTGTTCATCAGAATATAGAAGTTATCCGAAAAGTACCAAAATTTCACGTTAGGCTAAATTCGATACTCCGAATCCAAAAATGAAGTCAATTTTTAGAGCTAAAATTTCTAAAATTTTAAAAGATGCTAATTACTATTCATAACGGCTAGTTTTAATAATATTTTAATAGCATATTGTTGTTTAGTGAAACTTGGTATTGCGTACTACACACGCTATCGAGGAAGGTCGTGATTGCGTGTAATGCAGGGCAAGTCAAGGATGCGTGTTGAACAAGATCCTTTTGGTGTAGCATACAACACAAGACATCAATGAAATTGAAACGAATATTTTTTTATAAAATCTCGGGCTGTTACATTCTAGCCCCCTTAAAATGAATTTCGCCCTCGAAATTCGTCGGGGTTATAAATGGTTTACTACTCGAAAGTTTCTTTAATAGAACCCACATCGTAAAAAGGAATACCAAAACTTGTCTTTAAAAACTAATGTATGAAATGTAACGATTACCCAAATAAACTAATCACTGGGTTTCCACATAGGTGAAAATATGGATATGGAAGAGAAATCTAACCATCATGTTCTGATGGAGAGTGGTAGAGAACATGGATATGGAAAAGCCAGCAATCACAAAGCCATAAATTTCTGACGATCTAAGGTACCATCTAATTCATCAGATATAAGAGCACTAGGACAACATTTTTGGTTTTAAAGATCATTTCCCTAAAGTTGATGAAATTGGAATTAGAAGAAATACTTTTGTGATTTTGGTATAGTCTCACCGTTTGTCATTCTTTGGACAATTTCCACTTCATCTCTTAATGAAATGAAGTTGAATTTTCCATTCTTGATGTGTTAGCAGATCATGTGATAGAATGATGGGTCATTCCATCTGTCTCAAACAAAAGGTTAGAAAAGTTATCAAAAAATACATAAGTCCATCTATAGTGAGATTAATCTTATATAGTTCCTAAAATGGACTTATACTTCATATATCATACTTCTTAATATAATAAAACTAGTTTCTACTAAACAGGGACTTCCTATATGCCAGTGGTAAGAGATAAAGGCCAGTCGCACTTCGGTTGTGGGTTCGATTCCCACAGCCTTGTCCGACGCGATGGGATGTCGCCCGTCTTGCATGTTGTCCTTTTTCTAAAACTACATTACTATAACATCCCATAAATAATATCAAAAAAGTTCCATCCTTAAACAATACTAACTTATGTCCAACATAATCCATTCCAATCTTTAGGCTTATCTAAAATACTTCGGTCCAAGCTCATAGTATAAAGAAGACGATTACATTAAATGTCATCAACCAAGCATGTGAATACCATTTTTTATCCCCCATATATCTTGTTGGTCACATTCCAAACATGTGAATACCTTAATCATGTATTCTATTGAAAAATGAATACCCATTAAACCTGAGTGAAAACATGAATGCTATAAAAAGTTAACTCTTTCCACATACCAAAATCCAAAAATTCTATATACTCAAACCATGATATAACCTTCTCCTTATATCATTCATGAGCTCATGAATACTATCAAACATTTAATTTTCTCCTTATCCCTTCATTATGCGCATATCATCTACATTCCAAAAATATCTGAATAACCTTTCATGGATACTGGTAACATTAATCATACACTTTCAAAACTCATGGAAAGACAACAGTGTAACAATCCTTAGATGTCTCTTTATTCCATAGTACCATGTGATTAATTATACAACATTACACATGATAAACATGTAATCATTCCGATACATTCTTAAACCATTGACCAAGCTTCAACAATTATTTCATCTCACATATCATTTGTAGTCTCTTCATCATCATCAACATAAATACTACCCATACGACCATACTGATTCTTTTCATGAGACTTTCCCTTAGGGAATTGGTTTGCATAATGCCCGTACATTCCACATTTAAAACATTTAACCATTGTTGATGTCATAGCAATACCATTATCCTCATCCCTGGTGTTAACTGAAACTTTTCCTTTGCACTTACTGGCTTTGTGTCCTTTTTTTCCACACCCAAAGCATCTTCCAGTTCCTTTGAAACATTTTCCTTGATGCCTCTTCCCACATTATTTACATAGGGGAAATTGAACTTTCTTTCCTCTATGATCATCATGAAACTCCATCTCTCTCTTATTAGCTGAGTCAGGAAACTTACCAAATTTTTCTTTATTGATCATATTATGAGATTGCTGATTCAGCATAATAATGATGTTTGGACTTCCAAATCCCATTTCATTTGGTTTCTCATGAAGAATATCATTCCATTTTCCATCATATCCTCCATTATCGTGAATCATCTTGTTTCTATCCATTTTCTAAAACCCAAAAAGAATAGTGTGAGAGGAAAAAATCATAATAAAGGGGGAGTAACTTCAATATCTAACATCTTTGGTTTAATTTAATATCGTTACCATAGTTCTAGGACTATATCCTATATGTATACTTATCCTTAGGGACATCCCTAGACATACCTTAGAAATATCTCTAGGTATCTCACTAACGTTTTCGCATCCTAGTTTCCAAAGGTTGACTAAACCTTTCCTCTGATACCAACAGTAGAGACGTGAAGCTTGACGTACATGAATAATACATTACTTTTGTGGAATACTTAATACATAAGAAAAACAAACACACAAGGACCGTAATAGTTTAGTGTCTTTGGAACTCGGAATAAAATATTCTAATCGTGGTGAAAGATCTTCAACATCTCCCAATAAAGATGTTCCCTTTTTTTCTTACCTAAAACCATTCTTTATATCCTGGGAAAAAACATAAAAGGGTGAGCTCAGATTCTCAGTAAGGGTAAACAAAAGAAATATCAATCACATCATATTCATAAGAACATAACTTTTGGAAATCTTAACCTGCAAAAGAGATCATAAATTAAAAACATGGGGTAAATCATAGCAGTGAAATGTAATCCAAATAATCATAACTTAAATCATGAGACTTTGTGGAATGCACACATAATCATAGAGAATCATTTCTTATTAGTCAAGACTCATTTCCAAGACTATCTTAGTGGAAAAAGTCCATTTCTGAACTGAGTCACCCTCATTTCAGTCCTGTTTCACTGAATCGGTATAACCTACCATTCTAGCCATGTATATCTCATGAGATATAAAATCTTTACCCAATGCATTGGAGGGAGATATAGGTCCCACCCATCTCATTATGATACCATTCTTATGTGTGCCACAAAATCATAAATCATACATCACTGCATAACCCAGGTAATAAAAATGGGAATCTTAAACATCATGACATCATAAAAAAATTCATATAAGATAAAGGAATTCATAAAAATAATTCCATCACAACATAATCAAATAAATGTAATAATAGGTATGAAAACATAACCCTTTATTATCTTAGATTGAAAATAATTTTGATAAAACACTTGAACTCCATTCTTGAGGAAAATATCCTTTATATTTCAAAAACACTTTTCCTTTCTTAACATGTCATACAATTATAAACTAAAATAAGCTGATTAAAAATAAAATTGATAACTTGTAAAGTAATCTTCTTGGAAATAATTTTTTTAAAATTCCATTCATTCCATAATAGTTAAAAAAACATTCTTCGTACTTTTGTCGGAAAAGTCAAAAAGTACCTCGTACAAAAAATGACAAAAGATTCCTTTCATATATTTTACTAAAAACTCACCGAAGGGTAAAATTGGATTTAAACAATTGTAGGTGGATGGAAATTATATTACATATTGAGGAAACATGGATGTGGATGATAAAATACACCCCAGAAAATTTCAAAGAATAAACAATCTCAGATAAAAATGAGATTGTGATATTTTCCCTTACCTTTGGTCCGATATGCTTTGTACATGACCGAACCTCCTGTATAATGATTTAAATAATGTTATTGACTTATTACAGAATCATAATTTTTTTTATGATATCATATATGGTCATATTCTTAGCTATTTATTAGTAATATTTCATTACTACTTGTTATTCGGGTGTTTATTAATTTTTGTTCATATGCGTGTTTTGTCGAATAAATTCTTGTACTTCTCTTTAGGTTATAGATACCTCATTTCCAGAATGGTATTAGTGTAATATATATCATATTAATTCATTCATTTCATTTATATAATCATTATGAAATGAAGATCATGTAGAACGAGTCGCATCACATCGTGGAGACGGTATTCCGTACGTACGCACGAGTAATGATATCGTTCCTATGATCGTGGAATTGTATTGGTGTGTATGTATACTATTTCAGAATCAATATCACTTTATAACAGTCATATATAGTTATTTTTTACACCATTATACCCATCCAAGTAAGGTGGTGGTGGAAAATAGATTACACCACGGCGTGGAGACGATATTCCGTACGTACGCACGCACGGTGATTTCTTTTTCCGTAGGATGGATAGATGGTGAAATAGGGTTGTTTCATAATTATAATAACATATCAGTATATGAGTGATACTGATGTTATTACTTCATAATGAAACAACTAAAGAAGAATAAGTGGAAGAAGAAATAAAGATGAAAGAATCGGTAACGGACATTACCTCTTCTTTGAAGTGCTTCTTTGAGACCTCCTTTTAGGGCACTAAAATAGGTCTTTGACGAAGACCAGAACCTCTCGGATGTTTCTAGGGAAATGGAGAGAAGAAATTGGCAGGGGTTGGCCGAGCTTGAAGGCTCAATGTGGTGTGAGGAAGAGGGGGAGGAGGTGCCCTTTTATAAGGGAGGAGAGGGGCACCTTTGGAATATCTAAAAATATTATTTTATTATAAAGTCAGGTTCGGTTTTAAATATCTCAAAATTGAGTTATTTCAAAGATAAGGTGGGTATGGGTCTAAATACTCTCATCCAATAGAATTTAGACAAGTTCAGATCATTATATTAACCTTATCTTTTAGTTTTAACTCTTAGTTAATTAGATTGACATTTACCATGTCACTTTGTATTTTTATATTATATAGTTAATAAACTTACCATATACATCCAAGCGACCCCCCAAGTTGTGTTTTATTAATATATAACATTATATAAGTCATTTGACCGAACCTTAGATTTTTAGGAATAAAATAACAATTAATAATATAATATTTGTTTTAAAAACTATTTTATGTCAATTTTGACACTATTCTATAGTTGAATTTTTTGAGACTCATAACAGAATGATTACTTCGACCGAAGTTAATTAACATAATATTAACATGTCAACTTAACCTAGAAAATTAGTTTAATTAATTAAAAGTCTAAAAATTACATTTATTTGGGTATTTATAACATCAATTATGTCAATATTTCATTAATAAGATAATTACTACATCATTGTTGTGTCATAAATAAATTAAATTATTTAATGTCTAAAAATTAAAAAAAATACCATTATGTAGGAAATCTTTTTAGCTTTCTAATGAATATTTATAGTCGAATTTATCTAATGTATCACCCCATATTAAAAATGATTTTCTTATTAAATGTTGATTTTAACTATTTTAACCCTTCTTTAAATAAATTAATAATAAATGTCCTTATCTAATCCATGTGGGCATAAATGGTCATATTTTACTCCTAAGGTTGTTTATGGTCGAATTACACTTGTCCAATAGAATTAGGACATGTGTTAGGGTAATAATAATATCATTTTTACCCTTAATTACCCTATTTACTTTTAACCGTGGTAAAAAAATTAAAAAGTTACTATTCACCTAAAATTATTTTCATCTCATTGAACCACATTTTAGTCCTTGATATTAACCGTGTCTCTCAGATTTTCGAAATTCCACTCACAGAAGCAGTAAAATTAAGTTTTATGAAAAATTCAGTTTTTTAACTACCACTTAGTGGTTTCACAATTCATCAAAAAATGAAAGTTTTGAGAAAAATACCAAAACATAGATCAAAGCTATATTTGATATTATGAATTAAAAAATGATGTCTATTTTATCAAATTAAAAACATATCAGTTGCATTAATTAATTTAAAAATAAATTCCCGTCGTCAAAACAAATAGCGTGTTCTTAAGAGATAATAACTATCATAAGATTGACACTTGTTTATGACTGGTTTAAATGTGAAATTACTTCCAATGACCAACATTGTATTAAATTGTAAAAATATATTCTAAATATACTTTAAAACCACTCAAATTAATAATTTATCACTATTAATTATTTCGATTAAAAAGTTGTTTTTAATTATAATTTAGTAATTTTCACTATTCATCAGAATATGAATGTTATCCAAAAAGTACCAAAATTTCACCTTAGGCTAAATTTGATACTCCGAATCCAAAAATGAATTCCCTTTTATAGCTAAAATTTCTAAAATTTTAAAAGGTGGTTATTACTATTCATAACGGCTAGTTTTAATAATATTTTAATAGTATATCGTTGTTTAGTGAAACTCGGTATTGCATACTACACACGCTATCGAGGAAGGTTGCGATTGTGTGTAATGCAAGGCAAGTCAAGGATGCGTGTTGAGCAAGCTCTTTTTGGTGTAGCGTACAACACAAGACATTAATGAAATTTAAAAGTATATTATTTATAAAATCTCGGGCTGTTACATTATGGTCAAAATATGCTTATAATTATGAATTATAAATGTTTTCTAATTTTTTTGTTTATACTTAAATTATTTGAATATATGAGTAAAAAAAGGTTTCATTTGCTAAAATGGTTAAATGTTCTTCATTTTAATTTATATATATTCAAAAAAGTTAAATTCATTAAAATAAATTCTTTCAAATTCTATAATGTTTATCTTTTAAATTAAATTTTTTTATATATTTCAATTCATCTTTTTCAATTATTTAAAGTTTACTTTTCTTTATTTGTCAAGTAGGTGAAATTTGGAAAATTAATATCACCATAATCTTGATAAACCCATTTGTAAGCATCATCTTTTTGAGGTAATGGTCAGTGTAAGAATCACACTATACATAGAATCCCTATGTTTGTATCATTTCTAACTTTGCAAAAATCATCTGTGTAAGGGGGTTAAATTTTTAAGCACCGTCTGCACAAAGTATCATCTTATATAAGAATCAATCTTCTAACCCAATTTCATGAGAATAACTAGATAAGTATCATCTTACCATAAATAAATATCAAGATAATTTACCATAATCATTATCTCATAATGATAAGAATCATCAACATAAACATCATTTACTTGCATAGATAGATTTGAATCATGGGTGAAATGGTGGATTAAAATGAAATTTAAGACCTATTTTCTCAATTCGAAATTAAAATTTGGAATGAAAGTGGTGTTTAAATATTTTTTGAGATCAACTCATAGAGGATTTCACTAATGATTTTTATGGAAGTTAGTGAGATTTATCATTTTATTTTTTTACATCTAGATTCAATATTCTTGTTGTTGATACAACGAGCACCTAAAGAAGTATATTCTATTAGAATTATTTTCCCATGTAACCTATGGAAAAATCTGAACAATGATGATATAATACATTTAAATAAGTGATTTGATCAAGAGGATATGTCTATGAGTTTATTCTTGGAATTAGTATATGTCATAATTTCGAAAAGGTCAAATACATGTGCATTCAATGGGGGTATTAGGGATTAATTAAACATTTGATCATTAATCCATAAATAAAATTTTGGATATATAAGATAATAAATATATTAATTTAATGAACATTATATGCGGGAATTAGAAATTTTAATTAAGAAGATCCTTTATTTCATTCCCTTTTCATCTAGTCTATTGTGTTTGTGATATATAGCTTAAATATATTTCTGGTTATTTTTTACAAGTTTATAAAAATTCCCTTAGGGGGTGGATTTGATGAATTGAATCTTATTTTCATGTTTTCTCATATTTTTAATCATAGTTGTTTTATTTTTTTTCTTATTCACCACCTACTATTATCCATTATCACATGATGTATCAACTAGTAATATTATTGTCATTTTTTTTGAAAAATCAATCTACTCTCTAAAAATATTTATATATAGATGTGGTTTCATTAGATGATCATACTATGTCAATTTTTATACTATTCTAATTTTATTTTCCTTATGAGAATCAAATATATCTAACACCATATATCAATGGAATAAGAGTAGAGGATCATTTACCATTAAAACATTGACTAAAGTACTTATATTGGAAAGGATCATGTCTGGTTTTTTAAATGAATAATAATCCATTTATAATGTTTTGATATTTAAATTAGTATTCAGAAATGTCTAATAAAAAATTCTATCATTAAAAAATAATTTAGCATCAACAGACTTCATACATATCTTTTCCGCACATTTATATTTTATCTTTATGTAAAATGATTGATTACTTCTCAATTCAGTTTTGTCTAGTTTCACATTATCCCATTTCTTATTCATAATTTCCACCTTTTGTTCATAATTAATTCATTTTTTAAAAATGTTAATTTCCTTTTCATTATAATATCACACCACTTTTTTACTTCAAATCCTCACCATCCTTCATACTCATAATTTTCTTTTATTAGATTCACACATTATATTCCTTATCTGATTGTGGACCATGCCTCTATTATAAAATTTTGGTAGGTTTTGTAATTTTTTTATTTATATTATACAACTAACAACTGTAAAAAATTGTCATCATTTATATGGGAGGTATTTCTATCCATATAAAAAATCACAAAAAAATCATTAAAACCATTTAATGAAAAAAAGTGTTCATTTTTTTACAATATACTAGTATTTAATAATGTGTTATGTTTTCATACAGTATTAATATATATTTCCATGAACACTAGGTAATATTTATACCATAAACCAAATCCTTTCATGTATGAAATTTTTCAACATTATTATACACTAATAATGAAATGGAAAACTGAAATGGGGAATCTGTAAGTATAGATAGTTTAAAACATAAATGAAAACCAAATTTTACTAAACATAAATCTAGGAATAAAAATTATACAAAACCAATAATTATTCATTTATAACTTCCCATAGTTTCTAGTAATCCATTATGTATTCTATTATCCCCTAGGTATAAGATCTATGAGATGAAACAATTATACCTCTCAATGATACAATAATTTAATGGAAAGCCTAATGAGATTATTTAGAGAGTATAAGAAGATTTTATTGTGAAATTAAAAAACTATCATTTCATTGTATTATCGAAGACTATATTTGGTTGGGAGTGTTGTTATTTATTCTAAATATTTAGCATAATACCATGTTCCAATAACTTGATGAAATGATAATTGATACCAAATACCAGATGTATAATTCATTATTCATGAAGATTTTTAATAAAAAATTAATCACTATGGTGTGGTACATGATAGCATGTATTTTCTATGATGAGGGACATATTTTCAATGAAACATGGGGTTGATTAATAGAACAATTTATTCAATATTTAAATGACCAAATGACTTCCCATGTTTTTATAGACACATTCTATAACAATCTCATACTCTAGTATTAAACCATTATTGACGAAACACCTTGTGGGTATTTTTATAAAATGATATACGAGGAGATGTGAAATTTTTTAATAAAAATTCTCAAAAAATAAACATACAATCATTATAATAAGCACCATTAAATGGACGAAAAAAATTATGTCGAATAATTAGATCCCCAGGATGTTGAAGTTCTTAATTAAAAATTAAGAAGAGAAATTTTTTGAAACTATAAGATGTTTGGGTACTCTAAAAATTATTTACCTATCATGATTTCACTATATAACCCCATGATAATTCAAATTTTATTTTTTATGGTCCTAAAATACAAGATACCAATGACTTATTTTCTGACAACCACATCAATATTTATAAAAAACAACCCAACATACCATGGAAAGGGAATGGAGTTCATAAACAATATTCTACTACACAATTGTCACCTCAATCGAGACAACCATTTAAAATTAGTATGTTACGTTGTCATTAAACACCTATTTATATTTAAAAAGGATAATAAACTCATTGTTTTTTAGAATATAATCTCTTTAGGTAATTTATAAAACCTAAAATAAATCTCATAGGTATACCCTTTGTTCTTTCCTTGAACTCTCAAAATTTAATTGGGTACAATTGATGGAGGCATAAGTTTAAGAGACAACACAACCAAAATACATTCCATAGAAAATGGAATGGTTATCACCACTAGATCAGGTCTTAATACTATAGATAATATTGGGTTGAAATCTTAGCAAGATGAGATAAAAGATCTATATAATTGTCAAAATCAAGATTCCATGTTTTTAAAATAGTGTAAAAGGGAACTAAACTAAATATATGTCTCACTAAATATGGTTGATAGGGCTATTAAAAAATCCATTAAATATGTGTGTGACCAATTATTCAATTAAGGGAACCTCATTTTACACCCTTATTTCCTTTTTCTAGAAACATAGTCTGGAAAAAATGATTCAATCATCACCACCAGACCATTCCATACCAATGGTGGGGATATTAGTGATGCTTTTGTGGGAAACTTGATTTTTTGCCTAGTTATGATCATGAATAATCCAATATTTTTAGGGATTCCACTCTTGAGGAGAGTTTTAATCTGAAAAATGATGATGAATTTGTTTCAGATCGAAAATAAAGAAGGATGCAAATTAAAAAATTTATGATATGATTCAATGATCAATAAATAAGAACATTAAGGTAATTTTTATTGTATCAAAATCCACTAAATATATTGAAATTTTATGAAGGATTTATAAAAAATGGTATAATATTTATAAGATCCGTGAAATTATTAAACATAAAAATAAACGTTACATAGAAAGTATGACGTATGTTATTGGACTACATTCATGATCCTTTATTTTTGTTAAAAAAAATTACCTCTAAACTAATCTAAATTTTGAACTATAAATAATTCAACCTAATATTAATGATTATATTTATGAGATCTTTACTCAGGTGATTTATTGTTTTAATGTATTTAAAATAGGTGAAATTTTGGGGCGATTCATAAGGTTATATAGTATATATTCTCTCTTGAGTGTTTCTTACCTATTTTCAATAATGTATTTTATGATAATTTATAATTTGAATTTGGGACATTACCGTCCTTTAATTCCAGTAATGACTGTAAAAATTACATTTTCAAAAAGGAATATTATTTCATCCTATGGGAATGAGTTGTTTTATTATATCATTAATCTATTTTGGATTTATTTTCTAAAAATTGTGAGAATATTACTTGTGGGTTTTCACGTATTCTTCAGTGTTTGGAAGATCGGGGTTTATATTTATAGTAAACAAGGTGATATTTTTGGGGTGATTTTTTCCATTTTGAGTTCTTGTTATATGGTTTTTAGAAGATTAATAGTGATTTATAGTTGGGAATGTGCTTCTCTGTTAGAAAATTTCAAAAAAATATCTCAGTATTTCTAGTTAAAGACCAGTCAAGAAATCAAATTGATGTTCTATAATTTTGGAATGAAATTTCAACAATTAAAAAAATTATCCTCCATATTGATTATGGTAATACTTTTATGGGAAATTATAGACGAATACCATAAACATAGAATTTTATAGAAGGAAACACATGGTTTTTAAAAAAAAATATTGTTTTATTTTTACAATAAAAATACCTCACCCTTTTTAAATATAACCATTATTTTATCAATAGGAACATTGATGCACACCAAATTTCCATTACATGGTCTCATCTTTTTTTATTACTAATGAACTATTCTTGTGTTGATCTCTTTTACTCACACAAACACCTTGATGGAGAAAAAAATGTAGTCAAACGTGTCTTAAAGGTGACTGACTATTTAATTGAACATAAAGGAAATACATTTCAAGGGATTGACTTTTTTATTTATTTCTCTTCATATTTTAAATTTTATTGTTACTTCAAAAGATTCATGCTTCACTAAATATTAATTTTACATCTATATATTTTTTAAAATATTTTATTTTAAGATAAATTAACTATAGGGTCCAATTTGATTCTGTATTCATACAAAGTCCTTTTTTAAAATAGAGGGTCTATTTCTTCATTAACTAAATATATTAAAAAATATTATCAAACCAAAGTCATAAAATTATTTATTACATGGATAACAACTTTAGATAATAAATGTTATTATTTAATATAATAATTTCAAAACATGTTGATTATATAACCTATATTGAAAATATGTGTATTTAATGTATTATGAAAAAACAAATATTTATATTGTAATATTATGTTATAAAAATTGATCTGAAATTATTACAAATTTTTTTTAACTTACTTACCACACCTGAACATTATTTTTCACAGTTAAATTAGTAATTATTTTAAAAATATTTTTTTCAATGGTTTCTTCCACCATGAAGTTAAATATTAGGAATAAGGTAGTTTTTTTAACATTGATATAGAGTCCTTTATACTGATCATTATTTAACTAATTTTCTATGAATGTATCTTAAAATATTAAAATTTTGATTGTATTCAAGAATAATTTCTAATTATCAGTGTTTGTCAATTTTAGGGATTTTTAAGGGTTTCTTGATAATTTTCTTTGTTAATAATTTATATTCAATCATGAAATAAATCATGGAATGCAATTTCCTTACACTCTTAAAACAATTACAGTTATTTTAGCTACAAAATTAATTTTTTTCAATTTTATTGGAAAATTGTACTTAATTATTTGATTTAAATTAATAATACTATAATTGATATGGTCTGAGGATAAAATTCATACCTTACTCATTTTTTATTATTTAAAATGATAAAATTCGATGGGTGAATTGTGATTCATCATTAATTATAAAATTCATACATCAATTTAGTTGTCTCTAATTATTCCATTTTTTGAAATTCCCATTTAGTATCCATGGAGACAAATAAGATATATTTGAGAAAAATTATTTCAATGTAATGTTTGTTTAATTCCTTTCATCATTTTATAATATTTACTTTTTTGTAAAACCATAAGTCAACCATTGTCCAAACTATTTTATTTTGAGATTATTACTAATCCATATTACAAAAGAGAGAACATGGGGAAAAGAATTTTAAAAATAACTTCTTATATGTATTTTTAAATAATTCACTTTTGAGATTAATTGGCTTCCACTAATTATGATAAATATATTACTCAAGTATCAAAAATGAGTTAGTGTGGGGGAATTTGATATGTATACTATTTTATTTATGTTAGATATATCTATTTTCAAAATTAGTTATTTTAATAAAAAAATATTATAATAGTGAATAATTATTAAATTCTGGTAATCTTTTGTAACTGAAATTGAAATTCATTGATTTTCTGAGTAAATATGAGTATTAGGTGCAAAGAAAAAAGAATGAACTATCATTTTGTATTTATATATCTAAAAAAAAAATATATTTTTTGAGATCAATTCATCCAAATTTTATATTAATTATCTCTTAAATTATTTTTTTGAATATATTTAAATAAATCTTTTGTAAGGACATAAATTCTATAGATTTTTTATGAGGTAGGTCAAATTGGTAAAATTTCCATCACCCAAAGTATTATTTTTCTCTCAATAAAATCACGATACACCACAATGTATGAATAAAATGTTTAGGGGTCTAATATCCCTATGAAATATCATATATAAGGCTCCCTATATATTCATTATTTTCATATTTGTAAGTATAATATAAAATTTTTTATTCTTCATCTAAGCGTCATCTGTGTGACAGAGCATCATTCTGCAAGCCCTACACAAAATTTAGTAATTATTTGAAGTCCTTTAGGAGATATTTTTAAAACTAACCCTAATTTTATTTCCAAAATATTTCTATGTAATCTAAAAAATATACCACTAAAACATCTTTTTAACGAACCTCACTACCCCCTCCTGATCCCAATACCCCACCCCCTCTTCTCCCGACCCTATTGAACCAAACAGTACTAGCCCCCGACCTTATCGAACTCCTCACTTCAGGCCCCAGACTCCGTTGAACCCCTCACCCCATCAAACGCTATCTCCCCTCCATTAGTCCTTAACCCCTTTGAACCATAACCCCTCGCTGCGAACCCCTAACCACATCGAACAATGGAATTCTAAACCCTAGACCCTCTCCAACCCTAGACCCTCACTGCTTGCCCCCTTCTCTGTTGCTACCTTAATGCATTATCACTCCCCAGTTTAAGGTAATTAACCATTTTATTATATATTTTTTGATTTTATATACTGTTTGGGATCGAGCATGGGTCTGTTCTATATAAGGGAACCTTGGATTCATGTGTTTGTGAAGACTTGGCCTGTAAGATGAGATTATTATCATGATTTAGGAATGTTCCTAGTTTAACGCATGCATTTCTTATTTGTGTTTCTGAATGGGGAATTGATATTCTACGTTGATGAAATGGATAAATTTTTTAAGATTTTTATATTTAATTTAAATAAATTAATATGTTTTTTTGGATTGCCTCCATATATTTTTATTTTCATTTTAAACTATGAGGAAATAAGTTTTATTCCACGTAGCAGGTATGGTAATCAAATAGATTGATATCAAACTAGGTATAATTAATTTACCTATCCATATGACCATATGTGTGTATTCATGGAATTTATATACTCACACCCCAACTACAATCTACCTATGAATTAAAATTTATTCTTGGGACATGAAACAAAGTAGCAAGTGTTATCTATGATTGTAAGCTTGTATGAATAGTAGATACAAAATTTTAATGTAAAAAGTCATTGTTATATTTTTATTTTCCTCCATGGTATAACAAATATTCCATGTTCTATCCAATGGTATATGACATTGAAACTTGTAATTTGTAGTTTTTATGTATCTTTGATCATGTGATAGTTACTTAACACTATAAATACCACATATAGACTCATTTCTAATATATGTTTGATTGTTATGAGGTACATTTTTTTACCCATGTATCTTTCTTAATATGATATATTCATCAAAGTTACATAGTACATACTCATATCTTCAATATCAATTATTGACCTTGGATTATGATAATTTTTTCATTGATTTCTTAATGTAAAATTTTTATTGAAAAAGGATTTCAACATGTATTTTTTCTCTTAGATTTTATAATGGGTTTTAAATGAAAAATGTAAATCTTGTACAAAACATTTTCCTCACAACTAGAATTATTGGGTTTTAATCATATTTTTTAAAATTCTTCATTATTTACCATATATTTTTATAGGACCACATAGTACTATGTATTATAAGGGAATAGGATAACATATTATTATGTATAATTTTGGAATAATAATACTTAATCCTCCTAAAAATACATTATCATTAAATAGAAATTAGACATTATATCCCCTTTTTGTGTTTATTTATGAGAATCTATTTCATTAACATGATAAATTATTGAGAATTTTTCTTAAACATTATTTTCTCTCAAATATAATTGATATTTCTTTTCCACATAGAGATGTTAATTTAGGATATATAGAAAATTTATCAATTTATGCAAGAATTTATAGAATAAAATTTATACATATTTAAATGTAATCATCGAAAATTCATTAATGAGATTGGACTAATTATTTTGATATAAGAAATTTTTAGAGTATACAATATAATCAAATATTAATTCACTGTGTATTGAGTTATCATATTATGATAAATTCAACATTTAATGATATAAATTTAGTATAAGAACATATAGTTACATCTATATGAAATTTAATGATGTCGACTACAATGTAAATTGTTAAAATAGAAAATTTAAGTGATTTATTCATGATGTATTCAGGAACTAGAAATGATAGTGAAGCACTATATGAATTCATACATTATACTTATATGACTCTTGTTATATGAATATTTTTATAACTACTTGAGTTGTGGTTTTTTTACTTTCATTTATCTCTTTTCTGATTTAGTAATAGTGATGTGCTTTAATTGTTTTAATAATGTGTATGCAAATTTGATCATATATAGAGAAAAGATGGATCAAATTATTATGGAAGACACCTTAGAATGCTAAGGGTTTGGATGTTTTTTTATATTTTGTAATATCCAATTGATCTGTTTATGGGAGAATAAGATTTTCTTGACCTAAATGTTCATTTATATGATGGTTTAATATGGAATATGTTTTTGAACAATTGATATTGATTTAATTCCCCACTCTTTGTTTTTGTTGGATTTGGAATGGAGCGTCAAACATTATAGAAACTTTGAGAACTAATTTCATTCTTTAAAATGATCTCCCAACTTCATTAGAAATTGACAATGAAATGAAAAACCTTATTAACTATGCATTTGAAATTTTATGACAACACCTTCAATATCAATTCTTATCAAAAAAACATGTTGAGGGTCCTACAAATAGCAATGCAATGACTGATGCTTTTGACACTATAAGACAACCAGATCAATATGATAACTTATCATTGGATCCTCCTCTTGATTCTAGGGAGACTTATACAAGAGAAAAATTAATTATGCAGACATATGTCTTTCATGGTTTAGTTGACTATGGAAATAAAGATATGTATAATGGGTGTTTAAAATATTAAAAAAATTCACTTCTATTGATGTTATACCATATAAAATGCCTATTTGGAATTATAAATAAGGTGATGTCCATGGTATTAAATATTTTTCTTGATTCATTTCCTAAATCAATGATTTATGAGTATTTTTATGATATGAAAAAATATTTTAATAATATTGTTCTGAATTATACAAAAATATATTTGTGTCCAAATGATTGTATGCTCTAAGGTGGGGAGGATTCAAGTAGACATGATTTCAAAAAATATTCTTTTTCTACATAGTAGGAAATTTGTGATGTTGAATGTCTGAATAAAAAAGAGTCTATAAAAAATAAATTAGGGAACACACCTAAAACGGTTCTTCATTAAATTATTTTAAATCCCCAATCATAATAATTGTTCATGTCAGAAGAAACTCTTAAACACATGAAGTTGTATTTTGTATAAAATAACAATGACGGGTTATTGTGACATCCAAGAGATTAAAAATCATGGAATAAATTAGATTCATTTCATCTAGATTTATCATCTGATACTAGTAATTCTTGATTGGTATTGGATGCTGATGGATTCAAGCCATTTAGAACACTAAACACCAATTATATCATTTTTTAGTTGTTTTGATCCCTTACAATCTGCCTCCATGTATGTGTATACAGAAACCATATTTTATCATTTCAAGGATTATTCCAAGAAAAAATTCCTAGAAATGATATTGATATATAATTGCATCCTTTAATAGAATAATTATAGGATTTATGTATCATTGGTTATGGTATATATGATGCATCTTCAGAAACAATGTTCAAAATGTATGCTATGATAATGTGGATCATTAGTGACTTCCCTATACATGGGAATTTAGCTGGTGGGAACAGTTACATGAGTTTGGGTTATCTTATTTATAACATTGATTTTGAGCCCAAATTATAACCTCACATTAAAAAATGGTCCTTCTTGTTCCATCAAATATTTCTCAATTCATATCATTGATTTTGGTTGATGAAGTCAAAATTCAAGGGTTTTATTGATCGTAGACCACCTCCAAAGTTATTGACAGGTTCATAAATATTGAAAAAACATGGAAATGCTGAAATATAATTTTAGAAGGTGTATCATAAGAATGATAGTGTGAAATTAGTTTGAAGTGCATCGTCAAGTGAAACTAAAATTCCACAATGGAAGAAAATAAGTATATTCCCCAAACATCCATATTAGGAATTTTATTTGTTTTGGGATAATCTTAGTGTGATTAAAATTGAGATGAATATTTATTCCAATTATATGATAACATTTTTTCATGAGCATGAGAATCAAAGGATCATATCAATACTTTTAAAGACTTACAAAAAATTAACATAAAGCATGATCTTTTGCGAGATGAGAATGGAAGGTATGCTCTGGAAATTTTGGAAATGAAAAATAGTGATAATGATAAATTTCATCGAATGTTAAAACATGTCAATGTATATGATGGGTTTTCATGTAACATCTCAAGGTGTGTTGACTTAAAACATCACAGGTTACACGGATTAAAAAGTCAAATTTAACATATTTTGTTACAACAATTTCTACCATTTTCAGTGGTTACATTATTACTTAAAAAGGGTTACAACTATTGAAGTCCAATTTTTCAAATTCTTTAGACAACTATGGGAAAAAAAATACAAGAATTTGAACTTGAAAAACATTTAGGAGTTATTCTTATTGACACTCTGTGTCATGGATATGATCTTTCCTCTATCATTTTTTACTATCCTGATGCATCTAACTGTGTAGTTTTTTGATGAAGAAAAATTAATAGGTCTCGTACATTATCAATGGATGTATCTAATTGATAAAAAATTTATTTATATGTTTTTCATTAAAGTAAACAATTATTTTCACTTTATTAAATACACAATTATTTTATCGTTATATTTCATATATAACTTTGTGAGTTAATATCATACGTGAAAAATAAAGTTCAACCTAAAGGCTCTATTTCTGAAGGTTATTTGGAAGATGAGTGTCTTACCATTTATTATAAGTACATTGATGATATTTAGAAAATACTAAACAACGATGGATGTTTTGAAAACACATCGTATCATTCTCAACTACATAGGAAATAAATAATTTTACCTGTTATTGGTTTATTAGTTGGGAGGAGCTCAAATGTTACACTGATTTAAATGGAATTATCATAGGCACATTGATATGTGCTGATAAATAGTGAAATTGGATATACATTTATTAATTATTTGGGGTTACAAAAAAGGAGATGTATGAGTGTCCAAACATGAAATGAGATAGATAAAATAAAAGTTGTTAATAAAAAGCTTTTATAATTGTTTGCACGATGTGTATGTTCATAAATATTTCAATCAATAAAGATATTAGGTTGAAACATATATTTTGTAAATCCAATAATGTATATTACATTTTTTTGATCATGAGTACTAATACTCCATATATGGTTTCAGAATATTTGATTTTTCTTTCTTAAGGTCCCTTAAAACATGCTAGAATGTTCGATGCTTACAATGTGAATGCCTTTAAATTTCATACAGTCGACTGGGTAGAGCGTTTAAAAACACATAATAGTGGAATATTTATATATTTTGAAGTGGGATACTCTGTAAAGTTGACTGATATTATACAATTAAAATACTATAGGAATTTTTTAGTTGTTCTATTCAAATTAAATTGGGTCAATTTTATTAGGGGTACTAATAGAGATTCCTTAAAATTTACATCTATGAACGTCTCTCACCTGATGGATGTTGGTGACCCTAAATTACATAATCTTTATATCTAATCCTCACTATAAAAAATGGTATATTATGTGGAATATTTCATATATGAAGCATGGAATGTAGTTTCTCATGTAAATCAAAGAGGCTTGTATGATATGGGTGATGAAGTGGACGATTTGACCACTGACATTGAATCCCATCTAAAGCAAGAATCGAACGTATTTTTCCATCATGATATTGAAAATATTATTCTTGCAAGGGTGGATGATATATATGAAGTGAAGATAGAGTAGGAAAAAACAATATTGATGGGGAATTGTTATATTGATACCATTCAACTCTCATCATTGTGGTAGCAGGCCACTCATGGTTCTTCAAAAGGATATTAGAGGGTGAATTTTCTAAGTAAAAATTTTAATACGAATAGTGTTATTATAGTTTTTTATACTAATTACTATTTCTTCATAAAATGTATAATCCATTACACTATTGTGAAAAATATGAAATGTTCACATGTCTAGAATCTGAAAAAAAAATATAATTGTCCCATTTGATTTTTATGGGGTACATACAGATGACGCCATGGGATTATTTGGGCAGATTCTAGGCTAGCTAGTGGTGGAGCTAGTTACCCTTCTGATTATGTATGATGATTGGAGAAATATTCATTTAGCTTTAAAAAATTATTTTTTGGTTCATATATAGTAATTTTAATACATTATTGTTTAATTGAATTTCATTATATTATTAAATTCTAATATATTAAAAATGATTCTATTTTTATAGATATATTTAAACATTCCTATTGTTGATGTTATAAAAAAAATAGATATTGGATGTGTTTTTTGATTTATAGTAGAAGATGAATGGATGTATCCCTAATGATATTGCATAGATGACTGGTGGTGAGTAGGTAAATCACACAACTTCAAAAAAATTAGTTCAAAAACATTTATTGGTTTTATGTTTAAATATAAATATAAAAAAATATTTAGTTTTCAATATATTTGTATTACAAGTGCTGATAATAAGAATTATAGATGGAGATGGGGATGAAGAAGGAGCTAAAAAGGGTGAGGAGCATAGTTCATATGGCAGTTATTAGTGTTCTTTTTTTATTTTTTAGACTAATATTGAATGAGAGAATTTGTTTATGTATTATTTTTGAAACATACCTACAATAGTTTGTGGTTGCATGTGAACTAATATACTTGTTTATTAATGTCATATTTGTTATATCTGTGTTATTTTCTATGATTCTGGTAGAGATTTTGTGTGTTACAGATAGGTGTTTCATTTGATTTTTCATTTTGTTATCAGGGTAGTTCTGGGGCTACAAAATCTATAACTGTTTTTTGTAAATAACCATTTATCAAAAGTTTAAACCACTTCTACATTGGGAATATTTTATATCATGGTGGTTAAAACCTCTGTTATAAGATGAATTTTTCATTTTTTAAGGGGTTAAAACCAATACTAAATGTGACAAAATATTATTTAGCGATGGTTATTGTAAGTTTAATGGTGTTTCTTTTAAGAGTGGATTTTGGATTTATAATTAGATTTAACCACCACTAAATCATCATTCCCGTCCCCCAGAAAACTACCGCTGAATGGAATAAACAACATCATATTGGATGTTGAAACATTATTTAGAGGTGGTTTTTTGAAACCATTGCAGAACCACGTAATAGAGTTTTTACCCACCACCGAATTGGGTGAAAACCCACCAATACTCAGCCATTTTATTATATTGTAGCTTGTTTGGATGAGCCTTCCTCTAGAAGCATCATGTGTCCCTACAATCAAATAAAATCCCTCCTTAAAAATCCTAATCACCCATCAATTATTATCTTCCAGATAATTATTATTTCTATTCAAATATATATTTTAAAGATGAGATCCATGAGGGATAAAATATATTTTCAATCACATTTTATCAATTAAAATATATTTAATGGGGGGATCAAAGTAGATCATGAGAATAGGTGGAGGTCTACTCCAAGAGGAATCTATTAATTCATCATAAGGATATTGGAGAGAGTGAACATGGATATTATTTTCATCAATATTCAATATTATTCCATGTAAATTAATGATAATGTGGGGGAAAAATTATATTATATAGATTATATCAATCCACCTATGGAATATGGTGAAAGATGTTAATTTAATACATAGAGTGTAGTGATTTCATCTGGAGGATGTTTCTATAAACTCATTATGAGAGTTGGCATGAAACATCATTTTAAATATTTAGGCACATATTAATTTGGTGATGTATTGTGGACTCATTGAACATTCAAGAATTCATCGATCGATTATATGAGATGAAAAGAGAAATTTTCAAAGCATTGGCTCATGGAATTTGAGTTGAAGGAAGGAATGACCAAAATAGAGAAACACTATTATAACCATCTGTTTTCTCCATTTTCTCTTTATTGAAGTTATATTTCATAAATATATTTGTTTTTATTGTTATAATATATAGATAAATTCATAAATGTTTTTGGATTTGATAAAATGAATATAAATTTTATTTTACTACACAGTTTTAATCATATTTGTCTTTTCATTCAAGATTTATTCACCACATTATTTTCTCATTTACATAGTTATGTATTAGAAAAGTATGTTTCAGTTATATTCATTTTGGAATTTTAAAATCAACCAATTATCCACTACAATGGGTATATAGGGGTGGTTTCATTAAAATTTCATATTTTGACATTTAATTCATTGTTTCCATTTCCTTTTTTATTGGAATAATTCCTATTCTACTCAATGTAATGAAGGGTGAAGACTAGAGAGTCCATTTCCGTTGAAACCTCAAGTAAGGTATTTAAATTGGAAAAGGTTAAAGTTATATTTTCTCAATGATTTATAATCTATTTCCAATTTTTTAATAGAAATATCATTCCATATGAGAGTTCATGCAACAAGGTTGATCACCAAACTATAGTTAGGTTTCAGCCCAATTCTATCATAGCTTTTTAGTAATTATGTTGTTAACATTTATGTATTGGTATATATTCCTTCACAATTTTTTCCATCCATATTCCCTTTATCCAATTCTTTGTTCCACCATTCATGATTTTGTTTTTCATTCAACATTTTTTCAATATATTTCACCTTTATTTCATAAAAATATCACATCACTTTTCTCTACACATCACCACCATCATTTACACTTATTTCTATATTTGTCTATTTCAATTTTTTTTTCTTTTATAAAAAATATTTTTCCTTCATAATGGTTTTAGTATAATTCTACATGATAGTTCAAGTAGATTTTATAAATTTTGTTTTTGATATCAGTGAAGGACTTTCTATTAATAACCTACGTAAAAGTAATCTTATAGGCATAGTTATCAAATCCCAACATTTCTAAAACTTGGAAGCAGCCATAGGACTTTTGGGAAGTTCATACCAAAGTTCCTATCTCCCAAGATACATATATAAAGAGGTATAACAATGAATCATAACACAAATACCTAATATGTATAAACTTTATTCAACAACTAAATTCATTCTAATAAAATTAATTATAAGGATAAATCAATGTATATCAAAACTATGTCTAGTATCATACCAGGAATATAAATCCATAGATACATGTACAATAACCTCTATAATAAATTTTATATCTTTAAACTAAAACATTCACATTTTCAAAATATAAAAAAAATTATATTCATAAAAAATATACAAGGCATTATCTTATTAAGAAATAACAAAATTTCATATTTAATCATGAGATAGATATTTTTGAACTATTTTTAAAATAAAGTTATTTTTAAACACATTAAAACTAATTTTATTAAAGGTTTTCATACCCTAATAATTGATATTAGCACTTTATATTTATTTTATAATATCAACCCCTTTACATTATTCATTGTATGAATGTCATCAAAATTTTTTTTATATTAATTAAAATATAAACACATGATATATAAATTATATTATAAATATATTATGTACGTAATATAAATACCCCATGTATACCATTATTTAAGGACTGATCAAATTAATCATAATATATTATTTTGATGTGACTTGAATAATATCACAAATATGGAATTTAATTTGGAAATTTCAAATTATGTATTATAAAAAATTAACAATCATAAAATATAATCAATTCATGTTTTAGTGTTTCTTTTAAATTTATAAACACATTATAAATTTACTTTATAATTTTAAAATAAGCATATTATTTCTAAGTCATAAATAATGACATAAAATTTGGGAAAATGTATACTAACACTTAATATAATGGAATATTTGTTAATTAATGTTTCATAAACATTTATTTAAACAATTATATATATTTTCTAATTATTAAAAAATTATTAATTAATAATAATAAAAATTATCTTTTATTATATTTTATAAAAAAAAATTAAATTATATAATTCAATTCATTATATATATTATAAAAAGAGAGTATTTTCTTGACAAATTATATTTACTTATTTAAATATAAACATAGGCTTTGATTGATATGTTGTGGAACATAAACCATTTTTTTCTATTAGTAGTATTTTATGACAACAAATTTAATCTATGAATATGATTTCAAATAATATTTTACATTTCATAGAGATGTATCAAATGTGATATAATACACTATTTTTGCAAACATTGTGGAATTCAATCTTAGGATGAATTTTTTTTAGAGTTTTATGCTACAACTAATATAAAAATGAGGCTTTTATACTGATTATTTACTTATGATACCCTATATCATATTACAATACCTAATTGAGATGAAATATATATGAATTGTATTTTATGATTAGAATTATGAAATGAAATATGACTTTAGATTCTTCATTTCTTATCAAACTTTCAGGAATATGATGGCTTGTTAATGATCTGATATCACTATGTGATTTTAAAGGATCTGACAACAACAAAAAATATAGTCTAAGAATTAAAGAATCCTAAAACTAAGATTAACCTTGAAAAAAACATAAATCATTGAAACAATAATGAAAGATTAGAATGTAAACATTACATAAAAACCATTAATTTTGTTGTGGTATACATCTCCATCCATCATCTTATAGGTGTGATGAATAATACTAAGAATTATCTAAATGAAATCCTTCTCCTAGAGGTATCCTTATCAAGAAAACAAATAAATCATCATATTATTCGGTTCATATTTTCATGTATTCTATTCTAGTCGATACCATAATTAATTAAAATGATAAAGATATATTTTTAATGAGATTGTATCATTTATATTTAATTTAACATTCATTCATACCATCACATGGAATTTAGAACTATATAAAAAACATAAGGAGTCTCTTTCAGAGTTCATGAATTTACTCATGAATTATAACACATGAGTAAATTCCTCAACCAATTCATGAAACGTTTTTAGTATTTAATCTAATACCATATGATCCATCTCCTTAAATATTTATTATTGATAACCAATGTGGATGAATATATTAATTTATAAAAATTATCATTTCTTCACTAAAAATCTAAGGTGGTGTCTTACCTTATGATATAGAATGTTATCCACTACAATCTTGCATGTTTATTGCTACCTTAGAGAATGTAGAGTCATATAATATGAATAAATTGAATAAGGAATACTTTTCTATATACTGTATTTATATAATATGACATATCCAAATACATAACATGTATACTTGTTTTACAAAATACCTCTTTCATCAAATTCCCATAAATCAGAAATTGAGTAATTATTTTTTGTAATGTAAATACATGAATTAGAGTCTCAACATTATTTCAAAAACCATTTTAGATATTCATGAAATGTTTACATTCAATGTCCTATAATTAAAGAAATGGAAACAATTTCTCTATTGTGACATGATCTTTCATAATCAAAGGTGTATAATTATTTTTTGACTCTCCTCATCATTTTTTATGTTTTCTTGAGGTAGATTTTTTTATTTTATACATTTACACCATTATAATGTATCTTGAGCTAAAATAACTCAAATCTGGCACCAAAAACATAAATAAACTGAGAAATGTTTCTAATTTATTATAAAATTAATTCATATTATAATTTAATATGAATTTAAAAAAATCTCAAAAAATGATTATAGAATAAATTTTATTATCTAATCAATCAAGTTAAAAAACCTTAATATTTTAACTACATTTATGTACTCAATTATTTTCAGAACATGAGTGGAAAATAATGTCTACTCTATCATCTTTCACTGGATAAATACTATTAAAACATCATATTTCACATTCATACTTGATTCATGTTGGATCATCTTCATTTTATCTATTATTACAGAAAAAGTAGATATTTTAATATTTATTTTATATCATAAGATACTTGGATAGAAGAATAAAAGTAAATATATCAATTGAATAAATCATACAATTACTATAAGAATCTTTTATCATATTCTTCTCATTATTAATAGGATCCTTATCATTAAGTATTTTTCTAGAATATTAATTTTTTCATCTTTGTTGAAAATATTGATAATGATATAATACAGGGCTTTAAAATTAGTATCATTTATATTTTCTGATTCCAAAACTAATCTCAATGGTTTATTTTTTATTTTAAATTTTTACATATTGATCTACAATAGAATTATTCTTCATTTGAGTATTAGGTATTAAAAATATTTAATATTATTATTTTTTGAATATGATCTTACTTAAATAATGGACCAACCAAACATTATAATTATAAATACACTAATATTAATATGTCACACTAATTAGATTCAAATTGGGATATTTTTTCATCACTTTTCAATTTATGAAATAAATTATTTATATCACATCACATATAACTCTTTGACAGTTAGGTTACAGAAAAAATTAAAATTTGTTTGAAAAATAATATTAACTCTATTTATTTAATAAGATACCCTTCATGATCTCTCATATCGGTATAGACCAAAGAATATATCATTTATATAAACATAACCCTTACTGTCTTTCATATTATTATTTCAATACATAAGATAATTTATGGGAATAGGGTTTCTAAAAATCCACTGTTAATGGATGATCAATGTTGTGAAAAATTCTTATTTTAGAAGAAATACAAAACAATTGTTTTGGGGGTTTTTTATACTACTACACCATTTAATTCAATATATATCTCATGTTTACTACATCTTATGTCTATATGTATACATATTTTTAATGGTTTAATTTCTATTTATTATATTTATAAACTGAATAATATATTCCAATCATGTTAATTTATTAATCATTATAAAAAATGATAGTGTTATACATACGTCATATAATTTCATTAAAATATTCAACTCATGTTCATATGAATTACTTGTAAATATTAAATGAAACTATTTAATGTAAATAATTAAAATCATGTAAAATTCAAATCTTACTTGAGATCATGTATAATGTAACATGTAGTTGAAATGCACTTTTCAAGAATAGGGATGATTATCCTAGACTAGTGGGGACTCAAATAAGAATTCCTTATATCCATATATCCTTAACCAAGAGTAATATTTAAATCAAGAGTTATATTGAACCCAAGAGTTATTTCCAATTCCTGTATAATTTAAAGACTGAATATGTATTAGTATTTATAACATATTATTAATTTGAAATTATTATATCAAATCATTAAGCATGATTAAATTAAATTAAATAAAATATCATACCTAGCATGAAAATACTTAAATAAATAAAATTATATAAAGAGTATCATTTTAAAAAAAATTAAATTTTTTAGGAAAGTACTCACAAATTAATGATTCATGCAATATGAAAAATCGATAATAGTGGAAAAATAAATTAACAGCCGAAAATTTTATTATTGATAATTTTTTAATATTTCATATTTAAATCATACATATTTTGAATAATTCATATGTAATTGTTTATAGTTTCTCATTTTGATTTCCTAATTAATTAACTATTTATATTTATAATAAATGTGTCATAGTGGCGAAACATATGGTTAGTATATCATGGATGTTCTCTCTCATTTTTTATTATTCTTTGTTACTTTATTATTTATTTTAAAAATAAAAGTAAACATTAATTTTGAGTTTGAGATGAAAATACAGATACTAGTTATTGAAATGGAGTATGCATGAAATTCAAGATGCAGAATAAAGGATTTAGAGAGAAATTTTTTAATGTAGGATACTTTTCTTTGTGATTATTATCATTATTCTTCTAAAATTATTTTTTATTATTAATAACATTCAATAAAAAGATCAACATAAATTTATTTTTCTTTCTCCTATTTTACTTCTCATAATATTTCATTGAGATGAAAATCATATAATATAATCCACTTCCATTTAGGGTATAAAAACTATATCAACCAAATAATAACATCTGGATAAAATATAATATATAATGAACTATAGTGATGATGAGAAGGATATTTATTAATGTATAATTGAAAAATTCAGACAATAGAAAATAAAATAATAGCATTTTTTAATTACTATAAATTTTACTACTAAAAAAAGGGAAATTAGTATCTACAAAACCCTGCACATAATCAATTGTAGTGGTCTCCCAATGACTGCCATATGGATGTAAATTTTGTCCACTCTCTATATCCTATATGTATTTCCATATAATGGTCAGTACATGCCATCTAGATGGGTCATATAGTTACAATCATATAGTGGTCTCTATAGGATATCTAACGGGGGGTAGGGTTCCCCATATGGTTGTCACTATATATATTTATAATAATTTTCAAAATATATAATATATTACACCTCTAAAACTATAATTTAAGAGAAAAAAATTGTCCATGATTAAGAAATATGTTATATATCCACACAATGAATAATTTATTAATCAAATAACCATCCATATTGATTCATTTTTAAATAGTATATGGTCATTTTTATTCAATATATTAATTTTTTTTAATCATTTGTAATCTGCAGTTGCTTATTTAGTTATTCCGAGTACACCACAAATCAAATTGATTTGTTGTATACTCACACACATAAAAAACAATCTAAATAATTTTTTCCAACAATTTCACATCAATAAATGGTCATTTTTTTTATTAATCATTACATGAATTTTAATATTTTTAAATCAGTAAAATTTTGTTATTGGCTATCCTAGGAAAACCTCATCTCAACTACATGTGGAATCAATTTCCAAATTTAAAAAATGAATAATTTTTTTAATAAATTCATAAAAATATATGTTTTTTTCTATATTATAACCTTTAACACATGTTTTAAAGATATTAATATATTTTAAAATTAAAAATTTAGCTATTTTGAGTACACCACATATCAGATTGATGCTCTCTTTATCATAAACATAACAAATAATTCAAAAATATTTTTCATATAATTACATGTCAATTGTAATTCATTTTCAATGGTTTTGACTATTAAATGCATGTTTGAAAGTTTTAAACAACTAAAAATTATTGTTTTGTCATCTGAGGAAAATATAAACTCTCATTTATGTGGAAGTAGTTCCTATAATTAAAAAATATTATATTTTTGTCCTCCTAATATTTTATTAAAATATGAGGTTGTTTACTAGGATTTCACCATAATGAAATTAATTTCTTTTAAAAGACATGGAAACCTTTTAAAACTACTTATTTATTCTTTCCATGCATGACAAATCATAGATTAGTGTTCTAAATAATCAAAATTTTCAATAATTCAATATTATTTCCATAATGATTTAACAACTGCCAAGGATCATTTGATTTGGTTTCAACCATTACACATATTTTTTAATGTTATAAAACAGTAAAAATATGTTTTCATTCATCATAAGAAAACTATAACAAACAATGACATTGATTTAGTTCATAAATTTTTTGAATCAACCTATACATTTTTCTTGAGATATCATAGAAATGTGGGTTTTTTAATGGTTTGACCCCATATTTCAAAATTTTAGATATTTATGTCCTTTAAAATAGATTATTTTGACATTATAAGTGCAGTATATGTTTAATTGAAATTACTTCTACTCTTACACATACAAAAAATAATTCAATCACAATTTTCATTATGATTTTAACTCAATTAGAGGTCATTTGATATGGTTATAACCATTACACACATTATTTTAGTTTTAAAACACTTAAAATGTGTTTTTGGTCATCCTAATAGTAACTCCTCTCAGATTGAAAAGGCGTTAGTTCGTACATTTCAAAAATCAATATATGGTGGTTTTCCTATGATTCTATGAAATGTACAATTTTTTCCTAACTTTCACCCATAAATAATGGTTTTAAAGACATTGATATCTTTTTAAATGGTTATTTAGTCAGTCTAAGTACACTAAACAATGGAATGAAATTTAGTCTTTCAATACCCAAAAAACGAATTGAAATAAAATTTTCTTTATTATTTCCTATAAATATAAGGCCATTCTTTATGGGGTTGGATATTATGCACATGTTATAGAGTATTAGAACTCTAATAATAGGAATCTATACATTATGATAAAATCTCTACTTGGATTGATAAGGATTTATCTATTATATTTTAAAATTTCAATATATATTGTGGTTTTATATGATTTCATAGAAATATGAGTTAATTTTCATTGATTTAACACCATGAAACATATTATTAAAAGTCATTAATATCTACTAAAATAGTGTATTTGGTCATTCTGAGTTCACTTCATGTTAGATTGATGTGTCTTCTACTAGTACACGTCAAAAATAAATGATCAAGACTATTCCTATCATTTCCCATTAATCTAATTCGATTTTATATTATTTTGAAAAAAACACATGTTTTGGAGTTTCGAAACACTAAAAATTGTTTTTAATGCAGTCATATAAGAAATCTACATGAATTTTGATGCATGAGTTCCATAATTTCTTAAAGACATGTATTCTTCTATTCGTATGATTTCATGGAAATACCAATTTTTTCATTTTATCCCTTGACACACATTTTTAATGACTATCATATCTCTTTCTACTATATATTTAGATTTTCTGAGCACTCTATGAAATTGATTAATGTATCAACTACTCATACCCATGAATAATAATTAAAATATAGGTTTTATAAGATCTCATGTTAATATATGTTTTTTATATGGTTTTGGAAATTATAGTCTTGTTTTAGAGTTTCAAAATAACTAAAATGAATTTATATTCATACCAATTAATCATCAACTCTGGTTGATGTGGAATTAGTTCCAACGTTAAAAAATCAATAAATGGGTTTTTCTTTTGATTTCAGAGTTGTCTGACTACATTTTTTTGGTTTTGACCACTTGAAGCACGTTTTTGAAGACATTGATATCTTTGAAAACTATTTATTTAGTTATTTTAATCACACCACACAACATAATGATATTTTGTATTCTCTTACATTTGAAAAATAATTTCAATTCATTTATTCTATTATTTAACATAAATATGAGTCCATTTAGTATGGTTTTCACTATTACATGTATTTTTTTGTGTTTTAAAACAATAGAAATTCATTATCAATCATCTAAAGAAAACCTCAACTCAGATTTACTTGTTTTTAGTTACAATATTTCACAAATAAATATACTCATTTTTTGAATTCATAGAATATGAGTTCATTTTCTTAATATTGATATCAGTTGTACATTTTTATGGACAGTGATATCATTTACAACAATGTATGTAGTCATTCTAAGCACACCATGAATCATATTTATGTGTCCTATACTCATACACATTATAATTAACTGAAAAAAGTCTTTATAATTTCAAATCATTATTATCATATATTAAATATTTTACTATTACATGCATTTCATAGGGTTTTAAAACAATAAATATGATTTTTTATGTGGTGTTATATTCTCTCATTTATTAAAATATTTTATTTTTTATCCAAAAATTTCATTTTATTCTTGGTGTGGTTTCTTGTGTTTAACCCTCTAGAGTGTTTTATATAGAATTTATTTATTTTAAAAGTACTTATTTATTCATTTAGAAATCACCACATTGTAGAATGAAATAAAAAATACTAATTCCCATAAAAAATACTTCAAATATTATCATATGTTGATTTAATTTCAATATAAAATCATTATTTATAGATTTTATATTTACACAGATGTTTTATAGTTCTAAAACACCAATAATGAGTTTTTTAATCATCCCAATAAAACCTCAACTATTATTAAATTAGAATAAATTAATTCATTTCCATAATAAATTTATGATTATTTCCCAATGCTTTTTCAATAATCCAAGTTTATTTTTAGGTTTTTTACCCTTGATACATGTTTTCAAATACTTTGATATATATTAAAACATCTTACATTGTCATTATGAGAACACTACAATATATATTGATGTATCATTTTCTTTTATAGATAATAAATAATATAAACATAGTTTTATAGTGATTTTACACAATTTTAGGGATTTACATTTTGGTTTTTTATGTTTCACTCACGTTTTAGATTTTAAAACTGTAACACCCCGAGCTTCCATGATATGCTTCTCATTTAATAATGCAATAGCTTGCATGGTACGCAACTTCGAGTTTTAAAACACTGCGACTAATCAAAGTTGCCGTTATGAATAGTAATAACCACTTTTTAAAATTATAGAAATTTTATATTTCAAAATGGACTTCATTTTTGTATTCCTAATATTGAAATTAGCCTATGTTGAATTTTTTGTAATTTTCTGAGAACTTCAAAATTTTTATGAATAGTGAAAAATACTTAAAACAACCTTTTTAATCAAAATAATTTATAGTGATAAATTATACTATTTAGTGGTTTTAAAGTATAATTAGAATATATTTTTACCATTTTATCCAATGGTGGTCATTATAATTAATTTAACATTAAAATTGGACATAAACAATTGCCAATCTTTTGATATAAATTGTTTCTTAAAAACACGCTATTTGTTGTGACAGTGGGAATTAATTATAAAATTAATTAATGCAACTTATATGATTGGAATTTTTTAAAATAGAAATAATTTTTGAATTCGGAATATCAATTATAGCTTAGGGTGAAATTTTGGCATTGTTCTGAAAAACTTCAATTTTTGATGAATAGTGAAACCACTAAGTGGTAGTTAAATAACTGATTTTTCGTTTAAATGACATATTACCACTTCTGTGATTTGATTTTCAAAAATCTGACATACATGGTTGTAATTAAGAAGTAAAATGTGGTTCAATGAGATTAAAATAATTTTTGGTGAATAGTAACTTTTAAGTTCTTAATCGCGATTAGAGGTAATTAGTGTAGTTTAAGGTAAAAATAATGTTTTAATAATATGAGATGAGCTTGAAACTTGTCCTACTCCTATTGGATGAGTCATGGCCGACCAAGACAACCCATGGGTCAACTTGGGGACCCCATGGAGCCACTTTGGTTGGAAAATGACATTAATATATATATATTTAATGTTAAAATTAAATTGACACAAACATGAGTTGTTTTACTAAAACAGTTTTTAAGTGGGGATACACAAGTCCAAATTTTGATTATAAATATTCATTAGAAATATAAAATTATTTCCTACATGATAGTATTTTTTTTATAATTTTTAGACATTAAATAAATTAAATTATTTATGACATCATGATGATGCAGCGATGACCTCATTATTTAACGATTTAAATAAAATGGGAAGATAATGCAAAATCCAAGGGTTACACTTGTCCAAAGCCAATTGGATGAGGATATTTCGAACCCTTATCACCTTAGCCTCTAATTATATTAGTGTGGGACCTTTATAATCTGAAAAGCATTGTGTAATAATGTAACATTTCAATCTTTCCAAAAGAGCCCCTCCTCTCCACTTATAAAAGGCCCCCACCTCTCCCACCTTATTCACACCTTCAAGCCATTTGGCTCGGCAAAACTCTGCCCAAATACTCTACCAACATCCCTCTCTTACTCTTAGAAGCCTTACTTTGGGCAGAAATCTTCCCAAGGAAGCCTTTGGCTCAAATCAAAAAGAGTTACCCGATTTTGAGGTAATGTCTTCTCTAATGTCGTTTTGTTTTATTTTGCTTCTCCAACCCCTTAAACTCTTTTCATTCCATTCTTTTGTAACAACACCAGTATCTAAAATATACTAGGATTTTGTTATGATAAGGATTTGGTTTACACTTACACACACCTTCGTCTAATGGTTAAATAACATACTGTTTCTGTGGATGGCGAATTTCTGCCTCACGAAACGATGATTGTTAAAATTCTTTTAACACCTATAATGGTGGCCATTTTGATGAAACTATTTTCATATATGATATATATATTATGTTTATGTTTTCCTTATCCTTCTGTATTTCTCATTTATGTCATACTTTATGATTTCCATTATGGGTAAAACGCGATAATTTCATTTTAGGAAGTGCGGACTACCGCCCCCTCAAAGTGATTTGAATCGTTAATGCCATATGTGGGATGTATAAAGGATGGAGTCAATGGTATTATACACTATATTATACTGGAATTATATTATACATTTATATCATTATGATTTTGTTCCATTAAATATTAAATTGAAATGAAAGTAGCGTTCATGCGTACGTACGGCTTACCGTCTCCATGAACGGTGCATTTCATTTCTTACCTCTAAATGTTACGTAATATTATAAATGAATGTATATACTGGATATATATGATATATATGATATCTAAATCATGAATATAATTCTGGATATAATGGATATTTCACCACATGAACAACTTGTAATTATAAGAAGTTTATTTTTGACTCAAGTACCAAAGATCGACAAAACGACCGTTATTAACTTAAATAAATAAATAATGTTCATAACATGTTAATAAGGGATATAAAAGGAATAATGAACATAAAAAAGGTTCTTAAGTAAATAGAAAATAACTCTAGTTTATTATTCAGGAGGTTAAAGCACGGTCGAGTCCGGACAGGACGCAAGGTAAGGGAACTTCTTAACCCAACTTCCATTCTTTGGGTTAATCTCCTACTTTCAAGTTATGTCATGATATTATTATGTTTTATTTTGTATTTTTACTTTCTTTATGTGTATCTATAGTGAATACACATAATAGATCTATTTTATTTGTAATGGAACTTCTTAACCCAACTTCCATTCTTTGGGTTAATCTCCTACATTCAAATTATGTCATGATATTATTATATCCTATTTTGTATTTTTAATTTATTTATGTGTACCTATAGTGAATACACATAATAGATCTATTTTATTTTAAAAATGATCTTTTCAAGGACTTCGTCTCAATCCCCTTTCATTGAGGCATATTTGGCTTTATACACAACTTTACTTTTATACGGTGTATAAAACCCTTTGACTTTTACGTTTATTCAAAAGGAATCTTTTTATACAAAGCGTTTTGCTAAATGAAAATTGGGAATGTTTTTCTTTCCGTACTTATGCGGCGACAACAACTTCTCCGCCGCCATGACCATTATTTGAGTTTCGGCTTCCTCTACAAGCCATCATTTTTTTTAAAGAAAAATAAATAAAAAGTTGTAACTTTCTTTTATTTTGGTATTGAAAATGGTTTTGAAAGCGTTTTTATTATATCAATGTGTTGTATTGATATCTTGTGATTGAAATTTGGAAATGTTATGTTTCCTTTATGCATGTTTTATGTGATACAATTATGTTATGGTTTATGATATGTTTAAAACTATTCATATGAGGAATGCATTGGACTTAATAAGTGACGGGTGGAGCCCGCTATAGCTCCTCGATGCATCGGTAGGGCTCATGAGACAAACTAGTGTCTTGGCACGAGGCCTTGACAAAATCGTATTTGTGGTCTTGGCACGAGGCCTTGACTACGTGGTTATGATAGTCTGGCATTATGCATTCCATCATTATGAAAGTGGTTATTGATATTGCATGTGATTATTCGACCAGTAGAATATCCATGTGAATAAGTAAATGGCATTATCTCATTTTACTTTTGCCATAATTATGTTGAAGTTCATGTTTAAAAGGCTTTTGTTTTATTTATACATTGCCTTAAATGTTAATGTTTATTTATGAAAGCTTCCGCATTATTGTTATCCTTACTGAGCATCTGAGCTCACCCCTTTCAATGTTTTAATATTTTCCAGGATGTGAAGAAGTATTTTATGAATGACCTACAGGGATAGTCAGAAGAGGATATGAGTGTGGACTATGGAGACTTTGTTATTGTAGTTTTTCACTTTATGATGTAATGTAACGTTTACGAATGTATCTAGCATTTCCAAGGCTACTAAACTAATCGGTCTTTCGAGACATGATCTTTTGTGATCATGCCAATGTTACGAAGTAACGCACCGGCTCTGGGTAGCTGGGGTCGGGGCGTTACAGTTGGTATCAGAGGCAGTTTAGTACTAACCTTGGAAGCTAGATTTAGATAAACTCTGATTAGAGCACATAGCCCGAAGATAGACTTTGAGGATTAGTATAGAAGAACTTCCTGGAATTTTGGTATTGTAGAGATGTTGTGAGTTTTCCGAGCAATACATCCCTGTCTGGATACGAGCAGGTAGAGGCGGCTCTGGCACAGATGTACCTAGGGGTAAAACCCAAAAACACCGCTTTGAGCTAGACTCAAACGGGAACTGGTGCACGACAACGGGCTTTGCTGCACTCTTGGTTACGACACTCCCGGGGGATTTGCTTAGGATAATTCTCATTTTCTTTACAAACCATTATGTAGGGTTTATGAGTATATACTTCTTCAAAGAAAACATTCTTATGATTATGGATTATATCCATAAACCGTTCAATTTATATTAATTATTTTAAAGGTTTGGAATTATTCATTATAATTCATAAACTAACCTAGTTTATGTCATTGTATAGAAATGGCGCCCAGTAGATGGAATGTGAACACCAGCAATACGTATGATCCAAAGAGTAAGAAGGATCATATCTTTCACGGTATTAAGCCAACATTTCGAAGGGAAATAGTCTCCCATGTGTTCTCAACATATGAAGAAATAGTATCATGTGTTAATAAGATAAGTAAAGAATTCTCTGAGTCCTATGGCTTTGAAGCGAAGCAAGAGACGAAAGGGATGGAAGAGAGAATGATGGATAAAGGGATGAGGGGAAAGAAGAATTTTCCAATATGTGGTAATTGTGGGAAGAAAAATCATGGAACTTGCCTAAAGGGAATGGGAGTTTGTTATAAGTGTAGAGAAAAAGGACACAAAGTGCGTGACTGTAAGGGTAAGAAAATGGTTTCAAATGTACAATGCTTCTTCTGCAAGGATTGGGGACACTACGCAAACCAATGTCCAAATCATCAGAGTATGCCCCAAATGATGTTATTGGATAATAATCAAGTTATGATACTACCACAGATGAGGACTAATGATTAGAGTTATTATGTTGTTATTAAAGAATTTTGTATTTTGAGTGTTGTATCAATGATCTACTGGTTAAAATAATTATGGAGTATATAAGGATTGTACTGCAGTACTATTTCATCAAGGACTTGAGATTGTGTGGAACCAAGAAAAGTGACTCCACAGTAGGTTAAATTTTTGGAAAATATATGGTTGAGAGAAAGATAAACCATAATATGGTTCTGATACCGAGATAGTGATTTTGGAATAAGACGTGATTGATTTGGATAAATTATATTGGATATTCTTAACTTCCTTGAAACTGATTGATGATTTGTATACATTTTTGGATAGAAGGAGTATATCTAGTATTCTATAAGGAATAAGGGATCATGGTAATTCAGTATGTTTAAAAAGAATACATGATGAAGGTGTCCACATGTTGTTACATGGAAAAAAGGATCTTCATTATGTTTACCTTCCTTATAAAATTTGGACTGTGAGTTGTACAGAAGTATTTTGGATAACTATAAAGGTTGGAATGGATTAAGTTGATCTTTGGATATTATTGTTTAAGGTTAAAACATTTTTGAAGATTATTTTTGGAATACTATAATACTATAGTTTTAGGAAAAGGACAACCTGTAGGGTGGGGTATAACCCATCGCGTCGAACAAAGGTGCAGGAATCGAACCCACAACCATAGTGCGACGAGCCTTTATTTCCTACCACTAGCCTACAGGAAGTCCCTGGTTATTACAAAATAATTTTACTAATCTAAATGGTATGTGTTAACATTTGGAACCTTATACAATTAGGATAAGTATAATATTTTTGGGTTCTATTATCTTTTTGAGTGAAAGGTGAGTTGAAGGTTGAAACTCTAATTTTCAAGCATAAATATATATATACCTATCTCTTATTCAATGAATGAATTAATTCTTAAACTTTAGTAAAGGGATATTAAAACAGAAAATGTGTTATCCTAATACCATATGTCTTGTTGAACTGATGATATTTTAAATCAACATGGATTGAAGGCTTTGAGGCCCTCAATTTGACAGTTGATTGTGATTGATGACCTCAATCACTCCCTACAAATATTTACGTTTTTCTTCTAATTATATGTCTCTAATTGCCACCAATGTTCTCCTTATCGAGATCATAATTTGGTGGTGACTTTCTTATTTCCATTTCCCTCTTATTAAGGCTAAATTTTATTAACCTTATTTCCGATGTGGGTTTTCCACAAAGGTATTTTATATTTTCAACCTTTTATTTTCAAAGAAAATTTTCAAATTGCGAGGACGCAATTTATTGAAGGAGGGGAGAATGTGACACCCCGAGCTTCCATGATACGCTTCTCATTTAATAATGCAATAGCTTGCATGGTACGCAACTTCGAGTTCTCAAACACTGCGACTAATCAAAGTTGCCGTTATGAATAGTAATAACCACTTTTTTAAATTATAGAAATTTTATATTTCAAAATGGACTTCATTTTTGTATTCCTAATATTGAAATTAGCCTATGTTGAATTTTTTGTAATTTTCTGAGAACTTCAAAATTTTTATGAATAGTGAAAAATACTTAAAACAACATTTTTAATCAAAATAATTTATAGTGATAAATTATACTATTTTGTGGTTTTAAAGTATAATTAGAATATATTTTTACCATTTTATCTAATGGTGGTCATTATAATTAATTTAACATTAAAATTGGACATAAACAATTGCCAATCTTTTGATATAAATTGTTTCTTAAAAACACGCTATTTTTTGTGACAGCGGGAATTAATTATAAAATTAATTAATGAAACTTATATGATTGGAATTTTTTAAAATAGACATCATTTTTGAATTCGGAATATCAATTATAGCTTAGGGTGAAATTTTGGCATTGTTCTGAAAAACTTCAATTTTTGATGAATAGTGAAACCACTAAGTGGTAGTTAAATAACTGATTTTTCGTTTAAATGACATATTACCACTTCTGTGATTTGATTTTCAAAAATCTGACATACATGGTTGTCATTAGGAAGTAAAATGTGGTTCAATGAGATTAAAATAATTTTTGGTGAATAGTAACTTTTAAGTTCTTAATCGCGATTAGAGGTAATTAGTGTAGTTTAAGGTAAAAATAATGTTTTAATAATATGAGATGAGCTTGAAACTTGTCCTACTCCTATTGGATGAGTCATGGCCGACCAAGACAACCCATGGGTCAACTTGGGGACCCCATGGAGCCACTTTGGTTGGAAAATGACATTAATATATATATATTTAATGTTAAAATTAAATTGACACAAACATGAGTTGTTTTACTACAACAGTTTTTAAGTGGGGCTACACAAGTCCAAATTTTGATTATAAATATTCATTAGAAATCTAAAAGGATTTCCTACATCATAGTAGCTTTTTTATAATTTTTAGACATTAAATAAATTAAATTATTTATGACATCATGATGATGCAGCGATGACCTCATTATTTAACGATTTAAATAAAATGGGAAGATAATGCAAACTCCAAGGGTTACACTTGTCCAAAGCCTATTGGATGAGGAGATTTAGAACCCTTATCACCTTATCCTCGAATTATATAAGTGTGGGACCTTTAGAATCCGAAAAGCATTGTGTAATAATGTAACATTTTAATCTTTCCAAAAGAGCCCCTCCTCTCCACTTATAAAAGGCCCCCACCTCTCCAACCTTATTCACACCTTCAAGCCATTTGGCTCGGCCAAACTCTGCCCAAATACTCTCCCAACATACCTCTCTTACTCCTAGAAGCCTTACTTTGGGAAGAACTCTTCCCAAGGAAGCCTTTGGCTCAAATCAAAAAGAGTTACCCGATTTTGAGGTAATGTCTTCTCTAATGTTGTTTTGTTTTATTTTGCTTCTCCAACCCCTTAAACTCTTTTCATTCCTTTCTTTTGTAACAAAACCAGTATCTAAAATATACTAGGATGTTGTTATGATAAGGATTTGGTTTACACTTACACACACCTTCGTCTAATGGTTAAAGAACACACTGTTTCTGTGGATGGCGAATTTCTGCCTCACGAAACGATGATTGTTAAAATTCTTTTAACACCTATAATGGTGGCCATTTTGATGACACTATTTTCATATATGATATATATATTATGTTTATGTTTTCCTTATCCTTCTGTATTTCTCATTTATGTCATACTTTATGATTTCCATTATGGGTAAAACACGATAATTTCATTTTAGGAAGTGCGGACTACCGCCCCCTCAAAGTGATTTGAATCGTTAATGCCATATGTGGGATGTATAAAGGATGGAGTAAATGGTATTATACACTATATTATACTGGACTTATATTATACATTTATATCATTATGATTTTGTTCCATTAAATATTAAATTGAAATGAAAGTAGCGTTCATGCGTACGTACGGCTTACCGTCTCCATGAACGGTGCATTTCATTTCTTACCTCTAAATGTTACGTAATATTATAAATGAATGTATATACTGGATATATATGATATATATGATATCTAAATCATGAATATAATTCTGGATATAATGGATATTTCACCACATGAACAACTTGTAATTATAAGAAGTTTATTTTTGACTCAAGTACCAAAGATCGACAAAACGACCGTTATTAACTTAAATAAATAAATAATGTTCATAACATGTTAATAAGGGATATAAAAGGAATAATGAACATAAAAAAGGTTCTTAAGTAAATAGAAAATAACTCTAGTTTATTATTCAGGAGGTTAAAGCACGGTCGAGTCCGGACAGGACGCAAGGTAAGGGAACTTCTTAACCCAACTTCCATTCTTTGGGTTAATCTCCTACTTTCAAGTTATGTCATGATATTATTATGTTTTATTTTGTATTTTTACTTTCTTTATGTGTATCTATAGTGAATACACATAATAGATCTATTTTATTTGTAAGGGAACTTCTTAACCCAACTTCCATTCTTTGGGTTAATCTCCTACATTCAAATTATGTCATGATATTATTATATCCTATTTTGTATTTTTAATTTATTTATGTGTACCTATAGTGAATACACATAATAGATCTATTTTATTTTAAAAATGATCTTTTCAAGGACTTCGTCTCAATCCCCTTTCATTGAGGCATATTTGGCTTTATACACAACTTTACTTTTATACGGTGTATAAAACCCTTTGACTTTTACGTTTATTCAAAAGGAATCTTTTTATACAAAGCGTTTTGCTAAATGAAAATTGGGAATGTTTTTCTTTCCGTACTTATGCGGCGACAACAACTTCTCCGCCGCCATGACCATTATTTGAGTTTCGGCTTCCTCTACAAGCCATCATTTTTTTTAAAGAAAAATAAATAAAAAGTTGTAACTTTCTTTTATTTTGGTATTGAAAATGGTTTTGAAAGCGTTTTTATTATATCAATGTGTTGTATTGATATCTTGTGATTGAAATTTGGAAATGTTATGTTTCCTTTATGCATGTTTTATGTGATACAATTATGTTATGGTTTATGATATGTTTAAAACTATTCATATGAGGAATGCATTGGACTTAATAAGTGACGGGTGGAGCCCGCTATAGCTCCTCGATGCATCGGTAGGGCTCATGAGACAAACTAGTGTCTTGGCACGAGGCCTTGACAAAATCGTATTTGTGGTCTTGGCACGAGGCCTTGACTACGTGGTTATGATAGTCTGGCATTATGCATTCCATCATTATGAAAGTGGTTATTGATATTGCATGTGATTATTCGACCAGTAGAATATCCATGTGAATAAGTAAATGGCATTATCTCATTTTACTTTTGCCATAATTATGTTGAAGTTCATGTTTAAAAGGCTTTTGTTTTATTTATACATTGCCTTAAATGTTAATGTTTATTTATGAAAGCTTCCGCATTATTGTTATCCTTACTGAGCATCTGAGCTCACCCCTTTCAATGTTTTAATATTTTCCAGGATGTGAAGAAGTATTTTATGAATGACCTACAGGGATAGTCAGAAGAGGATATGAGTGTGGACTATGGAGACTTTGTTATTGTAGTTTTTCACTTTATGATGTAATGTAACGTTTACGAATGTATCTAGCATTTCCAAGGCTACTAAACTAATCGGTCTTTCGAGACATGATCTTTTGTGATCATGCCAATGTTACGAAGTAACGCACCGGCTCTGGGTAGCTGGGGTCGGGGCGTTACAAAAACACTGAAAATGTGTTTTCAGTATTCATAAGAAAACATTATCATGGATTTACAAGGATATGTCTCTTACATTTCAAGAATAAATCTAAAATTGGTATTCTATGATTTCAAGGAAATATGAGGTACTTTACTTGGTTTCAACCCATTGAAAAAAATTTCAAATAATTTGATATCTTTTAAATCATCTTATTAAGTCACTACAAGAACACTATAGATAAAATTTATGTTTTGACTACTCCCACATGTAAAAAATAATTCTATAATGGTTTTCCTATAATTTTAACTAAATTTCGTGTTTTCTAACCTGGTTTGGACCAATACATTCACATTTTGGTGTTTTAAAATACTAAAAATTAATTTCCAATCATCCAGAGAAAACCTCAACATGAATTGATATAGAAAAAGTTTTAATATTTAAAAAAGAAATCTATGGAAAGTTTAATTCAATTTTATGGAATTATGAGTCCATTTTATTGATATTGACACCTTGGAATGTATTTTTAAAAACTTTGATATATTTTAAAATTGACATTGTAGTAATTATGAGCACAATATATCTTAGATTCATGTATATTAATTTATTCTATATCCAAAGTAATTAAAATTTAGTTTTCCTATTATTTCATGTCAACATGAGGTTGTTAGCTATGGTTTTGATCATTACATGGGTGCATAAGATTTTATAAATACTAAATAAAAATTTCATCCATATCATTAAAATATCAACTTATATAGTTTTGGTGTTAGTTATTACATTTCAAATATCAACATGTGGCTTCGTTTCTTATGATTTCATGGAAATCAAAGGCTGTTTTCATTATTTTGATCACCATAAACACATTTTTTATGTCATAGATATCCTCAAATGTTGGGTATTTAGTAATTATAAGTAGAACCCATGTTATATTGTTGTTTTATTTTCTCTTACTTTTCAAAAATAATTCATAAAGAGTATTCCTATAGTTTTAGGTCAATCAGTGAGTTTTTGATTTGGTTTTAACTTTAACATGAACATTTTAGTGTTTCAAAATACAAATAATATGATGATGTTCATCATAATAAATCCAAAACTCTTGTTGTCAGGGATTTAATTCATACAGTTATTAAATCTATCTACATTATTTGTTATAATTATATAGAAAATAGAGTTTGTTTTCATGGTTTTTATGAACATATTCATATTTTTAAAGACATAAATATCTACTGAAACTATTTATTCAGTTATTCCAAGAAAACCACAAGTTATATTTATCTATAATTTACACATACACATCAAAAATAATTTGATATTTGTTTTTATATGATTATTCTTTATTCCATGGTACATATTATGTTTTTACCATTACATTCATATTTTAGATTTCAAAACACTAAAATTGTGTTGTTGGACATCTTGATAATACCAAAAATTAAAATTGATGTTGAATTAATTAATATATTCCAAATAATAATTAAATTTTCTTGTCCCATGATTTTATTGAAATCCAATGTCACTTTCTTGGGTTTCCACCTGTTGCAATTTTTTTTAAAATCTTGTCTTTAAAAGCTATTTATTATTTCATTTTGAGCACATTGTACATTGAATTGAGGTGAAAAAATGATTATATTTAAAATATATTTTAAATGCATTTTTATAAATTTTAAATTCATTAACATGTGATTGTATACATTTTTTTACTATTACACACATGTTTTTGAGTCTTAAAATATAAATGATTCATTTATCATCATCCTAATGAAGCTATAAATTTGATTGATGTAGATTATCTCTAATATTTCAGAAATAAATATGTGGTTGTTATATTATTGTAATATATTTTCTTTTTCTTATATATTACCCCCAAACTGATGTTTTTAAATAATTTAGCATCATTAAACCACTACTTCAATCATTTTTTGCACACCACTCATTAGAATGAAATTATTCCTGATAATAAATGTTCAAAATATTTCAGTGATAGTTTTCTTTTGATTTAATGTCAATTTTAGATCTTTTTATTTTATTTTTACCCATTCAAATAGGTTTTATATTTTTAAATCACTAAAATTATGTTTTATCCATTCTATTAAAATCTATTCATGTACAGACATGGAATTGGTTTCTAAATTTTAAAAATTAATATATATATATATATATATATTTTATATAATTTGAACAAATGTAATCTTTTTTCTTTTACCCCCATATTAAATTCTATACGAACTTTCATATAAATAAAAGCTTCTTATTCAGCCAACTTCAACACGTGGTGTGTTATATTAACGTTTTTCCTACTCCTATATGCCAAAAAAATTAAATGAAATTTTTCTTATGATTTAACATCATTTCAATGGATTTTTCTATGTATTTTACATATACTCACACATTTAAGAGTTTTTAAGAACTAAAATTATTTTTTACATCACAAGAAAAACCAAACATGGATTGATATTGCCTCAATTCTTATTTTTCACAACAAATCTATTGTTATTGTCTAATGATTTAGTTATATTACTATTTTTTTGAGGTTTTGATCCGTTGATTGATGTTTTAAAGACTATCATTTCATTTAAAAATTGGTTATTTTCACCCCATAATATATTGATCTATCTTCTACTGGTACATATCAAACAAAATTCAGTAATACTATTCTTATGGTTTATTATGTTACAACCAAGAGGTTGTATATTGTGTTTTTATAGAAATAATATGGTGGTTATATGATGATAATAACTAATAGAACGTGTGATTATTTGATAATAATTTATAATTATTAATTAAGGTTTGGTTTTTCTGTGAGACTGAGATTGAAAGAAGGATTTAAAATCATTAAGGTTGATGTTGATGTACTATAAATTTTTGGATTCGTTGAAAATGTCAAATAATTTTTGTTGCATTGATAATATGGGAAGGAAGATAATGAGGATATATATTTTTGAATGATATTCATAATGTTGTTGTGAGATATTGTAAAGATATTGTATGTAATATACATAAAATATGATAATGTTTAATATGTATCACTATAGAGGATGTTTGAGTAGATTGCAATAGCTCCATCTACTAAAGTGTTGTATAAAAATTTAAAATATGTGCTATGGAGAAAAATGGGTGTATTTTCATTAAAATAGAATCCATGGACTATTGTCATATAATGTAAAATCGCATCAAAAAATAGACTAGACTCATCATTTAATTCGGTATTTGATGTTCTAGTATTGGAAATATTATATCATGTCACTCCAGGTAATAGACTTCATCTCAAGAAGGTACTGGTTTTACCATGACCTTCCTTGTAATTGAGGAATGCAACAGAGAAAAAACCCATATCATGCAATAAAGAAAGGGGTCATTCCATGAATAATGGAATCGTTAATTTTCATTTAGACTTGAAATTGTAAAATAATAATGATTATTCGGTGGTAACATAAACAACTAATAAATACCATTATGAATCTAAATAGGGGATATCAATTTGAGGATAATCCAAAGGATGATAATGTAAAGAGAGAAGTTCAAAGTTAATTTTTGTTGGAATTTAAAATGTTAAATTCAAAAACATTTTATTATTTAACTACTCTAGTATGAAGATTTAAAAGAAACAAAAAATAGTAGTTAGGTAATAGAAGGGGAAGATGGAAATATAGAGAAGATTAATTATGTGTTCTTTGAAGGAATGTGATTAAAACATTGATGTCATTTTATATATGAGTTAATGGTTCGAATATTTTGTATAGTGTAATCATATTGAAGATTGTATTTGAAGAAGTGTATGTGTTTGACATCCATTCTATTAATTTAATGAAGATATAATTCTCATTGAATAATATTTTAGCTACTCGAAATATTATCCTTACATTTTTGCAACTATATAAAGTTAATATTAAGATCAATTACTGAAATACATTATAAAAAATTGGTTTATATCAAGAAGATAATTTAAAAATAGAACATTGGTATTCACTAGAGAATCCTAATATTTAACATAAAGTTTATTTTACATCATAAAAAAATTAATTTGACTGACATTCATATCATTTAATTGAGAAGAGACCTATAATTCTATAAATAGATACATTCACTAAGGAAATATGTGGAAGTTAAAAAGAGAAATTGAGCCATATAAGATAGTGATTTATCCCTAAAACATTTTATAGGATGTGAAAATTAGGATGTATCAAACTTATCCATAAAAAAAATATAGGTGTTGAGTCTTGGTTAGGAGTGACCTTGCCAAAACTAATTAGTCACTAGTTAGTGAGTTATAGTGGATCATAGTAAACCAGAACAATACCAAGTGTATGATCCATAGGGAATACTAGTAATGGTAAATTGAGAAAATAATTTTTTCACCATTCATATACATTTAAAAATTTTTATTTACATTTTAGTATTATGAGTAACATTTAAATAATTGTTTTTGATAAGTGTTACTTTCAGTAAGTGAAAAATATCTTAATGAATGATCATAGAAGAAAATTTGAAATCTGTTTTCACCTTAATTCACCCCCTCTTATATGGTTTCTTAATATATAAATAGTGGTATTAGATCCATTATGTGTTTTTATAGATTCAACCATGTCTTATTATTTTACTAATATATCTTCTATTCACAAAAAATAGAATAATTTTTCAATATGAAAAAAACAAGAAAGGATTTTTTTCTCCTTGATGTAGATATTGGAGGTTCCCTAGAGTAATTACATATTCGAAGGGAGAATAATTTAAATAATAGATAATTATTGAAATAATCATATAAATATGTTAAATAACATGAGAATAAATTGACCTATATTGAAGATGATGTTGAATATTTTGAAGCAACTCATAAAGAATCAATATCATGTATTTTTCAATAAAAAGGTTGATTAACAATGAGGGGATACTATAATTATGGATATCCTTTTGTATGGAGAGTAATTTTATTTTTCTAGAAGCATGAACATGAAGAATAACAAGAAGAAGGTATCTAATAAATTCATTATTCACAAAAAGATTAATATAGTGGATTATTTTTCTATATCTAAAACCAACTAAATTGAATATGTTTATTAAAAATATGAATATATAGGTTTTATATCATCTAAATTAATAGAGTATGATGATAGAAAATATATACTCATGTAATGTGGTTCATATATGGTAAACTAAATATGATCATTTTTAAGATTAGAGGACTAAAAACCATTCATAAAACAAAATGGTAAAAGACTGCCACTTTTTTATAAAACATAAGAATCAAATAGAAGTATATTAGAGGAAGAGAAGTCATCAAATGATTTTATAGAAAAAATGAACATTAAAATAGTGGAACAAAGTTATATAATTAAACAAATTGTTCTTCAGCTAATATTAATAATGAAATAGAAAATTTTCAAAAAGATTCAAAGTCTACCCATATATAAAAATGATACAAGAATGTGATTATTATACATGATGAAATGGATTTTCATCTTTATAATTTATAATTCAATTTATTTTCAATGGTTTAATGATTAAGAATATTGAGAATATATTCTTAATGTAAAGATTAGAACATGGTTATTTTAGTGGATATCAAGGTGAAAACAAATCTGAAATCATTGATGATTTAGAAAAGGATTTATGAATCTTGTGGGATGTGTTAAGAATGAAATATGTCATTAAATTTATGTTTTGTAGAATAATGGGACACAATAAATGAATGTTTTTGGAAGTTAGAAGGCTCAATAGAGTATTAATACCTATTATAACTCTATCTCAGTTGAGAAAATATTATATAATGTATGAATTCATATGAAGAAGTTATAATTGTACTAATCTTGTTCATATTCTGAGATTCTAGAGAGATATATGTAACATAGATGAAAACATAATATTACCTAGTCCTATGACATAAATGATGTCTACAAATAATAAAATTATATATGTTTCATTCAAAGAAGAATTTAAAGTTCCAAATGATTATATAGTGGGCAGACAAATGAAAATTACTCAATTATAATTGATTGATTATTCATAGTAGGCATCATTGGGAGAAAAAAGGAGATGTGAGTGTTGTGGGTGGAATTAAAATTCTATGAATGTGTGTAAAAAGCCTATAAATGAAAATTTTCAAAGAATATATCAATAGTTATCATAAATTATATTATTATAGAAAAGAATAATTTAATTGTAATACTATTATTAACAATGAAAAAAATAGTTAATCGAAACTCAATGGTTGTTCACTAACATAAAAATATATAGAAAATGAAACATAATTCATGGAGAGAAATTAATACTAATGATATTTCACTTATGAATAAAAAGGATGATCCTAAAGAAGAAGAACTATCAAATCTATAGATGAATAGTTCCATTTACTAGAAGGGTTAGGGGCAATCCCCTTTATTAAAAAGAGAAAACAGAGAACCCTTTTGAATTAAGTAAGGGAAAACTCATTACAAGCCAGTAGGACTAGAGGGATCAAACCCATTAGAAACTGGTACAAATCCAATATAGTGGCCCGAAATCTAAGAGGGACAAGCCCGTTAAAAAGTCAAGGTTAACCCAAAATACTCAATCTGCCACCGTTGATCTGATTCATGCCGCTGCCGCCGTTGTGGCTAACGGGAAGCTAAATGCTGACACCACTGTCCAACACTTCAGCGCACACTCCATAGCTGGTTGAAACCAACTATCGCCATCCGTAGACCACATCACCCTAGTCGAAGAGCCACCACATAAGCAGACCAGCACCGCCAAACCCGCCTGTGCTGTCATCGTGTCGTCGTGCCCGCATCCCACCAATGTCGTTTCCTTGAAGGAGGCTTGCTGCCATAGAGACCGCACGTTGTCTGCCTAACGATGCAAAGACTCAGATCCACAGAGCAGGAAAAGATATTGTCGACACATCGGACCTCCAGATCTTAGAACAGATATACGCCGACAAGGTCAATCGCAAATCCTGAGACACCCATGCCACCAGCAAGTCTGCCGGAGATCTGGAATCCCACACCATCGTCAGATTAATGTTTAGTGGATTTAATAGCAGTCTTTGAAGATAATCAAAATTCATGTTTAATTGGTTTTATCAATACCACTATGAATAAAGTGTATAAAATTATTGTATTAGTCATCTCATACATACAAATATATTCTCAAAGTTATATTGATGGTGTGATGAAGGTAAATAATAGTACTAGTGATATGAAATTCACTAAGTAATTATATACCAAGTAATACAAGAAGAATTTAAGATGTACTATTATCATAAGAAAGGAATCATGCACAAGTAAAATTGACATAAGTATTACAACAATTGGAACTTCTAAAAATTAAAATAAGAAGAAGTGTGATAAATAATAAATTTAGGATAAATGATGAAATTGTTGTTTCATTGAAGTAATATCACTAAATAAGGATTGTAAATAATATGGAAGAAAAGGTTTGTATTATCATTTCCAAACATAATCCTCCACTTGATAATGTTTGATATACCCCTCTACTAGAGGGGTATATATATTATGTATTGATGTAGTATAAAGCTAGAGATATGATTCGTAAGGAATAATAAAAATTGTATACATTAATATTAAAGGATTATACACTATATTGGGTTAATGTGAAAGGAATATGCACTGTGATATCACTTATAGAAGTTGTTTATGAACATTTATAATTCATTGGAAGATGATATAAGGACTTCATGGGTAGTTGATAGAAAAGACATAAATTGTTTCTACAAAAGTTTCTTTTTTATGTTGAATAAATTAAATTAATGTTTAGTCCAAAAATGAACTACTAGAAACATGAAGAGGCAATGTATTATAATATCCAAATAGAATAAAAACTTAGTTATATATAGAATATTAAACTACAAATGGTATTGAGAGTGATTTGTAGTGAAAAATGTTTCAATTATGAATCTATGTTATCTTATTGGTATCAAGATAAGTTTTGGAATTATATTAATGATATGAAGGAATACCAAGAATGGGTTTCCCTTGATGTATTATATGTACATCTTGGTGGAAGAAGCAGTTATATTCAAGGAGGAGTACATGATCTAACTATTCATAATCAAACAATATATTTCTATCCAATTACATTTTACCATACACCAATATTTGATAAGAATAATGAATTATCATTTATATGTGGTGACTATGTGTTAATGATTCTCATAATATCTAGTTTTTATAGCTAAATAAATAAAGGACATTTTTTATTAATATTAATTTGTGGATTAGCATCAACAGAGAATTGAGAATTCCTATAAATAAAGAAATATAAAATACACCAAGTGGTATTAGTTATTTGTGATCGGTATCATCTATTTGTATTTTTGGTATATATAACACTCTAATTCATGACTTCTTATGCATTAGAATTTTTTGTCTGAATGCGTTTTAGTTCACAAGAAGTTTTCTGTTAAATAAATTAAATTTATCAGGTTTCAATTTCCTTTATGGGACCAGTGAGTGATATGGATAACATTGATTTCATTAAAAATGAATAATATTTTGTACATTGAGTTCCAACTAATAATTCATAGAGGAATTGATGATATCTGATTAGTAATGGATAACAAATTTGATGGAATTCCATTTTGAAGAACACAACTATAAGTGATTGTTTTTTGGATTTTGAATAAATTAAGGTTGAGAGAATCCAAAAGATATCTTGATATTACTAAAAATTTAATGAATTGGTATAAACATTTTTTATAATAATTTTACTAGTTATTTTACAAGATATTAAAATTTGAACATGATGGTGGTATAATATATATTAATTAGAAATTCAACGTGGATTATAAACATGATTATTTCTCATTGAAAATCAGGGTCAATAAGTATATAAATCAAGTAAGTATAAATTTGTATTCATATTACCCTTTTTATATTAAGGATGATATAAGAGAGATTAGGAAGGATAATTGGGATATACCTAAAGAGGTATAAAACATAATGTAAACAACAAGGTTAGGCCCTTAATAAGTCATTTACAAAGGATGGGAATAAAGAAGTCTTAAAAATCATGATGTATGGTGGATCATGGATTATTAAGGAATGGGGGAGAGATTATCTCTATTCATTATAATGTATATAATTTGTATAATTATTCTAAAAAAGTGTATAATTTTATTTCCTAGAGGTTTTATGTTTGTCTTTTTAACGATATTCGTGATGAGGATCAATAGTGACTATAACTAAGAGTAATTATAATGTGATGGAACTTACTATTTAATATTGATAAAGGTTGTGTGTTATCATGAGATTGAGATTGAGGAAATGGTTTATAATAATTGAGGTTGAAACTGATGGGAAATCCTTAGTGGACTTATTGAAAATGTTACTTCATATTTCATTTTTTGAAAATATGGGAGGAATGATGGTGGGGACTGATGTTGAAAAATATTACGTGATACATTTTAATGATATTTTATGGATTATGTACCAAATGTGAGTATTTTTTATATATATTAAAATCCCAATGATAAGTTTGAATTTTTAGGGATATATATCACCCAGATGTTGGTATTATATCAATATTATAGACAGTGGAATCATTTCCAAAATCTTTCCATTAATGGATTTTATGGGTTATATAAGACTGGTGTTAGAGTAAGTCTCCACAAAATCTTGAATTTACATAGGTCACAGCATGATCCATCTATCATGTCTTCATGCTGAACTGTATAAGATTAAATTGTGGCGTCCAAATAAGGATTCATACTATAGAAGTTATTATCACACCATATAAAAAATTAGAAAGAGTAAATTAGAAACATTAAAAGTTTTTTTGAATATATGGTACCATATTTCACATCATGGATGATGTTTTAGTAGATTTTGAAAGTTTTATCTATGAAATTTCATGCTACAAAGTAAGAGATGTTTGTCCAAGATATCTTGGAATATCTCAATAAATATAGAAATGCTATTGTCATTGTGTGACACATTAAAAAATGTTTTGAAGGTGTCTAGATATATTCTAGTGATTAGTTTTTTTATGTTCATATTCCACGAATCATATATCACACCACAAAAGGTGAAATCCTTTACGCTATGTAGGAACATGTTTCCCCACGATCATTATCACACATGAAGAAAATTATAATGAAACTGAAAAGTCATGCTTTAAATTAACAGGTCATTCAATGAATGATGAAATCTAAATTTTTTTAATATATTTGAATATTTATAAGTCAAATAAAGATTTTTTGGTTTTCATAAGAGCTTATAACTACCATTTTGAATCTCATTATTGAAGACCAATTTTAATTTTATCCAACGAATGATGTCGAAGTAGATATCATGAATTCATATGTTTTTTAATTATAAATTTGAAATTAAAAAACATTTGAGGATATATCATATATTCTCTGTAGAATTAAAAGATAAATAAAGAAATAAATTAGAGGAAATATCTTAGGAATAAGAGAATATGGGGAAGTGAACACATGATTTTCTCAGCAGAACATAACCATAATTGGGGCATTTTTTTATATCTAGGGTTTATGGTATGATTTTATTCTAAATATAATTGGATTATATATTATTAATTGAATTTGAGTCTATTAGGAACATTTAATCTATTCATATAATGAGTACATAATTCTCATTTATGAATATATCTATTGCTGGGAATATTATCGGTAGTTTGTTTTCTATTGTGTGAACTTAGTTTAAAGATCCAATATTGAACCATATTTATAAAGAGTTGTTTATTTATGGAAGATAATTATGGAGAAACACATTGGTATACCCAAGATAATCATGATATGGATGTTGTGGTGAAATTTAAGTTATAACTAAATTCTTAATTTTATGTGAATTTCATGTTATTAAACCCATTTGAGAGTTAAAAGTATGTAAAATAATACATTCAGCAAAGTTGTAAGTAGAGGATAATAAGAGGTGGTGAGATTTTGAAGGTAGTGTTTTGTACCTATACCAATCTCAAAGAAGTTATGTTACACCTAAATCATCTATAGACAGTGATCCTCGGTGAGGAGTGAACTTAGCTAAATATTTTATCCCCCAAATAGTGAGTTATAGCGAATCAAGGTACACCAGGACAATGGTGAGTGCATTCTCAATAGAGTAGATTATTATAGGAGAAACAGGTAAAACATTTGTTTTCTATGAATTAAAATTTTAATATATTTATATATGATTTTATTTGGTTTGTTATAAAGATAAGATGTATGTTGAATAAGTATTCCTTCTAACAAGGTAATGACACTATAACGAAAGATCCTTGAAAAAAATTTAAATATACTATTCCAATGATTCACCCCCCACCCCCACCCCACACACACACCTCAAGGTTTTTTGGGAACCAATATCATGTCATTACGATCTAATTTTCTATGATTTTTACAATTACACATTTGTTTTAATGTTTTAAACAATGAAAAACTTGATTTAGCATGCTGATAAAATAAAAATTTATATGGATGTAGAGAAAGTTCCCATAATTCCAAAATAAATCTATAGTTTTCCTCCCATGGTTTTACGTCAAACTAGTGTAATTTTAATTCTTTTCACCCTCTTATTAATATTTTTAAATATTTTAATATCATTAAAAATATTATCAAATCATTATACGAACAATACATATAAGATTACTTTGGTGTCTACTCATAAATGTCACACATTATGCAAAAAATATATTTTTATTATTTTTCATCATTAAAAGGTTAGTAATTATATTTTTGATAGTTTCATTCATGTTTTATCATTTAAAAAAATAAAGATAAATTTTTATTCATACCAATAAAATAGAAACTTGGATTGATGTGGTAGTAGTTCCTACATCTCAGAACATGATCTATAGTTTTTTCCAAAGTTATTATAGTAATTCAAGGATGTTTTCTTTGTTTTAAACCCTTGATTCATGTCTTTAAAAACATTCATATATTTAAAAGGGAAATATTAGGAACATTTGAGCTAACATGATGAAAAATTAATGTCACATCTACAAAAACTAATCAAAAAATAATTACAATACATTTTTCTTATTATTTCACCTTGTTTAAAGATATTTTTCTATTTTTTGATAGCTACATGCATGTTTTAGAGTTTTAAAATACTAAAAGGGGGTTTTGGTCATCTTAGGAAAATAGTGTCTTGTATTGATGTGGATTCATTTCATAAATTTAAAAAATTAATATAAATTTGTTTATCTATGTTTTCATAGAAACATGAAGTTGTTTTCTTGGTTTATACACATTGATGCTTGTTTTCAAAGACTATCAAATCTTTAAAAATAGAATATTTGGTCATTATGATCACACCACATATCTTATTGACATATCATCTTCTCAAACACATAAAAAATAATTGAAATACATTTTTACATCAATTTAAATCAATTTGAGGTCATTTATAATGTTTTTGGTCATTATATGCATATTTTAGAGTTTCGAGACACTAAAAATTTGATTTTAAGCACCCCATGAAAATGAAATCATGTATTGATATTTTTTTGTTACTAAGTGTTAAAAAATAGTCTAAATATTTTTTTTTTCAGATTTCAATATAGTCTAAGATCATATGTCATGTGGGAAACACATTTTTTTCTTTCAATTAACTAAATTTGAAATACAAATGAGTTTTAATTACAATTATAAAATGAAATATTAAATAATAAAAATGTATTGAAAAATGCCTCATGAATTTAGATTATCCAAATGTAAATCACTTATGGACTCCCCGTGATGACCACTGGAAACATCAAATGGCTTCAACATAAATAAATATAATATGTTATATGAATATTTAAAAAAATGTGAGGGGTTAGTATTTATTCCTTAAACATCCCCTTTGATGATTCTATATAAGTGATGGGAACCTCCAAAGTCCATGCCCTTCCAAATGGGTGAGCGTCTCACTATTAGATTGTATATGACCCACTACATGTATTTCACCACATTATCTCTCATTAACACTCTCCCAAAATTCCTATGTATCTTAATCTGCATGAAGGTACCCTCACTAATAAACATAGTTTCAATATTTCGACATTAGATATTGGGGTTACCTTATATTTCGGCACTCCATAATCTCTCCCAAGTTGCTCATTTCGAATGAATATGATTGTTAGTGGATGCCTTCGATGGGTTGGTCAACAGTTCATTTGGATTAAAGAATTGTGCAATAGTAGGTTTGTTGGAGCCATGGAATATCTAAATTCTTTTTTTGGTTGAATAAGACTTCAATTTTTATTTGATTATGTCTCAAAAGTGTATCAAAAAAATTATATTATCTATAATTAAATGAACCTAAGAGTTTCATATGATTCTATATCATCACTTTTCACCCATCTAGATGTACTTCACTAGTATTTCATTTACCATAAAAAATACAACTATCTTTAAAATTCATGGAAATATCATTAGTTTATTTTTTATCTTACATAGTAGAAATTTGGAAATTTACCACAATTTTAATGAATGTTTATGTGTAAAAATAAATGTTCCATGGCCTCTTGTCACAGTAGTTTTGCTTGAAGTTTAGTGATATTTTTTTATTAGAAGTTTAATTTTGAGTATTGGGGTCATTTTTATTCACCCATAAGTTATTTTACCACATTAAAAAATATTTCACTGTAATTTTGTGATTACGAATCCTATATTCAAAGGTGTCCCCTAGATAGTGATAGAAATTTTATATCAAGGAACTAGTATATGACTTTATTATATCACACTCAATGTGATTATTTATTGGATTATAGGTTATAATCAGCATATACAAGGGGGTATTGCTTTGGAGTATCCTAACTATGATTTTTTAAATAGGTGTTTAAAGGTCTTCAGTGCTATTTCTGGATGTGATGAGATATGCTTTGTGCACTAATGATTGAGGTCTCATGATGACCCCCATATCCATGGAACATAGGTTTATTGTAAACCATCTTGTCCCAACATGAATGATCATGTATTATCTAATCCAAATTTATAGGATAAAAATATGGGTAATATAGATCCAATGTTCCATTTTTTTATATCCTTGATTTTTGGAACCAGTGTGGGGGAAATTTTCATAGTAGACAAATCTTGTAATTGTTTTTGTATTCATATTGAAGATGTTAGGGGTCAAAATAGTTTATAATTATAGAGGACAAAAATGGTTAAATGGAAATAAATGGTACTGCATTAGATAAACCAACATGTTAATTAAGCAGACTATTATTGAGAAGTTGGACTCATTGGATCATCTTATGATATTCAAGGAAAGGTTATACCTCTTAGTTCACCTCTTATTGTGATTTTGATAAATAGGATTATGAATTATTATTCATGATTGTGAGAAATAAAATTAAGTGGCTCCAGAGTCGGAGGATTGATTACTTAACAAACCATGAAAAACATCACATGGGTGGACTATTCTAACTATCCTAGTCATATGATTACCATATCATTTTGTTAATATACAGGATTAATTTTTTTGATTAATTATCTTGGAAAACTAGTTCATTTCATAATAAGTATCATAAAAATCACCAATTGGATCAATAAATTGATATAATAAGGAAATAAAATGACTCATATATTAAATAGGTGACTACCATGTGGAGCCTCAAACCCAAACCTATTGATCCTAAAATCTATAAGGATTAGTCTTATTTGGGAGGTTAATTGCTACTTGAAATAGAAGGGGGTTAAGAAAAGGATTCATATATATATACATATAAGACTCCACCTGTATTAGACTTGTTTTTATTCCAATGTAATGATAAAAGAAGATCAGTGTGAAATAAAATTATCATTAGAAAAAACTCAATAGAATATAAGGAAAGGATATCCAAATCAACATCAATGGGAAAATGGTATAGATTAATGTACAAGATTGTATATTGATATATCATTTCAATGATGGTATTATTGGAATGGATATGTATATTAAGAACTAGGATAATATGTCCCACTATTTCAATGATACCAATAAAAATGAGAAAATTAGGAGTGAAATATCCTTCAATTAGAGTTCTCATTGGGTAAATGATTTCAATAGATTAAAAATTAGAATGGTATGGTGTTTTATTTTTTGGATTAATTTCTTCACTAATCTCTTCATGTTCCCAAATTACCTCGTAAAGTAGATTTTATAAAATAATATATATATTTAGATAAGAATTAGAGTGATAATAATTTAATTTATTTTTTACCTATGAGGTCACCAATTGGGAATTGTCATGGGACATTGCAACATCCCTGCATATATACATGATAAAATCATTAATAACCTCTCCTCATACAATTCAAGTAGTTTGTAAAATTTATCATCCAAATACTGCTCCATAGTCTTCATTAAAACATATTCCTCATTCTATGTGCACATGTAACAATTCCATTTTCTTTAGTTTTCTCCTTTTAATATATCAAAATATATATCACTATATTTTTCCTCAAAATTGGAGTAAGGTTTTTTTCATAATTGGACCCCATAATTAATATATTAAAATTTATAAGATATATTAATTAACACTTATTAATATTTTTAGAATAACTGATTTCCCATTGATTAGGACTTTAGATGGGAAATATGAGATCATAGTTGGTTTTGGAATGCGGGTTTTACCCCAACCACCACATCTAGTTGGTTAATATTGGATACTCAATTTTGGTAACCATTGGAAGTTTCATTAAATAAACTAAATTATTTTATTATATAAATTAATTAGTTATGTAATCTCCCTGCTTGCTTCACCAAAAATCCACGGAGCTCGCGACCCCACATTCCCTACAGATTCTCAACTGTAGCCATGGAAGAAAATTACAAGACTGGGGAGAAAAAGCTTGCTGCTGCCGATGCATTATCTAATTACTCTAAATATGAACTCCCATTACTTAGAAATCAGGTTATGCCATCCAACATAAGGTTACACTTGATTAATAAGTATTCATGCATGCCAACCTCTCTAAATGGGACACATTAATGAGAGGAGGTTCTTTATGCCCGGATTCCATGGGTGAGTCATCAAGTGTAGGTACGACTAGGCTGGATAAGTAATCAATTGACACATAGCTTTATCACACTGTTTCATTAATTGGATACAATATTGTGGATGATTTAATTCTTAATGTAGCTTTATGGTGCACCATGGATTTTTAAAAAAATGATTCTTCTTCTCTGATTAAGATCTTTGATATACCCAATAATGAATTCATAGTCTAGTTCTTCATTATAGATTGATCGAAACCCATGAAATGATACCCTATTTCTGGTATTTTCCTTTTTATAAAATTTAATTTAAATGAATGTGTATTTTTTCTATGTAATTTCTGGAAATTTCCATTCTTTGCATGAGATTATTTCAATTTTCATTCTTGATCCATTTTATTAATATCACTTGAATACAAGATTCCTACATTGATTTCACCCATGGTTGTTGAATATCATGTTTTATGGACAAGATTATGTAGACCAATGGTGATTTGAAATAATTATTTTTATTTCCCCTACTTTTCGTCCCATTATTTATTATTTTCCTACAGACTCAAAATTTTACATTTCTAAGTCATATTAATTTGTGATCAAACCCCCATATTCATGGTGGATGCATATAGGGGTTGAATATTTCTATTTTCAGATTAGATCAGAGTGTGAGGAAAGATTTTAGTATTAGAAATATGTATCAGAGTATGGATTGTGGGTCCTCATGCATAGTTGAGGCAATGAAGAGGAATAGTACGATGGGAATGAACTGAACATTATTCAGGTGGTTGTAATTTTTATTATAGTGAACGATTATGTGCATTCAACCCTAGATCCGTGCTCCCCATAATGGTTTGATGTGGAAATGATGAAGGATAAGAGTGGGTAGATATGGGTGAATAATTTTTCTATTTTCATAAAATCCTAACATAAATAGAATGCAGTCGAGGAACAAATTTTCTGTAGTCCCCTGGATATTGTGGATAGAGTTTTGTGTAGAGTTAAATATCATGGGTTTTTTATAACTCGTACACATCATCTGACAAAATAATATATGATTGATGTGTACATAGGGGAAGATAGAAACAAACACATATAGTAACATGGGAATAGATAGTGTACATAGGAAAGATCATGTACTCGAACATGGTTATGGTACCAAGACATGACCATGTACACAGGCATGGGAAACGTTCATAGTCCTAGTCCAAAATACATGATCATGCCCTGGGTAGCCATCACACATTGATTACTTCAGTAACACAATGTGTAGTTCTGCCTGAAAAACTAATCCATGTGCATTTGGGGACACATCTCGGTGTCTAGACAAGGTTACATGTTGTGTGACCCCTTGTACACTTAGTGTACCTTCCTTAGTAAATTATACCTTGTGTATCTCTCTCTTTAGGACTAGAATTTGGGCTACATAGTATCCTATCCTAAGCAGTTTTATGAATATAATACCATGGTTTCCCTTGTTTTCATATTATAGATATGACATGAGGTGTTACATGTTGTATGCTTCTTTGAGTGGCCTTTGGTTTGTGTTAGTGATTAGGTTTGATCATCAGGGAATCATTGGGGTTAGAACCCCCTATAACATGAGGCCATGGGTCCCCTATGATAACTAAAAATGTATATTCATAATCCCCTTACTAAAAAAGGTTTTGGATCACATTATATATAGTGGAACCTCCCCTATCTTCATGGTCCAATAGGTAATTCCTCTTCAATTAGAGATTGTTACCTCTCAATAGTTGAGAAAAGTGGCATGTTACATGACCTTCACATGGATTATTTATTGGTTATGCATGGTGTTTTCCATTTGAGATAAACTATTTGGAGGAGAAGGATGATTCATAATTCATATTTTGTATATGAATATGGATATCGAATTTTCTCTCTCATATGAGTTTCTCTATGAGTATAACTACTTAGTTGACCTAACTATTATTTCATCATATTTTTTATCTTTTTGTTTTATGGAATTCTATTGGGTATACAATTAATCACCCATTCATGGTCTCTTCCCATATGTGGTGTGTCTTTTTCAGATGATAGGTATATTGATGGTGATCTGATAGGATCATAGTAGTACATGGAGGCATTAACCATGTTTGACAATCATTATTGGATATTATATGTTGGAATATTCTTTGTATTTCCATTTTCATAAATGATGTTAGGTTGGGACTTCATTATTTAGGTTGGGAATTTATTTTCCTCTGGTTATCATCGATATCATGCTATTTTATTTTGATAATATCTTTGAGTATATTCCATACATAATTTATAGCTGGATTTTTAGTGTATTCCTTTATCTCTAAACAATTTCATAGAGATTTTTGTATGTGTATGAGTACATTATCCTATAGCCTCTACGATTAGTGATTTTTTTAAACGTAACATTATTTTATCCCCATGAATATTAGAGGCTAGCTTAGGATTTCACTTTGAGTTTATCATAATCTATATAGGCCCCATTGAGATAGTTCATCATAGAGTGGTATCATGGTTGTTTTTCCCATTTCATTGTTTGTAGATGGTCTTTTGTGAGGTTTTCTTTGGGAAATTAGGAAAAGGTTTATGAGTTTTTTGAGTTTGGATCTCAATATATAGGACCCAGTATTTTTCTGGCAGTCAATGTATCCATATATCAAGAATCTGACTACATGTTAGTCAACTCAGTAAACAGAGAAACTGGTTGTAGGAATCCAGTGGTAAATGAATCATATATTATTTATTTTTATGATCTACTTGAGTTGTGACCCCATATATTCTCACCTATTATTGGTGCTTCTTATTGACTATCAAGAATAATCCATAATGGCTTCTAGCTAGGATGTTGATACTAGATCATGATGATAACCATTTTATAGATGCTGCCTAAGTTCTAGGACACACTTGTGAGGTTTTTCCTCCAAAAAAATGTGGATTTATACTATAACCTACTAAAAATGAGATTCCAACAACTCATACAGATCATACTCATTTTCATAGAGTGTTTTGTGAGTTCTAGTGATTGATATATATAAGGTTAATGGTGATACAGACCCCAGAAATTGGATGATTGTCTCAAGGTGGTAGTCAAAGTTGTTAGTCTTGTTTACACTATAGTAGATCAGATGATTTTACTTATGTTTATCCTTCTTTGTGGAGTAGCAAGGTGCTACTGAAACCTAATTACATACACTTATGATGAGCCAACACTCTCATGGTTATACTTCCTTCTTCTATTTTTCAATGAGTATAACCCTTCAATATTTTTCTCTATATGGATTCAGGAACGTCATGAGCTATGGTAGGGTGATATAGTAGTTATAGAGTATTCCTCTAGGTTCATCGGAATTATGTGTCACTCTCTTAATATGGTGTCATATGGATACTTCTATGAATGAAATATTTAGTATGTCAATTTTAGAAGTATCGATGATGGTGTGGAATCCTTATTTTATCCTACTTATAGTGGAGTGGCGGAGAAGTATTTAGTTACTGAGAGCTTCCTAGTACAGGGACCCCAGGTGATTAGAGCCAAAAGTGGTTAAAATTTGGTTGATTCATATGTAGAATCTATCAACCATCATTTTTAGGTCAATGGTATAGGAGACCTCCCCATTACCGGACATAGAGACACTGTTCAATGACATTGGGATTGAACAAAGGATTGAGGCATCCATGAGAGGGGTGATGCTATGATTATGAAATGTAAGCTCACATGGATTAATATTACAATAATATTTTTATTGTGAAAGGTAAATAGATAGTGGATGGACCATAAGAATAGGTGTTACACTATGATCAAGGATCTCTCATGTTAGGTCAGGGTGAACCCCTGGGATATAGTGCCCAAAGAGGAGTGGGTAGTGCTGTGGAGGGGTTAAATTCTAGTGGAGGATGACATTATAAGGTACTTTTACCACCACTACCAGGTGTCCCATTCCTAAAACAAATGGCTTCTGGTGGTGGGTGAGGGATGTTATAGGATATGGATGGACATGATCGGGCATCCCATGAGGTAATCCAAGATATGATATGTATATTTTCTTATCTTTCATTCCTACATGTATACATATGCACAAGTCATTACATTATCTATATATCCCTCATGCAAAATATAGATCTTCTTGTTGAGTAATTATCCCAGTATCCCTAGCTAGAGGCTCTTAGAGGGAGTGATTCTTTGAAATCTCACATCTTCTGGTAGTATGAGTAAGCACTTAGTAGATAGAGTTTCTAATGGTACCTCTGGGTCATCACAATGAAACCATTATACATCATATTTGGAATGGACTCTTTTACCATGGTGTGTTCCATGATCGAAATTAATCATTAGAGAGTTATATTACATTATATATATGGTAAAATCCTATCCTTTATGGGATAGGGAGATATTATGTATGACTGAGTGAGGCTCTCATGCAAGAAGCTATAACCCATTGCCTATCATTTTTCAAGTTTAGTAGTTGGTGCAATGGGATTTAAAATAATTTCTCTTCCTATATTATGGGAGGATTATATTGATATATTTACTAATGATTTATTGGGACATCCATTGAGGTGAGAGATAGACTTCATTATATACATTGAACCAATGACTACAACGATAACTTTAAGGGAATATCATATGGCCCCCACTGAGCTCTATGATATAATGTTTCATTTGGGAGACCTTGGTGAAAAATGTTTTATTAAACATAGTGCATCCCCTGGGGAATATCTATTTTTTTCATGGAAAATTTTAAGGTGAGTTAGAGGCTCTAATTAGTTTATCATAACCTATATTAGACAATAATAATAAAATTTAACCCTTTATGTGAATTAATTACCTCTTCATCCATTGAAAATGTACGACTTGGTTTTCAATGATATATATTTGTTCCAGCTACCGTATGATGAGGGTTGGTGAGGATGATATTTTGAGATAGTATTAAGATGTTTATATGAAAGCTATGAGTTACCAGTGATTACTTTATTTGTGACTAATTCTCTAATTGTGTGCATGTATCTTATGAAAAAGATCATCAAACAATATATGGACCTATTAGTAGTGTTGTTCATTAATGACATTATCATATACATTTTGTCGTAGGAGAAACATATAGAGAAATTGAGGTATGTCTTAGACCTAATCTAGAGAAACATCTATACAATAATCCCCTGAAGTGTTTGTTCTGGATCTTTTAAGTACATTTTGCGAGGCATTTCATTAATGGGTATGGTTTAGATATGAATCTAGTGTAGTTTAGTTAATTGATTGCTTGGGATATACCCAAGACTGTGTCATATGTGTATATTTTTCTAGGATTGTTTGGGTACTATGGGAGGTTAATGGAATAATTTTCTAGGATGGAATCCCCTTTGACTACATCGAAATAGAAAGAGTACTCATTTACCCAGACTAAGTAGTTTCATAGAGAATTTGAAGATCTAAGGAGGAGGTTGGTCAATTTTTCTATTCATAGTCTACCAGAGGATGGTGTTGAATACATGGTATTTTTTAATTCCCCGAGATCTATTTATACTGGTGTGTTAGTGAATAAAAAGGCATTGATTACTTATGGGTAAATTAAGATGAGACACCATGAGTAGAATTATGCAACCCATGACTTATATTTGGCAATTTAGGTGTTTTCCTTGAATATGTAGATGCATTATGTTGTGGTAGAGAATGTCATTCATTACATAGACCACCAATGTCTTAGGTAAATCTTCACTAAAAGAGATATCAAACAAATATAGAGGAGTTTTTTGGAGTTCTTGTATGATTAAGACCTTGAAAATGTCTATACTCTTGGAAAGGGAAACAAAGTATTAGATTCTCGTAGCAGGAAGTCACATTCTCACTTGATGGTGGAGGTATATGTGTAGTTGCCTTCATTATAGTTGACCCTCATGGAGGAGTGGAGGGAATATTACCCTTATTATATGGTAATAAATCCACCATTTATTCATTATGTGTGATATTTTCTTTTGGTTTACATCAATTGTGAGGTAATACATGACCAAATATCCTTATGAGATACACCAGATGGATGTTTTAAAGCAGGGGAGCACTTTATCCTTTTCTAGGTATGGATGGTACTTATGATGATATTTATTTGGGATATGTTTATGTAGTTTCATACATCCCCATTATATTTATATTTGGGAGTGTAGAATATATATAAGTATCTTTAATAAATTTTTTTGTTGGATGGCATGCAGTGGGGCATTTTCATGTTCATCTCCTAGTGCCTCACATATTAGAAGGTAAATTTTTAATGTCATGGTATAGAATGTTTGAATCAGCCTCTTAAGATCCTATAATAGATGTGGGATTGTATATCAATGAATTTTTTGATGGGATTCCACATAAATTGAGACACTATGATCCTATCTTATTAATTGTTGACTGACTCACTATGTCGGTACACATTCATTCCATCTAAGGATGGAGTTTTGTTAAGCGTTTCGGGAAGTGATACATGAAAGATATCATTATACTTCATGGGGTACCAATGAAGATCATATTCCATCATAATTATCTATCTGAATCAATCTTTGGGAGAGTACTGCATGAGGATATTGGGGCCCAATTACATATGGTCACAGTATTGCACAACTAGATAGATGGGTAGACCAAGTGGACTATCTAGGTGATGGAGGATATACTACGAGCCTATGTGATGGACTTATTATTGATATGGGAGGATCAATTTATATTATTAGAGTTTTCATATAATAATATTAATCACTCTACTATTGACACGTAATATTTTGAGGCCCAATATGGAAGGCCCTTCAGGCTGCTCCTATATTAGATTGAGAAGAGTGATATATCTCTTTTTGTTTCAGAGATGGGGTTGGTGATGATAGATAAATTATATGTGCTCCACAATCATATGATGATATCTTAGACCCAAAATAAATATTATGAGGATCAATATCATAGGCCTCTGGATTTCGAGCATGGAATGAATATTTTCACGGGAGTCTCTCCAGGAGGAGTATTGTAGATATTGGGATGGGGAATGAAGTTATCAATGATGTTCATCCAGATATTGGAGATCACACATTGGGTTAGAGATATGGATTATAGCTTGGAATTTCCCCCATATTTGGACCAAGTGAATTATGTATTTCATGTGTTACAACTCTTGAGATATGATTGTGACCCAACACATGTTATTGAGTAGGGATAAAGGACATCGGGGATCGATCCACCGTCATTGTGTACCTAGTGGTGATCATGTAATAACAGTATAAGACACTGCATAGACAATCTATCCCTTTGTTTTGTGTGTTTTGGAATTATGGTAGTGAGTCAGAGTGCTCCAGGGAGTGTGAGAGCTAGATCTTGGCTTAGTTCCCCCACCATTTTTTACATATTTTTTTAGGACAAAATACTTGAACTAGGGGAAAATTTAATGACTCTAGTTTTGATAGATTATTCCATTGAATATTTTTAATATATCTATATATATTTCCTTAGAGTTTTTGATGTTTTTGGGTCAGCATAGGTGCCTGTAATTAATATAATAAAAATATTAATATATTTTAAATCAAATACACACAATTTTTTAGAAATTTTTTTACCCCTTGATCAGGATGTTATATGGGAAATCTAATACAATGGTTTCTTTCAAACTCAGGTTTTACCCTAGGCATGGATCAAAGGTGATCAGAATCATAGATTCATTTTATTTAAACTATTTTTAGGTACATTAAATAAAATAAATGACTGAATTTATTAATTTATTTAATAACCGAAATACATTAATATCCTCTATAAATTATTTGTGTTAACAAATCCCCAAGGATATCTGTCACGAAGCCGATCTGGACACCAATAATACCAGCATAAAATCTACCCATGGAAAGGATAGAAGGGAAACCCTATCCCCACAGGATGGTACAAGTTCCCAAGTATCAATAAATTATTTTTGGGAATGATTACCGGAGTATTAGACCATAAAACATTACAAACAATCACTAATAAAGATATGAAGATTTCATGAAAAAATTGTTTTAGAAAACCATATCTGAATACATGGATTTAAATATAGTTCAAGAGGTACAAATAAAAATAAATACAGCATCAATAAATCTACAAAGACTCCACACAACAAGGGGTCTTCACCCCCGAGCCCTCTCTACCACACCACACCGCAGGAGGGGTCTAACAACTCAAACCACCTTCACTCGAGGCTTTGCCTTTACTTGAGTCACACATAACCAAGTATACTTACACCCATGGTGTGTAATTAGGGTATGATCTAAAGCCCAATATAATTCCACCCAAATATTCCAAAGAGTATGCAACACATGGTGAAAAATCAAGCAGTTTTAATATGTACAGAATAGTGGTTATAAATTCCAAGAAATGCAACTTTCAATTTAAAACCGTTTCCAAATGAAAAATATCATAATGTTAACAAAATTAAACATGAAATGTGAGATAAATTAAATTACATCAAAACACACCCTAATACATTGGTAAATACCATAAAATAGATAATTCCCAAAACTAGGAACACCCTTAGAAAACTAGATAGTCTCGGGCACTATATACCTCGTACCTGTGTGTAATGTATCCAAGTCACAACACGTTCCCATGCATGATCCACATGTAGGGAAAATACCCATAACCTAGTGGTCCCAAACATCATCTGAAGGGTTTAGTTAGAGTTTTAGTTATCCATTTTCTTTGTGAAATTTGGACAAAACTCATCTGGTTCACTAGTCGTACTAGTACATATCCATCCACCTAGGTTTCTAGGCTTTCCATTTTATGCTCAAAAAATTTCATCAAGAAAAAAAATTAATTTTCATATAAAAACACCACTACGAATCCCATATAGACAATATAGTATCTATACACATTTTATACCACTTAAAACATACGATAAAACATTTTTATTTTTCAAAAGAACAACCTGTCAAAATATGACATTATTTTGCACCCAAAACTATTTTAAATATCCACTTTTCACAATATGTGCACACTTTTAAGTCACCAAAACAAAAATTTCCATTATATACCTTTCAATGAAACTAAAAATTTAGTTATAGGGAATCCCCATATGAACCAAGAAGTTATAGCTTTTAAAAACCCCATTTTCCCACAAACATGTCACTTAATGTCCATTGACATCACAAACACCATTTAAATAAATTTTCCCATGTAAAACCAAAGAGGATAAATATTAAAAACATGATTTTAATCCCTAATTCATTATGATAAAATAAACTAAGTAATTATAGGGAATCCCCAAATGAACCAATAAAATATTTATATGAAAAACCCCCCAATTTCATACAAAATGGGAACATAAAATTCCCATTCATTAGAAACACTACTAAAACCAATTTTATTCAGCAATAATAAAATTTAATAATCATTCAATTATCATAAAAATAGCATCTAGGTCACAAAGATTTCATACATAATGGGATCACCTACCAAAATAATTAAAACCCTTGAATCTTTGTGCGAAAATTAAATCGCACAGCCACTGCACCACAAGGGACTTATATAAAGCCTAAAACCAAAAGAACGGACCATGAAATCCAGAAACAAACAAAAGGTTCAAAACCCTAGTTGATGGACATTAGGAACCACAAGGATCAGAGAAGAAACCCTAAAAATCAAATGAAACCGTAAGAAAATTGAAATAATAACGAAGAAGACCCACTTACTTGAGGGATCTTGAAGAAATCACCCCAAATACACTGGTAGCTGAATTAGAAAAAAAACCAAAAATGTAATTAAGGATCTAATAAGTATGATAATGTCATGTAGAAACAGGAATGGTGGAAATGAGTAATAATTGGATGAGTTATTAAGGAATGAAGTTACCACTTCAAATATAGATGATTTGAGAAATCCTATGATGTTTTTCCAAAATTCGAGATGCATACAAGCTCCAAAGAGGGGGAAGAGATATTGGGTGCGTGTCGGGGTTCAGTGGGCTTGGGTGAAAATTCAAATCAATAAATAAAAATAAAAATAAAATAAGTTATTAAAAAATCAATTTTTCTAAAAAAGTGAAATGGGATTCTGGGTGTAACACCCGAGATTTTTATGAGTAATATTTTGTTTTTATGTTATCAAAGGAATCATTCACTACACACTAGCTTGGCTTACTTTACACGCAATCGCGACCTTCCTCGATAGCTTGCGTCGTACGCAATACTGAGTTTCACTAAACAACGATATGCTATTAAAATATTATTAAAACTAGCCGTTATGAATAGTAATAACCACTTTTTGAAATTTTATAAATTTTATTTTTCAAAATGGACTTCATTTTTGGATTCGGAATACCGAAATTAGCCTAGGGTTAAATTTTGGTATTTTTCTGAAAACTTTCAATTTTTGATGAATAGTGAAACCACTAAGTGGTAGGTTAAAAACTGAATTGTGCATAAAACTTAATTTTACCGCTTCTGTGAATGGAATTTCGAAAATCCGACAGACACAGTTGATATCAGTAAGTAAAATGTGGTTCAATGAGATAAAAATAATTTTTTTGGTGAATAGTAACTTTTTAATTTTTTTTACCGCGGTTAATAGTAAATAGGGTAACTAAGGGTAAATATGATATTACTATTACCCTAACACATGTCCTAATTCTATTGAATAAATTTAATTCGACCAAAAAAACTTAGGAATAAAATATGACCATTTAGGCCCACTTGGATTAGATTAGGACATTTATTATTAATTTATTTAAAGAAGGGTTAAAATAGTTAAAATCATAGTTTAATAAGTAAATCATTTTTAATATGCGGTTATAAATAATATATATTCGACTATAAATATTCATTAGAAAGCTAAAAAGATTTCCTACATAATGGTATTTTATTTATAATTTTTAGACATTAAATAATTTAATTTATTTATGACAGAATGATGATGCAGTAATTATCTTATTAATGAAATATTGACATAATTGATGTTATAAACACCCAAATAAATGTTATTTGAGACTGTTTATGAATCCCACTAATTTTCTAGGTTACTATGATATATTATTGTTTATTTAATCAACTTGGTTCGAACATATAATCTGTTACGACTTTCACAAAAATCATATATCAAATAGTGTCAAAATTGACACAAAATAGTTTTTAAATCAAATATTATATTATTAATTGTTATTTTATTCCTAAAAATCTATCGTTCGTCCAAATGACTTAGATAAGGATATATATATTAATAATAAACAATTTGGGGTTCGTTTGGAAAGTTATAGTAAGTGTATTAACCATATAGTGTAAGAAAACAAAATGACACGGTAAAAGTTAAATTATTTAACTTAGAGTTAAATCTAATTGATAAGGTTAAAATAATAACCTAAACTTGTCTAAATCCTATTAGTTGATAGTATTTAGACCCATCCCCACTTTAGCTTCCAAATAATACCCTTTGGAACCATTATAAACCGATTTTGACTTTAATATAAAATAATATTTTGAGATATTCCTAAGGTGCCCCTCTCCTCTCTTATAAAAGGGCACCTCCTACCCCTCCTCCTCACACCAATTTCAGAACTCAAGCTCGGCCAACCCCTGCCAAAATACCTTCTCCACTTCCATATAATAATTTTAGAGGTCCTGGTATTCTTCAAAGTCCAATCTTAGTTCCCTAAGTGGAGGATTCAAAGTGGCGTTCCAAAGAATAGGTAATATCCATTACCGATCTTTTCAATTTCTTTCTTCTTCAACTTCTTCTTATTTGGTTGTTTCATGATAAAGTAATAACATCAGTATTACTTAGATACTGATATGTTATTATAAATATAAAAAAACCCTAATTCACCTTCTATCCATCCTACGGAAAAATGAAATCACCGCGCGTGTGTACGTACAGAATACCGTCTCCACGCCGTAGTGTAATCTATTTTCCACCATCACCTTACAAGGATGGGTATAATGGTGTAATGAGTAACTATTTATGATTAGTATAAAGTAATATTTATACTCCAATAATATATATATACTCTAATACAATTCCACGATCATAGGAACGATATCATCACTCGTGCGTACGTACGGAATACCGTCTCCACGATGTGATGCGACTCGTTCTACATGATCTTCATTTCATAATGATTATATAAATGAATTTAATGAATGAATATGATATATATACTACACTAATACCATTCTGGAAATGAGGTATCTATATCCTAAAGATATGAATAAGAATTTATTTGACAAAACACGCATAAGAACAAAAAGTTATAAACACACGAATAACAAGTAGCAATGAAATATTACTACTATGAAGCTAAGAATATGACCATATATGATATCATAAAAATAAGTATGATTCTTGAAAAATTCAATAACAATATTTAAATCATTATACAGGAGGTTCGGACACTTACAAAGCAAGTCGGACCTAAAGTAAGGGGAAATATCACAATCTCATTTTTATCTGATATTGTTTATACTTTGGTATTTACGGGGGTGTATTTTATCATCCAAATCTATGTTACCTCAATATTTAATATTTTTTCCATCCACTTACAATAGTTTAAATCCAATTTTACCCTTCGGTGATTTTTTAGTAAAGAATATGAAAGGAATCTTTTGTCATTTTTTCGTACAAGGTACTTTTTGACTTTTCCGACAAAAGTACGAAGAATGTTTTTTTAACTTATACGGCATGAATGGATTTTTAAAACATTATTTCCAAGAAGCTTCCTTTAAAAGTTTTCATGTTTATTTTTAATCAACTTATTTTAGTTTAGAATTTTATGACATTTTAAGAAAGGAAAAGTGTTTTTGAAGTAGAAAGGATATTTTCCTCAAGAATGGAGTTCAAATGTTTTATCAAAATTATTTTCCATCTAAGATAATATAGGGTTCTGTTATTATCCCTATTATTACATTGATTTGATTATGTTGTGAGAGAATTATGTTTATGAATTCCTTTAACTTATATGGTTTTTTTTATGACGTCATGATGTTTCAAGAATCCCATTTTTGTTACATGTGTTATGCGATGATGTATGATTTACGATTATGTGGCACACATAAGAAAGGATTCATTATAAGATGGGTGGGACCTATATCTCCCTCCAATGCATTGGGTAAAGATTTATATCTCATGAGATAGACATGGCTGGAACGGAAGGTTATTTCTGTTCAGTGATACAGGACTGAAACGAGGAGTGAACTCAGTTTAGAAATGGACTTTGTCCGCTAAGATAGTCTTGGCAATGAGTCATGACTAACAAGAAATGATTTTCCATGATTATGTGTGCGTGACACAAGGTTTCAAGTTTTATGTTATGATTATGGGGATCTCATTTTCACTTCTATGATTTATTCCATGTTAAGATATTATGATCTCTTTTGCAGGTTATGATTTTCAAAAAGATTTGATATGATTTTTATTTCCTTTATTTGCCCTTGCTGAGCATTTGAGCTCACCCTTTTATGTTTTCTTTTCCCCAGGCCAGGAAGATGGATATTAAGTAGAATATGCTAAAAGGGAATCTAGATATGATGAAATAAATGGGAGACACTATAGAAGATTTATGAACCAGTTGTTTATGTTTCCCAGTTTCTAAAGACACTATACCTATACGGTCCTTTGTGGTTTTGTCATATGTTGTAATAAGTGTGCTTCAATTTTGAAGTATTAACAATGTATGTAAAGTGTGGGTCGTTATAGTTGGTATCAGAGGGAGGTTATAGTCAAACTTTAGAAACTAGGATGTGAAAGCCTTAGTAAGAACCCTAAGGGTAAGTCTAAGAATAGAACACAATCTTAGTGTTTTAGAAATGGCCATGAATAACCTAGGTTAAGACCTTAAGCATGAAAAATTTTATTCTTGAATTATTTGGTTTTCCTATTATAATTAGTGTTGCTCACACTATTCTTCTTGGTTTTAGTCAATGGCTGGAACCCGAAGGAACCGTGTTAATGCAGAATGCGATGGGCAATGCAATGATTGTCCCCCTATGCAACCAAACGATATGGGAGCTAGAATGCAAAATCTTGTAGCCATGCTCACACAACTATCTCAAGATATGAATCATGCAGGACTTCCAAACGAGCAAAGGAAGGAGAAACATTCTATTGAATCCTTCATGAGGCAGCGTCCACCTTCTTTCAGCGGGTCTACTGATCCATTAGTTTCTGAACAATGGGTTTGTACTACTGAAAAGATATTTTCAGTTCTTCAAAGTTCTGAACATGATAAAGTCATCCTAGCAGTGTATCGTTTGAAAGGATATGTTGATCAATGGTGGAATCTTATTAAGAATATGAGGCAAAGGGATTAAATTGAGTCCATGGAATGGGACGAGTTCAAGAACTTATTTTTCAATAAGTACTTCCCTCGTATTCTCCGAACAAATATGGAGAAAGAGTTTCTTGAACTGAAGCAAAGGGATGATGAATCTGTTGGTACCTATGAAGCAAATTTTACAAGACTTGCAAGGTACGCTTATGGTATTATTATCCAACCTGAGAGTAAGATCGATTGATTCTTTAGTGGCTTAAAACCAAGTCTTCGAAGGGCGTTAGCCATAAGGGACTTTAATAGCTACATGGAAATCGTTCGATGTGCTCTCAAAGTCGAGATGGAGATTAGAGTAACCCATCAGTCATATGGGTTTGATAAGAAGAGGAAAACGGAATTCAAAGGAAAATCTAAAGAGCACACTGAAAAGAAGATGAGATTTCCCTTATGCTCAAAGTGTGGAAAGAAACATAGAGGGAGTTGTCTTAAAGGGACAAGTAAATGTTTCAAATGTGGAAAGGAAGGTCATCGGGAATTTGAATGCTGCGATAATGGGAAGAAGATGTCTAATGATGCAAACAAAGGAAGGGATACACAGAATGAACCTACTATACATCAATGTTTCAAGTGAAAGGAGATGGGGCATTATGCCAATCAATGCCCAAATCCAAGGGTTGATGATGATGGTCGACGTCAACAAAATATTGAGGCTAAAGACAAAGGAAAGTTACATGCAATTTCTATCAGCGATGTGGAGTACGATAACGAAGTGGTGAAAGGTACACTTACCATCCACTCTAAAGTAGCAAATTTTTTATTTGATTCTGGATCCACCCACTCTTTTATTTCTAAAGAATTTTCTAAGGGTATCACCGTATTACCTCAACAATTAGATGTTGAGTTAGCTCTGACAACACCAAATGGCACAACAGTCGCATCAAAAGTTTATAATTCTTCTCCGATCGAAGTTTGTGAGAAAGTGCTTCCTGCAAATCTGGCGATCCTTCCTATAGTGGAATTCGATGTGATTCTTGGCATGGATTGGATTTCTTTATATGGATCTCATATCAATTGCCAAAGAAGGGAAGTCACATTTTATATTCCAGATCAATCTATGATCGTCTATCAATGCAAGGATGAACATAACCTTCCAGTGGAAATTTCTTCCATTTTATGGGTATTGATTCCACTAAATGAAGGTTATTTATCTCAAATGATTGGTGAGAAACTCGCGATTAAGAATATGTCCATCGTATGGGAGTTTTATGATGTCTTTCCGGAGGAATTACCGGGTCTTCCACAAAATCGTGAAGTTGAGTTTTCAATAGAACTCGTACCAGGTGCTTTGCCTATTTCAAATACACCTTATAGAATGGCCCCAATTGAGTTGCAGGAATTGAAGAAGTAACTCCTAGAGAATCTTGATAAGGGATTAATATGCCCTAGTGCGTCACCTTGGGGAGCACCTGTTCTATTTGTTAAGAAGAAAGATGGATCAATGAGACTCTGCATTGATTATCAAGAACTTAACAAGATCACTATCAAGAACAAATATCCTCTCCCACGCATTGATGACTTATTTGACCAACTACGCGGAGCTCAATACTTTTCCAAGATTGATCTTCATTTAGGGTATCATCAATTAAGGGTCAAAAGGGAGGATATACCAAAGATGGCTTTCCGTACAAGGTATGGACACTATGAATTTATAGTGATGCCATTTGGTCTTACTAATGCCTCTACTCTCTTCATGGATCCAATGAATAGAGTCTTTAGAGACTATCTTGATCAATTTGTGGTAGTCTTTATAGACGATATTCTTGTCTATTCAAAGATCAAGGAAGAGCATGAAGATCACTTGAGAATTATATTGAAGACCCTGAGAAAGGAGAAGCTTTATGACAAATTTACCAAGTGTGAATTTTGGCTTCAAAAATTTGCATTTTTGGGTCACATAATCTCAAAAGAGGAGATATCTGTGGATCCAGCAAAAACAGAGGTTATCGAAAGATGGTCGAGACCAACAACAGTAACTGAGATCCGAAGTTTTCTTGGTTTGGCCGGATATTATCGACATTTTGTAAAAGATTTTTCATGATTATCTAATCCACTCACCAAGTTGACTCGGAAAGGAGGTAAGTTTGTTTGGAAAGAGGAATGTGAAGAGAATTTCAAGGAGTTGAAAAGAAGGTTATCCAGTGCACCTGTGCTCACACTGCCCTGTAGTGGAGAAAGGTTTGTGATCAACAGTGATGCATCCAAGAAGGGATTGGGGTGTGTTCTTATGCAAAATGATATGGTGATAGCTTATGCCTCACGACAGTTGAAAATCCATGAGCAAAATTACCCAACACATGATTTGGAGTTGGCTGCAGTAATCTTTGCATTAATGATTTGGAGGCATTACCTTTATGGTGAAAGGTGTGATATTTATACTGATCATAAAAGTTTAAAGTATATTTTCACACAAAAGGAGCTGAATATGCGTCAAAGAAGATGGTTGGAACTGATTAAGGATTATGACTACTCAATCCATTACCACCCTGGGAAAGAAAACAAGGTGGCAGATGCATTAAGTCGACAAGACCATGCTAGTTTATCCATGATGAGGATCACAAAAGACCCAATATTTATGGATTTACAAAGGATGGATCTTGGAATTATAATGGAAGTGGACAAATCTTATCTTTCTCAAATGAATGTTCAAACATCTATACATGTGAAGATTAAAGAGGCACAGAAAGAAGATGTCGAGTTACAAAAGAAGGTGAGAAATGTTCCTGAATTCAACCTTGATTGTGACGGGATAATAAAGTTCAGGAATCGGGTTTGTGTTCCTCCCATCCCCGAATTAAAGAAGGAGTTGCTGGATGAGGCTCATAGTTCTTCATTCTCTATTCATCCTGGAAGCACGAAGATGTATAGGGACCTGAAAGAGTACTTATGGTGGGATGCCATGAAAAGAGATGTTGTTGAATATGTCTCTCGATGCTTGGTTTGTCAATAAGTTAAAGATGAGAGACAGAAGTCAAAGGGGATGTTACAACCATTACCCATACCCGAATGGAAATGGGGAAACATCACTATGGACTTTTTCACAGGACTTCCTAAAACATCCAAAGGCAATAATGCTATCTGGGTCATAGTTGATCGTCTTACAAAGTCTGCACACTTCATTGCTATTAGAGAGGATTTCTCTCTAGATCAGCTTTCCAGGATATATATAAAGGAAGTGGTAAGATTTCATGGAGTACCACTTTCTATTATATCTGATCGGGATCTGAGATTTACCTCGAAGTTTTGGCGAAGTCTTCAGCATACTCTGGATACAGAGTTGAGTTTCAGCACTGCTTATCATCCCCAGACAGACGGTCAGTCTGAGAGAACAATTCAAACCCTAGAAGATATGTTGAGAGCTTGATCTATGGATTCCAAAGGAGGCTGGGATCAACACCTACCTTTGGTGGAATTTTCTTATAATAATAGCTTTCACTCCAGTATTCAGATGGCTCCTTATGAAGCGCTCTATGGAAAGAAATGCAGGACTCCAACTTGCTGGGATGAAGTTGGGGAAGGAAAGCTATTAGGACCTGATCTCATTGATGAAATGGCGGAAAAGGTCAGATCTATTCAACAACACATAAGAGCAGCTCAGAGTCGACAGAAAAGTTATGCCGACAACCGAAGAAAAGACCTAGAGTTTGAAGTGGGTGATAAAGTGTTCTTACAAATATCTCCCTGGAAGAGGGTTATGAGATTTGGAAAGAAGGGGAAGTTGAGCCCTAGATATATCAGTCCTTTTGAAATACTGTATCGTGTTGTAAAGGTAGCTTACCGATTGGCGCTTCCACCGAATCTCTCTCAAGTTCACGATGTGTTCCATGTATCTCTCCTGAGAAAGTACATACCTGATCCTTCACATGTACTCAGCTCAGAAGTTGTACCGCTGGAGCAAGATATTTCTTATGAAGAACAACCGATAGAGATTCTGGATCATAGCGAAAAAGTCCTATGAAACAAGACCACTCGATTGGTAAAAGTTTTATGGAGGAACCACCTACTTTAAGAAGTTACATGGGAGCTTGAGGATATGATGAGGGAAAAGTATCCTCATCTGTTTGTTACAAAGTGATGAATTTCGAGGGCGAAATTCATTTTAAGGGGGGTAGAATGTAACACCCGAGATTTTTATGAGTAATATTTTGTTTTTTTGTTATAAAAGTAATCTTTCACTACACACTATCTTGGCTTACTTTACACGCAATCGCGACCTTCCTCGATAGCTTGCGTCGTACGCAATACTGAGTTTCACTAAACAACGATATGCTATTAAAATATTATTAAAACTAGCCGTTATGAATAGTAATAACCACTTTCTGAAATTTTATAAATTTTATTTTTCAAAATGGACTTCATTTTTGGATTCGGAATACCGAAATTAGCCTAGGGTGAAATTTTGGTATTTTTCTGAAAACTTTCAATTTTTGATGAATAGTGAAACCACTAAGTGGTAGGTTAAAAACTGAATTTTGCATAAAACGTAATTTTACCACTTCTGTGAATGGAATTTCGAAAATCTAACAGACACGGTTGATAACAGTAAGTAAAATGTGTTTCAATGAGATAAAAATAATTTTTTGGTGAATAGTAACTTTTTACTTTTTTTTACCGCGGTTAATAGTAAATAGGGTAACTAAGGGTAAATATGATATTAATATTACCCTAACACATGTCATAATTCTATTGAATAAATTTAATTCGACCAAAAACAAACTTAGGAATAAAATATGACCATTTAGGCCCACTTGGATTAGATTAGGACATTTATTATTAATTTATTTAAAGAAGGGTTAAAATAGTTAAAATCAAAGTTTAATAAGTAAATAATTTTTAATATGGGGTAATACATAAGATAAATTCGACTATAAATATTAATTAGAAATCTAAAAAGATTTCCTACATAATGGTATTTTATTTATAATTTTTAGACATTAAATAATTTAATTTATTTATGACAGAATGATGAGGCAGTAATTATCTTATGAATGAAATATTGACATAATTGATGTTATAAACACCAAAATAAATGTAATTTTAGACTGTTTATGATTCCCAATAATTTTCTAGCTTACTATGATATATTAGTGTTGATTTAATCAACTTGGTTCGAACATATAATTCTGTTATGACTTTCACAAAAATCATATATCAAATAGTGTCAAAATTGACACAAAATAGTTTTTAAATCAAATATTATATTATTAATTGATATTTTATTCCTAAAAATATAAGGTTAGGCCAAATGACTTAGATAAGGATATATATATTAATAATAAACAATTTGGGGTTCGTTTGGCATGTTATAGTAAGTGTATTAACCATATAGTGTAAGAAAACTAAAAGACACAGTAAAAGTTAAATTATTTAACTTAGAGTTAAATCTAATTGATAAGGTTAAAATAATAACCTAAACTTGTCTAAATCCTATTGGATGATAGGATTTCGACCCATCCCCACTTTAGCTTCGAAATAAGACCCTTTGGAACCATTATACACCGATTTTGACTTTAATATAAAATAATATTTTGAGATATTCCTAAGGTGCCCATCTCCTCTCTTATAAAAGGGCACCTCCTCCCCCTCCTCCTCACACCAATTTGAGAACTCAAGCTCGGCCAACCCCTGCCAAAATCCCTTCTCCACTTCCCTAGAATAATCCTAGAGGTCCTGGTCTTCTTCAAAGACCAATCTTAGTTCCCTAAGTGGAGGATTCAAAGAGGCGTTCCAAAGAAGAGGTAATATCCATTACCGATCTTTTCAATTTCTTTCTTCTTCAACTTCTTCTTCTTTAGTTGTTTCATGATAAAGAAATAACATCAGTATTACTTACATAATGATATGTTATTATAAATATGAAACAACCCTAATTCACCTTCTATCCATCCTACGGAAAAATGAAATCACCGCGCGTGCGTACGTACGGAATACCGTCTCCATGTCGTGGTGTAATCTATTTTCCACCATCACCTTAAAAGGATGGGTATAATGGTGTAATGAGTAACTATTTATTATTATTATAAATTAATATTGATACTGAATTAATATATATATACTCAAATACAATTCCACGATCATAGGAATGATATCATCACTCGTGCGTACGTACGGAATACCGTCTCCACGATGTGATGCGACTCGTTCTACATGATCTTCATTTCATAATGATTATATAAATGAATTGAATGAATGAATATGATATATATACTACACTAATACCATTCTGGAAATGAGGTATCTATAACCTAAAGATAAGAATAATAATTTATTCGACAAAACACGCATAAGAACAAAAAGTTATAAACACCCGAATAACAAGTAGCAATGAAATATTACTACTATGAAGCTAAGAATATGACCATATATGATATCATAAAAATAAGTATGATTATGGAATAAGTCAATAACATTATTTAAATCATTATACAGTAGGTTGGGACACTTACAAAGCAAGTCGGACCTAAGGTAAGGGGAAATATCACAATCTCATTTTTATACGAGATTGTTTATACTTTGGTATTTACTGGGGTGTATTTTATCATCCACATCCATGTTACCTCAATATTTAATATTGTTTCCATCCACTTACAATATTTTAAATCCAATTTTACCCTTCGGTGAGTTTTTAATAAAGAATATGAAAGGAATCTTTTGTCGTTTTTTCGTACGAGGTACTTTTTGACTTTTCCGACAAAAGTACGAAGAATGTTTTTTTTAACTTATACGACATGAATGGAATTTTAAAACATTATTTCCAAGAAGCTTCCTTTACAAGTTTTCAAGTTTATTTTTAATCAACTTCTTTTAGTTTAGAATTTTATGACATTTTACGAAAGGAAAAGTGTTTTTGAATTAGAAAGGTTATTTTCCTCAAGAATGGAGTTCAAATGTTTTATCAAAATTATTTTCCATCTAAGATAATATAGGGTTCTGTTTTTATCCCTATTATTACATTGATTTGATTATGTTGTGAGAGAATTAATTTTATGAAGTCATTTACCTTATATGGTTTTTTGTATGATGTCATGATGTTTCAAGAATCCCATTTTTGTTACATGTGTTATGCGATGATGTATGATTTATGATTATGTGGCACACATAAGAAATGATTCATTATAAGATGGGTGGGACCTATATCTCCCTCCAATGCATTGGGTAAAGATTTATATCTCATGAGATAGACATGACTGGAACAGAAGGTTATTTCAGTTCAGTGATACAGGACTGAAACGAGGAGTGAACTCGGTTCAGAAATGCACTTTGTCCGCTAAGATAGTCTTGGCAATGAGTCATGACTAACAAGAAATGATTTTCCATGATTATGTGTGCATGCCACAAGGTTTCAATTTTTATTTTATGATTATGGGGATCTCATTTTCTCTTCTATGAGTTATTCCATGTAAGGATATTATGATCTCTTTTGCAGGTTATGATTTTCAAAACGATATGATATGATTTTTATTTCCTTTATTTTCCCTTGCTGAGCATTTGAGCTCACCCTTTTATGTTTTCTTTTCCCCAGGCCAGGAAGATGGATATTAAGTAGAATATGCTAAAAGGGACCCTAGATATGATGAAATAAATGGGAGACACTGTAGAAGATTTATGAACCAGTTGTTTATGTTTCCCAGTTTCTAAAGACACTATACCTATACGGTCCTTTGTGGTTTTTTCATATGTTGTAATAAGTGTGCATCAATTTTGAAGTATTAACAATGTATGTAAAGTATGGGTCGTTATACTGGGCTACCCCAATTCTTTAAATAAAAACCCAAATCCACCATTATTATGGATTTCTAAAAGGTCCAAATTGAAATGGTGGTGTTAATAATTATCCGAAGGCCATTTAAAAATTATAATGGATGAATAATTTTGTAATGGGTGGAATTATAAAAAAAATATTTCAAAATCTAGAAATGGGATCACCGTTTAGCCCAAAAAATGAAAATACAGCACTTCCACCAAAATGCATGGGAACCCCCCTAAAGCAGAGAAATGATGGAAATTAAATGAAAAATGCATTTAAATTACGTTATTTATGTGAAAATTCTTCCCACTTTTAAAACTTTCTACCCTATAAAGTTAATCTAATGGTTGATCGGAAAACTGGAATGGGTACACTTCCTTAACACATGAAATCTACTCCCTTTTATCATGTGTATCATTATGATAATGCCAAAGAACCAAAACCAATAGAATAGACATTCCTTACAACACTTTTTCTTGGAATTACACTATTCGCATCAGCTACTCAACATCAGGTAAATCAGGCTCTATATGCAACTCCTCTTCAAAATTACCATTTTTATTTTACAACACTTTTAAGGGGAAAGTGAGAACCCTCACAGATAAAACAGATCAACCATTAAAGGATACAACTGACTTATTAAACACAAGTCTAAGGTGATTGGAATCTCATTCCCTAAATAGATTCTAGGGAAATGATCTAACATGGCAGTCTAGATATCCAACTCCTCCCAACTCAGTACATGGGATGGATCTGGGTTATATTTCTTCAACTGTGAGACAAGGAAGACATAATGTATAGATGCCAATTAAAAAGGTAGGGCCAACCTCTATTCGACCTTTCTAATATACTTAGTGATCTCAAAACGTTTGACATACTGTGACATTATCTTCCCTTGATTTCCCAATTGACGATGGCCCAGATGAGGGGCCACATTCAAAAATACCATGTTGCCCTTATAAAACTCTAGGTCCTGATGCCTCTGGTCCGCATAATATTTTTGGAGACATTGAGATATCAATAATCACTTCATTATCAAGTTGACCTTTTCAGAAGTCTCATGCACTATACTCGGCCCCAACTGTGAGGTCGCACCTACCTCATCCCAACACAGGGGGGGACTGACAAGGCCGACCACATAGTTCCTCAAAAGGATCCATTAGAATCGAATATTGGTGACTATAATTATTAGAAAACACAACCAATCCTAAATGGATATCCCAGGAACCTCCAAAGTCCCGGAAACATGCACAAATCATGTCCTCCAATATCTAATTTTCCCACTCTATCTGAACATCCATCTGAGGAGGCCATGCTATGCACATCTTAATCTGATACCCCAAGGCCTTCTGAAGGCCTTCCCAAAATCGAGAAGTGACGTGAGGGTCTCTATCTAAGACAACTACTAATGGCATACCCTAGATTCTCACCACCTTCAAAAGATACAAACGACCCAACTCATCCACTTTAGTGGTATCTTTGATCAGAATTAAGTTCGTTTATTTGGTTAGATGATCAATCACCACCCAAATGGAATTATTACCCTATGTCATACGAGGCAAGCTAAAAATGATGTCCATGGAGACCTATTACCACTTCCATGTAGGAATTCATAATGGATAGAGAAAACCATAGGCCCTCTGATACTATACTTCCCCCTGCTGGCATATTTATAATCACAAAACAATGTCTATATTGTCTCATTGAATACCTGGCCACAATAAATGTCGACAAAAATCAAAATACATCTTGGTGGAACCAAATTTGATAGCCCTCTGGGACTGGTGGCTATCCTCCACCAATACCTTCCACAGAGATAACGACACTGTTTAACGGCCCTTAAATCATAAGATGCCTTTGGGAGATGATGAAAAATAAGAGGACATCTCCACACCAGGAAGGAACTACCTCAACTAGGGAAAAATCTCATCACTAGGTTGTTCCCACTAAATCAACTCTAATAGATAAGTAGTCATCTGAAATTTTTCCCAAAACACACCTCCACTGTTCTCCCAGGTCTCCACTTCCATCTGAGCAAAGATCCCCATCAAGGTCCACTCATCACTGGACTTTCTCAATTCCAGCACTAAAACTCTTTTACTCAAGGCATCGACCACCACATTACCCTTTCCTAGTGCATAAGAAAATTCAAAGTCAAACCCCTACAAGTACTCGATCCAACGATGTTGCCTCAAGTTGATGTCCTTCTGCGATAAGGTATAGGACAAGATTTTGTAATCAGAGTAGACCAAAAACTTCTCCCCGAAGAGGTAGTGATGCCAGTTATTCAAGGCAAGCATCACCACTCCCAACTCTAAGTCGTGGGTTAGGTAAATCTTTTCATGTGGTTGGAGTTGGTGAGAGCATACGCCACCACGTGATCATCCTGAATAATCACTCACCTAAGACCCATACCTGAAGCATCGCAATTGACCACATTCCCCTTCCCATCCTCAGGGAAAATCACAATGTGGGAGATAGTAAACCAATACTCCAACTCCTCAATGGATGCCTGATATTCTAGGCCACATACAAACTTTACCCCATTCCGGGTGAGAGTGGTCATCAGTGAAGAAAGATAAGAGAAATCCCAAATTTATTGCCTGTAGTAACATTCTAGGACACAGAAACTCCTGATATTGAACACATTATTCGGCTACTCACAAGACATAAATACACTGAACTTCTCAGGGTCCACTGAAACCCCCTGCTCTTAGATCACATGCCCCAGAAATTTCACTTCCCTGATCCAGGAAGGTCACTTTTACCACATTTTATACATGTAGTGATCCCTCAATGTTCCCAAAATGATCCTCAAGTGATGTTTGTGCTCCCCCTTAGATCCAGAGTATACAATAATGTCATCTACGAACACCACAATGAAGGAATCATGATACAAACGGAAAACCCTATTCATGAGTTCTGTAATGACCATTGGAGCATTGGTCAATCCAAAGGCCAGGAACAAATACTCAAAGTGGTCATACCTAATTTAGAATGCTATCTTTGGGATATCTACCTTTTTTACCCTGATTTGATGATATCCCGAACACAAGTCTATTTTTAAGAACCGCTTTTCCCCATTAAACTAATCATAAAAATAATATATTCTAGGAACATGGTATTTTTTCTTAATTATTACCTTATTTAGATTCAAGTATTCAATGCACAATCAGGGGGATCTGTTATCCTTTTTTGCGAACAACATTGGACATGCCCAAGAAGAGACACTCGGGTGAATGAATCCTTTGGATTCTAAGTTGTTAAGTTATATCATTAATTCCTTCTTCTTAGTGGATGTCATGTGATTATAGGGAATGGATATTGGTTGTGTTTTTGGCACAAGTTCAATTGAGAACTCCATATCTCACTCTAGGGGAAAAATGAAAAATCATCTGGGAATACATTTTGAAACACATTCACTACATAAGGTAGTTCACAATCAGGGGAAAGAACCTCATCCTCTAGTGCGACCAATGACAAAACAAATAATATATCCCATCTCTGGGAGTTGAGGTCCTACACGAGTTGATCGAGTATCCCGTTCTGCATGAAAAAACCGATGACTCCCATAAGGTTCCATGAAACTCACTCACCTCATGTAGTAATCAAGGTGTGATTAGAAGTGTAATATCCAATCCATGCCAAGTATTATGTCAAATAGTTCCACATCTAATACCAATAGGTCCTACTTCATCTCAATCCCAGACAGAAAGACCACACACAATGGGTACCTGAGACCCCGCTCCTTCTACTTTCCCTACAGTATCACCAACTCCATCGCAAAAGACAAAAAATCAGTAGGTAAATTTTGTGTGCCCAAAAAAGGGAAAAAATGAATAAAATAGAGGAACCATTTTCATAAAAAGTAGCAACTATATAAGGTGTGGTCAAAATGGTATCGTGGACTGTCAATGGTCCTACCTCTGATCCTGCTGGTGCCTGATCCACCGCATAGATATGTCATGTCTCTGCCTGAGGAAGACCGGTAGTCTGTGGTTGTTCCATGAACTAGATCTTCCCATAAGATGACCCATCACTACCACCACAACCACCAAATTTTTTTCCCCTAGTATTTTAAGTTTCGTAGTGTGTTGGCACACCCATTGAAGCCACTGACCTTGACCCTCTCAAAAGTCGACGTGCCACCTCATATAAGCACTAAAAATTCCCCATAACTTCAAACTCACAACAAGGCACTAGGGGAAGTGTTCATTATGGTTAGAAGATCCCTGGAATCCAACACTGGTATCATATGACCGATCTCACATTAGAATCCATAGATGAAAACTGCCTGTAGGAGTGGCCTGAACTGCCACCTCCTTTCTTCACTTGTTCCTCCCTCTTCCTTTTCTTCTCTGAGGAGCTACAACTTCACAATACTGATAATGATATAGAGAAACCATACGTGCTATTCCTATTAATCTCCTCCATGAATTCCTAATCAACGACCTCATCACAGGTCCTCATCTTAGACAAGAACATTTGGGAGTATATCTCTGGTCGCAAGCCTTTCTCGAACCTCTGGTCCTTCACTTGATCATTAGAGAGGATTTCAGAATCATACCAAACCAAAACAACAAAACGGTTGGCATACTCAATCAACTATATATTCCCATGAACAAGGTCCATGAACTTTTGGGACCTGGAATATGCCATGACCATAGGGATGTACAACTCATTGAAGACATCCTTGAAATCTCCCCAGTGCATATGCTCATTCTTCCCAGTTTGACGTACCGATTCCCACCACATGATGGTGGGACCCTCCAAGAGAAATGAGGCACATTTTACTGTAATATTTTTTGGTGTTTCTAGGAACTGGAACATGAACTCTATCATCTCAATCCATTCCTCTGCTTCTTGGGGTTTTGTGCTGCCTCAGAAGGTGGGAGGCTTATTTTTCTGGAAATCATGGGCCTAGTCCTTTCTAGCACTGCTATCATCCTCTCTAACATGAGTGGGAAAAGTAGTTGGTCCCTTTCCTAGAGTCTGGAAATCCAAGACCATGGCCACGACTAGCCTTTGATCAATAGGTGTAGGAGAACTCACTCAGGCTTCCTCCTGTGGGTGCATGGGAGCCTTCCAGGGAGGCATGTTGCTACAAAATGAAACAGTCACAAAAACAATAGTCAATAACAAAATTTGGGAAATTTAAATCAAATATATCAAATATAAATAATCCAAAAAAATTAAAATAATTAAATATACAACTACTCCACCCCCGCTCAAAGTCCAACTGTGGTCTGCAATGCACACGTCGCACCTAGAAGCGAAGTCATTCAAAAGATTCCAACCTCCCCTAGGGACTCAAGGTCTTCCGTGAGGGGTGAGGCCTAGGAACCCTACTAATGACCAAAACCTGAGCTCCAACAGTGCTAACTCTTTTTTATCCTGACTCCTCCCAAAATAGAAATATAACCCAAAAACAGTGGTCTCCTCTGATACAATTTTGTCATGAACCGGATCTGGTTTCCACTTATACTAGCTTAAAATCCATCTCATGGAAAGAGATAAAGGGAATGACCTATCCGCATGGTCCAACATACGTTCTTGGGTATCAGTTAATTAGGTTAAATAATGATTTACCTATGTATGAAAGCATAAAACACTAAAAATAAACAATAATATGAATCTGAAATTTTCATGCCAAATAATTTTTAACAAAACCAGATCTGAATACATGGATTTAAATGCAATACATGAGGTCCAAATACAAATAAATATAGAATAAAGATATCCAAAATTAGTCCACATGATAAAGGTTCATCACCGCTAAGCCCTCTCAACAACACATCACCGCATGAAGGTCTAACAACCCAAACTGCCTTCACCCGAGGAATTTCCTTTACCTAAGTCAATCAAAACCATGTATACATACACCCAAGGGATGTAAGTATGGTGGAAGACCAATCCCAAAATGATACCACCCAAATATTCCATACAGTGTGCACTACAAGGTGAAAAATCAAGCAGTTTTAATATGTAAATAAAAGTGGTGGTAAATTCCAAGAAATGAAACATTCAATTAAAAAGTGTATTTAAACTAAAAATTTCATAATGATAACACAATTAAACATGAAAAGTAAGCTACTTGGAAGTACATCCAAACAAACCCTAATACAAGGGTAAATACCACAATTAAAATGAGCACCAAAACTTGGAACATCCCAAGGCAACTAGATAGTCTCAGGCCCTATGTACCTCACACCATGGTGTAATGTATCAAAGTCACAATCTTTTCCCATGAAAAAGATACTAGTAAAAAACAGAAAAATATCCTACTTTTCTCCAAACATCATCCACATAGTTTAGTAAGAGTTTTTATTATCTGTTTTCTCAGTGAAAAAGGGGAAAAACCCATCCGGTTAACTAGCCGTACTAGTACATATCTACCCATCTAGGTACTTGGGCATACCCTTTTTTCCAAAAAATATTTCAGAAGAAAAAAATATTACTTTTCATATAACAAACAACTATTGGTAATATAAAAATAATATATTAGCTACACAGATTTTATTCCTATAAAAACAGAACACAAAACATTTTGATTTCTCTATAGAATAACCTCTCAAAATCTCACATGGTTTTGCACCAAAAACTCCATGAAATGTTGACTTTTAACACAATGTTCACACTAGTAAGTCACCAAAAATATTAGTTCAATAACCTTCAATAAAACCAACAATTTAGTAATGGGGAAGCCTCATATGAACCAATAAGTTATATCTTTGGAAAACCTCCATTTTCACATAAACATGGTGCTTAAAGTCCTTTGGCATCACAAACACCATTTAAACAAACATTCACAGACACAATAAAAGAAGACAAATATTCAAAAAATGATTTTAAGCCATAATAAAGTTCAATAAAATCAACTAGGTAATTATAGGTCTACCCCAAATGAATCAATAATATATTTATATGAAAAACACCAATTTCAACTAAAATTGGCACTAAAAATTCAGTTGTATTACATACACCACTAAAACCAATTTTTGTAGAAATAATTTACTGTAATAAACATAAAATTATCATTAACATAGTATATAGTTCACAAAGATTTTATACACAATAAAATCACCTACAAAAATAATGAAAATCTTTGAATCTTTGTGTGAAAACCAAACTACACCACCACTACACCACAAAGGAATTACATCACTCCTAAAACCAAAAGAATAGAAAAAGAAATATAAAATCAAACCATAGGTTCGAAACCCTAGTTGATCTAAATTAGTAACCTCAAGTTTTAGGGAAGAAACCCTAATTAAATAAAATGAAACCCTAAGAAAATTGAAAAAAGAATGAAGGATTCCCACTTACTTGAAGGATCTTATAGAAATCGCCCCAATTAAACCAGTAGCTGAATTTGAAAGTAAACAAAATAAAAATTAAAGTTCTAATAAATAATATAAGTCCATATAAGAACCTTAAAGGGGAAAAATATTAAAAATTGAAAGATTTATGATGTAAAGAAGTTACCTATTCAAATTTGTAAGATCTGAGAAACCCTGTGAAGTTATACCCTAATTTGTGATGAATACGAGCTCCAAAAAGGAAGGAAAGATAATGGGTGCATGGTTGGGTTCAGTGGGATTTGGTGACACATAGAATCACAAAAAAATAATAAATATTGAATATGTTATTAATTATTTTTTTTAACAGGAAATGGGCTTCCGGGCAGACATAATTCCTTAAATAAAAACCCAAATCCACCATTATTAGGGATTTATAAAGGGACAACATTGAAATGGTGGTGTTAATAGGTTGGGGGCATTTAGAAATTTTAATGGATAAAAAATGTCGAAAATGAAGTAGTTATAAAAGAAAAAAATAATTTTTAAAAATGGAAATGGGCTCACGGTTTTTCCCAGATATTAAAAACGCACCACTTCCACCAAAATTCTTGGGAAACCCCCAAAACAAAGAAATAATCGAAATTAAATGAAAAATACCCATAAATTATGATATTTATGTGACAATATCTATGTAACCCTGGGAAAATTAGAGTTTGGAAATAGGATATTCATTGATCAATGATAAAGGATTGTATAGTAGTGATCATTTTTCTAATGATTCATATTCATCAATGAAATTCCTAGAGGTCACTAATGATGATAGAACTAACTAATTCTTCATAATAGATTGACCAAAACCTATGGTAGGGAATTTTATTTTATGGATATTATGTCCTAATTGATTTAATTGATATGAATGGATATTTTGGTATTCTTATCTTCTAGTGATTGTTATTTTTTCATGAGACTATTTCTAGTTGTGTTCTTGAACCATTTCTTTGAAACCACCAATGCACATGAATCCAACATTGATTTCCCCCCTTGGTTTCTATAAATCATGGTCATTGGATAGTACTTCATTTTCTAATGGTGAACTTACTTCATTCTTATGATTTTTCACCAATCTTCTTCATGTTCATCATCATTATACCATGAGTATGTGGTTGTTGGAATCATAATACTGAGGCCGTATTGTGGTTCTTCGTCCAAGGATAAAGAGATTATGAAGTAATGTACAATATGAATCAACCAAATAGGGTGTATGTGGCTAGTTTTTGGACATCATAAACAGATCTATTGTGTTCAGACCTATATATGAGTTCTATATTGTGAATTTAGTTAGAAAAAAATATGGTGGAAGTGTAGGAGAGACACATGAAAAATTATTTAGTTTTTAGTGAATCCGAATGTAAAAAATGTTTAGCCATGGTATACATGGTGTGTACTCCCCTAGATATGGTGGTTGGTGTTTCATGTGGAGATAAATATAATAAATTTCGTATGACTTAGACACATTGTTTAATCTATTGCTCAATGGTCGGTGTATAACCTAGTTTACATGGGAATGGATAAGGCCTAGTGCATGGGCACATCGATATACTCAGACATTGCCAAGGTACCCGAACACGGCCAGGTAAATGGGCAAGGGATAAAGTAAATGAGCACAATCAATAAGATACGAGAAACACAATTTTATATTAAACATCATTTATTAATGTACACATCATGTAGTTCCCCATGTACATCCATTCCATGTGCATGTGTGGAAAATCTCGGGAGTCTATGTGAGGTTACAAGCTATGTGATCCTTGGTACCCATTCTGTACGTTCTGTATAAAATTCTTAATTTTGTATGACTCCCTTTAGGACATGGATTTTTTCCAGTGGAAGCCTATCATGATAAGTTTTCCACATAAAATATGATTTTGGCCTTCACATTAACATCATAGATATGATAAGAGGTGTTATGAGTAGGAATCTTCTTTCTGTGATGCTTAGATAATATTATTGATCGGTTTTGATCATCATGGAGATGTTTGGGATGGAACCACCTATCACATCATGGAATGGGTCCCCAATTATATTTATACAGGTTGAGTCAGCACCCCTCCTACTATAAATGGTGTGTGTCCTCTATCATTGGAGTTTCACACCCTATTAGAGCTTTTGTGGGGAGAATGTCCTGAACTGGATAATGTACCACTCTGGTTGTGGAGTGAAATATAATGATGTGGGCCACCCATATAGATTCTTTTGTGGTTACATGTGGTGTTTGGAAACATAGAAATACCTTTGAGTTCTATATGATAACTCATAATTCTTATAAAGAGTATAAAGATAGAGATCCACTTTTCCCCCCCTCTCTCTCTCTCATGGTTTTACTTATGTGCATATCATCTAGGTTGAGTTGGATATTGATTATTTCTATTTGGTTTATTTGGGTTTGTAGAGAATCCTACTGTGTATATATATAATCACACTTAAATTAGATGTTCATGTACATGTTTTTTCTTATGTATATGAGAGGAAGATCAACAGTGATCTCAGAGGAACATAGTAGTACTTATAGTCATTGACTGAGTTTGGTCGTTATCCTTGAATATTGTTAGTCCAGCTCTATTCGGTATTTCCATTTTCCAAATTATTTTCATATTGAGACTTAATTATTGGGTGGGGAATGTATTTTTCTTCTTGTTTTTAAATTTATTACACTTTTTCACTTTGATGATTTCTTATATGTTTTTTCATGCACGATTTACACTTAATTTATTCAATTTATTATTTTATCTATGCACTATTTCATTGAGAATATTATGTATCTGCATGTATTTATTTTAGTCTCATTTATCCCAAATAAGGATATTCCTACACGAAACTTTTACATAGACTATGTCCTATTGGAGGTGGTCTTGGGATATAATGATAAAATTATCATCAACTAGGTGGTCTCTCGTGAGTCGGGTCATGATAGTGCATCCCTACATAATTGTGTAACACCCTGACCTAAACCACTAGGGCTAAGCTGGAGTGTTTTAGGACCTAATTCACACCTACCCATATGGAATAGTTTCTTGACTAATGTATAAGGTTTAAATTTCTTTAGTGGGGGAGACTATACTCATGGTTATCATAACCCCACACTATAAGTATAAAAAAATATAACAACTATATTTATCATGGAGGAAGTTAATGTATCAAAATTCAATAACAAAAGGTCACCCATGTCACAAATATAAATACAAAAATCTCCCAATGTGGAAAGAAAAGATAGATTATAATAGTGTATTCCAAAAAATAAAAAAAACACCGTGAAAATCCATTATACTCCATTTTGGTGTTGCTTCCAACTCTAGGTTCATCAATCAACAATCTGTCATGGGTCCCATTCCCTTTCTTAGATCCATGACCATTGTGTATCATGTACATCAAGATTATTATATAGGTTGTGAGTAATTAACCATGTAGGGAACTATCAATTCATCATTAACATGTATACATAGGTATAACTAGTGTTTTCAATAATAAAAATAAATGTTTAAGAAATCATATAAAATCATATATACAACATTAATGTGATAACCAATACACCATGAACCCAAACAATACTTTGTTCAAATCCATGCCCAAAGGATGATCAAATTCGTTATAAGTGATCAAGAACTGGACACAATAATGGTGACAATATTACTCAGTATCCTCCAGACATCAAGTTTTGTATCATGCCAGAAGTATGACTAATGAACACGTTACTCAATATCTATAATACATCGATTTTGGTGTTAGGACACAAGGTTGTCTATCAAAATATTATATGGAATCCGCAATAAATCAATTTTTTTGGTTATTCTGCACATCCATCATTCACCTACCATGTGTATTGGTCCATCTTTTTCTTCTTCGTAGGTTTTGGGCACTCCCCCACTAAGGGATAACCATACCAAGATAGTCCACTTATTCTAAGTACCATTATATCATCAATGGAATGGTAAATACACACAATATTATATATCATAATAAGAAAAATAATTTCATGTCATCATTTGAATTTAGTAGCAACATATAAAAAAAGTTAATCAACATTAAACATAGAAAGAAGCTATATGATAAATACTCAGGGAATCAAGCATCATATATGAGTCTCATAGGATACACACATACCCACAAGAAATATCTACCAAACACAGATAAACAAGTTATGTTTACACATGTATCACATTAAGGAAACTATAGTATACAAGGACCCTAAATTGTAAAGGACTTCAATCCTTAACTTATTGAAGATGTAATCAGATATTTTTCAATGGATGGAATCTCAAATCATGTTCATACACATGAAAAACATGTTCACATATCAACGATTCCTGTAATGGATTTTGGTTCATCACATAAGGTATTTAGAAAAGAGATCTATGGATATTCCATTCCAAGAATGGTAGTTCTATAATCACATGCCTTATAGAGTCTATCAATGGAACTAGTTAGTACAAATATCAATTAATAGGAAGCCAATAAACCATATCAGTTGTTGATTAATGAACAAATCACTATTAATTAATCAAACCTAGATAAAAACCCCAGTTCTAGTCAATAAATACTATTCCACCATTAATATATCATTGTAATAGGGATCTGAGATTATATTCAACATGAAGAAAGTATCAAGATGGTTAATCTATGACAACATACCTTGATTAATCCACTAATCCTAAAATATATAGCTCTACTCTAGGGAATGTCATCAATACATCATAAAAGTATCCAGAGGGAGAGATGTTTCTTTCTGTAATGTCATCGGTGATTATCTGGAATTCTTGGAGTAGAGGCAGAAAGGAAAAATGCGCATTAGTTACTTTAGAAGTGAGAATATTTGGATCTTTTATGGCAGTGGTTCAGGAGCCTGAATAGGATCTGAGTAAGTTAAAGGGTTTTGCAAAGAGTTCGGGGTTTTGGAGTCACGTACATGGTCATATGATGAATATGAATATTTGGGTGTTCTAGAAGAAGCATCTTCAAGTAGAGCTTGTGCTGGTGACTAAGCAGTGCATCTCAGTAAAAATTGAGTTCAGATGTTTGGAAGTGTTGTTCTATTTTGTGTATGCTAGTATATATATATTGGTAATTTGGTGGTTGTGGGATTACCTTGGATCCTTTGATGTGAATGGGTAGCCTTGGTTCATAGATGGGGACTTTAATACTATGGTTGACATATCAGAAATGAAGGGGGGATCAATGGTCTATAATCAGGGTATGCTGGATTTTAGTAATTTCATTTCCATTATGGGGATCATCGATCTGGGGTTTCATGGGAGTAAATTTACATGGTGTAATAACCGTAGAGGTGATTTAAGGATACGGTGTAGGTTGGATAGATGTCTATGAAATATTCAAGGCCTTGAATCCTTTTCCAGCTCTTCAGTCTCATACCTTACTCAGGCACATTGGGATCATTATTATCTGCTAGTGGAACTAAATATGGGTAGTGTGGTCAGTATGGATTTTTGGTATTCAGTGGATTGGAACTGTAGTGAGGGGTTCTTGAAAATGGTGAAGGCTTCATGGGAGAAGAAGGGTGAGGGAGGATATTGGGTGGGACCGTCTAGAAATCTGAAGCCGCTCAAATCAGATATCAGTAGATGTACCAGGTCTGTTTTGTCTACAATTGAGTCAGTGGAGATACTTTAGGAGTAAATCGACTGGATAGAAGGGTTGCTTCAACATAACTGGGATAATGCAATTTTCTTACTCTTAGGAGAAAAACAATTCATTCTTACTCAACACTTGTTTTAGGCAGAGAGGGGCCTTAGACCAAGATATAGAGTATGGTGGCTCGGGGAAGGGGATAAGAATAGTGGGATCTACCATGATTTCTTGAAGGAGAGGCTGAATTCAAATTTAAATACCAGGATAAAAGATGGTTCTTTCACCTATGATGTGAATATCACTACAGGGATTTCATTGTAGCTCTTTGAAATACAGCTTTTAGGAGATTGAGTAGAGACTATTTTGGGGAATGATTTTCAAAGTGAGTAGGAGGTCTTCATTCTGAATATTTTCAGTATTCTTGATGGAAGGAACAATGGGAGTTTGAAGGATTTACCATTAGGCGTGGAGGTGTGGGAGGTGGTTAGAAAATTTTCTTCGGAGGGTGCTCTAGGGATGGATGGTTTCCCGGGGTCCTTCTATGTGGAAACATAGGAGATTGTAGGTCCTTCAGTTATCGAGGTATTTCAGGAATTCTTTTGAGGGGGTGGCCTCAATAGGGGTACATGTGCTTCTAGGGTGGTGCTAGTTCCAAAGGTGAAAGATCCAACTTATATCAGTCAGTATAGACCAATCTGTCTATGCAGTGTTTCTTATAAGATTTTGGAAAGTCTTCTAGTAAAGAGGTGGAATAGGGTCATCCCAAGTATTATTTCCCAAGAATAACATGGGTTCGTTCAAGGTAAAGGGATCCAAGGGGCAGTGGGAGTGTCCCAAGAGTTGTTGGAGGATGTAACCAAGAAATGTGGTGGAATCCAATGTTGTGGTACATATGGATATGGATAAGTATTACTATAGGATTGAATTGGTTTTTATTATTTGGGTAATGAGGAATCTCGGGTTCCATGAATGGGTTTGTGATTTATGTTTCCGTTTCTTTTCTTCTCTATGGATCTCTATTTGTCTCCTCGGAAAAGGATTTTTCATTTTCATGAATGTGAGGGGGTTGAGGATTGTGGACCCTCTTTCCCCCTCTATGTTTATCATTTCTTATGGGTCCCTATCTCAATACCTGCATAGAGGTTGGATGTACAGGAAGATTCTTCCCTATTTATCCCAGGCTTTGGATGGTTCCTATTTTTATATTATGTTTGCTGATGACATCCATTTTTTTTCAAAATGGCTGGCGGTATTCATTGATCTATTCCATCTAGATTATGGGGATCTATGGTAGTCTATTTGGCCAATAGGTTAATGCAAGAATGTGAATTGTGTTTTTTTCAAATAAATTCTCATAGTGAAGGGATCAGAGCATCCAAGAAATTATGGGTTTTCAGTAGAAATAACATCTTATGATGTATCTAGGGGCCCCACTTTCAAATGTTTGGGTGAAAAAAGTCTTATTCAAGGGAATCATTAATATAATGGTTGGGAGGATTTAATATTGGAAAAACATATTTCTTTCATTTGGAGGTCGAGTGACATTGATTAATAGTGTGCTCTCCCCTATCCCGATGCATGTATTCTCAATCATTTCTCCTATTAAATGGGATATTTCTTCTATGGATATGATTCTCAATATATTTTTTTGGGATTCCAATGACGATAGAAGGGATCATTGGGCCTCATGGGCTAGGTTGGAGAAGTCGGTTGAGGAAGGAGTGGTGGCACTTAGGGATTTATCTATAGTGAAGCACACCATGAAAGCACGATTGTATAGGTAATTTTTCTGTGGGGAAATTGATGTGGGCCAAAACAATGAGAATAATATATGGCAATTATTGGGAGGAATAGGATGATAAGAAATTTTTTAGGTTGGGGAAAGTATTATTATCTCACGAATAAATTCTAAAGGATTCCTCTTTGTGGATGGTTGGATATGGGGATATTAATTTTTGGAGAGATAAGTGTCTTGGGGAGAATCTATTCTACCTAGTCATCCATGTCCTAGAGTTCTCAATGAAAGAGGCCTTCCAACATAACAAGTTCTTGGATACCATTATTAACTCGGATCAAAAGTATTTATTCAATGAAATTGTTTTTGTTGAGGTAGAAGATCGATTATGCTTCATTGAGGCCTGATGAGGTTGTTTTAATAGTCAAGATTATCATGTACTTATACACTAGGAGGGGGCCCTATATGAGTGGGGAGATCATCTGTGGTGTAAGGTGGTTCACTCTAAGAGGAATTTCCACTTATAGAGAGCTCGGAACCAGGACCATCCCACAAGGGATAATATTCAGTGGAAAGTCATTCTGATGGCATCCCAATGCTACTATTGTGCATTTCCTCAGATAGAGTTGATACTTCCTCTATTCATCAGGGGTGACTAGGAACATTTTATTTTGTCTACGGCGGATAGATGGGGTAACTACAAGGTAGGGTGCAATTCTTTACATGAGTTTTTTGAGGGCTGGTTCCCGGCAGTGGAACCAAACGGACTGGGAAAACGAATCCACAACATCATGTTTATTTCAATCATGTGGACCCTATGGGAGGAACAATATATAGTGAGAAGAGAGGTCCAGTATTCAGTATCTCTTATTATGGTGAAAATGGAGGATATACGACATGAATTGAATTATTTTTGGAAAGGGGGGATAAATACAATGCGATCTGTAACTCTGTTGTTAGAATAGGGGGTGTCCAAGGCAATAGGGGGGCTGGGTGAGATGGCACCCTATAGATAACTGTTTGAAAAAAATGTGGATGGTTCGTGCTTAAATGGACTGATGAGGGGAGGATGGATGGTGTATTATAGAAGTGGATTAGTGATAACATCCTTTAGCAGCAATCACGGACCGAGAAGCTCATTGGGTGCAGAGGGTCATGCTTTGTTAGAGGGAATTATGATATGAAAGATGTTATTATTGTGAGTTTGAGAAGTGTAATCAGACTCAAAGGTATTAATTCAGGAACATCAAGGGAAATTTGAGGTTCCTGTTGTTTAACTTACATCGTTTGAGGTTGTGTCCTTGAAATTTGAATGGATGTGTGGTTTGGCATATACTTAGGGAGGCCAATTTTGCCGAGGATTCTCTCTCTCGGGTGAGTAGCATTAAAAATCCCTTGGTGGTCCTCCCAAGAGTGGGTACTCTACCCCAAGAATGTATTGGTGTGATACTTGGGGATGAATTAGGGCTTCATCATTTTAGACTGCCTTGAATTGTCTTAGCGGACTTTTATTATTTGAATAAAAAATAAATGTTCGATCGAACATATAAAATACTTAAAAATTCATGTGTGCTATACTATTCTTACACCAATCAGCACTACTCTAACAACTATACATCTTAGACAATGGTTCCCTAGGCCAATGAGTAATTATGATCATCACATTCTAGGAAACACTAAAATATCTCATCACTATAAACATTAATATGTTTCTACTCCTCTAGAATCACTACTAGATCAGTGTTAAACTAAGAAGATTAAATATATATATAAATTAGAGAACAAATTAGAATAGTTTCTATAAAATAAAAATTCATTTTCAAAAAATAATTTTATTTCTATAATGATGATAACATCATAATCACCAACATAATAAGACCTTATCTATACAAAAAACTGATCATTAATCTCTCCTCACTAGAATAATTATAATAAAGGATACCAAACATTACTTATTTTATTCATGTTATTCAACAACATTTATAATATATAAATGATAAATTAATTAAAAACATATATTACTCCTAGTTGTGAATGATTTTAATTTTTATTCTTAGAAGGTGAGCCCTACATCACTCCTTTGAATGAATGAAGATCAAATTTTTTCTTCATTTAACCTATTTAGTTATTATGAATATAAAATATTAAAATCATTTATATATTTTAAGTAATAAATTTATCTACAACCCACTAACATACAATAACACAAGAAAATCATAAAAATGGGTAAGAATAGTGTCTAGAAGGGATCATTTTATGATTTTATATATACATGAAAATGATACACATAGATATATATTTACACTTACCTTATAACCTCTATATAAATTGAATAATTTGGAAATGAAAATTATTAGAAAATCATCTAGTGATGATGTAAAAGTATTCTGTTTTAAAAAAATTCAATATCTATGATAATAATGAATATAAATTCATAAAAAAAATTAAAAAATATATTTAAACATACATCAATAATTATTAAATAATATACTAGGAGAATGAAATAAACTCATTCATCATTTCAGAACTATGAACTGACAATGTATTTATGCTAAGTTAAATTATAGACACATTTTCATTATTTGTGCATGGTTTCCATAAACTGTGCTCTAACTATGTTCCTATGAAAAAAATCCACAATTAAAATAAAACATGAAAATTTAAGGCCTTGAATTTGGTAATGAGATTGAATATAATTATATATTTAAAATAATAAATTAAAAACATGGTTTTTAAACTCTCCCCACAATAACACATTGTTCTTAAATAAATACAATGGATGAGATATTTGTTTTCAAAACAAAATTGGTCAAGACCCCATACTAAGGACCATATTTGGTAAACATAAAGACTAACTAAAATTACTACTAACAATTGATGATGTCGTGATGAATACATAAATGAGGCCGATAAAAATTGTCTAATTTAATAATCATAGATAGTCATAAATACATTTAATCAAATGAATGGTATCTCAATAAATGAAAATATGAAATTCTATAAAACTCAACAAAAACACTGTAAGAAAACCCATTCAAAATGGGAAATATAGAAATAATATGAGATGATTCGATAATAATCCATCTTTGATATTCATCCTTTGAGTGGGGGAGGTTGTGTAATAATAATCGAATTGGTTCCCAACCGCATGACATCACTCAACTTATAAATTAAATGCACAACAGTTCAAAAAATATTAGACTATCATAAAAATATAGATACCATAAAGGCTCACTTAAGGTTATCTGATGAACACAATAGAATTATGATAATACACATACTTTATATATATTTACTCAATAAAAAGAACTAGCACAATTGGAATTAATATATGTAAATTAGGAATCCCCACCAATGGAAAAAAATACTCAAAATAGAGAAAAAAATGTGTAGGAGTACCAGAAATAAGAAACCCTTTACAGACGCTCAGGAACAATCAATGCCTCGAACAAAGACAAATGAGTCCAGGTAAATAAGGGAAATAAAATCATGACAAAAATTTTCTGAAATTATAAATGTTTGAATAAGAACATGTGATTCAAATTTTAGAATATCGGTGAAAGAGGGCACAAGTTTGGGTTTCATACTCGAAGCACCAAAATCCCGATGAACCCATCTAAAAAATAGATGCAAAATTTACAGTAAAACCTATGCTAGAAGAAACACATGTCCCAATAATCCACAAATTAATATAGGACATCCACATGCCCAATCGCTAAAAATATAATCAAACGATAAGGATATAATCTAATCAACTCCTCAAAACACAAACTATCATGGGGAAAAACTCTTATCCAAGGAAACCATCATTCCACTGAGTGAACACAAGGACAAACATAAAGTTCTAGATCAATAATGAGTCACTCAAAATCCATGATTGATAAGAAACAATAATAAATGAACAATTCACTACTCTCGTCAATTAAAATTATATGAGGTTGAAAGCATCTCCAATACAGAATGGGATAATATCAAGAAAATGTGATGATGTAATATTTGATGGAAAATACACACAAATTTCATCAAAAATATTATGGGAGGAAAAAGAAAAATTATTTAAAAAACCCAAAATAAATAATAGTTCTCTATATAAAACTAATTGATTCGATTAAAATAACGGGACATGCCCAAAATACAACTATCAAAATTAAAATAATTTAAAAAAACAATATTTTTTACAATCATAAATCCAAAATTAAGATGTCAAAACGTGTTTAGTAAAATAAATTAAAAAATAAAAACCTATTGGATCTTTTATAAAATTGATTAGAACATATTTTCTAAAACAATGTTTTCATCCTAAAATATTACTTCATGCCATTTAAAAAATTATACAGAACTTTTTCAAACAACGCACTTAATGATAACCAAACCCTTCCTAAAAAATTACAGTGAGATAATTATCCTTTCAAATTTAAAACATCAACCCCTGAAATATTTTTTCAATTTTTAAACCAACTAAAAAAATCCAAACAAGACTCGTTTTAAAACATAACCAAAATTATTCAAAAATATTTTTCCAAAGAAAAGTTTGAAAATTTCAAAATGTCCAAAATAAGAAATAGGTCTCCTTTAAAATAAATGTCATTTTAAAGAATAGTTACCAACAATTTTATAAAAATTATATTCTGATTTTTGGTTTAAAATAGTTTAAGGGTAACACATTTATTATTTTCTAATTTAATGACACCTCAAACTTACTCTCCAAGGTCTAATTCTACAAACATATACTTTACAAACATACTTTAATATATGCTATAAAATCTAGGATGTGACCATCCTTAATTAATGAATAAATAATTCTTATGAAATATATTACATAATAAGGATTTTTCATGATTATAGATTTAGGAAATTAAGAAAAAAATAATAACTATAAAATCTCATGTTCTTCGTATCAGGATAAAATTTTTCCACTATATAAAAAAATTAATTCATAAATAATCATCAATATCTCCAATAAAATATCTCACAGATGTTTTATTTTTAATCACGTAACATTTACTACATCTCTCCATAAGAAGGTAAAATTAAAACATAATAATGGGTGAGTTAAATCCACAGTTGGCTAAAAAGTGAGCAAATCATGGTATAACATGGAATAAATATTACTTTTAGAATAAGTAAACAATATAAATCTTTAAACACATTGAACATTAGATCATGCTATATACATTAAAATAAAATAAATTACACATACTAATAATATTGATCACATATCGATGAAATACATAATATAATGATTAAAGAACATGATGTTAAGCTATTTTTCCAAGATACTATCATGTCATGGGTAGAGGTATACACCAAATCCCAAACTATATTATCTCATAAGACCTATTGATGCATTTAAAGTATATATAATTTCAGGCCCAACCCATCACTTTATTATGAAAAATGTATTCAATATAATATTTAACATTATTTTTCATATTATTACCTATGAAACCTCATACAGAATTTAGACATGTTTTTTCTATAATAAATGACATGGAATGTCAATACATAATCAAACTGAGTTAGAAGTTTATGATAATAATAAAAATAAATAATTTTCCCATTTTAATAAAATATATAGCATGTTCATACCTCAATATGTTAAAAGGTGTATTATCATGTAATACATAGTAAAATTTATAATAATCACTTATATTTCAATAATATTTTACTCAACGCCAATAATATTTCCCATGTCAACAAAAGGGATAATATGATTATAACCCTACAAAATAAAGAAGATGGATGGAAGAGCATTATATATTTAACAAGGATGTTGTAATTTATATTATTATCACATCATATAAAATGATAATAAATTTCACCAACCTAATAGAATATCATTCTATCTTGGGGTAGATCATCCAAACCGAATTATGTAAATTTGATGTTTACATCATATAGAGAAAAAAGTGTATGACTATGTTGATATTGGAATAAAATGATAATATTCCTTCTAGAGAAATTATATTGACGGTTTCAAAAGAATATAATCCTTGTAGAATAATGAAAACATAGTAGTGTGATTACATAAATAAAAAACACCCTTAAAAAAAATAAAGATTTAATGGGTATCACAAAAGAATGGATCAAGAATATAATTTTTTGAAACCATGAGTAATATCCCCCAAATGATAATATATATATATATATATTTGAGGATAATCATGAAATATAAACCCTATTAGGGTAAATATAATTTAAAATTACATATTCAATGTGAGGAAAAATATTGATAATCTTTAAAAAAACATTTTTAACATTATCATTACAATTCATATTCAAAGGTTAAATTTCAAAATGCGATGTGAAATTATTTAATAATAATTTAATTAAAAAATGATCTCCATTAATGTATCAATGGAAATACATGATGATGATATTGGAGAAAATATGAGGGGAAGACAAAACATGAGAAAGTGAAACATACACCCTTTTTATTTTGAAAATACATTTACTCAAAACAAAAAATTGTAAAAGGAGTATCAAAAAATTGTTTTTTGTAAAATATATTCATATATGTTAAGGTATATAAATTACCTTAAATTAAAATATCATTGTGGTAGAACCTGATAATGGAATAAATAATTTCATAATGAAATAATAAAACTCTTAGAAATGAGACTTGAGTTATCCATTTTCCATACAAAAAACATACTTTTTGATGTAAGAAAAATCTAAAATTGGAATATTATGTGGTATAAATTATATTTATATAAATAATGTAATATAAAATAATATAATCAATTGGAAGAATGTATTTATCATTTAAGTCCAAAATGATGATCATAACTTAATTAAAGAAAAACGAGTTACCAAAAGCTTTATATCTAGAGTGACAATTGAATAAATAAAAAATTTGTAGAAAAGGAAATGCTTTATCATATAATTTACCTTTAATAATATAAATATTTGATAAATATAAACCCATAGTTAAATAATACACCATTAAAATTAAAAAATGGTGGATAACATAGACATGTCTCCAGCAATAAAAATTTGATACAAATAACCCTTGCGGTTTCTATAAATTTTTAATCAAAAATCATTGAATTATAGGGAAAAAAATCTTAAAATTACATGGATAATAGATAATTCCTGATATAATATCTCAAATAGGTAGTATATAATCCACATAAATGAATTAATTTTAATAATAAAAAACAGGTATCAAAGCGTGGAATTTGAGACAAAACCCCTTACCAAGATCATGATTAATTATGCACTATTACCTAAAACCATGAATAATTAAATTTCACTAAATAAATATGTACCCTGGTTCATTTTTCATTTCTATAATCAATTATAATCTTAATTTACTATTAGTCTAAAAATTCAAATATTATTTAGTTTTTTTCCTATTTTCAAAACCAGGTTTAAGTAATCCTTATCATTTTGTACGAGTTTCATAAAAGTTGTGTTATTATATAGGATTTTCTAAAATTACATAATTATTAGATAATATAAGGTAGTTAAATTGATGTTACAATATATTCTATAAATATATAATACTATTTCATGGTATCTTTTTTTATGATCCATGAGGATGAAATTGACAACAAGCATATTTCAGTGATTCTTAAGGAATTAAGGATGATTTATTAATTAATGTTGTAAATGTTGATATAATCATAAAAACCCAAAGAACATTATTTACATATTTATTTCAAATTATACCGTTAAATAAGTATTTATAGTCATCCATTATTCAAATTAATTTGATTTTTGGGTGAGTGGTTAAACTTACCAAAACATGAACCATTTATTACTAATGGATGAATATGAGGTAGCTTAGTTTTAATATCATTATACCATGACTATTAAGATCTTATTTAGTTTTTTTAGTGTGATATATTAATATTGGAAGGAATTATAAGGGAAATACATTTACATGAAAATAATATGTAATATTAATAAAATATATTCCTCTTAGAATAGAATTAATAATACAATGATTACTTATTCATAATATTATTTATAGAATTATTAATTCTTACATATAAATTAAAAATAATTAAATAAATATTGACCCATTCACAAAACCCATTTATAGAATCATCATTGTGAGGTGATAAAAAAAATGAAATGCATCAATCATGGAGGTGATAGTCTGCACATGCGCAAGAGAAACGTTTTTATTTTTTCAATAGAATGGGAGGAGAAAAGGTAATGGATATCATTTCAATATAAAAAAAATTAATTATATTATTTATATTGATATTATTAAATTTATTTTGTTTGAATGGTTATATAGGAGGTTGAATGTTAATGATGAATAATAAATGTTAAAGGGTTAGTAATACCTATGTTGGGAATTTGGATCTTGAGGAACATAGTTGAGTTAAGGGGATGCAAAAGATGTATATGCGCAATAGAACATGTATATTGGGAAAAGATTCATGGTAATTTTTAAGTATATGTTTTAAGGAGGTATAAATATTTAGAAACAAATGTCAGATAAGGTCTAAGGATGGAATGTTATGACAGTTACGTGGGTGAGTTTGAGAAATCGTAAGTGAGACATATAGGAATTAAAATTTGTCTTTTTTGAAAAATTTATTTTTAATCTTAAAGTGGTCTCATTACTGTTTAACAAAAATTTCAAATTAAATTAGTGTTTATTTATTTCAATATAATTTTAAACATAATATTAGATTATTTATTTAAAAATGCCATTTATTATTTAAATATAATATTAATAACAGTTTAATTTTAAAAAATAATAATTGGTTTAAAATGGTAACTAATATTTACCATAGTAACATAATTTTATCCCTAGAAATTAAATTAACCACATTACATAATTTGACCATGCTAATTAAAAATATACAAGTCATATAATTTGATTCAATTTCCTAAAGTGACAAACATTAATATTTATTTAAACATATAATTAAGGATTTTTTCATATTAAAATAAATTCTTTAAAATTATAAAAAATTATTTTTCTTGTTTATTATCAATTTATAATTATATTTATATCCACTAATTATTCATATAAAATATATTTGATCATCATTAATCACTAGTTTCTTGATATATAATTGTTTATTGCTGTAGAAAGTAGTATTTTCGAAAATACATTTTTATGTATCAAATGGCAGTATTAGTCATTTCAGTTATACTAAAAGAATTTAATTTCAATTTATAATAAAAAAAATTATACATTACATAATATTTAGTTTTATGTCAATAAAAAATTATCATAAATTTTTTTACTTTATGGTTTAGAATTTTAGATAATTAGGTCATTACCCTTACATATATGAATATTACATCACACGGAGGACACTTTCATTTACTATCAATTTTTTCAACAAAAAAATCATTTATGATATAAAAAGTTTCCTTCTCATGACATTTCATCCCAATTTTATTCTTAACCACATCCCTATAACATCCAAAAATAATATTATTCATTTATAAAGTAACCCTTTCCTAAAAATATTATTATTATTATTATTATTATTATTATTATTATTATGTTTTACAAAGAAGCACATATGTACATGTACTTTTCCTAAGAACTTTAAAAAAATGCATAAATATGTACTAGTTAAACTAGTGTTGGTAAAGGTACTAAACAATGAAGTTAATTAAATATGCTAAAATGAAATCCATAGTCTTAAAATCCACCAAAATTATTGTCTCAGCCATTATAATTGTAAAAAAGAGAGAAGTGTTGGGAAAATAATATACATTATCCAAGGATGTGTAAAATCCTTTATAAGTGAGGTAGTGAGTGAAAAATTGAGAATGAGGGTGTGTTAATAGATAAATAAGATTATGTTTCTTTATGAATAATTTCCAATATGGATGATATTAATTATAAACATTAGTCATGTAGAGAGTTGGACATTTTTATTATTGGTTACATAGTTGTATTTGAGTGGCCTTCGGGACTATTTAATGATATAATAAATACCATATTAATTTTGGATAATTTGAAAATATTATTTAAAAAATATTTTTCATGAAAAATGTATATTTTTAAAATAAAATGATATTCATTAAATAATCTTATAAATATCTTTTTAAATGTTTATATATTTTAAAAAATCCTTATGTAATTTTTTATAAATTCCATAATGATTATTACTCTATAAAAATTGGAAATTTTTAATAATATAGATTTTTATTTTAATATTAAAATTAAAATAGTTATAAAATAAATTTTTAAAAATGGAATCTATTTTTAGACTCATAGAATCAAAATTTTATTAGGATTATTTTTGTAATTTTCAGACAAAGCCGCCTTTTTGGTGAAAAAGTGAACTTTTTTTCATTATGAACACTATGAATTTATGACACAATTATTTTTTAATCCTGATTAAAATAAAAATGATACAATTTATTCAATAAAAATATCATTTAAAAACCATAAAAATGAATTTAAAAATATTAATTTTAATCTATTAATTCATGCTTCACATTTTGGAATAAAAAATTTTATTTTTGAGATAAATGTTATTTCTCTGATTTTTTACATTAAATAGGTTTGTTTAAAAGTGTTTTTCAGTTTGGGAAGGCTTGGGATGTCCACCCACTCTCAAACACTCATTATTAATCCATAAAATTTTATATAATTGATTTTAGTCACAATTGTTTTGATTATATAATAAATAACATATATTTTAATCCTTAAGACCACACTTCCTCAAGAATAAATGACTCTCATTCACTCATCACATTCTAAAATAAATCCTTTTAGAAATGTTTATCTATCAATATATCTTACAATATTCTCTCCATGGTGGTTCTGTGGTTCTATATAATTCTTTTCTAGCTTTAAAAAGCATCCTTCAAATGTAAGGGTTCCCTTAATTATCCTCTATCAATTTCTAGTTCATTACATTTTTTATTTAGACTTTTTAAAATTTATTTTCTTGTTATTCGATGCCTATTATTCCTTGGTATTTCATAAAATATCATATGTTTTAAATTTTTTTTATTCATACCCTCCCATTATGTCATTTTTAAAGTTGTTATAATATCATATCAATTAAACAATCCAAAATTTGTTAAAGAAAAACATTTGTGGTTTTCCAAGAAATGACATCCTTACCATGATATTAAAATTTTATGTGTCTTTAGTGGATTTTTACCTTTGGCTAATAACACACAAGAGATTTCACTATACGTTTTATTAATAATCACCCGGTGTACAATAATGGGCCTTGTTTCTCACCCCGTTTCATACTCCTAGAGGATTTTCTTTGTTTAATTCACATGCACTTTATGCGCTATATTAAAGGATCAGAATACGTGGATTGAAACTTTATAAAACTGATACCCATATTCCATGAATTTATCCTTAAATAATTCTTATTATCATTCCATAATTTTTTATACTTTTTTTCAATGTGAACAACATATTTTTCTTAAGGTGATTGTTGGATATTCCCTAATATACGCAAATTAATACATTAAAAGTGTTTATTTAAAACCCTCTTTGTAACCAATGAAAAAATTTGATTTTTTTCTCTATATTCCTCATAGTTTTTTTAATTATTAGACATATCAATGTTTTTATGTATACATTTTATAGTGGAATTATAAAATCTGTAGAGAATGATCCATCACTGCACTTGTCTTGATATATCATTAGTTCAATATAATCAAATCATTAATTACAATAACATTACATGTGGATAAAAATGAGTTCTTCTTATAATTGATGGGTATTCACCTTGATACCCATACATTGATTGACTAGTGAAATTATTAACTAAACTGTATAAATTTTTATCTATACAATGTAAATAACCCATAATTCATTATCGTGATTGATGGATATTTACCAAGATAATCATCAAATTTCTTCGGATACCTATTTAATTTCCAATGGTTTTATCCTTCCAGGATTATTTTATGTATTTTTTAATTATGTTTCACACGTGAATTAATATATATAAATGATGTTCCTTGATAATTATCTGATGAATTTCGTAATTATATAGATTTGATTGGATAGAATTTACTCCAAATTAATGATATAGTTTATCGGTTATATGTTTCTCTTAAGAGATATGAAAATTAGTTGGGTAGCTAACTTGAATATGAATGCCTGATGTTCTATGAAACCAATGCATTTTTCTTCTGATTTATATGACTTTCAAATCATTCCTTTAATCAATATTAAGATGACATGGCAGATGATTATTTTATTTTATAACTTTCTTTTCTTGAGTATATGTACATATGATCATGTTATGACCCTTTTCATCATGTTTAGGTAATTATATCATGACTCATGTTTTTACTATGATGTTATTTCATGTTCACCATTCATTTTTATCCATTAATAGGCTTTATAGATCACCTAGTTCTTATTTTTTCTCTTTCCGTGGAAACAAAAATGAAAGAGAATCATATAAGAAAATTACATATATGGATAATCATTATAAAAGAAATATTTATTGTACCATGTGTTTAGTTGTAAATGTACCAAGTTTAGAAATACACTAAATATTAGATCATTGGTGTTTTTTGTGATTTATGTTAAGTGTTAAAAATTATTCATGTTAACACCAAATTCATAAGTGCTACTCTGGGGTATCTCATTCTGTATTAGAGTAGTGTTTGTTTATTTTAGGAAATTTGGATTTAGAATATTTTGGTATAGATGCTTAAATAGATTACAATTTTCTATATATGTCTTGGTTATATTTAACTAGTATAACCACATAGAATTAACATATTATATGTGTTCGTAATGGTTCCTCTACATAAATAACATTTCTATGAAAATTTTGGTTTAATAAGTGTTATTAAATGATTAAAATTGTGAGGACATAATTTCTCTATGGGGTAATGAATCTAAAAACATAAACAAATATTATTTTTTAATAATGAAATTGTTTCCCTTAAAAAAATGTTTTTATTATGTTTATAATAGAATAACATTAAAAAATTTCTTCATTTCATAAGAACATTCAACATTATGTGTAATCATGGACTAATAAAACTCGGAATATTAAAGCGATATAAAAATTAAATAAAAATACATTCACTAAAAGGAACACTATGGGATTAATAATACAAAAAAAATATTTCTCCATCCTTATATATTTTAAAGAGAAATATAAGCATTAATAAAATGGTATACATTATTTACGGATGTGTAAGAACTTTATAAATTATATATTGAGTGACAAAGTGAGAATTAAGGTGTATTAATAGTGAAATATGATCATTTCCAATTATTATTCTCAACCAATATGGTTTATCAATAATAAAAAAAATTAGTCAATGAGATAATTGGTCATTATTATTATTGGTTATTTAGATGCATTATGGTGATCCTTTGGGTTATTTAATGATATAACCAAAATTGTATTAATTTTAGAGATTATAAAAATATTATATTAAAAATATGTTTTCTAATAAATATATAAGTTTTTAATAAAATTTATATTAATTAAATAATATTAAAAAGTATATTTTAAATTAAAATATATTTCTCTAATCCCGATATAATTGTTATAATGAACATAAATTTATCATGCTGTAAAGATTTTTAATTTTCAATAAATAATAAATTTTATTTAAAAGATAAATTATCATCTTTAGATATTTATTTTTATAAAATAATTTTCATTTTTCATCTCATAACATAATAGTTATCTTTGGATTATTTTTCATTACTTTGTTAAGAAAGTTGATTTTTTGGTAAAAAAGTGAAAATTTTTGCTTTATGATAACTAAAAATTTATGACATCAAAATTTCTTCATCATAATTAAAAAACATTAGAAAAATTTATTTAAAAAATTATTAATTAAATATAAATGAAAATTAATTTAAAAATATTAAATTTAATTTTGAAATTAATACATTATTTGTTTACCAAAAATTTGATTTTTGAGGTAAAAAATATTCCTGGTTTGTGTCCATTACATGGGATGGTTACAATGTGACATTTAGTTTAGGAATGATTTTTATGTCCTACCACTCACACTAACTCATTAATAAACAATATAAATAATTATGAATTTATTTCACCCATATGTTTTCTAGCTTATATAATAAAATATGTCATATTATATCCCTTAAAACAACCCCCCTTAAGTAAAAATACCCCCATTCACTCCTCAATTTCCACACCAAAACATTTGAGAAATCTTTGTCTCTAAATTTACCACTTTAAAGTAACTAATAGTTGGTACCACTTTTTTATGTCATCCTTATATAGATTTAAGAAGCATCATTCAAATGTTACTATTTCCTTAATTCACAACTTTCCTTTTCAAGTTCATTACTATTGTAATATTGTCTTTTTAAAATTTCATTACATATAATATCATGGTTATTACTCCATGTTTTTATCTTCAATTTTATATTTTTTAAGTTAAATTTTATTTATATCTTCTCAAATTATTCTTTTTCCTAAGCTGTTATAACTCGGTAGCCATAAAATAATCCAAAATTTACCATAGAAAAGTATGTGTGGTTTTCCCAGAATAAACATCCCTTTGTAGCTACTAAAGGCTGATGTGGCCCAATCATATTTGTACATACGTGTAATAAAACTAAAAAGGTAATGTTATGATTTGAATCAATTATCACCAGGTGCATGACAATTGGCATTGCTGCACAACTGGTTTGAGACTCCCAGAAGCTTTTTATTGGACAATTCAGATACACTTTCTGAGCTATAATAAATTATAAAAAAATATATATATTAATATTTATATAAAATTTATATACCTATTCCATGAATGTAAAAAAATCAGATATTTTTTTGATCCCTTCAATTATGTTACTATAATTTTCATTTTGAACGTCTTATAGTTTCTAAAGTTGATAGTTTAATTTAACCCAAATAACAGAATTAATAAATTTATGGTAATTAATTCCCATGTACTTTGCAACCAGTGATATTTTTCTCTATAATTATCTATCAATATTTATAATTCTCAGGTACTTTACAATTCTCCATGATTTCAATTTCTCTTTGAACACTTTAGTGAGGTAAATGTGATCTCTTTTAGGAATGACCCATCCTTATCTTTGTCTTTCCATATCATCATATATGCATAATTTTTTTTTCTAATACATTTCCCTTATAAAATTTTTTTATATTTATTATTTTAGAATTGTCTTCACCATGAAATGTTTCCATTGATGTACTAGTAAATTTATTGACTAAATATTATACCATTTATCTATATAGTGAAAATACCTTAGACATTTTTATATTGATGGATTTTTATTAACCTAGAAAGTTAGTAAATTTAATTAGATAGGTATTTAATTTCTAATGGGTTCATTATATTATTTTTGATGAATTAATTCATGTTTCCATTATTTTTCACACATGAATTAATAAATATGAATGGCATTTATTATAGTGCTCCAATGAATTGGGTAATGTGAAAGTTTTCACAAGATGTAAGTTACTCTGAAGAGACCATAGTGTTATGTTAACCATATGATATGATTGATTCTAATGGTTATAAGATAATCATAATAGGTATGGTGATTATCTTGATAGGTAATTCCATTATAAATATTTTATATTCCAATATACTGACACATTTTTTATGTTTTCCATGAATTTTTAACGGTTAATTTATTCAAAACTTATATAACATGGCTAATTATTAATGATTCTTATAACTATTTTCCAACTGATAATGTTCTTATATTATGCCTCTTTATTACATGTGATGTTCATTTATGGTCAGTTTTCATTATTTATGCATTACAAGGCTTCAAATATCCCCCTTTTCTTATGTTTCCCTATTCCACTAGGAATTGAAATAAAGGAGATATGGATGAGGGGATTAAATGTGTGTAGAATATTTTCACAAGAAATATTTATTATACTAGGTATTTACTTATAAGTATACATAGATCCAAAATAAACTAATCTTTTGATATTGGGATATTGTTGTAATTCTTGTGATGTATTAAAAATTGTGCAAGTTTGGCACCAGATTCGGATTTGTGGTTTATGGGTATCACATCCTTGTCCTTATTCATCCTTAATAACCTAGTAAAAACAAATCAAAATAATGTATATAAAAAAATGAATATTGAGGGATATAAAAAAGAATTAACTAATTCTATTATTTAAGGAATACTTATATGAAAATATCCTTTAAAAAAAATACTATTTTGGAAAATAAACATTTTCTAACCAAATAAATTGACTTTTCTACAAAAATAATTTCATAAAACATTTCCTATGAAATATTAAAGGGAAAAAAATAATACTCATTATGGTTCCTTTTCAATCATAAAAAACATATGAAAAAATATCAAAACATTTATACATTTCATCCATATAAATTAGTATATACATTCATTTAAACATAATCCCCTTTTCTTACATTGGTAAATAATAATATTTCTATCAAAATCCATTGCATAAATAGATCAATTATGTAGGTTACTTTTTACATAATTCTCATATCACTCTTAAAATTTTTCTTACATGTGGAATAAATAATATGGTGAACTTCCAACATAATTCTTACACTATTCATTAAATAGATATCACAAACCCATCTATAATTGGTTTATAATTGAGTCACATATCCCTAGTTCACAATGGTTATACCTATCCATATTTTATAAAGGAACTAATCATCATCAAAGATAATTCCCTAGAACAGTAACATAATCATATCATATAAAAGATTGAAATTATCTGCATTAAACTCACAGAAATAGCATTTTAATTCATAATAAATCATTTCTATATATTAAAATATTTTTCCATTTAATACCATTTTTCGAAATACACAAAAAACTCAAAAGATGAGATATATATAAAGAAAATAGAAACGTGCATAACAGATTCCAATCAAAAAACAATGGTTATGGTTGAACGAAAAAACCTTAATGTCATATAATTTATATTAGAACAATATTTTTTTTCTTTTGTAATGAAATTCAAAAAATTACCCATAAAATATTAAATATTTTTCGCTTCAAATAACCTTGAAACAATGTTAAAAGAAACATAAAATTCCATTTATAAATCATTTATGTCTATATAAATACATTTATAAAATAATATTATGAATATGTTCATGTAAAAACATATTTAGAAAATAAATCATTAAAACATTTAAAATGTGGTTTTTAATGTAAAGTGTCTCTTACCATGAGTCTAACTCATCACGTACATTTTTTATCTTCCTCTTATTCAGACAACCTATTAAGGTTTATAGTAAAATCATTTATAGGATGTTTTTTTTATCATGCCAAGGCATTTAGGACATGGGTAAGAATGTAAGAAATTTATTAGGGTAGGTATTTTCCAAGAAAAAAGTTCATTCAAGTATAAATAAAATAGGATAGGAGTTCACCTTTTACAAGTGTGGGGTAAAGCACTCTTGGAATTTTGTAAAATATTAAATCATTATAAATTATTTTTTCATTTAAAAAAGGGTCCAAACTGATAAAATAAAAATATAGGATGATTATGGCTTTGAATTTTCTTGTCAAAGAATTTTTGGTAAATTTTAGTTGATGTTTTTACCCTAATGTTTTGATTTTTACACCTCATTATCCTTTTTGGCACTTTCCATGGTATCAAGGTATTTTACAATCATTGAGTCAAGAAAGTACACAGAAGGAAAGGTTATCGATAAATAGGCAGTTGTTGATATTATAAACCATATCACATTTACATACTTAATGATTATATTTTTAAGAATTTATATAAATTAAGTGAACATTATTTATTATAAAATATCTTTAATTTCATTTTTTTGAAAAATTCATTTACTTTGACTATGAAAAAAATAGGACAACAAATAACTTCAAATGCAATAGTTTAACACATCTTTATTATGTAATATTTATCAATAAAATAAAAGTCAATAATTCATTCAAATTATATTATTTTTATTATTTTTAAAATAATTTATTTTCTTATTAATTGAATAAATATTGAGTCAGCATTTCAAAACAATTTTAAGAAAATACATCATCAAAAAAAATTAAAAATAATTTAACATGATGAAAAAAATATTAATCTTTTAAATTAACAAATATAATCAAATATATGTTGGCTTTATCCCTTTCATAAAATATTGTAGATATTAAATGAATGAAAGCGATATTTTTAACATTATATTTTACTTAAATATTATAAAGGTCAAAATTGATGTAATATTGCACCATATTTTAATATTTTCAAAACATGGATAAAAATGGATGAAAAAAACTCATCCAATAAGATAATGGAAACTGTTATTGTAAATTTTTAGTCCTTATCATTTTATATTTAACCTTAATTTCCTAGTTTACCATTTCAACGATAAAAAATATTTATTACAGTTACTATTCATAATGACAAAAAATGGCACATATTTAAAATATTTATACACCTAGAATCAAAATATGGAATATATTTTTTGAGATTTAATTATTAAATTTTTTATAATTGAATTTAAAATTAATCCCAAAAATTGTGATGAAAATATGTTTTTTAGATAAATTTTTTGGGAAGTGTAAAAATGTTTTTGTACCAAATTGAAGAATAAAGATCATTAAAAAGAAGATAATTAGACTATGATTAAAAAATAATTAAATTATATAACAATTCTAAAATATAATATTACTTCATAAATACTTTAGATGAAAATATAGTTTTCAATGAAAATCAGTGCTTTCATGATTCATTTAAAAATAAATCTCTTCAGAAAATTCTCAAAAATTCAACATTAGATAATTTTAACAAGATGAATTCCAAAATTAAATTCATTTATTTAAATTTAAATTCAATAGTTTTAGAAATACAGATTTTAAATAATAACATATAATACAAGAAAACCCGATTTGGTTAGAGATAAATCTTTTTCATTTTTCACTGGGTGAGATGCATTGATCCTTCTTGTTTATCAGGCTAATGCTCATCCTTGGTAGTATTTCAGATGGGGGAGACCGGTGCATGACCTCTCTGACATCGTCTTTCTATCTCCTTCCGCTCATCGTTCTTTTTCACTCTGCTTCCAGTCCTTGCTCAACCTCTTTCAACTTTATACGACTTCATTCTTCGATAATGGCACTCATGGATTCTCTTATGCTCGATTTCTCCTCCTGATCTCATTTTATCCTTCCCCATTACTTGATAAAGATATTCACTAGTGTAGATATTAGATTCCTCTCTCCACCCCTCATTCTCAATCACCCTATAATTCATACATCAATTTTCGGTATGTGAATTGGTGTTTCATATAGTATGGGTCAACGTCTATAATGGCATTCGATGTTCTCCCTCTCCACTGCCATTTCTATAAAATGAATCATGTTCAACCCCATTTTTGGATGGCCACGTTGTGGGATTAAGAACATCAGGGGATGGTGTTTTAGGGGGATATCAATGGTCTTATCTATTATTCTTCTTTGTCATTGGATTCCTCACCATGTCTGTTTAGTTCCTTTTTCTTTTGTTATTTGAATATCTTTTTTTGTTGAATTTTTCTTGTTTTTTGGTTTATTTTTAAACCATTATGTTTTTTATGATGGTTTTTGTTGTGTATTGTTTTTTTTGTTTTAGTTGATGTGCTGATGCAATAAGATGTGTGTGATGAAGACGTGGTGTCGAGGTGAGCGACCATTGATGATGGCCATGTTTTGGTTCAGATTCATCCAAAGGTATTTGTATGATATGTTGGTGATCAAGAAGGGTATTTTTGAGTAAGGTCATGGTTTTATGATGAGGATAAAGTTTCTACTCTAGGATGTGGAAGTTGGATCTTGGTGACATAAATAGTGTTTTGATAAAGATGAGGTTGAAGGTGTCATTAATGATGGTGCATCGAGGCTTTGTCCTGGTTCTGTTTTTTGGAAATATTTTTCTATATATCAGCTCTGTTGGTGTAAGGGTGACAATGGTTAAAACAATGGTGATCTCATTATTATGTTGGAAAGTGGTGTCACTTTAGATGGTGTGCATGATCAAGTCTCGATTTCCCCTCAGGTTTCATGTCTATGATTTTTTTCCTTTTCAACATTGGATTTTAAATATTTAACTTTGTTGATGTTTGAATCATACCTGGTGTTTTGGTTACCACTCAACCATAATATAAATTTTGTGAAAATAAAAAATGTTTTTTTAATCATTTTTTAGAATAAAATTATGCAGTATTATTATAATAATTATAAATCCTTAAAATATAATTAATGATTATTAATAATACGTGAAAATGATTTATCAAAACCTTGACTATTTTTTACATTATTCGCCCACTTTGGAAATTGACTCCAAATAAATTAATTCAATTATAATACATGTTGGGATATCTTTCCATCATAGAATTATTAGATACCCGTGTTGTTTCTTCAACCATATGGTTTTCCTCCAAACCATAACATAATGAATTATATTATTATATAACACTTTCTCTATATAGTTATAAATATATACTTCTTATTCCATAGAAGAATATTTGTCTTCAGATTGTACTAAATCATGTATCAAAAAATTTGATGAATCTAGATAATAATTTCATTACATTGAAACATGGAACAGATTATGTAGCTAGGATAACCTCGTATGTAAGACCACTCCGTATCCAACTACTCCATCTTTATCCAGGATTTCATATGTTTCAATGAACATGGAAAATATCTTCCCGTTTTTACAGAACATTATAAAACTTTTCAATGGAGATATTTTAAGAAAAACATGATCACCTACCTTGTAATAAATATATTTCCTCCAATTATGCACTAAATATTTCTGGCTAATTTGATCCAACTTCATATGTTTCAAAATAATCTTTAACTTCTTAAAAATTTCATCTAACAACTCTAATCCCATAATCATCACTTCCAAACATCATCTATAAAAGATAGAGTCTAACACCACTTTCCAAATAATGCATCATAGGATACTGTATTTTTATTATAATGAAAATTTGAATTATAAGAAAACGCAACTAATGAAAGATGGTGTTCAAAAATTCCCTGGTAAACCACTAACCAATCACGACACATGTCATTCTTTGCCTGAAATTTTACTGAGAATATTCATTAGATTTCGGATATAATTTTGTATAGAAATTTAATTTTTTACCCAGTGAATTATGAAATTATTTATATAAACTATATGTGAACCTAGAATCATATTCAAATATAATGGGGAGATTAACTAAATGTAACATGGTTATATCCTTGTGATGCAGTCAAGAAATTAGATCTATGGACATGTTATAGTGAATGGGAAGTAAAATTCCATTTTTATTTTATCGATCTAATATAACCTGAATTGCATTAATACATCATGATATATTTGTAAATACCACCATGAATCCCATGGATATTTATTCACATTTTTATTCCATCTCTAGAAAAGACTGGAAACCCCCTTCTGTAACTATCATTCTTCATTATCCTACTGATGAGGGAAATGTTTCATGGTTTTTTCAAAAATATCTCTTTTCATTTCATACCATTAGTAATCAATACTAGAAAAAGCACAATAAAAAATTTTAGACTTTATCAATGCTACTGAAAATCATTGATACTAGAAACATTTATCAGTGTCAAAATAATCAATGATAAAAGGTACCCTTTATCAACTATTTTTTAGTGCTCATAAATGGTTAACTTTATCAGTGCTTTTGTAGCACTGATAAAGGGTATATTTTTCATCTCTTTATTTGTAGTGATGATAACGGGTAACCTTTATCCATACATTTTCTAGCACTGATAACTATCTTGATCATGTGTTCCAGTCCCACATCCAAATAAAATATGTTTATCCACTTCTTCAGGTACGATTTTGTCACATCCAAAGATCTAATGTCTACTATAGGGATGGATTCCCATACACACTATCCACACACACCCATATGGGCCTATGGACCGGCACGTGGCTTGACCAAACCATTGCTTCTCACATGGTTTCGCCAAACCACAAACAAATAGTTATGTCCTACACTACCCATCCCACATGCCCCACTATTTAGCATTATAAATGGATCAACCCACCTACCCATGTTGGCCATTAAACCTATTTTTTATATATACTAATCAAAATAAATAAATAAATAATACAATTTTTTATAATTTTAAAAAATAGAAATAATAAAAAAACTAAATATTAAAATTGAATAAATTAAAGAAATAAAGAAAATCATTAATGAGATAATTATTAATAACTTCAATATATATTATAGATATTAATAATTAGTATATAGTAATTATTGATATATAAAATGAATAAATGGAAGTAAATACACATATAAAAATTACTAAATTACTAAATTAAAAAACATTAATAAAATTATCATTTAAATAAATATTAATAAAAATAAATAAACTTAATATAAAAATTTATAAAATATATGTATAAAAATATTATATTTTAAATATAGATATATAAGTGAATGAATAGTAAAAATTAAATAATAAAATTAAAATTGTATAAATTGAAAAATTATTAAAAAAACTTTTCATAAAACACTTATTAAATAAAATGAATAATAGTAATATATATATTAATTCTAAATATTAATAAATAATATATATTGAATATAAATATAGAAAATGAATATTATTTTATAATTGAAAACATATTGATGCCATTATTTTTTAATGGTTTTCATAAATAACTATTCATTAATATATTTAATATTTTTAATATAGAAATATATTCATAAATATTTCTCTGTATATATAAATACATATAATATTACCTAAAATGAGATTTATATAATACTATATATATATATATGAATACATTTAATAAGTCATATATTTATTGAAAATGGTTTACAATTTAAAATTAATATTCATTTACAATATTAACTAATTATACCGAGAAATGTCTATTTGATTTAATGTGATCTGATTTATAAATTTTATATAAATCACAAATTTGTTATATTCATTTCACACATACAAATACATAATTTACACAATTTTATATACAACACGCCCACACATAATATTTTTTAATTTATTCAATTTCTAATGTTCACATTGGAATTATATTTATCAATATAATATATTTAATATATATTATGTTCTTATTCAATAAATGTTATAATTTTTAATATTTTTATTCAATATATACTATTTATTACATGTTCATATTTTTTTAAAATTTATTAAAATTTATTATTTTTCGATAGGGCTATTTTTTTATTAGAGGGTGAAGGTGGCTCCAAGGTATCCTAGGATGATGTGGTAGCTAATGAAGAGGAGAACTGGTATGTGATGGGGCTGTTAAAGCCCCACTGATACCCTCACATGGTAGAACATTAGAAGCGGAAGCTAAACCAATGAACATAGGAAAAAATATTTTCAAGAATGAGGAGGGATTCAAAATGGTTTTCCCCTATCAATAAAAATAGAATGGGTAGCAATATGTAATAGTTTGAAATTATTCACATCACTGTACCTCCCTAGGTAGGTAGGATGTTTCATTGTAGGTCTAGTTAGATCTGAATGATGGTGATTCTTTAGAGGTTGTTTTTTATAGGGAATAGGATAGGGGTTCTTTAGGATCTTATGTTTTATAGAAAGGATAGCCATGAAACTCATTGTGGGTTGTCATCTGAGAAGATTTCACTGGATGAATCTGAAATGCATAAGGATTTATACCTTCTAAAAGGTGGCAGAAAAAGGAAGAAGGTTGATGCTAGGATGTCCTCTTCACTATAGAATACGTAATCAAAATAGGGAGGGGGATCCGTTTCTAATACTATGACCTCTTTGAAATAGTTTGGAGCTTTATTTTTTGGTTAAGCATCCAGTAGTCAATCAAACTAAGAAGTAAAGTGCTCTGCAAACTGAGCACTCAATTGTTTCTTCCCCATGCCGGAGTGTTGATCGTTTTGAGATTGTGTGGAGGAATTATCCATCCCACATCACTAAATTAAATAAAAATTACTATATTGACTTTATTAGTGTATCTAATGGATATTGTGCTACGACACAAGAAAAAAATTCAAATAGCATAACACTAGAGGATCAGGAAGGTGATAGGCCAATTACATGCATTAGTAAAGAAGTTAAAATGCTAATTATTGTAAAATGATGTGTCTTTCTCATCAATGAAGCTCGAAGTATTTGTCATCAATGACTATATATATGTGTAGAGGTTATTAGCCATTATCTTTGAGAGCAGACTCTGATCTAATCCTGAAATGAAGTTTTGAGATTTATCTTGGAATTTTAGGATATGCATCACTCTAGATGATTCATCTATATAGTCATGGTATGATGAATATGTTGTGGCTCAAAGGATCAGGACTTAGTTTCATGGTCGACACCTGAATGGAAGATGATGGTATCTGAGGAATTTAGGTTCTAGATGATATGTTTCCTATTTCTTTGTTTTGGGCATCATCTATCCTATCGACTTTCCTTATTCCAACTTTATACCTTTTCATTTTGGTAACAAATATTTCAGTTAGAGATATTGTTCCTCCAAATCCATGGATTATCTATTTGAGTAACATGTTTGTAATTCTATCCAGTTTTAATATTTATTAATATATATTTATTCATTAACATTTAATGTTTTTGATATTTATGCAATTTATATAATTAATATGTATTCATTTTCATTATTGAATATGTAAATATTGATTTGAACATTTTTAAAATCATCTTTAAAAATAATAAAAGTTATTCATTTTTCACATTATTTTTTCTTATAATTATTTATTATAAAAATAAATTATACATATTATATAATGTCACTATTTAATTTAACCTCTATCTAAATTATATATATATATAGTCACTAATTTTATAAAAACAAATATTTATTTAAATAATGAATCCTATATTAGAAAAAATACACTTAGAATTTATGTAATTATAATTCCAAGACCCTAGTTACCCAGAGTCGTTGCATTATTACATAACATTGGAATGATCACAAAAGATAAAGTCTTGAAATACCGATTAGTTTAGTAGCCTTGGAATTACTAGATACATTCATAAAGTTTAAATTACATCATAAAATAAAAACTACAACAGTATAGTCTCCATAGTCCACACTCTTATCCCCTCATACTATCCCTGGAGGTCATTCATAAAATACTTCTTCACATCGTGGGAAAAATAAAACATAGAAAGGGGTGAGCTCAAATCCCCAATAAGGATAACAATATAGCGGAAACATTCATAAAAAAGAATAAAAATTTAAGGCAATGTATAACTAAAACAAAAGCCTTTTAAACATGAACTTTAGCATAATATGGCAAGGATAAAATGAAATAATTCCATTTACTTACTCACATGGATATTCTACTAGTCGAATAATCACATGCAATATCAATAAACACTCTCATAATGATGGAATTCATAAATCCAGACTATCATAACCACATATTCATGGCCCCGTGCCAAGACTACAAATAAGATTTTGTCAAGGCCTTGTGCCAAGACACTAGTTTGTCTCATGAGATCTACCAATGCATCAAGGAACTATATAGGGCTCCACCCGTCACTTACTAAGTCCAATTCATTCCTCATATGAAAATTTTGAAACATAACATAAAAATTCGTATTAAAACTAGCATACGAAATGTCAATACTTTATCCCCAAACCACAAATTGTATAAAAATAGCACATCCATAGTCAAAAATTACTCATTCAATACAATATAGAAGATTGTATTGTAATAGATTAACCTCAATTGAGAATAATTAAGGATATTTACATAGATGAAAATAATCTTCAAAATTGTTTGAGATAAGTATCCCCTTTTTTTGAAATCATTGAAAAGTATCACTATTTGTTAAGCATCCATTTAAAATAGATTTTTAAATCAAAGTTTTCCATAAAAGTTTGAAACTTTTAAAAGGAATTTTGATTTTATGACTTTAATGTCCATATAAATAAATCCCTAAACCCATTTTTAAAATAGGGAAATTAATGAGAACAATTTATAATAATAAATCTTTAAAACATTTTAAAATGATATTTTAGTTAGAGTTCCTAACCAAAAGAGAGACACTTGAATAAATATAATTGAGGTAATAAAAACATTTTAATATCATGAGAATATAGGGATTCATGATATACTATGTCAAAGTACATTATATACAACATATAAAAGTGATTTGGTGTATAACAATAAAGGACTCTCAATGGAATGTAAATTGAGATGAAATCTCTCATAAAGGCCATATCCGTAGGTTAAGGATAAATCAACAACATATTTATGTGTGAAAAATATAAATACACTCAATAAGATTGTATATTCAGTGTAAAACAATAAAAGTACATTCACATATATTCTTGTAAAAACAACACCAATGAATTTGATGTTTAACTCAACAAATCGAGATTGAGTAAAAATTACTCTTATCAAGTTCATACCGATGACTTGAGAATTTATCAATGGAGTGATTATGTGTATCATAAGTATATCCACAGAAAGGGGAGTGGAAATTATGATATAATCAAATGAATAGTGATTCCACACATAATCTTGGAGTAAAATAATCAATGAAGTGTGCGTAAAGCCGAATGAGTAGACATTGAAATTTCAAATTCCCTTATCGATTTGGTAAGTTACAAGACATACACCCATGAAATAAGTATCATATAATGATTTTGTAAATATCAATAAATTAAAGTATATTAAACAATAAATACAATCATGGTAAATACACACACCACATGCAATAAATAACTGATGAACAATGGAAATCTCAAGGAATTAAATGTGAGATAAGAAACCCCTTACTCTGTAATTTTTACTTGGTTGAGGGTAGTTTAACCACATATATAATGTTGAAATTTTTTTTATTGAATTATACAAGAATAATATACATTAATATGATATCATATATGATCTTTTAACATTGATTTGTTAATAATATCTTAGTATTATCGCCGTTTCGGGTGTTAACAGATTTGTTTTCCTTTATATTATTTGTTATGCGAGCCATATTTATTATGGATGGGATGTATCTTATTCATATCCAGAATTATATCATTTCTCTAAACAGTATTTTTAATCATAAAATGAAATTTATTCTTGAATGGATATGATGGGGAATGAATCTCATCGCGTTCGTGGAGACGGTAATCCGTACGTACCCACGAGCGACAATATCATTCTTTTGATATTAAAATAATATATAATTGGATATTATATCATATATAAATAATAAATATCATGTTATATTTATTATTTAAATTAATTACACATCATTATTATACGCATCCAAATATTAATATTTTGAATAACAATTACACCACAACGTAGAGACGGTAAGCCGTACGTATGCATGTATGGTGACATGTCATTCAAAGGATGGATATAATAATGAATATTATTGCACCAAAATTATAATAAAATAACAGTATATATATGTTATTGGATTTATTATTTTATAATGGGAATAACAAAGAAAGAAGAAGTTGAAGAAGAAATGAACTTGAAAGTGGGTGGTGAAAACATTACCTCTTAATATGGTTCTTCTGTTTGATTTGATCAAAAGGGATACATACGATGATTTTCTGATCAAAATAAGTCCTCTAGGTTGATGTTATGGAAGTTGAGAGAGTATTAGGGCTGGTTTTGTCCGAGCCAAACGGCTTTTAAGGTATGAATTAGAGAGAAGGGGGAGTGCCCTTTTATAAGAGGGGTGAGGGGCAGCTTTGGAAAATCTAGAAATATTATTTTATAATAAATTCCCAATGGGTTTATAATGGCTCAAAAGTGGATTATATAAAATTTTAGGTGGGTATGGGTCGAAAACCACTCAACCAATAGGTTTTATAGTGGTTTGGATCACTATATTAACCTTATCGTTTAGTTTTAACTCTTAGTTAATTAGTTTGACATTACCATGTCACTTTGTATTTTTATATTATATAGTTAATAAAATTATATTATACATCCAGAAGACCCCCAAGTGGTCCATTAATGATACAACTATCATGATATAAGACTTTTGGATGATCCTTAGATTTTTAGTAATTTAATATCAATTAATAATATTATATTTGTTTTAAAAACTCATTTATGTCAATTTTGACACTATTCAATAATTGATTTTTGTTAAAGTCATAAAAAGTTTATTAATTCGTACCAAATTCCTTTAAGCAATACTATAATTTCATATTAACCAATAAAATTCATTGATGTCATAAAAAGTTTCAAATTATATTTATTTTCACATTTATAATACCAATTATTTGATTTTTCCATTAATAAATAAAATACTGCATCATTATTGTGTCATAAATAATATTAATTATTAAACATCTAAAAATAAAAAATAAAATTCCATTATATAGGAAATATTTTTATCTTTCTAATGAATATTTATAGTTGAAAATCCATCATATATTACTCTATGTAATAATTGTTTTTCAAAAAGATAAATGCTTATGTCATTTTTGTATTTACTTTAACTTAATTAATATAATGTGTCATTATCACTTACAAGTGGATCCATGGGGTCCCAAAATCGACCCAAAGATGCCCATGGTCGGACACGTATCGAAAAATAAGGTTAGAACATGTTTTAGGGTAAATTTATATTATTATAATATTATTTGTTTACCCTTATTTACCAGATTTACCCTTTAACCATGGTAAATAAAATATTTACCGAAGTAATTATTCAAAATTTCTAAAAATAAGAGTTACCTATTTACACAATTTTTACATCCTAATTCTAAATATTGAATCCATTTTTCTAAATTTAAAACACAGAAGTGGCAGAAAATAATTTAAAATTTATTCCCTCTGTCAAAACAAAAAGCATGTTTTTAGAAAATAATAACTATCAAAAAATTGACACTTGTTTATGTCCAGTTTAAATGTGAAATTATGTCCAATTACCAAAATTGTATTGAATGATAAAAATATATTATAAATATACTTTAACACCACTAAAATTCATAATTTATCACTATTAATTATTTTGATTAAAAAAGTTGTTTTTAATTAAAATTTAGTGATTATCACTATTTATCAAAAATTGAATATTTTCAAAAAAATACCAAAATTTCACCCTAAGCTAATTTTGATATTCTGAATCCAAAAATGAAGTTCATTTTGAAAGATAAAATGTATAAAATTTCAAAAAGTGAGTATTACTATTCCTAACGGCTAGTTTGATTTGTTGTGGTGTGTGTTAGAACTCGAAGTTGTGTACAACACACGCTACTGTATTATTCAAAGAGAAGCATACCGCGGAAGCTTGGGGTGTTACATTATCCCCTCATTCAATAAATTGGGTCCTCGAAATTTTTAAAATTTGGCGTGGGAATATAATGTAAAGTCCCACATCGGGAAAAGAGCCATTAAAACTATCACTTTAAAAGAAAGAAACAGAAGTAAAAAAGGTATCCCAAGATAACCTATACTAGGATTCTATGTAGATAAACGTGGATATGGATGAGAAACTAAGTGTCATGTTCTGATACAGGGTGATGGAAAACATAATCAGGAGAAATCTAATAATAATAAAACCACAAACTTGTGATGGTACAAATGGTCATTAGTTTCCCTATAGGAAAATTAAATGGACAACATTTTTTTTGTTTTAAGTTACATTACATAACGATGAGGAATTAATTTCTTATATTGACTATGAACATAAAGATATTTACATAATTTTTGAGTAATGTTTCATTCTTTAATAAATTCCTACTAATAACTTATTTTAAACGATGAGTTTTCCAGAAGACTTGGTCACCCTGGAAGAGATAGAATAAACTTCTTATAGAATAACATGATCCATGAAGGATAAACTATATATTTACCTTGTCTTTAGTTATTAATCAAAAAAATGTTAGTATAAGATTTGATGATCCCCCAAAAGAATATTCCATTAGAGAATGAAATAATAATCTTAATTTATAAAATTAAACCAACAATAACCCAAAGATAAATAAATAACATTCAATAAACAATTGTCCTTAAAGTCCTTCAATATAATCCAAGCTAATATTGAATCCCAAAACATAGAAGAATTAGGTTATGCAGTCTTCCATGTTAAATTGTATCTCCAAATGACATCAACTACTCTTAAAGTCACATACTTAAATGTAATTAACCTAATAAAATATTCTCTATTATAGGATAATCATTTCCATAAATAACCCAAATCACTATAAATCCACAATAAAAACATATATGAAAATCCACTATTACTCCTCAAATGAAATCCCATAGTATTTTATTTTCCATGGGTATATAGTGTTCCCAACATGGTGAACATCTTCCAAAATAACATTTATCACTTAATCACCAAATCATTTTCCTATACTAATGGTATTCACTTGATAAGACATAATATCCAAAATCAACTTATTATTGATCAATAAAATCATTTAACTAATAATAATTAGTCACACTAACCAGGGACTTCACGTAGACTAGTGGTAGGTGATAAATCCCAATCACACTTTGGTTGTGAGTTCAATTCCCACTGCTTTGTCCAATGTGATGGGTTGTCACACGGTCTGCGTGTTGTACTTTTTCAAAAACTATATTTTATAGCATTACCAAAATGAGATATGTTCCTCAAAATAACATAACATAGTTTTAACCATAAATTTTATCCCATACCTTGCATTTTCATCCCAAAATATAATAACTTGCAATTGCCTCAAACGCAATGATCATATAAAACCAAATGGTTATTTATAACTATATGCATAAGGGAAAAGATAATACTTCCTCAAATATCATTCCCACATGGTAAACTATGGGGTTACAAATACAAGAGAAAAATTCCAATGTAATCCCATAAATAAGGAGCATTAATACTTTTAAACATTTCTCTATCCATTTATTTCCACATAGCTTATTATTTGACCAAGAAAATATCCTATAGAATAGTGCATTCACTCAGGTAATGGCCAGGTCCCCTAAATTTACGGAAAATGACTGTAAATTCATTCTTGGGACTATTTTTATTTTCTTCCATAGAACTCTTCATTTTACCTCGACAATTCTTCCCTTTATGTCATTCTTTCCCGCATGTAAAGAATTTCTTTGTTCCGTTGAGACACTTTCCTGGGTGTCTCCTTCCACATTTCTTGCATAATGGAAATTTATGATTCTTTTCTCCATGTTCTCCACTACTGGAGCTCTTATCATTCATCAGATTTCTCTTCTTTTTTGAGTCCGGGAGTTGGTTAATATATATGTTATTGATTATATTTTTGGAAAACTGATTTGGCATGAACACAATATCTTTTACGCCTATCAATATCCCATTTTTTTCTCATTTCCACCACTATTCGCACCTTGTACATCATTCTCAAAGTTACTATGTCTTCCTTGGACTCCAGTCGTTGAATAAAACCAGAAAGCATTGTTTGATAAAGTGTAGTTAGAAAATAATTTAAAGAATATCATGTCACCATATTCTCAATTTGAAACACATTATGATTAATAAAGCTCATTTACTATCATAATACTTCAAATCAATTTGTAATGAAAATTTAAATTTTCCTAAGCATATCCCCAGATAGTGTCGTAAACAAGAGTGCAGCAAGGCCCGTTGTCATGCACCAGTTCCCATTTGAGTCTAGCTCAAAGTGGTGTTTTCAGGTTTTACCCCTAGGTACATCTGTGCCAGATTCACCTATACCTGCTCGTATCCAGACAGGGATGTATTGGTCGAAAAACTCACAAAATCTCTACAATACTAAAATTCTAGAATGTTCTTCTATACTAATCCACAAAGTCTATCTTAGGTTTATGTGCTCTAATCAGAGTTTATCTAAATCTAGCATCTGAGGTTTATACTAAACATCCTCGGATAACAACTATAATGCCCCGACCCTAGTTACCCAGAGTCGGTGCATTATTACATAACATTGGCATGATCTCAAAAGATCAAGTCTCGAAAGACCGATTAGTTTAGTAGCCTTGGAATAACTAGATAAATTCATAAAGTTAACATTACAAAATAAAATGAAAACCACAACAATATAGTCTCCATAGTCCACACTCATTTCCCCTCATTCTATCCCTGTAGGTCATTAATAAAATACTTCTTCACATCCTAGGAAAAATAAAACATAGAAAGGGGTGAGCTCAAATGCCCAGTAAGGATAACAATATAGTGGAAACTTTTAGAAATAAGAATAAACATTTAAGGCAATGTATAACTAAAAAAAAGCCTTTTAAACATGAACTTGAGCATAATATGGAAAATTTAAAATGAAATAATTCCATTTACTTATTCACATGGATATTCTAATAGTTTAACAATCACATACAATTTCAATAACCACTCTCATAATGATGGAATGCATAATTATAGACTATCATAACAACATATTCATGGCCTCGTGCCAAGACTACAAATTAGATTTTGTCAATGCCTTGTTCTAAGACACTAGTTTGTCTCATGAGACCTACCGATGCATCGAGGAGCAATAGCTGGCTCAACCCGTCACTTACTATGTCCAATGCATTCCTCATATGAAATGTTTGAAACATAACATAAACATTCGTATTATAACTAGCATACGAAATGTCAATACTTTATCCACAAACCATGAATGGTATAAAAATAGTTCATCCACGGTAAAACATAAATCATTCAATACAATATAGAAGAATGTATTGTAATAGATTAACCTCAATCGAGAATAATTAAGGATATTGACATAGATGAAAATAATCATCAGAACTGTTTGAGATAAGTATCTCCCTTTTTTTAAAATCATTCAGAAGTATCACTATTTGTCAAGAAGCCATTTAAAATATATTATTGAATCAACGTTTCCCATACCACTTTGAAACTTTTAAAAGAAATTTTTATTTTAAGACTTTAATGTCTATATAAATAAATCCCTAAACCCATTTTTAAAACATGGACATTAATGAGAAAGATTTAGAATAATGAATCTTTAAAACATTTTAAAATGACATTTTAGTTAGAGTTCCTAACCAAAAGAGAGACACTTGAATACAAATAAATGAGGTAATAAAAACTTTTTAATATCATGAAAATATAGGGATTCATGATATACTATGTCATGGTACATTATATACACCATAAAAAAGTGATTTGGTGTATAACAATAAAGGAGTCTCAATGGAATGTAAATTGAGATGAAATCTCTCATAAAGGCCATATCCTTAGGTTAAGGATAAATCAATGACATAATTATGTGTGAAAAATATAAATAAAATCAATAATATTGGATATTAAGTGTAAAACAATCAAAGGACATTCCCACATATTCTTGTAAAAACCACACCAATGAATTGGATGTTTAACTCAACAAATCAAGATTGAGTAAAAATTACTCTTATCAGGTTCATACCGATGACTTGAGAATTTATCAATGGAGTTATTATGTGTATAAAAAGTATATCCAAAGAAAGGGGAGTGTAAATTATGACATAGTCAAACAAATAGTGATTCCACACATAATCTTGCAGTAAAATAATCAATGAAGTGTGCGTAAAGCCGAATGAGTGGAAATTGAAATTTTAAATTCCCTTATCGATTTGGTAACTTAAAAAACATACAACGATGAAATAAAAATCATATAATGATTATGTAAATATAAATAAATTAAATTATATTACACAATGAATACAATCATGGGCAGTACACACACCAGATGCAATAAATAAGTGGTGAACAATGGAAATCTCACGGAATTAAAAGTGAGATAAGAAACCCCTTACTTTGTACTTTTTCCATGATCAAGGGTAGGTTAACCTCCTGTATAATGGTGAAATAATTTTTATTGAATTATAAAATAATAATATACCTTAATATGATAACATATATGATCATTTAACATTGATTTGTTAATAATATCTTAGTATTATCATCGTTTGGGGTGTTAATAGATTCATTTTCCTTTATCTTATTTGTTATGTGAGCCATATTTGTTATAGATGGGATGTATCTTATTCTTATATAGAATGATATCATGCCTCTAAAAATTATTTTTAATAATCAAATGAAATTTAGTCTTGAATGGATATGATGGGGATGAATCTCATCGCGTTCGTGGAGACGTTAATCCGTACGTACCCACGAACGACAATATCATTCTTTTTACGTTAAAATAATATAGAATTAGATATCATATCATATATACAGAATAAATATAATTTTATATTTATTATTTACATGAATTACACATCATTATTATAAGCATCCAAAAAATAATATTTTGAATACCAATTACACAAGGACGTGGTGACGACAAGCCGTACGTACACATGTATGGTAACATGTCATTCAAAGGATGGATATAATACGGAATATGGTTGCACCATATTTATAATAATATCACAGTATATATAATATAATGGATTTAATATTTTATAATGGAAATAACAAATAAAGAAGAAGTTGAAGAAGAAATTAACTCGAAAGAGGGTGGTGAAAACATTACCTCTTAATCAAGTTCTTCCATTTGATTTGATCAAAAGGGATCCTTAGGATAGATTTATGATCCAACTAAGGCCTCTAGATCGATGTGAGGGAAGTTGAGAGAGTATTTGGGCAGGGTTTGTCTGAGCCAAAAGGCTTTGAAGGTATGAATTATAGAGAATGGGGAGTTCTCTTTTATAAGAGGGGTGATGGGTACCTTTGGAAAAGCTAGAAATATTATTTTATAATAAATTCCAAATCGGTTTTCAATGGCTCCAATGTGGATTATTTAATGGTTAAGGTGGGTATGGGTTTAAAAACACTCAGCAAATAGGTTTTATAGTGGTTTTGATCACTATATTAACCTTATCTTTTAGTTTTAACTCTTAGTTAATTTGTTTGACATTTTCCATGTCACTTTGTATTTTTATATTATATAGTTAATAAAATTACTATATACATCCAAAAGACCCCCTAGTGGTCTATTAATGATAAACCTATGATGATATATGTTTTCTGGATGAACCATAGATTTTTAGAAATTTAATATCAATTAATAATATTATATGTTTTTTAAACCTCATTTATGTCAATTTTGACACTATTCAATAATTTATTTTTGATAAACTCTTAAAAACTTTTTTAATTAGAAAAAAATTCCTTTAATAAATTATATAATGTCATATTAACAAATAAAATTCATGGATGTCATCAAAACATTCAAATTATATTTATTTTAACATTTATAATACCAATTTTTTGATTCTTTCATTAATAAGGAAAATACTGCATCATTATTGTGTCAATCATATTATTAATTTTTAAATGTCTAAAAATAATAAATAGAATACCATTATGTAGGAAATATTTTTAGCTTTCTAATTAATATATATTGTTGAAAATCCAAAATATATTACCCTATGTAAAAATTGTTTTTCTAAAAGATATATGACTATGTCATTTTTGTATTTACTTTAACTTAATTAATATAATGGGTCATTATCTGTTACAAGTGGATCCATGGGGTCCTAAAATCGACCCAAATATGCCCAATGTTGGACATGTATCCACAAATAAGGTTAGGACACGTTTTAGGGTAAATTTATATTATTATAATATTATTTGTTTACCCTTATTTACCGGATTTACCCTTTAACCATGGTAAATAAAATATTTACCGAAGTAATTATTCAAAATGTCTAAAAATAAGAGTTACCTATTTACACAATTTATACATACTGATTCTAAATATGTAAGCCATTTTTAAAAATTCAATACACATAAGTTGTAGTAATTAATTTAAAATTAATTCCTGCTGTCAAAACAAAAAGCGTGTTTTTAAGAAATAACAACTATCAAAAGATTGACACTTGTTTATGTCCGGTTTAAATGTGAAATTATGTCCAATGACCAAAATTGTATTAAATGGTTAAAATATATTCTCAATATACTTTAGAACCACTAAAATTCATAATTTATCACTATTAAGTATTTTGATTTAAAAGTTTTATTTATTAAAATTTAGTGATTTTCACTATTCATCAAAAATTGGATGTTTTCAGAAAAACACAAAAAATTTACCCTAAGTTAATTTCGATATTATGAATCTAAAAATGAAGACTATTTTAAAAGATAAAATGTATAATATTTCAAAAAGTGGGTATTACTATTCATCACGGCTAGTTTGATTGGTTGTGGTGTGTGTTAGAACTCGAAGTTGCGTACATCACACGCTACTGTATTATTGAAAGAGAAGCGTACCCTAGAAGCTTGGGGTGTTACAGTAATTTACAAAAATTTTAATATTAATTTTTTTAGTATGATAATATATTTAATGTATTTAATTGGAAAATTTTATTTGTTAATTTTTATTATTATTGAAATTTTTTAATTTATTCATTTTTAATATTTTTTATTTTTAGGAATTTAATCATTTTCTAATATATATTTATACATATATATAAACTATTATTTAATATTTTCCAAATGTATTCCACTACATTTCAATATATAATCATGTTATATTATTTATACAATTTCTATAATTAATAAAATTTGTCCATTTTTTCGGCAATTTTAATGTGTACATGTTTTTAATTATTTTATTTCACTAATTTTTTAAATTATATAATTTATGATCATATATTCATTAATAATTTAAATAATTTTTTTAGAAATTAATATTTATAAATTAATGTATTTATAAATGTATATTTACTATATTATAAAATATTATATTTATATTCTAAGTTAATATATTTTTTAAGTATTTATATGTTTATAAATAAAAAATTATATAATTAAATAGTCATAAAATTATGATAAATATTTTTAAATAATGAATATATTTACATTAATTTTATTTAATTTCATATTTATTATATATATATAATTATATAAATATATTTAACGATATAAATATACTGATAGTTATAAAATTTAAAAAATTTATTTAAATAATTAATATATTTACTATATTTATATTCCCATTTATATATAATTATTAAATATATATATAATTTTATTAATATATAATGATATATATATATATAATTATAATTATAAATAATTAATTATAAATAATTAATTATAAATATATTTAAAAAATATATAAACATATTTATAAGTGTATATTTATTATATTTATAAAAAAAAATTAATTATAATTATAAATATATAAGTATAATTGTTTTCAAATGAATTTATACAATTACAAATAAATAATTTTCTTTTTAATTAGTTATAAAATTATAATAAATTTATTTAAATAATGAATATATTTAGTATATTTATAGCTATATTTACATTTTTTATGAAATATATAAATATATATATATATAATTTTCAAAATATATATGTTGTTAAAAATATATTTATAATTATATTAAAATATATATAAATATATTTATTTTTAATTATAATTATAAATCTGTATCGACACCAATCAAGTGTTGATGAAATAAATATCTATCAGCCCTAAATTCTTAGTGTTGATATTGAGGTCTTTTATTAGCACTTATTATTTTAGACCAGATAAAACCCCTCTTTATTAGTGTAGTTTTTAAAGCACTGATAAAACCCTCCCCAGTCTTTTAAAAAGAACCCTAACAATATTGATTTCGTTATGTCACCCATGATCTTGTAGTATTTCATCTTTTCGACTGCTCCCCTCGATCTTCCCTTAGAGGAATCCCCTCTCAAATCTATGGTATGTTGTTTTTTCTCCTCCCCTGTCATTGATTGATTTTAAAGTAGGGAATATCATTATATTAAGGATACCAAATAGCCAAATTTTCTGCCTTTTCTCATATACTGATTCAGGATCTCCATTAAAAGAATATAATTCAAATTCTCCAAACCTCTCGATGTTCTGGTTCTCTATATGTAATGAATTCTCTTTATTACTAACTATATCATCATGTTGGTTGTTTAATTTTTAAAATAAACACACCCACCAGACCCATCCATTTCTGTGAATGGCACCACTATTGAGGGGACCTATCATCATTTGGTTAATGGGGTGGCCTAGCAGTATTCAATAAGGGTTTCCATGGGTTTTCCCCAATTTCATTAATGAGATCCACCAACATCCATGAATAATTTGATATGATTTTTTATGAAAAAGAGTAGCGGTGGTATTGAATCTTGCACACTACATCCCTCTGCACATTTTGTTTTTATTTTTTCATAGTTACCAATGGTGGTTAAGTCATCATGTAAATAAAAATAAACATTAATTCCCAGATCCCACTAGGTGGAAGAAATTATTGTCCATTGTCTTCTGAAATCCTCCACATTGTTATTATATAGGGGAACTATGGTTTGATTCCCCGTGATATTATATAATGGATTATTTTTCTTACATCTTTCTTGTACCACAGCCAACATCCACATCTTTTACCACTCTCTCCAAAATAATAGGCACATACACCATAATTTATGTACATGGTGTTGCGCCACACTATAGTTATCTGACAATTTACCCATATACATCTGTGGACTACTATCATAAATGATACTCTTAATGGTATGAAACACACCTTTTTATCTATGTTCAACTTCAATGATTGTTATATAATGTTAGTTCTTGGTTTTGGATCTTTATTTTATTGTATATGGAAAATATTATAGTATAATGTGTTTGAAAATTTCATAAGATCTCATTCATCCTAAAATCTCAAAGGCCTTAATTTTTTATTAATTATCTATAACCTAATTTTAAAGGTTGTGGCGTATCCTTTTTACATTATTTAATGAAACAGAGGCATAAGGCTTTAGAAAGTAGCCATTTATTCCCTTAGACCAGACACCTAATAGAAGACCCCACCTGGCTGATTCATAATTTTTTTCCCAAAGCTCCTACCAGCAATGCCCTCAGAAAATAATCCCCTTGCATGACTGTATGGGTTATAGTACTAATGAAAAATTCATACCATCTCATTCACCCAAGTCTGATAGCATTGTGGATGGTGGTTTATCTTTGTTCTGACCCATTTGGGAACACATCTGAATATATAAACCTAAATTTTTATTTGAATCTTCTATTTTCCGTCGAACATCCCCTACATCGCCTTCCTCTATCAGCCACTATCATCGCTCATCCTAGGAGTCCAGTCACCATCACACCCATCTGATAACCACCCACATTTCCCCCATCGAGCAGCTTCTATACTTTCCATGAACTAGGGTCATCATCTCATCATTTCACTCCAACCAACACTGAATAACATTGTCGTTTGCCTCACATCATCCTGCAACAGTGGTCACCATTCGCTGATGTCATCACACCCCAAACATTTCTAGACCCATCAAATCATTCCACCTTAGTGCCCCATTGATCCATCAGAGATATTGTACCCTCACATGACATGTTGCTACATGTCCCATAAATCCCCAAATATTGAGGCTTTTATGGATGAAACCCTGGTTGAGGCAAAGAGGTTATCATTTCATAGTGGTGTCTTCCTAGTTAATTACATTTTCCCCCAACTGAACTCCATCTTGTCATTGTATATATAGATGTAATGGTTTTTTTAATTTCCATTATTTTCCCCATATTTTATTCACAATACTCATTCTATAATAATTTGGATAATCTATATTCTACTGGTTGAGGTGTCTGGTGTTATCTGTGATGGATAGTAAGAGTGGTACACATTGGCCTTATTGAGCGAGCCACACTAGTAGATCTAAGCATGGAATGTGCAGTATTAATAGTGGTGGTTCCCCCATCACTGAATATTAGATAATAAATATTTTTTCTCTTGAAATTATTTGTGGTTTTATTATTTATCATATTAATTCATTATATACCAACTATTATTATTTAGTTCTTTCCTTAATGGTTAACATTGATAAAACAAATGATTGAAACACTTATTGATTTATTTTGATATGTTTTCTTTATTTATTCAATGGTATTCATTGTAATTGATTGATTAATTAATTAATATATAAAATGATTTATCTAAATGGATAGGTTTAGTGAATAATGTTATAATTTTTTTTAAAAAAGATTATGTTTAAAATTTTAAATTAATGTGTTTTCCAAAAAAAATTATGAAATGAGATTATCAATATTTACAATAAAATGAAAAATTGTTATGATTACTTTGAAATTTTGTGATATCAATGAAATTATTTTTCACATTATTATGATATTTTTATGATAGATTTTTTTGAAATTTTATTTGAAATAAAAATATTATGTTTTAGTTTTTTAGAATTTTTAAATGTGATAAGTTTGGGTTAAATTTGTATATATATATATATATGTGATTTTGGAAGAATATTAAATTTCTGTATAAAGGGTACTTAAATTATTTATTAAATGATTCTTATTGTGGAATGAAATGTTTTAAATAATGTGTTGAAGTTGGTTGTTTCTTGGGTCACGTTAAAAATTATATTTTTAAATTGAGGCATAATAAGTATTATTTAATAAAGTATCACTTGCATATATTAAATTTATTAATATTCTCTAATATACAAAATTTTTTATCTAATGAGATATTTGAATTCTTTTTTAAGTTTAAAAAATTTAAATTTACATCTTCATTTATTTTTTGGTATGTTTTATTTGGAATAAAAGTGGTTTTATGGTTTTGAAGTTGAAAATTTATATTTTTTTCTTTATTTTGAACTGTTTTCTTAGAAATAAATGAGTATCCATATATTTTATTTAGATTTAGGTTTTAAAAATATTGTTGTGTTGAAAATATAATGATATATTAAAATAAAGGATTTTGATCTCTTTTGATATATAGATCCCCCTTGAATATCATTGTCTGTTTTTAAAATTCCAAAATGCTTTGAACAATGTGGACACAAGCGATCTTATTTGTCCTTGATCTACCTCACTGATTCGCCACCCAATCTCTCTTTCCAAGATCCATTTTGGATCACCCTCTCACTCACATTAATTTCTATTTTCACTCATTAATCATTATTTCCCACTCTGATTTTATTGATCTCCTAGTTGTGCACCCAAAAAACATTGTCCAATTATCATGTAAGGTTGTGACTACAAATAAAATGCCGGCAATGTTTTTGCAGTGCACAAATGGTAATAAACTCCAAGATTAATGTATCCCTCCAGCTTCCCCAGATTAAAATCAATCAATTCTACCCATTTTCTTACAAGTATCCCTCCTACTCTCATGGATTAAATCAATAATGTCTTTTTAAACCATGTAATTACCATGTGTATTTTATCCTTAGTGACCATTAGTGTATAATCTTTTTATATTGTTTTATTACTAGGATACCAAAAAATAATGACATATGGTTTCATTATAGACTCAATTTTCATTTGATATTAGATGAAATTTTATTTCAACATTCATTGATCAATGGGGTCTTATTATTTATGTTTTAGTGATTTTATTATCTTTTTGATATCCTTATCAATATTTTATGAATTAATTTTATATTTAAATGTTACAAATAATATTTTTTTGTTGAATCATATATTTTTATTTCACATTCAATTAATTATAATTGAACTAGAATATGCATATTTTTTATATAAAATTTATTTATTTTCAACATAGAATCCATGTGCACAACATTATTATTATTTTGATCAATTTTTTATCACTGGGAATGCTTTTATAGTCACCCATAAAAATGTATAATAGAAAACACATTTATCTCAAACACATACATGATTCGAAGATAGTTTAATAATTTTATAATGTTTATTCTAATATCCCCTAACCATACATGTTGTTTACATTTTATTATGAACAATTATAATCTTTTGGATATACCAATGAAGGTTCTGACTACTAGATGGGGGAGATAGATTATAGTGATCTGTGTCATTATTAAATAGGAAGAAGATATTTTTTTGAATGTCAATAATGTAAAATCTATGCTAAATAATTTTTTTAGAATGTATATTAATGGAATGTATTTTTAGTGTTTTAAAGAAAAATTAATAGATTTTTTTGATATTCTAGGACATGTGAAATATACCTAATATTGATAACTTTTCAATTTTTTAAATAGGGGGTCCATTATTGGGTTATAGTAAAAACAAATTCTTTTTATTCCTATAATACATGATGAGAATAATCTATAAAAAAAGAGATTAGCATGGAATTCAACTTCACTTCTTCCATCAATAACAGTTTCAACCGTTTGTTTCATGAAATTCTAGGCACCATGATCATTTTTGGAAATTTGGTGATTATAAGACCTTGAATATTCCAAGGAAAGGTATTTTTACAGAAATTTTGAAATATGACTCACAATTAAATGACATGTAATAAAAATAATTTCTAATGGAATTATTCCATCAAATAATTAATAAAAATTGTTTACCAATATATTTATTACCAAATTTTTGTCCCACATAGTATCAAATCGAGAACATGGACCAACAAACACATTTTTAACCCATGTTTTTTATTTTCATATAACCTTTTGTAAATTTATAACTTTTCAATAATCATATCCAATACATTAAAATTTAGGATTCCCATTTTTATAATTATATGTAACTTTCATATTTAATTATGAATATCTTATGTGTATTTATTTATTTAATGTAAAAAATGAATATTTTATGAATTTGATAGGATGAATATGAATAAAAAATCAATTCATACTAACTATATAACAAATGAGTATAACGATGGAGATAAATAGTTCATCGTGTTTTTAATTGATCATGCACACAACCCTTATTAAGTTCTTTTTCCATGTTTATGTTTTTTAATTCATGAAAAATTAGTCTAGAATAGTTAGAACAACATTTTATTTTCAAATAATATATCATATATTTAAATATTGAACTGAACATGGGGAAAAATAATTTTCACATCGATTGGGATGATGATGCAGTTTAAGGATTATATGATATGAATACTAGTGTAAATGATAATGGATATCATATGGAAGAAGTAAAAATGGAAATTGATGATGATATTTTTTATTGTAAAATATTTTTTGTGAAGTTAAATAGATGTGATTAGAGACCATTTTATATTGGTTGTACTAAATACACTACATTTTCAATTGTATTGAAGTTATATAATTTGAATACTAACTATTGATGGAGAAACACCAACTCTACAGAGCTACTTTTTCTCTATAATGATATGATACCAGAATAAAATGATCCTCCTTATCAATCATTTGAATAAAAAATGATGATACATTTAATAAAAATTATCTTTAATAACATACATGTTTTTTTAAATGATTTTTTATTTTTTCAAAAGGGTAACGAATCACTCGTAAAATTTCTTAAGTATGGTGTGAATGTATATAAGAAATATGAATCAGGTCCTTCAAAATATTTAGTGTAATTTCCTATATTTCTAAAGATTATAACACTATATGGATTTCAAGAAACCAAAAGATAATTGGCATGGCACCCAGATACAATAATCAGATATGAGAACCTATATTATTTATAATACTCTCCTTAGTTGATGAAAATTGATTATGAGTATCCTAAATTTTAAAATGATCTATTAAAATTATATCTTATGTTTTCTACATGTAGAATAAATCCTTTTGGTGTATAAAGTGGTAATCATGGTACATGGATAGTTTTTTGGTAAATTATACTTTTTTCTAGGTTAGATATGGTGAAAAAATACATTATGTTATCTCATCTTATATCTAGAAAAAAACACAATAATGATATTTATGTCTATTTGGATCTATTGATTAAAGATATGAAATTGATGAAGGATATAGGTTTTACAATGTATAATGCCCACAAAATTGAAGAATTCATGTTGAGGGACTTTTTGAATGGATGATAAATTACATTCATACTTATTGATATTTGTTAAGATGTATAATTAATGGAATGTTGGGTTATCCCATTTTTGAAGAATGCACACACTCAGTTTCATTGAAACATTTCATGAACACTATGTTTTTAGAACATCATAAATTTTTTCCATGATTTATTAAATAATGACCCTGAATGAAAACATTCTACTGGAATACCGAACATGGAACAACACCATCTCTAGGAATGGGTGTTCAACTATTAAATAATGTAAAGAAATATTGACATTATTTTTGGTGAGCTATTTTTTAAAAACCATATGAAATTAGGATGGAAAAATATATCAATTTTCTACGAACTCAGTATTGTATTTTTTTGAACATAAAATGTTTTCATGATGTCATGCATGTAGAAAAAAATGTATTCGATAGTGTTATTTTCATGTTACTAAATGCTCCAAAAAAATAATATGACATCAAGGCTAGGTTATGCATGATGAGAATGGGTATTAGAGAAGAGTTGGAAATAATGATGGTTAAAATATATACATTTATTCCACTAATAGCTCACACTCTATCAAGACAATAAAATTTTCAATTTATTATTTTCTTTAATGGTGTGAGAGTTCCATTTGTGTATTAATCAAATATCAATAATATCATGTCAATGTATAATTTTATTTTATAGGGGCTAAAATCATCTGACATTCATGTTTTGAAACAAAAAATTATTTACATTGCTATATATTGAATTATTCATAAAAATGTATGAAATGCATTAACTAGATTGTGCTACTTTTTCAAAGCTATGTAGAGTAAAATTATAGACTCATGAACTAGAAAATCCTGAATAATAAGTTCAAAGTCATGCATGTCAATTAGAGATGTTCTCCCCACCATCTTTCTTTGATATTATGTTCCATCTCATGGATCACTTTGTTATATTTGTTTAACTATGTGGTTCAGTCCATTGAAGATGGATGTACCCCATTGAAAGGAATATGATGATTTTGAAACGGTACATCATGAATCAATGTTAGAAAAAAAAATTGTTGAAGAATGATATATTATTAAATATTCTATTTAATTTTTTATGGATTACCTATCTGATGTCGATATCATATGTCCCCCAAAGTCTCTTCAAAGAGGGTTCCTTATAAGAGAATAGATTTACTTAAGATATGTGGTTATAATTTATATCATAGAGTTGAAGAAATATCACATTTACATTATACATAATATTGAGGATTTTGATCCATATGGTTAATCCCACAAATAAATTCTTTTAAATTTGACTCCATCGAGGACTAAAAAATAGATATCAAGTACACATAATAAAAATTATATAGGATGGTTTTGAGATCATATTAATTAGATGTTATCTGAAATTCCAAATTCAATTTTTTATTGAATTCGATGGTTAGTGAATGGAGAAAATGAAAATGTTATGTCATACACTTTTTTTTCTAATTATTAGTTATATATTCTATACAAAACAACATTGTGACCGCAGTATGATACAAAAAATTTGAGTTATTCTTGTGGAGTAAATGATACACATATCACATTATAAGGATACAAATCCAATTTATATGAATATATCATATTTGAGAATCATTGAATAGATTTACGAGTAAGATTATAAAACATTTCAAGTGTTGATATTCCATTGAAAATGGGTTGATAACAGAAGTGTAGTGAAATTATATAAAATGGTATTCATGAATGTGAATTTAAGTGTAGAAATGTAAAAGGATGAAACAATCATAATAGAATCAAAATAAGTACATGTATTTTATCTCTCAGAATCAATAAACAATAATTGGCCAATTATCCTTCTGGAAACAAAAACAAATGTAAGGTTAGATGAAAATTCAATCGAGGATGACCATTTCAATGGAAGATAAAAATCATTTCATAGTGATCCAAATGTATACAATGTATTGTAAATTATAGGTTACCAAAAAGAGGATATTTGGATTCATAATAGAAGAGAAAAATACATTCAACCATTAAATAAAACAAAGTGTGTTCAGTGAGAATGCAATACTTTTTTTAATGTATTATTATTTTCATCACAAAATTATGTGATCTCTGCTATCATTATATAATATAAATTTAATATTTGATTACTCACACATACAATGGATTCATTACAAGATGATGTTTCTAATATAAGTGAAGAACCAAAATTTAATACTGAATCTATAAAATTATTAGGTGATCAACACCATGTTAATGAAAAATAAAACATGTATGTAGCATCAATGTATTGATTAAATTACCAAGGAAAGAAGTAAGGGTATACAATTTGAGTTTGGATGAAATCAAAGTGGCCTACCTATTGATCCTAATAATTCAATGTTCATTAGTTATGTTAGAGTCATAATGAAGATGAATGTGTAGATAGATATAGATTTGAGGCACCATGTCCAGCCTATAACTAAGGAAACCCATTGGGAAGATATTTTGTTAATTATATAATATAGTTAATTTATTTTATGAAAAATTATATAATGAAACACTAATTTAATTTTCCTTATTTTTTATAGAGTTCAATTATTTTAGTTAATTTCTGAAAAAATATGTCATAATGGATGCTAGAAAATACCATAGAGGTTTGTAGACTTTTTTACCACATTAGAGATATTGAGGAGAATGTAAATCACCACCCACCAATTACTTATACACGCAATATAAATAAGGAATCATGTAATTATTTCATTAGTCTTTGCAATGAGTAATCATTTCAGGTGAATTGTATTCAATGACATATTAATTTAAATTATTTATGTAATACAATTTGATTCAGAATTATTAATTTATGAAATAGAATAAGATCTCTGAAAATAAAAAAAATTCATCAAAACCAATTTACCCCCATCGAAAAGAAAATATGGGGTACGCTTCACTACAGAAGAAAATTTTATGTATTTTAAAGAAATAATAAAATTTTTATGTTATATGAAATAGCATATGTTCCTTTTTTTATATGTATATTGTTGAATCAAAATATCTTCCACTTTCATCCCAGGTCATGTACTATTTAAGGATGCTCACGTAAATAAGTATAGTAAACTAGATGATGAAAACATGAAATAAGAATGGGAAACATGTGTAAGTATGGAATAATAGTAATTTTTATTATTTATAAAAGTATTATATAAAAATATGTATTTATGTTCATATTTTTTTTATATATTCTAGACACAATATTAGGTATCAACCATACCAAAATGAAAACTACTTTTCAGTAGATTTTAAGAGGCTAAAACAATATGGCCGCATTAGAGGTGTAGGTTTCACAGTATCACATCGAACATATTTTGGGAGGAAAATGCTGAAAGTAGATAAATATCAGATTTTGAAATAATTTTAGGCACAAATAAAAACTATTCAAGATATTATTATCTATTCTGGTTTGGTAGACCCATATATGTCAAAAGATCAAAGAAAACTTGTAGTGGAACAAAGATCAACACCTGAACAACTAAAACATCCCACTATATTCGAGTATATTCCTTCACATCTACTACATATCATACCCAATATAATTGATTTATTAATTACTCTTTCTCTTAAATGTGAATTAAAAAAATTATGGTAACATTATATTACTAAATTTTAGATGGTGATGTTGTGTGAGATTTCAATCTATTGATATCTACACTACACCTTAATGTGAGGGGTATGGTTCATAATATATTGGAAAAAATGATGCACAAAAAATAACTCCCAAAATAACACATCAGATGGGGATTGATTTTGCTAAAGAGCTGAGAATTGAGTTTATTATTCCACTTGATGATCTAGATATTAAAATAGTCAATGATGTTATTATAACTTTAGATGTATTTCCATATAATCTTATAAAGATACATGAGGTATGTCTTTAACAAAAAAATCAATGAAAAAACTATAATATTTGATTAAAAATCTCTACTGTTAGGAATAATATTGTTGTTGGATGAAATGATAGGGAAACATAAGGTGGAACCAAGTCAATCTAGTGAACCGACCTAGAACAAAACTTCCTAGGAGTAACTTCTCCTAACCAGTTCCACTAAACATCTATTATCATTACAGCATCATGAAAATACCATATTAAAATATAGAGATATATCATAAATACCATATAAAGAAGAGACATTTGGACAATTCATTACATACATCATTAGTATTAAGAGTTTAAATGAGATTCTAAGTTTGAATGGTTGGGAGTCTCAGCTGTGAATACATACATAAGGTATATTTTCATTTATGTTAATAACTATTCATATTTTTTTAAGAATTTTTATTAATAATATATAATGGAAAATACCTAAAAAATATGGTTTGGATTCATTAATCCCAATATCATTTCTACAAATGAAATTTCATTGGAGTTGAAAGTAACTGATAAGAAAAAATATGTGCTAAATATGGTCTTCTAAAAGAAAATAATAGATAATGGAAAAATTTTAGGGCTACAATACAGGGGTAAAATTATGTAATCTAATCATATAAAATATATTAATGTTTAATAATTTACATTTTTTTATTAGAATGAATTGGATTATAATCATATTCAATTTGGATATCCCAAATATTAATTTTCTATCAATAAATATTTGATAAATAATGGTATGAAGTTGAAGAAAAAAAATAAGAAGCCAAAAGATTACTTCAAATGGAAATAGATTAAATTATATATATAAATATTTAACTATCAAACCATATTTCAAAATAATTTACTTATTTTTTTTTAATATTTCTACAGTGTATGAGGTGAGATAACAACAACAATAGTGTCTATTATGGTTGAAAATTTATATTAGATACGATATACCATCAACATTCTGGAATCCTTGAATAAGTAATTTTTAAAGGTTATTAAAATTTACTTAAAGATATTTATTAATCAATTTTTTGTCTATATTTTCTTAGTATAATGAAGAATTCCAACAATATACATACACAAAAGAAGAATTAATTTTTTTAGAGATTACTGGTTAGCATAAAAGTTTTCATAATTTATTATGACATATAATTTAGGTAATTAACTACTATATTTGGGATCTAGTACAGGCTATAAACTAAGAGATATTGGTGGGATATAAATCATTAGTATCAAAATGATTTCATATATTTTTTGATATGTTTTTCATGGATAAGTATATTGGATAAACTGATTTTTTTTAGAAATTAATGGACATACAACATGGTGTCATAATATATATAGACATCATGAATATCTGGGAATTATTTTTCAAAATTTAAAAATTACTTAAAAAAACATATCACATGATTAAAACCAAGAAAAAAATTTATATTTTTTTGAAACATTAGGAAAAATATCCATAATTCACATTTTTTGTGTTGTAAATGGAGGCACATCAAACCAACATCTTATGTGGTTAGTAATACTCAATGTTCTTGTCTTCAATACAATAGTGTCATTTTATTTAAAAACAAGAATCATGTATCAAAAACTAATAAAATGAGATATAACTATTTTTAAATATTAGAAAAATGATCCATATTATATTTTTTGGGTAATAATAAACCAAATGTAAATATTACACCTTATGGGATCAGTGTGACTTTATGTTTGTGTTTTCAATATAAAAGTACCATTTTATTTTAAAATATTTTTAAAATGATCATAACCCAAAAATATTTTTTTTTATTTTTTTCAAACTTTTATAAAATTATACCTAATTAATTTTTGATATGTAGTAATATATTTTACACCAATATGACACACAATGTGGTCGATATGACTAAAAGTGTATGTTCTTAATATAAAACACTCATTTTTTTAAACTGAATCACAGAGAAAAAACCAATAAAAAATTTTATATTGTTATAAAGAATTAGTATAATGGTCTATAACTAATTTACGGCCAATAGGAATTGACTACACATTAATATCACACTCAGTGTGGTCGTTATGACTCAATGTGCATGTTATCAATAAAAAAGAGTCATTTAAATTTAAAAAACAGAGTAAATAACCAAAATAAAGTGAACATGAACATCTTTTTATCAAATATTATTAAAATGGTCCATAGTTCTTTTCTTATTTGTAGGAATTTACCTAGCATCAATATAACACATTTTGTGGTCAGTATTACTCGATGTTTGTGTTTTCAATAGAAAAGTGTCATTTGAGTTTAAAATAGACGTCATATATCTAATATTAATAAAAATTGATCAGGTTGTTTTAAATTATTATGATAGTGATATATAATGCATTATTTACATTTTGTAATTTAACAAACATCAATTTGACATATGATGTAGTAATTATGACTAAAAATTCATGTTTTTGATTCAAAAGTTCCATTTTATTTTAAAACACCCATCAAATATCTAAAACCCTTATAAATCGATTGGATTGTTTTCTAAGTTTCAAAAAATGTTCCACAATTCATTTTTAATGTGTGTGAATTTACCTCACATCAATCCAACCCATGATGTGGTTCATGTGACTCGATGTAGGTGTTTTCAAAACAAAAGTTCCATTTTTGATTAAAACACACATCAAATTACCTAATATTAGAAAAAGAGCACATATTATCTTCAAACAATAAGAAAAATGATCCATACTTTACTTTTCATGTATACGAATTTACCGTAAATAAATCTAACACCTGATGTGGCAATATGACTCAAAGTATGTGTTTTCAAAATAAAGGTGTTATTTTGGTTTAAAACATATGTCACTAACCATTACTCAGACACAATGCATAGATTATTTTTAAACATTTAGAAAATGACCCATAAATCATTTTTTTAAAATATAAATTGAACTAATGTATATCCAATAGCTGATGAGGTCAGTATAACTCCAATTATGAGTTTCTTATTTTAAAGTGCTATTTCATTTTAAAATGCATGTCACAGATCAAAATAAGGAAGTAAAGCTAAAATGTTTTTCTAACATTATGAAATAGATCCACAATTAGTTTTTATGTGTATGAATTAAAAAAACACCAATCTGACATATAGTGTGGCTGATATGGATCAAATTACATGTTGTTAACATAAAACATTCATTTTAGTTTAAAACACATCACATAGAGAATAAAAAAAATTGAGTTTAGACTATTTGAGAAATATAGTAAAATGGCACGCAATTGATTTGGAACTTTAGAAACTGAACACATGTATATCTGACAACTGATGTGTTCAGTATGACACAATTTTTTTTTTCAATTAAAACTTGATGGTTTACATTAAAATTCTCATCAAATAGCCTAAACTGAGAAAACAATTTTATTTTATTTTCAAAATTTTGTAAAATGGTCTATAATTCATTTTTCACATATAAGAATGGACCTCACAATAATCCAACACTCGATGTGGTCTATATGACATTAATTGTGTGTTTTTAATGAAAAATGTGTCATTTTAATTTAAAACACACATCAAATATCCAAATCCATGAAAAAAAATCTCATATTGATTTCAATCATTTGGAAAATGATCTATAATTCATTTTTAAACACACAACATGATTGATATGAAAAAAAGTGTGTGTCTTCATTATAAATGTGTCCTTTTAATTTAAAACACACATCATTATCCACAAATAAGAAAATGAAATTAGGTTATTATCAAACATTAAGAAACTGATCCATAATTCTTTTTTGACTTATAGAAATTCACTACATGTCAATATGACAGATAATGTGGTAGGTAATACATGAAGTGTGTGTTTTCAAGAAATAAGTTTAATTCTAGTTTAAAATGTGTATCACTTTTCCAAAACTGATAAAACCAGCTTAGATGGTTTTATCATAATTTTATCTACAATTATATAATTAATTTCAACAGCATTTTCATCTTATATTTAGTTAATTTTCACAAAGATAATACTTTAAGATTAAATTTTTTTGTGTGATATTTGAAGGATTTTTTTCCAAAAAAGACTTCTTGACTTATATCCCATTCATTTTGAGTTTTTATCACCACATATACGATCCAATTCAAGAGCATAATATTTTGAGATAAAAATAAATTGTTTAATATGTACGGATCAACCGTAACTCAATATGATACACAGTGTTCCGGGTATAAAAAAGGGTATGTTTTTAGTTTAATATTGACACTTTTTATTTAATTGATTTATTTATATAATTACTAACATAAGAAATTTTTTAATACATATATGAATTATTTTTCTTCAGATATGGTGGTTTGATGGGGAATTTCTTGACTAGGGGTTAGGGAAAAATATAAAGGAACATAGTTACTTATTATGGGTTATGATAATTTGTACATACACATGTAATTATAAAGACTAATGTTTGAAATGTCTATGATATAGTTCTTTTTTATTTTATTTTTGTTTAAATTTTATTTCAATTGAATTATATATTTGTATGGTATTCTTGTTTTTTTTTGCTATTGATTTCACTCTTATAGTGTGACATAATTTTAATAGAATGATGTGGAAAAATTCCACTTTATCAGCACTATAAAAGCACAGATAAAATATAATTGTATAAGAATTAAATAAATATAATTATAAAGGGTTTCTTTTATCAGGTCTTAAGGAATTAGTGATTAAGTATTCCATTTGTTATTGTTTTTTAGCACTAAATAAATGTTCATTTATCATCTCTTTTCTACTACTAATAATGGATTTTTTCGTTTAATCAAGATCTGATTCTCATTTATTTTTTACGCTTACAACGTCCTATTTTAGATCTAATTTTGTCTTTATTTATTGTAGAAAATACTCTTAAAGGTCACTTTATGTATTAGTAAAACCCTAATGAATGAATAAAATGTGAACTATGAGATTTACTAATAAAAATTCTTTAACTAGGAAGAACAAAGGACACACAATCTTACTCAAAATCTAATAACACCTTTTTTATCAATATTAATCTCAGGAAACATACCGTTCTTACTAGATTCATATTTTTCTTGTAAAACATAATCATCCTTCTATTCATATTTAATTATTTATTACAGAGATAATTTTACTAACACCTGAAACAAAATAGAGGAAGTTTCAACATGAATAATTTCTAAGCCAAAATTTAAAAAATCATTAAATAAAGGGTTATATACTAAATTTAACATGGTTACGATATAATTATTAATAAAAATCAAAGAACTGAAAACTTTGTTATACATTCAAGGATGGCATGTAATCATACATCCCTAATACTTAATTAGTTCAAGTCATCTTCTCTACTTCATGTTTGACTCTTTTGGAGTGAATATATACTTAATATTTTATGATCAATATATATTTCAAAGTTTACTCCATATAAATAATTCCACCAAATTTTAATTGAAAAAAACTATAATATCATTCAAGATCATGTGTATGATAATTTAATTCATTATTTTTCAAATAACATAAATCATAATCCATTACCAAGTCATTATTCATCAAAAAAAACTCCCTTTAATGAAGCATCACTATAATTTACACATCCACTATTTCTATAGGTCTAGGGAAAACTGTAACATTTAATATTGTTTTTAGTTCATGAAAATATTCATTAAATTCATTTATACATATGAATTTAACTCCTTTTCAAGTTAACATAATCAGTGGGCTAAAAACTGGGTAATGTTTTCAATGAACCACCCATAGTAACCCATTAATGCAATAAAACTATAAATTTAAATGAAAATTTTAATTTTTGATGATTTACCAACAAATTTATTTTTAACAAGGTAAATAGTAATTGCATCTTAAGAAACAATATACCCTAGGAATGAAAATTGTTTCAAGAAAAAATCAGATATACAATATTTTTGATATAGTTTGTTTTCATTTATGGTTTGAATAAAGAAATCCTTAGGATTCATTGATGATACTCATGAATTTTTGAATATATCAATATATATTTAACAAAAAAACAAAAAAATGTTTATATAGTCATGTAAGACTCTATTTATAAGATCTATGAATACATATAGTCCATTAAATAACCCATAGGTCAAAAAAACACAACTCCTGACGACTATATAATGTCTAAAATTTTATTCATAAAATATCTTCATCATTCAACTTCAACTGATGTTAACCAAACCTGATATTAATCTTAAAAATAAATTGTGCACCTTAGAGAAGATCAGATAAATCATTGATACAAGGCAAAGGATACTAGTTCTTAAAAGTGATGTTATTCATGTCCCTATAATCAATGATAATTATCATTAAACCAAATTTTTTTTCAGAAAGAAAATCATGATCACCCCACAGTGATGTTCTCGGATGAGTGAATCCCTTATTTAGAAACACTTTCAATTAATTTTTCAACTCTAATAGTTATACGTAACCCATTCGATATGGTGGTTTGAAATAGTCTTATTATCAGGAACTAAGTCAACATTAAATACAACCTCTTGATATAGAAAATAACATCAATAAACATAACGAAATACATCCATTTATTAATTTAACATTGATACTTCACTAATCTATAAAACATTATCTATTCATCTGTATGAACTAGGTAACATTCAATTTCTTCCTTAATAAATCTCTCTTCTTCTTTGTAGGTTCTCAATGGTATTAAATCATTGAATAAAACATTCATGACATTGAAATATATCTTAGAATCATAAACTAAAACACATTTCATTCACAAAATATTATCAAACTCTTCTATTAAAATTTCGATAAAATTTTTATCAAATAACATCCCATTAATAATGATATAATCATTTCTATAAATATTGGTTGATTTAATGTTTTATTCGGTCTTTTTCACTAAAAGTTAAATATTCTTTTCATGAGGTGATTTTCCCATTTTACAAGAAAATTTCACAAAAATGATGAAATATTAATATTAAGAGTCATGTAAGAATTTTAAAAAATTCTAAAAAAATAACATACATGTCACCACATCATTACATGACCCAACATCAACCATAGTAGTAGAAAATAATTTTCCACCCGTTTTTACATTCGATCTTAATGATTTTTACCCTGGGTAACTAACATTTGAAACAAGTTAGCATAATTTCCCAACTATTTTCAATGAAAACAACTAATTTTATATATATTTAAATTGTTCTTAGAAGTACTAAGATACTTTTCATTGAAATCAATATATATTCACAAACTTACCACATCATAAGAACTTTACATATTTTTTAAGACTTTCCCCACAGTTATTTTTATAACACATATTAGAAACTTGAATGTTGACTTTCATACAGTTGAATTTATTTGATTAATTAATACCCATTCTCAATAATCTATATGATTTCTTACATATTTATCTAGAGGGTTGTAAGTGTCAAAAAATACATCTTAACATTATCAGAAAACCAAAAAATTATCATAACTTTTAAATTCATGGGTGACCAAAGATCTTTATAAACTTCATTTAAATTCTAAGTAAGATCTCTTAATTTTACTATCAATGTCTGGAATAAAATATGGTATTTACCAGGAAGATCTTGTAAAATTTTATTCTTATGCTGATACTGATTCATTTACTATTTTTCTTATATCTACAAATTATTTATAGATCCTGAGTCTAGAAACCAAAATAAATATAAATAAATTAAAATATTCTTAAAACTGTCACATTTCATGGAATAATGTTCATAATTCCCATTGTTTTTATTAACCAAAACCACCATAAATTAGCTTCACCATCAAAATTATAAATTGAAAGGGGTTTGTTTTGAAATTAACAACACCCATGACATGAAATACCATTTTCCATATCATTGATTTATCCTTCTACAAAAACTAGATTTAAAGTTCTACTAAAATCTAAAGGGTTTTATGTCATGAAACTATGAACTGTTGAAATGTTCCTCTATGGTAAGTTTTTTTATCTCTAACATGGATTCCACCAATATTTATAGAATACATTAACTAATCCATCACTACAAAATATTTCTTAGTTCAAAATCCAACCATTTCAGGATATGGATTTATATTGATAATTTATTCCTAATACCTTCTTACATCGACTTCCTTATTTACTCTATAAAAAACATTCTGAATGGACCTATATTATATGAAGAAACATTGTAAACTTCAAACGTTATATCATTTCAACATAACAATATTGTATAATCCTTAAAGGGTACTATATTAACCCTATACTAAACACCAAAATCATCTAAATGTTTCCTCTGATATTAACCATAAGGAAAAATATTTAACCATTATATAATATTGAATTTTAAATAAACAATTAATTTAATTACATATTGTAAAGACTCAAAATCCTTTGGAATTTTTTAATACATTTTATTTTTATGAGTCTGAAAAAATTAACGGTGTGTGATTCTGAGGCCCTTTGTGCCCGGAATCAATTTCTGACATTTGTTTCGGGTACGTTGAGTAAATGTATGACTGAGATTTTATAATTCTTTAACCAGTGCTCAGAACTGAAATCTGAGGGCACCATTGAACTCGTAGCATAAATATTTGCTTAAGAATACTTTCACCTCACGACAGATGGTTTGAATTAAAAGTTAGTTTTTGGGTTTTTATAAAAACAATTAATAAAACAAAGTGATCTAACACATTATATTATTTTTAACCACCATGTATAGGTTGGGTGGTTAAAAACTCTTCATGGGAGTTGGAGGAGGGACAACCACACCTTAACCTCCCTTGGGAGGTTATGGTGGTGGGGCCTACCAGAGCATAACCTCCTGCGAGAGGTTACAATGTGGGGACCACCCGAGACTGCATAAACTCCCTTTTAAATAATATGGGTGGGGACCACATGGCCCCTATTGATGGAGGAGGATAAAACCTCTCAACTATTCCTCATTAATGAGGGAGATCCACTTTAATTCCTCATGCCCCCATTAAATGGGGAGAAACCCCCTTGACCTCCCATAATTAATCAATGAAAACTCTCAAGCATTAATTAGGTGGAGATAGTTGTTTAATTAATTCGTTTTTGAATTGTTGTGCCAACAAAAATAATAGACAACCCATTCCTCTATTATTTTCATTTGGGCATTTGGTGGATCTTGGGAGGAGAAAATCTAGGGATAAAAGCTTCCAACGAAGAATGAAGAACGCTCCACCGACGAAGAACACTAATCCTCTTGGACTCCTTCCCTAGACATCTACCGATGTGGAACCACTTCTACGACCGTCATGCGAATACAGGAGTGGAAGAGTGCTTGGCATACGTTTCGAATGAATACCTTCCCCGTCTTCATTCTCAAAGCCATAAATGAATGAAAAATGACTGATAATCAAAATCTAGAGGTTTATTACGTGTTGGTATTACTTTTTATTATCTCTTTCAATGATTCGAAAAGAATTATTGAGGGTAAATTGTTGACCATCTTCTTCTCTTGATGACCATTTCGTTATAACCCCTATACGCAGAGGGTGCGGGAAAACTAACATGGTCAGACTCCCTTCCCCGATATATTGTGATTTTTCTACGGTATGGAAACGTAACAATGACGAGGCAATGGAGGCGGCAATGACAAGGGATTGCTACCCACGGCCTCTGTGAACCGCGCCACCCCTGCAGTACCCCGCGCACCCTGGATGAACCTACAGCCTGCCTGGCACCCCGGCCGCCTGCTCGTGGCCTCTCGGCGAGCTACCAGGCGCCTAGGCGACCTGTCCGCGGCCTCCTGACAAGCTGCCTGACACCCAGTCGACCTCTCAATGCGATGCCTGGTGCCTTGGCCGCCTGCATGTGGCCTCCAGGCGCGCTTCTCGTGGCCTCCCCTTGCGCATCCCCCACTTGACTGTGCCTACCATACACTACCAACACCCACCGCTTCTTGCATGTTCCCCACCGGCCTACCCACAAGCCTCTGGGCTACCAGCCCCCCTTTCCAACCCACGGCGGCCCTCGCGGCGTCGCCGACCAAACCGGCCGGCCTCCCTGGGTGAGTCACCAAGCCGCGACCCTCACTGCCCTGGCCTGACTGGCCTCAGCCTTCTGGACGAGCTGCCTACGCGGCGTCTTCCGGGCCGAACCACCCTTCCAGTCCACTAGGCCTAGTCTAGCGGACTAGGTTGAACCTAACGGGCCGGGTCATACCCAACGGGTCTATCCGGTTTGACTCAGACTAGGTCGGCCCAGAATGGGTTGGGCATAGTCAATCTGACCGGGTCGAACCGGACCTAGGCCCATTACCGACCCTATTACTTCCTTTGGCTATAACTTTGGCACCAGATGACTATTTGACGAACCATCAGTGGTGATGGATTTCTTGGAGCATGACGGTCCCTTGAGTATACCCCACTGGAGTTCGGGGTAATCTTGAGATACGATCAGGTTGGATCGTACACAAATCCAACCTGGCCATGAGGACAAAAAATCTAATAACACACAGACCAGGCGTCCGATTAATGCACCATCTATTGCGTTGAGACCCCTATGACAAGGTGGAACTTTGTCATACTTATACGTGGGTCTTCATGGCGGTTTATGTATCGACACTTGGATTTAGGAGTGGACCCTCCCTGAATCAAGCGTGCTTTGTGGAAACCCTGTAGCTTGTTGTACTCTGATGACTATTTCGGGATCATGTGTTGCTCTGATAGTTCATACTTATGTTCCTGGATCATGTGTTGGTCCGATAGAATAGCTGGTGCTGGATCATGTGTTGGTCCGACTGATCTGACGACTATTCTTGAATCATGTGTTGGTATGCTAGTTCTGACTTCTGTTCCTGGATCATGTGTTGGTCTGACAGAATAGATGGTCCTAGATTATGTGTTGGTCTGAAATATCTGAAAACTCTTCCTGGATCATGTGTTGGTCTGACAGTTCTGACTTTTGTTCATGGATTATGTGTTGCTCCGACTGAATATCTGGTCCTGGATCATATGTTGGTCCAACAACTCTGATGTTTCATTGGCTATATCTGATCATCTCTATCTCTCTACAAAAGTTGTATACCTATGTGAGCTGAGTCAGTGACATCTATGTTTTCCTCATGATTGAGATAGGCTACTTGATAACTTATATATATGTATGGTAATATACTTAAGTAATGGATATCCATTGATTTCTTACTCTATAGTTTGTCCCTTGGTGGATTTTGAGAGACCATGGTGGTCTCGGGGTCCCTACTGAGTATCGTTATAATAACCCGTACATAGGTTATGCCCGCAACTCATTGTGTTGGATGAAGACTACAGACAGTGCTGACGGAGGCTGAGAGCACCAGGACTGGACGGTACTCAAAGGTGGACCATACGATGAGTCGGTACATAGAGGAGACTGACAGATGTGGAGTACTGAGGAGGCTATCTGTACCTACACTTCATGTAGGATCCATGGTGGACATTCCAAGAGTTGTTTTTCATCTTCCAGCTATTTAGTCCCTTTTTAGTTGTACTTGTACCTTACATTTGGGATTCTATTTCTGGCCCCTTTTCTTTTTTGAACTCCTTTGTATACAATTTTTACTTATTGTTTTCTTTCATTTTGTAGTCTGATTGTGTGTCCTTAAAATTTATATAGGAAATTACTTCCTAGTTTATGGATTTTTCACCTTTGGTGCTAGTCCCCATGCTCTGGCCTATGGAAGATGGGCTCGGGGTAGTCAAGGAACATGCCCCAAGGGAAGGGTCATGACCAATTGGTATCAGAGGAGTCGGTTCTATCACAGAACTTAGGACGCTGATCTTTCATTTCTATTAAGCAATAGTGATAAAAGTTCTGAGTGTGGTTTTCAGTCTAGGGAGTCCAGTGTTGGTACGGCGATAGGCGCATCCATACACCAGGTCCCTGACTTCTAATTTTTGACTCAGTGAATGAAAAAACTGATTGCGAGTGTGTTCTCAAGAGTCATCCTTGTGAACCCTTTGAGTTAGCTCACCAGTTATAACTTATTGACCATGTAGTACATGTTCCTTATCATGATTCCACTATGTAGACAGCTAGCTAGGGTTCTAGAGAGAGTACACGATGCTGGCCCACCAAGCGATGATTCTCTAGTGTACGACCCTCTTACTATGTTGGCACCTTCGGGTGGTGTACCGGCAGCACCACCACCAATTGGGCAGTAGATGCCACCAGCCACACTGGCTTACAGTGTACGCCGATTGAGCACATTTCACAAGTTCCAGCAGCAGAGGCCTCCAAGGTTACGAGGTGAGAGAGATTCCGAGGCACTAGAGGACTGGTTGGAGGCGATTTCTAGAGTTCTACACCTAGTTGATACACCTGTAGAGAAGATAGTGATATTAGCTACTAGACTTTTTCAGTGAGTGACCATAAGGATGGTCCGCATATTTATGAGGCCTCAGTACGTGTACCATTACCCAATAACGTACCTCTGTGTAGTGTTTCTGCTATATCACTACCTGTTGGTCAGCAGTTGAACCCTAAGGTACCGGTAGAGGACACTTGTAGGCTTAGTGCCTTACACATGTATCAACATTAGATACCCCTCAGGTTATGACGTGAGCCTGCCTCACAGGTGGCTGAAGATTGGCTTGGGGAGGTGGCTGAGAGTTCCCTAGAACATCTACAGCTTCAGTAGGTCGATGTGTCGGTAGCTGAGTATTCATCGAGGCATACCGATCTTTCCTATTACTCAATGAATACGATATGATCAGTGCTTTAGGGCTCGAAATTATGACCGAGGTGGGTTTAAAGGACATATGAGCCAGCACAATTCCTTTACTCATTCCTACTTATATTAGGATTCTAAAGAGAACCATATTGTTGAATGTTCATTGGATGAATGGATATAGCAAGTGAATGTTAGCAGTGGGAAAGCTGGAAATTGGTGCCAGTCTTAGAGACTTGAGCATGTAAAAATGTTTTGGGAAGAAGAAGTGTTAAGGATAGATAAATCTACAGGGCATCAGATGTGGAAGGAGAGAAAGGAGAGTACAATGAATTGGTGAACATTCTTACATGTTACACCCAGCCCCTTATGTGCAACCCACCAGGATCAGGGAGCTAGAGGACAGGGGAAGAGATTAGCTGTATGCGGTCAAGGACTATGACCCAAAGGCACTAGGAATGATTCGAGGTACGGTCTGTGTCTACTACTAGCTACGTTAACAACAGATATAGGTACCAATCATTCCTTCCTTCCACAAATCTTGTCCACGAACTAGAGTTTCCGGTTAAACCATTAACTTGACTCTCACATCTAGAGATACCTTTCAGTGGAAACTCAATAATAACACTTTTGTCGATGGTGTGATCTGACCCTTGTGGTGAGAGTTTCAGTTGGAACCTCTTGGGAGCAGTGTCAAGGCCTTACGAAGTTAGTTTGTGTTTGGACTTGACATCCACATTTCACACTCAGATTGAATGTATTAGGAAAAAAGCTTGTGGTTTATCTAAAACATTGGGATGGGGTTTTCCTTGGTGCACAAAAAAGGAAAACACATGCTGCACAGGATGGAATCATGCATAAGTTGGTGCAGCCGATCACTCATGAGTCAGATAGACTTATCTTTGTGCCAGACTTCTCCTAAGTTATATCACCACTATCATCCTTGCGAAGAAGGGGATACCCTTTATGTGGTTGGAGAGATGCTAGTAGAGCTTTTAGGAGCTAAAACAGAGGCTAACTAGTGCCCCAATCTTGAGGCTTCTAGAGGAAGGCATAGGGTACATTGTTTATTAAGACACATCAGGGATCAGACTCAAATGTGTCCTGATGCAGTAGTGAGCAGTGATTGCATATTGTTCTCAGCAGCGGAGATAGCATGAGAAGAACTACGCTACCCATGACATGGATTTTGCATCAGTGGTCATTGCCTTGACGATTTGGCGACATTATCTGATGGGTGAGCATTTTACAGTGTACTCTGATCACAAGAGTCTCAGGTATATCTTCTCTCAGAAAGACCTAAACCTGAGACAATTATGTTGGATTGAGTTCCTCCAGGACTATGACTTTGAGATAGTCTATACTCCTGGTAAGGGGAACATTATTGGGGATGCACTCAGAAGGAGATCTGGTATACAACTTCTTGGAGAAGAGACAAAGTAGCCGACTAATTTACAGATATCCTTTGTGGATAGAGATGGGGAATCCTTTCTTTAGTCTCTTACAGTCACTCCTCCACTTCTACAACAAGTCAGGGATGCACAGCATGTGGATGCTGACTGCGAGACACGACGTGCTCAGATATCCACAGGGCAGGCACCTAATGTATTTTCTGAAGGTGGGGATCACGTCATCCTCTTTAGAGGATGTACATTGGTACTAGTAGCACTTTAGGAGGAAGTTTTGAGGGAGTTCTACACTTCCACTCTAGTGGTACATCCAGGAGAGGTGAAGATGTACCAGGGCCTTCAACGACTGCACTGGTGGCCAAGTATGAAGAATTCTATAGCGTAGTTTGTCTCTCGATTCATCACTTGTCAGCAAGTGAAGGCAGAGAACCAAGTACCAGCATGCTTGGTTCATCCATTATAGGTCCCAGAGTGGAATTGGGATGGGATATCCATGGGCTTCAGGATGTTTCATCCACGTACATCCAGAGGTCACAACTCGATTTGGGTGATCTTCGGCCGACTCACCAAGTCAGCCCACTTCCTACTGATTAGAGAGTAGGGTTTAGTAGAGAGATTGGGATGCCTCTATGTGTAGGAGAATGTGTGGCTACATGGAGTACCTTCTTCTATTGTCTCTGATCGTGACACACGGTTTACTTCCTGGCTATGTAAGGGGTTACATGAGGCTTTCGAGACACAACAACGTTTGAGAACATCCTTTTATCCTCAGACGGAGGGTTAGACTGAGCAAACCATTCAGACCCTCAAGGACATGCTCCGTGCATGTATCCTCGACTTCAGTAATAGCTGGTAGGATCACATAACTTTGGTGGAGTTTTCAAACAACAACATCTATCACACCACCATAGGGAAGGCACCTTTTAAGGCTTTGTATGGTTGACCATGCAGATTTCCACTGTGCTGGATAGACCCAGGAGAGTCAGCACTAGTGGGACCAGAGATGATACTAGCTACCACAAATAAGGTAAAAATCATCCCGGAGTGGATGAAGACTACATAGTGGAGGCAGAAGTCATATGCTTACTGGATATGAAGACCTCTAGAGTTCGAGGATGGCAACCACATCTTTCTACGGGTCACATCTCAATGAGGTCTAAGAAGATTTGGCTGAGGCGGAAAGTTATCTATGAGATTCATCAGATCTTTTCAGGTCCTTAGTAGAGTTGGTGAGGTGGCTTACCACTTAACTCTTACACCTCATTTTCATTGGGTGCACAACGACTTCCACGTATCTTAGCTGAGGAGATACGTGCATGACCCTTCTCAAATCATTGACCGTGAAGAGATGGATGTCGATGATGGGGAGAACTTCATAGAATTTCTAGTGTAGATTGAGGATTGATATGAGTGGGCCCTACATGGATGTTAGATACCTCTGGTTCACGTTTGCTAGTAGCACGAGAACCTCCAGGAGAGAGGATGGAAGGGAGATGCCCAGATACGTGCTCAGTACCCCCATTTGTTCCCATAGTTCAAGTTGTAGCTTATGGGGACGTAAAGCCCTGAGGTGGGGAGAATGTAAAGACTAGGAAATACTGTAGATTTTTTTTTAATAAATTGGATTTTTATGAGTCCACGAAAATTAACGGTGCGTGATTCCAAGGCCTGGTGTGTTTGGAATCAATTTCTGAAATTTTTTTCGGGTACATTCAGTAAACATATGAGTGAGATTTTATAACTCATTAATCGATGCTCGGAACAGAAATCTGGGGGCATTGTTGAACTCGTAGAACTAGTATTCACTTAATAAGACTTTCACCTCGATGGCTGATGGTTGAGATTAAAAGTTAGTTTTTGGGTTTTTATAAAAAAAAATTAATAAAATTAAGTGAGCTAACACTTTATTTTATTTTTAATCTCCATGTGGAGGTTGCGTGGTTAAAACCATATCATGGGAGTTGGATGTGGGACCACCACACCTTAACCTCTCTTGGGAGGTTATGGTGGTGGGGCCAACCCTAGCATAACCTACCACGAGAGGATAAGGTGTGGGGACCACCCGATACTGCATAAAATCCCATTTAAATAATAGGGGTGGGACCACCCGACCCCTATTGATGGAGGAGGATAAAACCTCTCAAATCTCCCTCATTAATGAGGGAGAGCCACTTGAATTCCTCAACCCCCAATTAAATGGGGAGCCTTGATGTCCCCTAATTAATCCATGAAAACTCTTGTGCATTAATTAGGTGGAGCGACTTGTTTAATAAATTACTTTTTGAATTGTTGTGCCAAAAATAATAATAGACAAACCATTCGTCTATTAATTTCAATAGGGAATTTGGTGGAGCTTGGGAGGCGGAATGATAGGGAGAAAAGATCGCAACAAAGAATGAAGAATGCTCCACCGACAAAGAACGCTGATCCTCTTCGACTCCTTCCCTTGACATCTACTGGCGTGGAACCACATCCACGACCGTCGTGCGAATACGAGAGTGGAAGAGTGCTTGGCGTACGTGATGAATGAAGACCTTATTCGTTTTCTTCTGCAATGCCATCAACGAATAATGAAGGACCGGTAATCAAAAGGTAGGGGTTTATTACATGATGATATTCCTTTTTCATATCCCCTTTAATGATTAGAATGGAATGGTTGAGGGTGAATTGTTATCTATCTTCTTCTCTTGAAGACCCTTTTGTTATCACCACTAAATGTGGATGGTGTGGGCCAACTAACATGGACCGACACCCTCCGCCGATCTCTTGTGATGTATCTATGACATGGAAACATTACAATGATGAGGTGACGGAGGCGACAACAACAAGGTTTCTCTACCCACAGCCGTCATGAACCGTGCATCCCCCACGATGCCCCGCACACCCCAGCCGAAACCGCGGCCTGCCTAGTGCCCTTGCCTCCTACCTGCGGCCTCCTGGCACGCTGCTCGGCACCCAGCCGGCCTCCCGGCATGCTTCCTGGTGCCCAAGCCACCTATACATGGCCTCTTGGATCACTCCCCAGCACCCAACCATCATCCCAACGTGGAGCTCGTTACACAGGCCGCATGCCCGTGGCCTCCCGACGCGCTGCCTATGCCTACCTGTGCCTATTGCGCGCTGCTCGTGACCTGCTCGTGCCTCGCTGGCCTTCCCACCGACCTCCGGGCCATAGGCCTCCTGAGCCAACGTTTCGCGTCCCTCGCATCATCGCTGGCCAAACCAGCCTGCCTCACAGGCCGAGTGACCGAGCTACACCCCTCGCAATGCTGGCCGAACCGACCTCGGCCTTCGGGTCGAGCTGCCTATGCGGCAGCCTCTGGGCTAAACCATCCTCGCAGTCCACTGGGCCGGGTCTAGCAGACCGGGTTGAACCTAATGGGATAACTTGTCCACCGAGCCAGGTTAGAACCAACGGGTCTGTCTGGGTTGACTCAGACCAGGTCGGCTCAAACTGTGTTGGGCCGAGTCGGTCTGATTGGGTCGGACCAGACCTGGTCCCATTACCGACCCTGTTATTCCTTTGGCCGTAACTTTTGCACCAGATGATCGTTTAACAAACCATCAGCGACACTGGTTTTCGTTGAGCATGATGGTCCCTTGAGTATACCCCAATAGATATCAGGGTAATATTGAGATATGGTTAGGTGGGATCGTACACAAATCCAACCAGGCCCCCGTGACTAAAAAACTAATAACTCACAGACCATGCATCTGATTGATGCGTTGTCTATTGCATTGAGATCCCTAGGACAAGACAGAAATTTTTGATACTTCTATGTGGGACTTCATGGTTGTTGATGTATCGAAACTTGTCTTTAGAAGAAGACCCTCCCGAAATCAAGCGTGCTTTGTGGAAATACTATGGTTGGATGTACTCTGATGACTGTTCATGGATCATGTGTTGGTCCGACAATTCTTACTTCTGTTCCTGGATCATGTGTTTGTCCGACAAAATAGCTGGCCTGGGATCTTGTGTTGGTCCGATAGCTCTGATGAGTGTTCCTGGATCATGTATTGGTCTGATAGTTCTGAATTCTGTTCCTGGATCATGTGTTGGTTTAACAGAATTGCTGGTCCTGGATCTTGTGTTGGTCCGACAGCTCTGACGACTGTTTCTAGATCATGTGTCGGTCCAACTGTTCTGACTTCTATTCCTGGATCATGTGTTGTTCTGACAAAATAGCTGGACCTAGATCATGTGTTTGTCTGATGGATTTGATGATTCAGTGTCTTTATCTAATAATTACTACCTCTCTACATATGTAGTATACCTGTGAGATCTGAGTTAGTGACTTCTGTGGTTTCCTCATGATTGAGATTGGTTACATGATAAATAGGGTATATGTATGGGTATATACCTAATTAATGGATCTCCGTTGATTCCTTACTCTGTAGTCTTTCTTTGGTGGATTTTGAGAGTACTTGGTGGTCTTTTGGGTCAGTACTGAGTATCGTTATACTCACCCCTACACGGGCTATGCTCGCACCTCATTGTGTCGGATGCAGACGACAGACAGCGCTGGCGGTGGCTGAGAGCACCAGGACTGGATGGTACTTAGAGGTGGACCTTATGAAGAGTCGGTACACAGAGGAGACTAATGTACGTGGAGTGCTGAGGAGGATATCTATACCTACCTTTCAAGTAGGATCTTTGGTGGACATTCCAGGAGTTTCTTTTCACCTTTCAGCAGTTTAGTCCCTTTTATGTTGTACTTGTACCTTACCGTTGGGCTTGTATTTCCGGCTCCTTTACTTTTCCTCACTCCTTTGTATACAGTTCTTACTTAGTGTTTTCTTCTAGTTTGTACTCTGATTTTGTGTACTTATAGTATATAAAGTCAATGCCTTCCCAGTTTAGGGATTTTACACCTTTGGTGCTAGTCGCCAGCCCCTGGCCTATGGAAGGCGGGCTCGGGGTAGTCACGACACAAGCCCCGGGGGACAGGTCGTGACACATTTTATGGTCTTTATAGTTTTGGGTTTTTCATAATTATGTCATCAACTTTAAATAAATTAATATTCAATCAAAAAGAGGACACTTCTACATAGTATCCATTTTTTTTGAAAAAAAAAATTATGATATAAATTTTTTCCTTTTTATAACATATATTCAAAATTTTCATCTAGGCCTCAGAATTATCCCTACTAATCATTAAATTACAATAAAAACATTTCAAATCGTGAGATTTGAAAAAAAATATTAGTAAGGGGTGTAAAAAATAATTAAAGAAACTATTTATATCATTAATACTTATAAAATTTACATTTAAAAAAATAATAAATTCACTCAAAATAAAAAATTTCCATACAAAGATATCAAAATTTACACAGAAATCAATTTATAAAACATTTCATAAGAAATAAAAATATCGAAATCGTAATCGCTCCTTTGAAAAAGTGAAAAGCTTGTGAATTTGTTTTCAAATATTTTATAAATTTCTCCCTGATATAGTAGAATATACATTCTTTTAAATATAATATCATTATATTACTTTGTGAGAACAAACTATTTCCAAAAAATCCATAGAAATAATGCACAAAATATATTCGAAACATTTGAAATCATTTTTATATAACTATTACAACCACACTTACATGTGAAATAACCAATATGGTACAATTACAACATAATTCTTAACTATTGAATTAGATGTCTATCATAGATGAACCCAAGATGGGTTTATAATAGAACCACCCATCCTATGTTTACAATATAACTACCCTTCATTACAAACAATTACCAAGAACCATAACATAATAATAAAACATAATTGATTGTAATTTTAAAAATTACACTCATAAAAATAATCTTTACTCCCATAAAAAATCATTTAAAGATATTGAAATATCCATTTTATTTAAAACACTTTCTAAAATTACTTAGAACAAGTCAAAATATATTTTTTATTTGAATAGAACAAAAAAACATTTAATGGAATAAAAACATAATATAATGGTTAGGGTGGTTCTAAAACCATTAATTATATATATTTTAAATTAGAATATTCCTTTTGGTTTTTTTAAATAATGTCCAAATGTTCCAAATATACAACAAAAAAATATTCTCTTTTAAGACCATTTAATGAAATTCAAAATAAACATAAAATGTCATTTATAATTCATTTTTTTCTATATGAATACATTCATAAAATAATTTGAATAATATATTATTAGATGAAAAATATTTAGAAAATAAATCATTAAAATATTTAGAATGAATTTTTTTTGTAATGTGTCTCTTGCCTCAAGTCTAACTCATCATGTACATTCACTGTCTTCCTTTTCTTGGGACACCCTCTTAAGGATTACATCAAAATATTCCCTATGATTGTTTTTTTATCAAATGAATGCCTATTGGATGTGGGTATAGATGTAAATATGGAATTTGAGAAGTGATTATCCAAGACAAAAGTATTTTGAATTGTGTATAAAATAGTAGAGGATGTACCCTTTAATAATTAAGGGTAGGGGTACTCCAGGAATTACATAAAATAATAAAATAATATAAATTTTTTTTCATGGGAAAAAACTCCAAAATGATATAATTATTATATAGGATAAAAATGGGTAGGAATCCTCTCATCTAATAATATTTTTCAAAGTTTAGGATGTGTTTATACCCTTGTAATTTCGTTTTAGCCCCTCATTAAGACTTTTGACACTTACCATAGTATCATGGTTTTTTACAATAAAAGAGTCATGCAATTTACAATAAAAGGAAAAGTAACTATTTAATGGACTACAATTCTATTATAAAACACATCCCTTTTAATTTTTCGAAAATAATATTTTTATGAATTTTGCGTCATTTAATATAACATTATTTATTATAAAGTACCATTAAATTTATTTTTGGAACAATTCATTTACTATGACTGAAAAAACAACTTGATAGAAAATTAATTTAAATATAACCATTTAAAAAATCTATAATTGGTTATAATTATCTAAAAATTTTATGTAACATAGTAATTCAGTAAAATTATATTTCTATTAGTAATTTCAAGGTCATTTATTTTAGTTTTCTATTAATTGAATAAATATTACATTGGGTAGAGTAAGAATTTTATTCAATTATTTCACAATTAAAAATTTGTAATAAATTACCATGACAGACAAATTATTTATATTTATAATAAAATATTATAACCAAACATAATTTTTTTCTATCCCAACAACCAAATATTTTAGATATAAAAATCAAGAAGGTGACATTTTTTACCTTATCTTTTACTTAAATACTATAATGTTCAAAATTAATGAAATATGAAAACAATATTCTGTATTCTTGAAAATTTTATATACATGGTGAATATAAACTGCTTCATTATGATAAATTCAAGTGTTATGTTAATTTTTTAGTCCTTATCATATTATTATTAATTTTAACTACATGATTTACCCTTACCGACGTGAAAAATATTTACTAAAGTTACAATTCATAAGGAACAAAATATAAAAGATATCTATTTAAAAAATATAAACCTAATAACTCCATACATAGAATAAATTTTTCAAAATACGATTCAATGAATTAATTGAATTTAATTTTAAATTTAAACTCTAAAATAAGAAGAAAATCACGTTTTCAAATAAATGCCTTTTTAAGTAAAAAAATGTTTTTATATATAATTCAGGAATAAAATTCATTATAAAGACTATAATTAGATTATCTTTAATCAAATGAAAATAATTATTTTTTAAAACTAAACCATAAATTATATTACTTATGATATAATTTAAAATAAAATTTAATTTTCAATAGATATTATAATTTTTCACTATTTATTAAAAAATAAATCATTCTTAAAAATTATAAAAATTTCATCCCTAAAATTTTTTAACATTCTAAATTAAAATAATGAAGATCATAATTTTAAATAAACCATATAATGTATGAAATTCCAATTTTTTTAGAGATAAATTTTTTTCATTTTTTCAGTAAAAAATTTCCTTATATCTTTATAATAATTATAAATCCATAAAATATTATTAATGAATATTAATAAGTCCTGAAAATGATTTTTCATTACCATTACAAGGTCTCTAGAATATTTAAAGTTTACTTTTTCTATAAATATTTCATAAAGCAGTTACTCTTTTTCATTTCTTTTAATTCCACAGCTATGTTTTAATAGTCTAAATATTTCGTAGTTTTATTTTAGTTCAGTGTTGTGTGTATAGAAAGATATAAAAAACCTTACATTATTTAAAATTAAATATATATTAAAATTTTAGGGTATTAAATCACCCAATACACAAATTATTTATTCAAAATTGGACTCATATGATCAAATTAGTTTCTATAGGGAACTCATAATTAACCTTACTTGTCCAGATGATCATGTGTTTATTTTGGATATGGAATGAGATTTATCAATTTGAGATTTTATTTTTAAATCATTATAAAGAGACCTAATTCATTCCTAATTTCACATATATTTATACTAAGGGATGAATATCTAGATCTCAAAGGACTAAATCCCCATATACTTTGAAAATAATTTATATGATTATCATACAACTATTGTTTTTATTTATAAATCAATATCCAGTAGTTAGTGAAAACATAAAAAAAAGGACACTATAAATTCATTATTGAAAATTTACTATCCTAAAAATTAGTGGTAGTTTCATAGGCTTTTCCTTGTTTAAATGGTTGTTGGTAACAATTTCCATTATTTTCCCCTAGATTGTGATAGTGAGTTGTATAATATTTGACTTTATTGTAATTGAGGCAACATATTTGTGTAGTTTCTCTATTTCCATTACACTTTTGAGTCTAATAACCTTTATCATAAAAATTACATATTTTACCTACACCGTTATATAAATTTCCCTATGATTTTCCCCATATTTTTGACATCTAAGAAATTTATTCTCCTTTCTTACATTATCTTGGTCACCCAAATTTATATAAGATAACAAACTTCACTTATTTTGGGTTTTGTTATTTAAACTATGCTTAAATTTTAAATCAATATTCTTAATTGATAGTTTAGAAAAATTATAAAATATATCACTTCATCCTATATCACATTAAGTTTTTCATTAGAATGGATTCCACAATATTCATGGAATCCATTATTATCTTGGTTCCTTAAGGCTTCAACCATTACTAAAATTAATATATTTAACCTGATTAATGATCATTATAAGTGAACTATAAAAAATGAAATTTAACCCTCATTATGTATCACTTTATAAAAATATCATGTTAGCCTATACATCTTACAACTCAGCTTGTATTAGACTTGGTTCAACATATATCACTTTCAATTTAAGCAATATAATTCTTGATTCAACCTAGGTTCCATTGATTTGGGTTATTTCATATATATAAAACATATCAGATATATAGATATCCTAAATTACCATAAACATTATTACAATATTCTGAACCCAAAAATCAATGAAATCCACAATCTCAAAATCTGGCATATCATTTATCTAGGAAAGAACATGTCATTTAATTTTAACCTTAACTTATGGGACTTTGTGTTTCAATCCATGTTATCCATCACTTCTATATTAGGTTATCAAACATAAACATATTCAAATCCCTTATAATGGTTAATAATGTTCCTATGAATTATCAAAATAATATCTCTCAGGAGTGTAAAAATAGGTGTTCAGTCTTAGGCCCATTCACCATGCACTGAATTAATGATCGATTCAGGGCTCAATCAGCCCTTTTCTGGGTGATTTCCCAATGATTCATATTTAACATAGCCGAAAACACATCCCAGTATCCATATAAAGATTTAATTTCAAGTAAAAAGACATATTCAAGACATTACCAAAAATTCATGGTGTCATCCTATGTGTATACATAATATATTGATTTTAACAGAAGTTATATTATCTTAATCATACAATAAAATGTATATTATTTCCATAGAATTAAATCATATACTATTCAAAAGTATTGTATATACATTTTAATTTTTTGATTATGGTTATCTTATCAACTCTTTAATTATCACAAAAAATATTCTAATCTTCAATGTTATCCAAAACTTTTATCTTATTCCAACTATAACACCCTGGACCTTATCTCCTAGATCGAGATCCAAAAACATATAATTTACATTATCACTTTGATACCAGCTAGAAAATTCAAGATATAAAAATCATTAATTAAAAAAATATCCACTAATAACTATTTTTTATATGAAGTAACATTTCATTTTTTGTGCTTTTGAAAATTAGGAAAAAACTATAACTATATCATCCCATTTTTTTATTATGAAACTATTTTTTCACTATATACAAAAATACATAATCAATAAAGTGTCTTAAATATCTCCCATTAATTCATTCTAATGTTTTATCCTTCTAAAAATGTCATATGTACTACTTTTCTTTAAAACCTTGGGAAATGAAAATATAAGAAGGGGTGAACTCAAGAGATTAGTAATGGAGAACATAAAACTATGGAAATAATATAATAAACATGGACAAAGCATTATGGAAAGGATAACTAATCAACATGAATCCTTAATTAAGTTGAAACTAAGTAAAAGACTATAGTTGGGGTTTGGCTTAGTGGTAAGAACCTCATAATCTGACATGAAAAATACGGGTTCAAAACCCATTAGGTGCAGGCACTGTAGTAGTATTGTAGCAGTACTGTAGTGTCAACAGGGCACTGCAGCAGCAGCGTTACTGTTCTGTACTATAGGAGGTGGGTTACTATCCACAAAATGTGCATTAGGCCCAGAAATTAGGCCTACGGGCTATATAATGGGCTATAAACCCACTGGGCCTTCGGGCTATGTAATGGGTCTCCCTCTAAATAGTTAAAAAGAGGTCATTGCTTTTCTTTAATAATAAATCAAAGATTCAGCCCCAACCATTTTTTTAAAAAAAGTGAACGTTATATCCATAAAAATAAATAAAAACACATATAACAATAATACTAATCTCGTACTGAGTGAATTCATAATGTTAGATATAAAAATCATGTTGTTAAGAACATGTTCCAAGATAGTATACTATAATACAGAGAGGTATAAACCAAAAAAAATCATTTTTTCTCATGATACCTGTCAATGCATCAACATGTTATATAATCTTTTGGCCTACCTATCCCTTTATTAAGTAATTTCATGAACCAACTAGACTTTTCCCTCTGTCAAACTTGACAAACAGCTCGTGGTAAGGCACAAAGGGAATTCTAGATCTTCATAGGCTATAAAATAATACCTAGGAATCAAAATAACAACCTTGGGAATGGTCTTCCCCACAAAAATTAATTAAACAAGCAAGATAAAGTAAATTAATTTCCAGCATGACCTATCTCTACATCAAACATTCACACTAATGAAAATAAAATAGAAACAACAAAATAATATAAAACTAAGATAGTGTTCAATAGTAGTGGGAACCGAAAACCCCCATCTCCACCCTGGTCTCCCTCTCCTTCAAGGTAATGACTCCCACTAAATGCCTATTCATATCAACAAGAATGTCTCAACACCTCTAACCATATAAAGTAGTAAAGATATAAACATATAAGGGAAAAAACAAACAAAAAGAAAACTAACTACATATAAACCTACCTCCTTATGGCTATACAAATCACTTCCCAAAAAAACCACAATTCCCCATATGTGTGAATAGATAACCTAATACATTCATCTAAAAATGATAGAGTTATAGTTGTGAGAACCAAGATTCTCAGTATGTATTCATAATAAAATCAACACCCTATGGGTTTCCATTAATGATAAAAAAAATTAATAATAGTTTGGAAATAATTATATATAAAAATATGTATTGCTTCTATTTTAAATCATGTGAAAGCCTATTGATTCTTTAAATCCACAATCCACTTTTTATTTTCAAAAAAGTTTTTAAGAATGAATGAATTCCCAAAAACTCATGTATAATAAGAATCATGTGATTAAAGAAGAATTTCAGTGGGAGAAAATGATATTATAAATAATATTTCAAGTGTTATAAAATAGTGTAATGTAGTATATGTAGAAAAATGTGATGGATTATGAGTTATTAGTCAATAATATAGGACAAATTTTATAATGTTTCACAATGTAAATTAAAATACCGAAAAAGTAAAATAGTTATCAAGAGAGATTACTAGAAACCTTGTGAAGATACCCTAGATGTCCTCAATTTAGAAACATCTTATATTGAATCAGTGAGATCCATAGTCTATAACGAACCAGATTCCCTAAACCTATCTCACCGGTGGAAGAACCAACTATTTTCATTCACCTACTCTGGGGGATCTGGTTTTATAATCCGGGATTAAATAGAAACAATCTCTGTGCATTCTTTACGATGCCTAGGATCCTATGACTTTATTAAAAATGGGAAAATGTGTCTGTAACATAGTACCATATTCAATTTCCCACTTAAAACCATCCAATCTATCTACACCATTTCACAACACCAACCATTAAAATACCCTCCCCAATCTAGAGGGACACTATTGAGGCCTTCACCTTTACATCACATTCAAATTTACAAACTGTTCCATTGAATTTTGAATATTATAAATCACTTCATAGGAAACTTATTTCATTTCAAAATATAATTCAAAAGTCAATGAAAAAAATGAAATCATGTTTATATGTTTACAACAAGGCCATTTTATCTAGAAACAATATTTTTCATTTGAAACAATTTTAAGTCCAAATATTTTCAACTTCCAAATTCACTCATCTTACGCACCAAAATATATATAAATATATATATATACCCCTTACCTCACTGTTCATATTCACATAGCTTTGTTATAATATGTATAAATATGGTAACTATATATATGTATATATGGATATGTGTATAATTCATATATAAGCAGAAGGTATAGTATTAAAAATGATTTTGAAGTTCTTTGTGAACCACAAATTCCATAAGGAATTTATGGAAAACTAGTAAAAATGTGAATAAATCAATATTCATTTCAAAATAAAACATTTAAATCCATTTGGAATGAAATTCCAAAGCCCAAATTTCATTCCATTTAAAAAAAGCTTAAAACATGATATAATAGGTGAATCCTATGATTAAATCATAGATATAATACAGAAAAAAATGAAGAAAAAAATTTTAAGGACTAAAACCATTTTATATAATATATTAACTTTATATAATAATGAAAACAATATTTTATAAAACCAACCAATCATTTTCCTCAATATAGAGTCTTGGACATAGAGTTACCTTCTTCACAACATGTCTCTTTTAGCAATAATGGCTCAAATCCACCTTATCGAGGTCCCAGACTCTTTAAATATCAAAATAGAAACTAAAAAAAATTACAAATTAAATTTGCGCCAAATAAGAGGAAAAAAATAAACCCTACCCAAAAAATTGGAGAATTCATTTTCATCAATGTTTATGGCTATAATGGACCTCAATCAAACCTCAAAACTCTGAGAACCAAAAACCTAAAAAATGAAATCTAAATATTATAGGGTTCATACATGGTGTGTGAGTGGTAGAGGAGAAGTGAAAATTCCTGATAAAGAAGGAAATAAAGGATAGTTGAGGAGGATAAACCACCACCGGTGAAGATCGAAATAAAATATAAGGTAAAATCTAAAGAGAGGAGTAAGGAGGAAGGGTTTCATGAACATGGGAGCCTTATGGCTGGGAGTGGGTTAAATGAGAATGGGGAGGGGAGAAATTTTGGTGATTTAGGGGACAAATTTAAGATATTAAAAATGTAAAATTATTTTTTTAGGGCCTGGAAAATGTTCATGGTTTAGCCAGATGTCTGGAAAAACTGTGTCCCAACCAATCACCCCTCATTTGATGACCTTGAGTACTCCATATGGTTAGGTCACACGATTAATGTAACTATGTGTAAAATATGTATTTAACTCTTTAATGTTCTAATAATCCCTTTCAAAAAAATTCATAGTTTCTTTTAACCATATTCTGATCATGCGCCTATGATGGGAATCCAAAAAAAATAAAATCTTACATAGTTGGCCCAAAACTCAATAATGGGAATAAATTTAATGGATAATTTAAGAAAATTAAAAAAAATAAATTCAGGGTGGTATAATTCTCCCTGCCATCTTATTTTTTTCCCCTATAAAGCCTTTATATTAAATGGTTGATTCAAAAAATCCATGTCTAACTCCCACACTAAGAACAATATCCAAAAAATAATGTCAACTAGAATTATAGGCAAAATATGATGTCATAATCCAGTATATGGAAATGGTACATACCTCAATTTAAAAATTCCCCTAACTCAAACAACCATAAAGGACGACTAAAGGAAGTATAGTAAAAATGAGGTGGATAATGTTAGATTCCAGAAGATATAATCTAAAAAAAATATAAAGACTCCTCAAAAAAGGTATAATAAAAGAAATAATTTTATAATATTTGTTAACAACCCATAATTATGTTTACCCATTGGATGGGGGTAGTTGGGGAAGATCATATAACATGTCCCCAACCAGATGATATTTCTCAATAGAGAAATAGAGAAACACACATAAGAACAAATGACATAGACAAAGAGACAATAATGGTGGTTCCCACATAATATTATGATTCAACTAAAACCCAAACTCACTAGGAAAACCACCCACTCTACAAAAGGAGAAATATTATGATCACTATAAGAAAAAAATGGGAACACTACATGAGATAAACATATCATGGTAGTCATGCACTAAAATTTTAAATTTTTATATACTTTAAGATGAATTTATTATAAGTTTTAGGGGAAACATACATCCAAGATCACAGTATATTAAAAAAATAAGAAACACACTCAAAATATTCACTAAAAAATTAGTATGTGAGGGTGCTTAAACTTATAGACAATATTTTTGATTTTTAGATGAGACTAGTGTTTCTTGTGATCATTGCAAATTTTTGTTAAGAAATTTTGGACCTCCACGGGTTCATCCACAAGAAAAGTCTGATGGAGAAAATGTATAAGTAAAACTTCAAGTAGTTTGAGGTACCAGATGACCAAATCCTCATTAAGACCCTATAGATCCATTATATTCATTGATGTTTAGAGTGAGTATCCTAATATGAGGCTGAATTTAGTATTAAATAAAATTATTAGTATAAAATACATTTTAATATAATCACTTAGTTTAATTAAACCATCACAATTAATGAAAATATCATATCAAAATAAGTTCGGATATTTTAATTTAATTTCTCAAATATTGATTATGTCTCCATTTAAACAATTATAAATACTAATTTAATTTTTGAAATGAATTTACTTAATAAAAAAATTATATAAATAGTAATTAATATTAACTATCAATACAATGGTTTTGTTTGTAGTTTAAAATGGATTCAATTTAATGTATAAAAATAAAAAAATAAGAAGAAAACACACTGGGGAATAAAATACAAGATGTTTTGTATCATGTTGTGGCATAATCCTATCCACTTAGAAATCACCTACCTTCATAAAGATTATATGAAATATCTATGATCCTCAACCTAGATCATGTTTATAAGAGAAATGTTGTCCATGTCATATTAGACCCCTTCCACAAGAACTATGGGAATAAAACAAATATAGGCCACACATGGACCTATTTCAAAAAACATGGGAAAAAATGTGTATTTGAGTTGTATAAATTATCTAGTATCTTCTAGTTATTGCACAAGATATAGTGTTTGTGTTAAAGATTTAGAGTAAAACAAAAACATCACATAATGTAAGTAAAATAAACAGGCAGAGTAGATGAGGTTGTAAATAAAATATAATTGATCAGTCCTCTAATCATTATAGTTCTTGACTCCATTGGTGTATCATGAAATAAATCTAGAGTCATGTATCTAAAATTTTATGTATAATATTGTACCATAATCATATTTGTTCTGACTGTGGTAATGACCGAGATGATTGTTGTTCTTTAATCTCCAACATTTTTGTGTGAAGCAAAGATGAAACATGTAAGGAACACTTAACAATAATATTATCTTGATACTGTAATGTTAAAATCTTCCAATCAATGAGTCTATTTGTATCATGGTTCTCTATTCTTTATATATCCAAATAAGGGTGATTGTTAGTTCTTTTAATTGAATTATGTAGGAAGAATCATCTAGATCTTTGTTATATCATACTGGATTAATGACATATATTTTAATGCATCTCTGGAAAAAAAATTAAGAAGAATCATTAAAATAATACACAACATTTAATTTTATAATATTATAAATTTAAATACTTAATACAAAACAAATAGAATAGTGGTAGTGGAACTTTTTATTGGTGAGACAATCTATGGAGGTGACTTAGGCAGATGGTGAATTTGGCTTGCGGTGACTACTTAGGTTGGTGGTGAGTTAGGCTCAATGGTGCGTCATCTCAATGAAAGGTCATTCAAATACTTTATTATATTTTCATTCTGTAAGTGTCCATCCTCAAAGGTGATTACTCTCTGGTGATAGGCCTTTTTTACATAGATAATTTTTTATTCTAGTGGTGACTTGTCTCAGACTGTTTGTGTTTTGAACACTTAGCCAAATGTATGGTTCAACAGTGAGTCATCCTCTCATGGTGAGTCCTTCCCACAATTTTCTAAAAAAATACTTTTATGGGGATACATATATACTAGTGGGTGTTTTCTACAATTTGTTAAAATTTCATTTGAATGGTGAATTAACCTTGGCGATGAGACATTCCTGATTGTGAGCTATCCATGATGGTAACTCATCTTTAACGGTGATTCATACATATCCAAATTTCTCCAATCTTCCAAATAATGTGAAATTATATCATGAAACATAAAACACATTAATGTCATAATAATCGTGATTTTTTAGTCATTAAAACAATGGTGCCAACAATCTCCCATTATTTTTATGATCACAACTCATGGAATTTTATAAACCACGGAATCAAAGATATGTGGAGGTAATTGAAAATTGTATTAAAGAAAATATGGTATCGGTTAAGAAACTATTGTTTCAAAGATAAATAATATAAATAGGGTATCAAAGGTATTGTATCAAAGAAAATTATATAATAAACACAAAGAAAGTAATAGTAATATTGTATCAAGGAACAAATAATATCTTAGGAATGAAACCATATAAAATATTCAATAAATTCCATCAATCCTTATCACCTTTTTTTGATTAGAAAAAACTAAATTTAAAATTTAAAATTCAAGAGAAAAAAATATGAGTAAGAAGAGAATTTACATAGAAACAACAAAAGTATAACAAAACATTTGAGAGAAAAAATCATACAACAACACCCCTATCAAATACTCAAATCCCAAAGTCAACACTTTTCAGGCTATATGTATAGAGTCAAAGGTGATTTTACCTTCCCTTTGTTTAAAGAAGGAGGATCAACAGCAGGTCCTGAAGTAACGGTGTGAATGGCTATAAGAACATCAGCAATAGAATTAGGCTCTCAGATAATCATTGGTCTACGATGTTGCAATACTTCCCCAGGAGTTAAATTAAATGGTTGGAAGCGAGCTATCAAGGGTTCATTTGAATCTTTGGTTACACCAAGCATGAAGAACTCTGGAGTAGAAGACGGAGTGTTTGGGTTATTAGTAACTATTATGGTATCTTGATCCACCATTGTTGTTATGGGAAGATGAAAAAAGGGTTTTACCAGAATTATGAAATCTATAATGACACTTACCCCTATCTCTATATCATTGAAGAGGTTTTATTTCACTTTTATAAATAATATTAGCTCCAGGTTCATCACATTTAACTGATGCACATTTTCTTTAAAAACCTGAGTCACTAGAGGCATTCCCTGACATTCATCTAGGTACTTGAAATGAGAATTTAGCATACTCATAGTATATACCCTTGGAAAATAATAATTTTTAGAGTTGGTTATAGTATCTCTATCAGCCTTCATTTATTTCATATATTCTTCAATCATCATTTGTTCATGATCACTATTATGCTCAATCATTCTCAAACTTTTTTGAGGTATGGAAAGATTACAACCGAAGCAGCATGAAGCTATTTTCTCACAATACGTATGATCAAATAAACATCAAAAGTAATATCACATTATGAATATTCCATTTATGAGATATTCTCAATTATCTCAAGAAAATAATCCATGCAGTCAAACAAAATAAGTTCTCATATCCTCAACTATATATCATATAACATCCATCTCATTTGATAATATTTGGTTTTTGAATTCGACTTCTCAAATATGGAGAATCATCTTTGGTTGAATGTGATGAATCACAAGTTCTCTAAAATAAATTGAAAACTTATCACTAATCATAGATACAAAATTTTGATTACTTCTCATTATTAACCCAAATATCATATATAACTTCTTCTATGAATGAATCTAAGTCACCACTAGAGAAACCATCAACTGGCACTGAAGGGGAAATCATGGAAGGTAAGGGTGAAACAGTACTTTAAGGCACATCGAATGAAACCCTATAAAACCCTCCTACATGATCAATATAGCTAAATAAGTATCCCTTAGGATCTCTTGCCTCTCATAGGTTTGGTCAAAAATTCTTTAGTGGAATCCCATTCTCATATGTATGTCAGAAGTCCATAACAAGTCTTCCATAACCATGTTATTTTCCATATTCCTCTAGAACTAGGTCCATCAATCTAACAAAATTCTTTCCATCATTCTTAATAAATGTAATATCTTTAAATGTAGACATAACCACATTAGTTACAACATTCATCTATACATTAGATTAGTTCTCAACCATTGTCTGCTCAATATAATGATCAACCACAATATAATCATCCTCTAATTATTCAACAATATATTACTCATCAACCATCTATACAATAGTTGTAATCTCATTAAGGTATCCACCAATAGTAGTATTAACAAGATGACATTCCATACATGGGGATTCCTCCCTCTCAATTGATGCTTCCTTATCTTCTCTAACTATCCTATTCACATCTTTAACTTGTCTTGTTCTATCTTCAAATCTAGAACTAGATAAACATAGGGAATAAATTAGTGTTTGAAGAATCTCAATATCCTTAACACTAACTTAACCACTATGACCATCATATCCTCCAGCATTGTCACTTTCATCTCCACTTCCATTAACATCTCCTTTTAATTCTCATCTTCCCCTCCTTCTTTTTCATTCTCATAATCCTAATCAACATTTTCATTTTCATCATAGGATTTTGAAGAAACCGTGGATTATTCTTCATCCTATTTTTCTATTTCTTCCTCCTCACATCCATATATTAAGACTTTCTCTCTAATAGGGGTAGAATATTGTGGACTGTGAGCACCAAAAGATATATCAAGGGATATCTGAGGTATATACCGTTCACTACCTTCATCCATAGAAAAATAATTTTCCTTCTTGCTGGAGGCAATAGATTCCTCATCAGAATATTCAACTACTTCATCTAGCTCTAATCTAGGGTTTACAAATTTTTTTAATCTTGATTGATTGTCAATTAGGTTTAAATCATCATATAACCTTTCATTATCATCCACACACTACTTCTTCCAAGGATTCCAATTAATTTTCATTCTATTAAAAATTATCCTTATCATGGAGAACCCTCCATAATTCACTATTGATTATTCACCTTCCTAAACTAGACATTTGTATTCATGAATAGCCAAAATAAAGGTGGGTAGATTAAACAATATGATATATAAGAAGGATCTCACAACTCCATAATCTGAAGAATTAGATATCTATAAAATTCAATATTATTTCTTCTTTTCAAAAGGAATAATAGATAAACATCAAGATATCTCTTTATTTTAAAGACATATTATCTCAGACAAAGAATATTATGAATAAACATAAAAAGAAACATGCATTCACCAGGAAATTTAGAGAAAATTGGTGTTCTTACTATCCCATAATAGATGACCTCATCCTTGAAATCTATATAAATAAAATTGTCTCTTTCATATCGAATGGTTCCTTAATAATCATTTGTAACTCCTTCAGGCCAAACGTTCAAAAAAGTATACCACTGATTTGAGGAAAAGAAAAATTTGTGTCCATTAATCCTTCTCCTTACCTAGTATTCATTTTCCTCCAAACTATACCCAATTAAAAGATAAAACTGGTACACAAAACTAGGATAGAAGGGCCTCTGGTAAGATAAAAACTATTCTACCCTTCCCTATTCATCAAGATATATTAGCGCTGCAGACAATCTAAAATTTAACAACTCAAACTAAATATTTTTTCTAGAAATACTATATTCTCAGCAAGCTCGACGTTCATTGGATAAAAATGAGTGGCTCGATTCACCTTTTCGCTTCTTATAAGGATGGGACTCATCCAAAGATGTCTGTGAATTACTCTTCACTCTAACCACAATGATCATCTTTAATGTTTTGGGATATGGAAAAGGAAGTTCTATGGTAGGGAGAAAGGATCATGAGAGAGGTTAACATTTTAATTTCATAGGTTCTACTTTTATATCATTTATGGATTTAGAAATTTGAAAATCGAAAAAAGGGACAGGATTTGAATCAAATGAAAAATAAATAAATAAATAAATAATCTATAAAACTAAAACAAAAATGGTGACTTGAACACAAACATGTGAAAATTTGACACAAGGATAAAAGTTTCCAACTGTGTCTGACTCCAACGGTTACAAACTTCAATAACTAGTATGTCCAATGATGAGTAATCCCAACAATGAGTAAAACTCAATGATGGGTAAAACACAACGGTTATTCAAAAAAATATAAACTTAAAAAATGTTAATTATTCCTAATTAATATTTGATGTAGTTAATTATCCCCAAATTCAATGGCTTAATGAAAATATCAACAAGCTGATGTTCTGTAATAATGTATTCAAGAATGATATCATCCTTTTGAAAATGGACTCTCAAAAATTGATGTTTTACATCAATGTGTTTTGTTCTATAGTGAAATATTGGGATCTTAGAAGTATTTATTAAGCATTTATTGTAATAATTTATAGGTATATGTCATAATTTATATCCATAGTCTAGAAATAGGTGATTTATCCAAAAAAATTGTTCTTAATAGCTACCTATTGCTATGAATTCATTTTCAGTAGTTGATAGTGAAATAGAATTTTGTTTCTTACTAAAATAAGAAATTTGAGACATTATTAAAAGGTTAATAGCTTCTAGAGGTGTTTTTTCTATCTAAATTAAAACAACCAAAATTACCATATGGATAAAAGTAAAATTCGTAATCTCTTGGATAAAACAGTCATAAACTGGTTGTATACTTGAGGTATTTGAAAATAATTTTCACAGAAATTAAGTGTGACAATTTTGGAATTTTTTAAAAATGATCACACATACACACATATTAATAATTTCTGGATATCTTGAAGTTCTGCAGATAATACTTCCAATCATACCTCTATTAATAGTTTAATCTAATGATTTCCTAGTTTCATCAAGATCCAATTTATATGTTGTAATCATAGGAGTATCACCACTCTTAGTGCAATCCAAATCAAAATGTTTCAAAAATGAAATTAGTATATTATCATTCATTTAAAATAATTCTTTATTTATTTTAAAAAAAATTAAAACCAAGAAATAATTTTATTTCACCCATTAAACTCATTACAAATTCATTTTTCATTATTTTCGAAAAAATACTACGTAAATCACTTTTATAAGATCCAAAAATAATATCATCTTAATAAATTTGGACAACTAAAACATATTATAAAATTCTTTTGAAAAAACCTTTTGAAAAAGAAATAATGGTGATTCTATCATACCAAGTTCATGATCTTATTTCAAAACATACAAATCTTTAATTAATTTGAAAACACAATTTAGAAAATGAAGGTTTTAAAATCCGGGGGGTTCTTCAAATAAAACATCCTCCACATTATTCCAATTTAATAATTCACATTTTTCATCCCTTGCATATAGTTAGGAATCATGATGTGCTTCATAGACAAGTATTATTCTAATGGATTCAATTCTAGCTATAGTTTGAAATATCGCTTCAAAGTCTATAACTTTTTCTTGACTATGACCTTGTGCTTCAAGTCTATTTGTATTCCTTATTATTGTGCCAGATTCATCAACCTTGTATATAAACACCCATTTAGTGCCTATAGTCAACATGTCATTGTGTTTGGCAAAATGTTCTCATACATTATTTATTTCAAATTGATTATGTTCTTCTTGTACAAACATTAACTAGAATTAATCATTTATTTCGTCATTAATGTTCTTAAGTTAATGTAGTGACAAAAAAGCTTTATGTTCAACCATGTTTCTTATAGAAACTCTTGTTATTATACCTATATATAATTCACCAAAAATTGGATCCAAAGGATGGTATTTATGAATCCTAATAGCTCTAGAAAAAGAGGGTCTAGTCACCTTAGGTTTCTCTATATGTTCAGGTTCTAGAAGATTCAGATTCTCCACAAAACCTGATGATTTTTCTACTTGTTTTACAGCAGAACCAAAAGGATTTGAGTTTATTTTATTAGTGTAAAATCATCCTTAGGGTTTTCTAATGAGGTGTTAGGATCATGTGGATTTGTCTCATCAATCATGATTTGGAATGACTCTTCCATAGACTTGGTTATCTTATTAAAAGCACAATAATAGTTACTAGAAGTTGAATAACTAAAGAATATTCCTTCATCACATTTGGAGGAAAACCTTTCATGATTATCATTAGTGTTATGAATAACCATTTTTCAACCAAAAACACTAATGTAATTAACCTTAGACTTTCTACCAAATAAAATTTTATAAGTCGTTTTATTTAAGATATGTATAATTAAAACTCTATTTATTATATGGTATGATGTGTAAAAAATCCTATATCCAAAAGGAGAAAGGTATTCTATATTCATTAAGCATATTCTAGGTTATCTCTTGAAGTTTTCTATTTTATCTTTATACAAATATATTCTTTTAAGGCATCCTTGGATCATAAAATTTGTGACTATGAACATTTTTTGAGAAGAAGGATTAAAACTCTTGATTCTAAAACTCACGATCATAGTCACATACTATGGTCTTAATTATAATTCCACATATTTTTTCTTTATATGTAGAATACTTTTTAAAATAAGAGAAATTATCAGTTTTTGTGAGATAAAAATAATACCAAAGTATACTTAGAAATTCATCAACAATTCCATTGAAATTTTTCATAAAATTTAAATTTGAATATCTAGATGGCCCAAATAATTCCATGTGAACCAACTCAAGAGGTTTAGAATTTGAAACTTCTGTATTTAATTTATAATAAATCTTATAATGTTTCCCTTTTTGACAGGGGTTATATAATTTTTGATTTTGGGAATTTAACTTTGTGAAGATCCTTGACTAACCCTTTCCTAGTGATATTTCTAAATGAGTTAATGTTATCATGGCCAAGTCTCCTAAGAAAAATCTAATATTCTTTATGAAAGTAACTTAAGAAAGAATTATTTTTACAAATAAGATAATCAATATTAAAATCATACACATTCTCATTTCTCAATGTAGTTAACACTAAATAATTTTTAAAATTAAAAACATTAGAATAATTATTTTCAAATTTCACATGAAACCCATCATCACATAATTGTGAGACGATATGAATGTTAGATTTAAAACCATCAATAGAAAGTAATTTATAAATTAAAACTGAGTTAGTGTTTCTAGATTTTCCAAGGCTAATGATCATAGCATTAGAATTTTCACAAAAGTTGACATGTCTACCATCAACCATTATCAGGCTCTTAAAGCTCAAGTAATATCCAATAATTTTCCTAGAATAATTGTTTCCTATGTACCATGAATTTCTATAGGATATCTTCAAGCAAATCACATAACAAAATACCAAGAAGATTTTGGAACCCAGATTTTATTAGGTTTAGATATGTTAGTAATTAGAGGCTTACGAACACATATTATATTAATAGGGTTTATATAATATGATTTTAAACTTTTTGAAATAAAATTTATATTATTTCCACAAGATTAAAACTAGAAGTATGATATCTTGAATTAGACATAGGTATAAAAGTGCTCTTAATAACACTTCTCTGTCTAGTTTCGTAACCTATACTAGTAATGTATTTATGAAAGATTGTTTTCCTAGAATTCCGTAAGTTTTTCTCTTCCATTTTTGAATCCTTACAAGAATTATTTATCTTTCTCATTTGAAATTTTCAGTTCACTATTTTCCTTTAACAATTTACCATTTTTTCTCTTCTTCTACAGTGAGATCTGTTTTAATACTAGCAGATAAAATAAGATGTTTATTTATAGAATTATATTTTTTTGAGTTTATTAAATGTATCTTCATGTAAATTAATATTTTCAAATAATTCATCTATTTAAATTCTTTAATAATTTACATATTCACAGTGATCAAAAGTAAGTGTAAGAGTTATGGTAGGAACCTCAGAACAGTTTTTCATGAAGCACATGTTGGCTCTTTCATGATTCACTTCACATGTTTAGTTAGAGTCACTAAAGCTATCCTCAGAGGAACTCCATGTGGCTTTCATTTATTTTTTATAATTTTTATCATTATCCTCATACTTATTCTTGTACATTATCTTGGGAAAGTCTTCCTTAACATTTCCACTTTCCATACATTCATAATAGCTTATATCTCTTTGGTTTTCATCTCTCTTCTACTCATTTCTTCAACTTTCTCTACTATCATAATTTCTAATATATCTTCATTTCACAAAGAATTTATTCTTTTAAAATGTCTTAAAACTTCTAGCTAGATTTTCCATTTCCTCGTAACTAACCATTAGTGATTCATTATCATTGTATATGTTATCTGGAACATTTTATTTTTTGTTGCAGTAAACTTGATAGAAAATAATTTCACATAGTTTTATTTTCCTCTTTTGGATTTAATTTAAGATGTTCATCATACATCATTAACATACCAATCAATTCCTTGATAGATAGTTAAATTATGTCATAGGATTCCCTTAGGAAAAAATATGTCTCTCCCTATCTATATAAAAGACATCTCAGTAGTCCCACAATTTAATATTTTTAGGTCACCGTATTCCCCAAAGGAGATCATGGTGTTCACAACCTCATTGAACCTGAGATAATTATTATAAATTGACTCATCATGTTTCATATTAAAAGTTTCATATTTAATTATATAAGTGTTGAATTTTATTTATTTAGCATTAATAGTTCTTTTATGTGAACTAGTTAATGCATCTTCAATTTCAAAATCAATTTTACTATAATATAGGTTATTGAATTCTTCATCAACTAAATCGTTGTAAAAAGTATTCATAACTTTTCAATTATTATTATAATAATTTTTTGTAGCTTTATCCTAATATTTTCTAGGAGTAACAGGTAAATCATACTTATCCTTTATAGAATACCGTATTTAAAAACTCATTCTTTAAATATGAATTTTCATTTTTATTTTCTACTGATTATAGTTATTACCATTAAATAATGTAATTTTTTTAGTAGTATAACCATCTAGTATATTATTTAGTGAAATAATTAATTTTAGAATTTATAGAATTTTAAGATCATTGAAACAACTAAAATCATAGTTGATACTATTTTAATAACCTTTGATACGAAATGCTGGTCATAGTGAGTATCTTAAGTGGGGGTGAATTGAGTACCCAATTAAAAATTATTTATAAAATATTTTTAAATAAAATCCTCCAGTTTAATAAATATAGCCCAGTTAATCAAAATAGTAGATCAAAATTATTTTTAGACTTTTAAAATATATATCAATGATTGATTAAGTATCAGTTAAAATAATTATTAAAACTAATTAAACTTTAGGAATATATTTACTAAATCAAAACCTTATATAATAATTAATTATGACTAATTATAAAAGTAGTGGTTTTGATTGTAGTTTAAAACTGATTTAGTTTAAAGTTACAATATAATACAAACATAAAAATATAGCGGAATAAAATACAAGAGGTTGAGTCTAGAGATGATATATAATCCTATCCACTTGTAAATCATCTACTACCAAGAATATTATATAAAATATTCTATAGTACACTACCTAGATTAGGTGTACAACAACAAAGCTATCTAGCTCACACAAGACCTCTTCCAAAACAACCATGGGAATAAAAAAATACAGGCCACACATGGACCTAATCCACAATATGTGGTAAAATAATTGAAATGGAGTTTGAGAAGATATCCATTATATCCAAGTTATAGAATAGGGGAGAGTTTGTGTGTTAAAAATATAATGTAAAACACACACTAATTGAAGTGTAAGTAAAATAAAAATACAGAACAAACATGGTTGTAATGCAAAATATTGTTTCTATATCTGGTAAACTATGTAGCTCATGACTCCTTTATTCTATCTTGAAATAAAGATCAAGTCATGTTTCTAGAATTTTTAGTAGAAAAGAGTGTTGTAAACTCTATTATACTGATTGTGGGAGAGAAAAAGATGATAATTGATCTTCAATCTACTAGAATTTTGTCTTAAGGTAGATAAAACATGTATGTCACAATTCATAGTAATCTTATTTTGATCTTGAAATGGTTACCCTAACTCTATATGAGTCTTTACATATCATATTTTGAGATCTATCAATATTTTCATGTTGTATTTTGATTCTTATTTTAACAGTAGCATGTGGGAATAATCACACGGATATTCTGTACCTCGTGCTGGATGACTAACATAATGTAATGCCAAGACACCTTAATCCCATACCTAGTGAGTTATTTATTACATTGGAATATTTACAATAAAACAAATCTGAACAGAACAATCAATTTAGTAGTTTTCGAAAACCGTATTCCATACATGAACCATATCATACAATTTAAAACCTAAAATAAAAGATAAAAAAATCTCTTGAGAACTCCATTATTATCTTAGATTAACTATCCATTTCATTCATAATACAAATTTTTTCATCCTAGTAAAAATAAAACATAAGAAATGGGTGATCTTAAATGCTCAGTAAGGGTAATAGTATAGTAGAAGTTATCATAAATAAGAATAAGCATTATGTAAAGGATAATAACTAAAACACAATCCATTTAACCATATTCTTGAGAATAACATAGAAAGAATAAACTATTCCCTAAAAATAATTAAATTATCTAAAAAACATAACCATAAAAATTATAATTGTTAAATAATCACATGGAATATAAATAACTAATATCATATTGAGATAATGCATAATATAGGACTCCAAAAACATACAGTCAAGGAATCATCCAAGACACCTAGTAATAATGTGTAAAAACCTTGTCTAGTTTTAATCTTGCAGCCTACCGATGTGTCGATGAGAAATAGAAAGACCCTCATGACACTTAATAAGTCTAATTCATTCCTCAAAAGAAAAGGGTGAAACGTAACCAACATAAATAATTTTTTAAAACTAGAATATTAAATGTTAATAAATTGACCATGAACCCTGAATGTTATCAAAATAGCACATCTACAAGAAAATAATATCATAAAACCTTCAATAAAATATAGTAAAATGGTATCATAAGTGATAAAACTCAATCAATAATAAGATCTAATAGAGAATTCTATCACATATGAAAATAATCAAATAAAATAATTAAAAATATCTTGTGAAAAATACCATATTTCTATTGAATTATTTTTTTTAAAATCCTCTCATTTATAAAAGAAGTAATTTATAAAAATTTAATCAAATTTTCCCATACCAATATGATAAATTTCAGATAAATTGTAAAATTAATATTAAACAGTATTCATGTCCTTATAAATAAATCAATAAAACCCATTTTAAAAATGTATAGGAGAAGGAAAAAGATATAGAAGAATAAATATTGAAGATTTTCAAAATGATGTTTTAGTTAAAGAGAACCTTATATAAAACCTTAAAGACTCATATTAATTTTTTTTGATGAATCATGAACATGGATAAGAAATATTTCCGAGTAAATAATTACATATAAACAATCTCAGATAATAATGAGGTTGTAAACATAATTATTACTATAGGATTGATTCCCTCCGCACGTGTATGAAAATACTTTATTGTTATTTTAAACATATTATTATATTTTTTAGAATAATAATAATATTTATAATTTAATATATGATTCATTTATGACTTTATATTACCCTTTTATTAAAAACTCTAATATAAAGCAATGTTTTGGGTAATAACTGCTTGGTTTAACATACATGTTTTGAATCATTATTCTAGATCCTATTAAATAAACCATGATTTAATTACTTCTTGAATGTAAGAAATGGTTTATATGAAATATATTTTAAGTATATATAACTATATATGAAATGGAATACACTGTTTATAGTGATGGTAGGTCGTATGTACACATGAAAGTTTTTTCCATTTTCATATCGTATTGAATGAAAGAAACTAAATGACATATATGTGTGTGTGTGTCAATATATATATATATATATATATATATATATATTATTTTAGAATTATTATTTCATATATTCCATTTTTATTTATTAGATACATTTTTATAATCATTCTTGAATGGATCATGCGGAAGATAAATCTCATCAGGCCGTGGAAATAGTAGGTCATATGTACGCATGAGCGACGATATCATTTCTTTATTAGTAAAATGGTAAAGAATTGGATTTTCTGTTAATGATAAAAAATAAATATCATGTAATATTAATTATTTATATCCATTATATCCATCATAATATCTATATATCTAAATTAATGATGAATAATATATTACACCACAGCGTGGAGATGGTATGTCATACGTATGCACGCATGGTGACATTTCTCTTCATAGGATGGGTAAATGGAGATGTATGTTTCTCCCATAATTATAATAACATCTAAGAATATATATGATACTAGTTTTATTACATTGTTTTATAAACATCATAGGAATAGTAAGTAGAATATGAAATAATTCTAAAGGAGTCGATAAAGACAATTATCTCTTCTTTAGCGAACCACCTTTTGATCTCCTCTTAGGGACACTAGGGTTGAAATTTTTTAAAATACCATTTCCTATAAGATGTGTGTATAAAATTTGATAAGGTAAATGGTTATTTTTTGGTCAACAATGAATGCTTCATGTGGTCTGAGGAAGTGATGAAGGTGGTTCCCTTTTAAAATTGAAGTGAGGGGCACTTTTTGAAATACTCAAAATATTAAAATATTATAAGACTATTCTAGATTAAAATACTTGAAAATGACCAATAAAAGAAATTTAGATGACTTTTTATACCATATCCTATCACCTTGTGATTATTTATCATTTTTTGTGATATTTATGTTGTTTAATAATAAATTAATTCAATAAGATATCATTATTGTCAAATTAGATTCTATTCTTTTAATTTGAATTTTAATACCTCAATACAATGTTGGAAATCAAATCGAACGTTTTCACACATCTGTAATATAACTTATAGATATATTAACATTATTATACACATTAAATCATCAAAATATTTCATAATTAATATTTTTAATATAAATTGTTTAGTGTTTATGTTAATTAAATAAATATTGTTTTTTGCATTGAAGAAGCATTTAAGGTAAGTGTCTAATTTCTAAATATTATAAATTGAATTATATAATTGAATTTATTAAATTATGATAAAAAACATTTCTACTAATTAATATCTTGATTTTTCCCATGTGGAGCCATTAATGTTATTAAAAGAAAATTGAGTGATATTTTGTAACTATCATTGATTTAAATAATACATAATTTATTTTCATAGTTAAGTGTCAATTAAATAACATCAAATGGATAATAATATAATAAGGATTGAATCTTATACATCCAATAATTTTTTTAAATGTTTTTATTATTTTTTTAACCATTAAAATATTTTTTGAACCTTTATTTAACCCCTTTAATTCTTATTTTGATAACATTTAATTTATATATTAAGTGATAATATTATTAATATAAAATGTAAAACAACAAATAAACGAGTCATTTGTGAAATTCTAAAGCATATTCCAAATAAGTGGATGATTTTTAAATTTTTATATATTTTATATCATTTAACAAAACATTATATATTTTAAAATATCTTAAATGTCAATTTTGACACTATTATTAATCATTTTATAAAAAATCATAAATACAAGATAAATTCAATAAATAAAATCAAAAACCATACTAATATGTAGAATTTATTTATAAAAATATTTTATGACATTAAATCACCCAAATTTTATTTATATTAATATTTTTAATATCATTTATTTGATTCTTCCACTGTTTAAACAATTAATGCATCATCGTTATGTCATTATTCAAGTTACTTATTTTATAATTAAAAAATATAAATAAATTACCATGAGGTAGATAATAATTTTATATTTAAAATTTATTTTTATAGTTTAATTTGTATTTTTTATATCCCTATAATAAAAATTGTATAGTTATTTAAATGTGGGAAAGGAAATTTGAACTTATATTTAAATAAAATATTATAAATAAAATATTATTATCCAAGTAGCTTTAAATGGTTATAATTTTTTAAAAAGGTTGATTTTGGTCGAACCCCAGTCATCCAATGAAATTAGGACAAGTTTAAGGGTATCTTCTTAATATTTATAATATTATTTTTATCCTTAATTACTATGATTACCTTTAACCGGGGTAAACAAAATAAAAATGTTATTATTCACCAAAAATCAGGTTAATATTATTATAAAAAGAAATTATTCTAATTATAAACATGTATTGTTTTTTAAATTTTTATTCACATAAGTGGTTATGTTAATTTTAACATTAATCACGTTGATGTGGTAAGAAGGTATGTAAAAGAGATGTTCAAAAGTTTAATAAGTTTTTATATCTAATTTCAATATAAAAATGAATCCCATTAATATAATTTTACTAATATATGTATTGTTGATAAATTGTGAAATTAAAAATAAATTTAATGTATATTATTTTTTAGAACAAAAATTGCAGTTTTTAACTACAATTGAGTATTTTTCACTATTCATCATGAAATGAAACTTTTGAGAAAAATAATGAAAATTCACCCTAATATAATTTTGATATTTGGAATTCAAATAAGATGTTTATATTTTCAAATAAAATATGTAAATGTTTAAAAAATTAGATTTTAATAGGTTGTTTTTTAAAAGGTCATTAAACTAGATCTTCCATGTAACGCATGCTAACCCAATGTTGTGTGTAGTATAAGCTTATTGTTGTGAATAAAGAATGCAAACAAAAGAATTAAATTTATTCTAACAGGAAAAAATTGTAATTTTTTTAGTGTTACATTCTTTTCGCCTTTAATAAATCATGTCTTTACAACTCTTGAATTTAGGGATGATAAGGGAGGTTTGACTATTAAAAATTACTTTAATGAAATGACCCATCCGGAAAAGGGTTGATAAAAGTTCATCTTTAAAAAAAATCAAGGTTAGTACCAAGGTCACAGAATATAACACATACTAGGGTTCCGTATTGGAAAACATGGATATGGAATAGAATTATAACCATCTTGTTACGATGGATATTAATTACCAAGATGATCCGTAGAAAGTTAACAATTACAATGATAAAAAACCGTGATGATCTATGAGACCATTTGATTCATCAGAAAAAAGGTTCTTGGAAATTATTTTTTTCCAAAATCCTTTTCCTAACATTTATGTATTCTTTTACATTTTAGATAATCACTTGAGAAAATATACATACTTGATTTCATTCTATTTCATAAGAATAATATTATACTTAGGTTATACATTGATATATATTCATTTCATTTCATACACCTAAAGATGGATATTAAAGAAGAATTTTTATGGTGGAAGCACTTTAAACTAATCATAAATCCGCAATGTAATTCCTTCATCCATTTACTAATGAAAAAATGATAGCACAAAGTATCCAATAAATCACACTTTAACCTTAATCTATAATATCCAATGATCAACTTAATCCATTATAGCAGTAAGACTTGTCTACAATACATCTGTCCAAATTTGTAGTCCAAAAAAGGTATCTATATTTTCAAAATACATTATATTATATAAACAATTAAATGTAGATCTTATTGTCACATACCATTATCACCTAAGAAACCGTAATGAAATCATTCATGCTTATAAATACATGTGGAAGATGTAATGTAGTATAATTTTTATATATGTCATGATTCAATCAACCACATTACCATTTCTGAAATAATTTTTGAACCTAAATAAAAATTAACATCAATCATTATAATTCATCATCAGACATATAACCATTGCTCTTATATACTTTCGTATTATAACTATTTACCAAAACTCAGAGTACAATGTGAGAAACACTAATCATAGTTATGTAGTCATTATGAATAATTTACAGTATCTCTAAATGTTGGCGTCTTCTTCTCAATCCATAAGTCTATAGGATTAAACAAGATTATCAATTACAAAATCTAAAGAATTATATCATATACTTAGAAATATACTAAAATTCATTCATATGGTTATTCTTTTGAATCATTTATTTCTAAATCATGTTTCCAATGATGCGGATAAACTTATTTTGATACCAAATATAACACCCAAACCCAATAATCCTAGAACCAATGCATTATTTATTTTATTGGTGGGTTTTTTAAGAATAAAATCCAGAAATACCTATCATCTTAGCAGCTTTGGAAAACCATTTTAAATACATGAACATTATCGTACAATTTAAATCATAAAATACCACATAGTAAATCTCTTGAGAATGCCATTATTCTCTTAGCTTAACCATTCATATCAGTCATAATACACATCTTGGTAACTTGGTAAAAATAAAACTAATGATATGGGTGAGCTAAGATGCTTAGTAAGTATTAGTATAAAATGGAGTCCATCATAAAAAATAATAAACATTATGGAAAGGAAAATAATTGAAACACAAGCCATTTAAAGATCATCTTGATAATAATATGAAAATAATAAACAATACCATACAAAATAATCATAGGATCTATAAAACATAACAATGGATATTATACTAGTCAAATAATCAGATGAAATGTAAATAAAAATTCTCATAATGAGGTAATGCAAAATGAGGGAATTCTAAAACATACTTTCAAGGCCTCAACCAATACACATAACAATAATGGGTAAAATATTAGTCCAGGTTGTCTCATTAGACCTAATATTGCATCATAGGGATATAGAGGTCCCCACTAGACACATACTAAGTCTAATGTATTCCTCATAAGTAAAGTATGAAAGATAACTAACATTAACATTTTAATTAAAAATAGAAAATGAAACGTTAATACAATGACCATAAACCATGAATGGTATCAAAATAACACATACATAATCAAAAATATCATAAAAACATCAATTAAATATGGTAAATGGTATCATTTGAGATAAAACCCAATCATTCCATAATATCCAACATAGGATTTTAACGTAGATGAAAATTCTCTAATAAAATCCTTAACATTTTCTTGAGAAAACTACCATTTTTACTTTGAAATCATTTATTTAAAAATTCTCATTTATAAAGGATGACATTGCAAGAAAACATTTTTTTATTGAATAATCTTTTCCCATACCACATTGAAACATTTCAAGGATATTTAGAAATTATCATTTTTAAATATTAACGTCATTATAAATAAATCCATAAAACCCATTTTTAAAGCACAATCATGGATGAGAAATATTTATGAGAATAAAAGTTTTAAATAATTAAATGGGTGTTTAAAATAAAGAGTCTCTTTCATTAAACCATATAAATAATAATTTTGAAAACATTTTTAAGAGACATGGACATGGATGATAAATATGTCCCTATAAATAATAATGTATAAACAATCTCGGAGAATAATGAGATTGTAAAATTAACCCGTACCATAGGTCTGGATCCCTCTGTACGTGTAAACAAATACTGTATATTTGTTTTAAAATATTAATAACTTTTTTCAGAATAATAAAAATATATATTATATCTAATATGATTCATTTATTACATTATATTACTACTTTATTACCTATTCCAATTTAAAGAAATGTTTCGGGTAATAACTGCTTTGTTTATTGGACATGTTTTGACTCATTATTCTAGATCCTATTAATTACATTTTTATTTAATTACGTCCAAAATGTAAAAAATGATTGATATAACATATATTTTGGGTATATAATTATATATAAATGATAGATATATGAAATGGAATACACCATTAATGGAGATAGTATGTAGTGCATACATATGAACACAATTTCTGTTTTCTTATCATATTGAATTGATGAAGTTAAATGAAATATATGTATGTGTATATATATTATTAAAGTAAAATTATTATTTCATATATTACATATTTATTCATTATATACATTTTTATAATAATTATTGAATGGTTAATGTGGAAGATGATTCACATTACATTGTGGAGACGGTAGGATGTTCGTACGCACGAACGACAATATCATATCATTATTTCCAAAACGGTAAGAAATTAGATGGTATGTTAATTATATAGAATCATTATCATGTCACATTAATTTTTTATATCCAATATATCTATCATTATACCCATCCAACTAAATTATTGATGAAAATAGATTACACCACAGTGTGGAGATGGTAAGTCGTACATATGAACCTATGGTGATATTGTTTTTTGTAGGATGAGTAAAAGAAGGAATATGGTTGTATCATAATAATAATAAAATATCAGCATATATATGACATTTTATTTATTACTATAGTACATAAACAACATAGAAAGTGGAAGTATAAGAAGAAATACTTTTCAAGTAGTTGGTAAAGAAGATGGCCTCTTCTTTAGTGAACCTCTTTTAGATCTCCTCTTAGTGACCCTTAGGAAGGTATTTTGAGAAGATAATCAATAATATAATGTTTCTAGGGAAGTTTTAAATATATATTTTCAGTATTTGGCCAAGAATAAAATATTAAAATGGTCTATGGAAGTGAGGGAGGAGGTTCCCTTTAATAATTGAGGCGAGGGGAACTTTTGGAAATACTCAAATTATTAAAATATAAGAATACTATCCTAGATCCAAATAATTTAAAATGGAAAATAAATGAAAACTATAATATATTTTATTCTATATCCTATACCATTATGATTATTTATCAAATTTTTATTTTTTTATTATATAATATTAAATGGATTCAATAAGATATCATTATTATCAAATTTGATACTATTATTTTAATTTGACATTAAATTCATCATAAAAAAGTGGGGGAAATGAATATAATATTTCAAAGCATCTATAATATACCTTATAAATCAATTTAATTCATTAGACACATTAATACATAAAAATATATCAAAATTACTATTTCTAATATCAATTATTTTTTTCTATTAATTAAATAAATACTCATTTAGTATTGAAGTACCATTTAATGTATTTTTATAATTTATAAAAATTAAACATTAAATTATCTAATGATATTAATTTCATTATAATTAAAATAGACGTTTATATTCATTAATATCATGATTGTTTTCCTATGTGGACACATTAGAGTTATTAAAAACAAAGAGAGTGATATTTGGTAACTATCTTTGATTTATATAATATATAATTTATTTTCTTGGAAATTGTCCAATAAACAACTAGAAATAGATAATAATGTGATAATATTCGAATATTATTAATACAATAATTTTTTAACATGTTTCTAATTTTTTTTAGTCCCTAAAATATTGTTTTAACCCTTGTAACTCTAACCGTGATATCATGTAATTTATATATTAAGGGTTAATATTATTACAATAAAATGAAAACAAAAACGAAATAAATGTGTAATTAATGAACAATTAAGTCTTATTTGAATTATTTGGATGATTTTTTGTTTTTTATATATTTTATATCACTTAATAAAAAATTATTTATTTTATAATATATCAAATTCCAATTTTGACACTTCATTATTTTTCCTTATATAGAAATCAAACTAACAAGATAAATTCAATCCAAGACTTTTAAACCTTAATAATATGTACTATTAATTGATAAAAAAATTATGACATTAAATCACTAAAATTATATTTTTATAAATATTTTTAATATCATTTATTTGATTCTTCCATTATTTAATCAATTATTGCATCATCATTGTGTCACCATTTATGTTAATTATTTTAACATTAAAATATATAAATAAATTACCAAGATGTATATAAACATTTTATAATTCAAATAAATATTTTTATTCGATTTTAAATTTTTTATAACCCTATAATAAATATGGTATAGTTATTAGAAATGTGTGTATGAAACTTTTAACATATAATTAAATAAAATATTATAAATTTTATATTATTACCTGAGTGTCTTAATATGTTATAATTTTAGCCTAAGGTTGATTTTTTTTTAAACTCACTCATCCAATGAAGTTAGGATATGTTTTAGCGTGACTTTATAATGATTACAATATTATTTTTACCCTTAATTACCCGATTTACCTTCAATGATGGTAAATAAAATTCTAATGACACAATTAACAAAAAATTAATTTGTTCCTATTCGACCAAAAATTTCATACTGATTATAACCATTTATGTCCATTTTTTTAAACTAAAATAATAGAAGTGGCTAAATTAAGTATAAAAATAAGCTTATATATGTGGTGAAAAGGTTGGTAAAAGAGACATTCAAAATTTAAATATGATTTTATATCTAGTTTTAATATAAAAATTATTCCAATGACCTATATTTGATTAATATGTATATTATATATTTGATTGAAAATAATATTTTTTATTATCAAAACACTTTTGAGGAAAAAGTGAGAAATGGAAAGATCCAACATAATAACCACATAAAACCATTAAAGAGAATAAGATGGATTAAAACTATAGGTTATGCCTTTCCCTAGTGACTACACAGTGATGAAAAGTCTCCATCATAGTATGACTACCCGGGTAGTTGTCCCATGCAGGGTTTCACAAGCCTGATACAATTTCAGATCCATTCCCTCTTGAACATCTAAATCTATGTGGAATGGTTAGATGAATTCTCTGTGCACTGAACCTGATCAGAAGTAGATCCATGTAGTGTGCTTGTGGAAAACACACCAAAACTTCACAACGAGATCGTCCAAAAGATTCATCCAAAAAACAGATCATGAATAGAAAATTCAAAACCAAATATAAAATTCAGAATCAACCAAAACCGATAGTAGATTCCTCTAAAACCAACATCAAATCATCAAAAATGGGAAACAAAATCCCCAACACCATAACACATCACTTGATATTTCTCCAAATAGAGACCTTCAAACCAGAAATGGACTTCAAAAAACAAAAACACACAAATCACCAATCATCACCCATCTATCAATCCTTGAATGCATCAGATTTTACACACACCCATTGAGAACAGCCTACGAGACCATATCAGACCCCACACCGCTAGATGAAGCCAGAAGAGATGGACCCAAAAAAACAAATCCAAGCCGCAAGTCCTAATCTAACCCGCGCAAGACCCGATCTGACCCCACACCGTCACACAAGCCGCTTGGAACTAGAACAGAAGACAAAAATAGGACCACACCACTTGAAGAGTCTCACCTGAAAAAGAACCCAAAGAATCTGAAAGAGTCACACATGAAGAAAAACCATAGCCGCAAGTCTAGATCTGACCCAAATAAGACAAGAGCTAACCCCACCTCATTGTAGAAGACCCCCTAAATGAAGCCGACGAATGGAGTATGCCACATGAACCTAAATGGTGAAACTTTTTAATGGTGATAAAATATATAGTGGTGACTAAGGCTGGCGGTGACAACTTAAGATAGTGGTGAGTCAAGCATAATGGTGATTCATCTTAGTGGTAGGTCATTCGAATACTTTGAAAAATTTTCATTCTCTGGTAGATCATCTTCAATGGTGACTACTCTTTAGTGGTATGCCTTTTTGATGTGCCGAAATTTGAATTATGGTAGTTACTAATCACAGACAGAGTGTGTTTTTGACACTTATAAAATTTCTTGTTCAATGGAGTGTCATCCTATATAGGTGACTCTTTCCCATAATTTTTTTGAATTCCAATATGACAATGATTCATCGGTGATGGTTGGTGTTTCTGATAATTTTTTAAAAATTAATTTCAATGGTGACTTAGCCCTAGCGGTGAGACATTACTGATGATGAGTTATCCTTGGTGGTGAATCATCTTTAAAGGTGAGCCATAATTATCAAAAAAAAAATAAATCTTTATTGTAATGTAAAATTCTATCATAAAACATAAATCTCTTTAATATCATAATAAACGTGATATTTTTATCATTACAGCAAGGGTTACAATATTATTTATTTTTTATAAATCCTCTGGTGACAAATCATTATTTTATATCGTTGCCTCTCTACATTCTTCCATTATAGCCATCCTATGTTTATCATATATAGATTTTATCATTTTATTGAAGTATTGGGGAAATGAAAGAGGCTCATATTAGTCATGAAAAGAGAATTAAAATTCACAAGTCGTTACCCAAATTCAATAAAAACCATGATAAAACAAATATCCAAGAACTAGGTACAATACGAATTTAAGACAAGAATAATAATGGAAAATGAACTAAATAAGGTGAGGCATGACTAAAATTGCCTCAAATTAATCATTATTGAAGGAGAGTATCTAATTCCAGCTACATAATAGAGGCAAAAGGGTATTTAACATGTGGTTTGAAATATAAAACAGTTAATCCCTTGCGAATCCATCTAATCAATGAAATCACTAGCTAGAGTATAGACTTGATTAGGGTTAACACCCATCATGGTCATCTGTGAACATACCCAAGACATCCAATCTCCAACTCGTCAAGAAGATATCACAAAAAATGGATCACACCTTATCAAACCCTGAAAATACAATCAATCATTGAGACAAACTCATGTCAATAAGTTAATCATTATTTCCCAAATAAAAATCATGGATGAACTTAAATGACCATATTGAAAAAGAGATACCCCAAATCCATATAACGAATAACCACTAGAAAGACACTCTATACCCTAATTTTGATAGAGAAAAGTCTCCAAAAGTATTTATCCATAACTATCCTCTAAGGGATATGACTAGAAAACCCAACCTAAAGAAGAAACTCTACAAGTAATGCACTCACTCAGTTCTTCTAGAATTTTCTCGTAGGACAATGAAAACCAATATAGTATATATGTCAAATAATAGCACGATAAATTAAAACGCTAGTAAAAAACAACATTTCCCCTCTTTTAAATCCTTGTTAGAATTTTTCATCTAGGTTTTGAACCAAAGAAATTCAACACCGTATTTTTCAAAATGATGAAACCCAACTAATTTTAAAATAATAAATTTGTTCAAAAAATACCACATCTAAATCTATTTAAAATTATAAAAATCATTTTTAAAAATTTCTATCAAAATCAATAACATTTCCATCATTACAAAAATATTTTCTGAAACCCTATTTTTAGTTTTAAAACATTTCAATTACAAATAATACCATGTATACATTTTTCTTAAAAACCACATATATCCCCAAGAATCTGTCAAACCCATACTAGAAACTCTAATTTATTAATTTTTAATATAATTCTAACCACTAAAAATTAATTAATAATTTATTTTTTTTAAAAATCATTAGAAATAAAAAAAACTAAATTTTCCCTTAGATTAATTATGAAAAACCATTTATTTTGTTTTAAAACCAGAATATGACAATTTAAAAATCAGGTTTTTAATTTGAAAAACTCACAATTTCCCTAATAAAACAAAAAATTAAATAATAAAAACAATAAAATCCAATATTTAATATAAATAAAGGATTATTATCGGTTTTTAGCTTGTCTGCATAGCTTAGAAATCAATGTTACAAGTGAAAACATTGAATTGGGAGTCAACGCAAACCATATACTTGAGATCTGCTTGGGTTTTCTAGATCTATAATCTCACCAGTTACCACTACTTCACTCTTATTTATCATATCCAAAATACTAAACAATTAAACACACAAATTGAAATAATCAAAGTCTAACAGTACCTGGTAACTCGAGGCATAGGACGATTAAATGTTTATGACACACTTATTATACTTGAATCTTAAGTCCCTATAATCTAATATCCAATCTAACTAACAACTCAAATAAAAATATAGCTTCTCTGACACAAATTTGTAACAAACCACCCCAATTCTCTCCTCTATCATATCCAAAAACTAGTCCATAATAAGGCTAAAAGGTAATTATTGATATGAACATGATAGATACTAGTGTCTGGGCATCATAGTATCACACTTGGAAATGATTTCACCAATAAAAAATAATTAAATAAAAATTATAATGTAAATAAAATTATAGCACGAACCTTCTATTGAAATGATTTCCACTCCGGTGAAAATAAAATAGTAAATAATATATTATCAATCTAAGAAATTATTAAAAAGTAACAAGAACCAAACAAATCATGCACTACCTTGGAATTCCTCTCTAATAAAGAAAATATACCCCACAGATTCCTATCCTTGACTACAAGAATATCTCTACACCAACAACTAATGAATGCAGTAAAATCCCATGCGACCATTGAAATAAATGAAAATGATATTAAACTAACTACAAAGACATGTTCCACTTTATAACTATGTGACTCACATCCCATAAAAAAGAACCACAATTCCCCATGAGAGAGAATAAATAACCTAATACCTTCATCAAAAAAATGATATAGATATAGGTGTGAGAACCAGGATGTACATTAAGGATTCCCAAGAGAAACCACACCATATGACATATCTTTAAGGAAAAAAATTCATACTATTTTGAATATAAAAATAAATAAAATAGGTTGTTCTATCATTATCAAAATATTTAAAAATTTGAGGCTTCATGAAAACCATTTCCACTTTTTATTTCCAAAGTTGTTTCCAAAGAAAGAAATATTTTCCAAAATCTCATTTTTAAGAAGAATAATGTCAAAAAATAATTATTTCAGTTGGAAATTATAACAATAGAAATCATTTTTCAACTGATAAACATAAATTAAAAGTTGATTCTTACCAAATAGGTGATGTAGTAATAGTTACCAGCCAGAATGCATAATACTGTAAACACTTTATAAAGTTCTCAAAATTATGGGAAAACAGATTTCATGTAAAATATTTATCATGGGATATTCTTAAACACCAAGTCAAGAGAACCTAGAAATAAACTATTTAGAACCATCTATCAAAATATTTATGTGATTTATATTTTATAAAAAATGGGCTGCCATAAACAAGCCTCACTGGTGGTACAAACACCATGGTTATTCACCTATAATAAGAGATATAGTTTTTTTAATTGGGACATATATAGGAACTATCCCTCACCAATCCCATTAAAACTATTAATTTCATGTCTTTTGTAAAAATTTGATATTTGTTGGTCTTCATATATACCAAAATTATGTTACCACATACAACCATCTCACCATTCTATCCCACCTCCAAACACCATCCATGTAAAGACCCTCCCTAGTCTTGAGTGCTTCTATAGAGGCATTGACCTTATGAAAACATTAAAAGGTTTAAACTGATCCATATAATTTTAATAATTATAAATCACTTCCTTAGAAACATAATTTTTTTCAAAATATAATTCCAAAATCAAGTAAAACATAAAATATTGTTTTCAAGGTGCAGACAGGGCCCTAGTATTTTGAACAAACATTATTCATTTTAAAAAAATTCAATATAAATTATTTTGAGTTCTAAATCCACTTTTTACACTTTAAATCTTATGTACCAAAATATATATATATATCTCCCTTGATCTAATGTGAATATTCACTCAACATTTTTCAAATATGTCTAAATAGGGGACCAATATATATAGATTAATTTTTATATAGTATAAATTTAAAAATATTGGAGTGAATAAAAAACCACATTGATGCACTTTTATAATCAAATATTCTAGTAGTCCATTAGAAAAAATCAGTAAAAAGACTACAGAAATTATTCATTTCAAACTCACATGTTTAAAAGTTTTCTTAAATGAAGTCTAACACCCATGTTTCTTATCATTTCAATCAATCACAAAATAATTATTTAATAAGAGAAACCCATGATGGAAACATTGAAAAAATAATGAAAAAGGGATAAAAGATTTCTAAAAATAAAGACCACATTACATAATATATTAACGTTGTATAATAATTAATAAACACATTGAAACACTCAAGAAATCATATTTATTAATTTATTGGTTTGGACATATGGAAACCTCCCTCAAAACTTGTCCCCTTTAGCCCAAATGGCCCGAAGGCATTTATTTTATTTTATTATAGATAATCCCCTTTTTAAGGGTTGAAGGGGAACCCGTACATGACCTATAGGCCCAAGGCACAAGGCCCGACAAGACCTGTAATACGTGACCCGAAGGTCTAGAGGCATACCTTGCCCAATACATAACCCGTAGGCCCAGCCCACTAGAACTGCCCCTCCCCACCTTCTGCATCATTGATTTCCTTGAGCTCCCCACCTGCATTACTGATCGGCTAGCATTGCCCCGTACAAAGCTACCCGGTGCCTGGTTCCGATGGCGGTAGTCATAACCACACATTCTTTCAATCTAGTTAGCTCTGCTTATGGTGACTGATACTAGTGCATTGATCCTCATCTGGGGACTCCTCTATGTGAACTGGGCTACTTCATGGTCTTCAGTGGCCCAAAGTCCCTACGGCCCGAAGACCTTTGGTGGCTCGAATACCCGGAGATTCGTAGGCCCAAACCGGTGGCCTGAAAGCTCAATGCATGTGAATAGTCTGGCTACTACAGTACCAAACAGTACCTACTACAGTGCCTGATATAGTACTATACTGTGCCTGCTATAGTGCCTACTACAGTACTACTACAGTACTTGGAAATTCACCTCCACTCGGTTTTGATCTTGGGTCTCTTGGATGCCAAGCAGGAGCCCTTACCACTCAGGAACGAGATCGTTGGCTTGTCCCCTTTGACAATTGTGGGAGAGATACACAAAACGGTGGAATAATTAACCATAAAAGGGAACATAATCATCACAAATGACCCAATTAAAATTAAGGGTCAAAGATGAAGAGAATAGTATGCCCTACCAAAAACCAATGGTGAATATGTCACCTTTAACGATTTTGCCTAGAAGGAGCATCAATCGAATCCCAAAAACCCTAAAAACAAAAAAATAACCATAATGAAACCCCAAAATAAATTAACTATTTTTCATGGTTTATCAGTGTTCAAGGAGAAGATAAAATTAAATATTAAAAGGGAAATAGATGGTGAGGAAAAACCCTTACTGGTGATGATTTTAAGTGAAAACTAAAGGAAAACGCCATGGAGAGGAGTTGAGAGTAGGAGTGTCGTGTGCGCGAGATTCAATAATTGGGTGTGGGTAAAATGAAATTGAGGATGCAGAGAGACATGGTCAATTTAGGTGGAAATAGTCTAGGTAAAATTTTTAAAAACCTTTTTCAAGTGTCTAAACATTATGCATGGTTTGGTCATGTGGTTAGCCAAACCATGCACCAACCATGCACCCGACACTGGATGACCTAGGGAAACCAATGTGGTCTTTGATGATAGTTTGGTAAATCATGTGTTATCTATGTGGTCTACTATATAATCGTCATAGAAACAACCACATTTTTACCATTTTTTATTAACATACCCCAACCATGTTCATATAATATAAATCCCAAAAAAATTTAAATATAACATTGTTTGGCCTAAAACTCAAGAATGAGGATAAATATATTTGAATATTAAAATAATTAATAAAATAAATTAGAAATGTGAATTGTCCAATTCACTATCCTTTAGAGTCAACATGAATTTTCATACCATTCCCTAAAGAACCTCTTATTGAAAAAAATGTGGCTATTTGAATAATGAATAATATTAAATTTAAATACATAATAAACCAGTATTAGAAATTAACAATAAAAAAGAATATAAATAATTTATTCCATGTAATTAAAAGGGAAAACATGTTCATAAACCATCCATATAAATAATTTGTATTTTCCAATAATACATAGTTAAATTTCTAATAATCATCTATATTGCAATAACAACATACAAAATGTCAATACCTTTCCACATGTCAAAAAAGGTATAACGTGACCATGGCCCTTATGAATAAAGAAGGTGTATATTAAAAAATATATATTTAACATGCCAATTATAATACATATTTTAATTAAAATATATCTAACATCATTGTTTTTTACTATGTTAATAGAATAACATTTATTATAGGTGAACATCTTCCAATATGAATGATGTAAAACATGATGTTTACAATATAGAGAGGAATAATTATTTAGATAATTCACTAATGTAAGAACAAGATCATAAGACATTTATATACTGATTCTTTATGGTTTTGACAGAACACATCCCCAGTTCAACAAAGGGCTCATAGGAGTGAGGTGACATAAATGGAAAAACTTGCTCACCAAAATAATTTTTTGAATGGCATCACAAAAGAAGAGATAAAAACAAAATATTTTGATACCATGGGATAAATACCCATATATATATACATTGTTGGATAAATCAAGAAAAATATTCCCCATTATGGTAAATACTTTCTAAAATTATATGGGAAATATAAGAGAAAACCATAAAATATATTTTAGAAAATATTTTTAACATTTATGTAAAAAAAGTTTACATGTCACTTTCAAGGGTATCGTTTTAAAATGTAATTATAAATCCTTTTAAAACCATTATATTTAAAAATAATCTCCAATCATATATCCATTAAAAATATACAATTTATCCTAGAGAAAAGATGATAGAAAGATGAAACTTGTGAATGTGAAAGGAAACCCCTTTTATTATTTTGAAACTACCTTTGTTCAAAATTAACAATTTAAAAAAGAGTAAAAAAGCATTATCATATATCAAAAAATGTTTTCCCAATAATTTTAGTGAAATTACCAAACAATAAAATATTATGGTGGGAGAACCAAATCATTAAACAATGACTTTCATGACAAAACAATATAACTCATGGAAATGAGACTTGAGTTGTCAATAATTCTTAGGAGAAACATACTCTATGAAGTATAAAATTTTTATAAAAGGAGTATTATGTGGTATAAATTTGAATTTATATAAAATAAATTGAATACCACATGAATTAATCAATTGATTGAATGAAACTAACTACAAAGTCCTAGAGGATGATCATAACTCAATGATTGTAAATTTAAATGCCAAAAAACATTATAACTCGAGTAACAGTTGGGTGAAAATAAATTTGAAGAAAGGGAATATATTTTTCTATTTATTTTCACTAAATAAATATAAATATAGGATAAATATAAATTTATGTGTAATTAACACACCATTATATGTAATAGTGGTGGATATGATAAACACTCTCAAGGAATTAGAGTTCATGGAAAAGAACCAATGTGGATTGAGTAACATTTTAATCAAAACTAGTTGAATGATAGAACTAATAATTGAAAATAAAATACCATGAATAAAATATAATTAGTGATTTCATACCTGAAATATGTAGTATATACACCACATAAATGAAATTAGGTGGACAATACCCAATATGTCTCGAAAAAATAAATTTGATGTGAAAACATTCTCCTTGGTCATGATTCATTCTTCACGTTCACCGATCACCTAAAATAATTAAAATAATTTAATAAAATACATACTCAAGAAACTTATTTTTAACTATATCAATTTATAATCTTAAATTTTAATAATTCTATACATATGAAAAATAGGGTTTTACCTATTTTCAACACTGGGTGTAAGTAATCCTTGTCACTTTGAAATAATTTTTTAAAATTGTCATCGATATATGTTATTTCCCCTATTTTACTCATTATTATATCATCTAAAATACTATAATATTTGTTCTAAGATATTTTATAAATATATAATCTCATTTCATGGTAGATTTGTTTACGACCCATGAGGTTGAAATCAGCGACAAGCATGTTTCATTGATTCTTAATAAATGATGGATTATTTATTAGTTAATTAGTTAAATGTTGATAAAACCATACAATAAAAATTATTAAAATATTTATAACATATTATACATGTAAATATTTTTTCATATTCATATATGATATAAATTTATATTATTATTCATGTGAGTGGTTGAACTGACCCAAACCTTAACCCACTATAAATACTGGATGATTCTATGACCATTTAGTTATAATGTCATTATACAAGAAGAAAAATTATCCTATTTAAGATTATTAGTGAGAATTATTTAAATTATATCTTTTTTTTAAGAATATTCAATGGATATTAAAATATTAAATAGTATTAATAAATATATTTTCGTATTAGCATACTTGTTTAAAAAGGATAATGTTACAATGATCGCTTATTTATAATATTGATTATATAAAACATAATTTATATTTTTAGAATAGAAATAATGAAATAAAAATCATTTATATTCACCTAAAACTTTTCTAGAACCATCCTTTAATGGTGACAATGAAAATCAAAACGTTTCAATCATGGAGGTGGCAGACCGCATAGGCGTATGAGAAAAAAATAATTTTTTTTGAATGGGAGGGGAATATATAATGATTTTACCATTAATATAAAAACACTTTAGTTTATTATTTATTATAAAATTATTATATATATATCGTTATAATGTTTTTTTATGAGTGTGTATGGGTAGGGTAAATAATAAAGTTAAAAGGGTAAGTAATAGTTATGTTCAGAATTCGGATCTTACCAAAAAGTATCCTTTTGGAAATGACGTACATGAGGTAATTTATTGAAGATAAGGAATTCTAGATGTGTATATGGGTTATATAATAATTAAATTATGAAATGTTTCATGGGAGTATCAAACTATATGTGTAATGTGGGAGGATTTTAGATCGTTTTTTGGTTAAAGAGAAGGATAAATATTTTAAAATGAATGTTAGGTAAGGGATTATAAAAACATTCCATGGAAGTTAGGTGATTTGGGTGAGGAAATGGTTGGAGATACAAATTATTAATAAATTTATAATATAAAATGATTTATATAATTTGTAAGTGTCCTTTTAATTATTAAAAATTCAACACACTTCATTTAAATATTTTTAACATTATAAATTATGATTAAAAATTCACCATGGAGATTTTTTTTACAAAAAATATAGTATGACCCACATTGAAAATTTATATTGGATGAATCTAAATTTGGGCTCCACATAACCTAATTATTGTTTTTAATGTGATAAAATTAACTTTGAAATTAAAATATATCATGTGATGAGAAACTATTTTTGTATAAAAATTACATTTTAATCAATAAGTGTTCTTAATCTTATTTAACCTTGATTGTACATTACATAAATTTTAATTTGTGTGTGTGTGTGTGTCTATGTGTGTTTTTGTGTTCGTGTGTGTGTTTAAACATCATATCAGAGTCTTTATTTAAAAAAATCAATTTAATTTAAAATAATAATTTCTACAGTATCTTTCTTTAAAAAATATCTATTTTATCATGGTAATTAATATTTACCATGCTAACTTAATTTTATTCATACCATTAAAATATAATATATTACTTAATTTGATCAATATGATTAAAAATATAGAAATATTATTACTCTATTAAATTTCTCAAAGTCGTTAAAATACAAAAAAGGTATAGAAACATAAAAATATAATAAAATTTGTTTTCAATACAAAATAACTTTTTCAAAATATTAATTATTAATGTTTTTATTGATTATTAATAACCGATTATGTTATTATTACATAATTCATTATGTCAAATATATTTTATCAGCATTAATCATATATTTCTTGAAATAGAAATGCATATCGTATAAAAAGGTAATATTTATAAATATATATTTCTAATTATAAAATGATTATATTAATCATTTTATTTATACCAATTCAATTTAATTTATATTAAAAGTACATTATATTTTTTTATAAATATTTTTTAAATAACATACACTTATTTATTCGTGATAATGAAACATCATGTTTTCAATGGTCTAAACATATCATGGTTTTGTTTAAGTTTAGTTTTTCATGTGAAGAAATCTATCAACCACATTTACTTATTTAAATGTTATAATATATTAATATTTCATGATGTTACAAAACCAAAACCATGATCTTTTAAAACCTAGCCTCTAAATATAAAAACTCTCATTTTTCCTAATATAGTAAAGTATTATATTATCAAAATAAAATAAAAAATAATAAGTCCAACTTATAAATTAATGAGGGGAAAAGTGTCTATGTGTGGTTTGGATTAATTGTTTAAATGAAAATATGATAACTATAGAAAAATTATTGGGGGTCATCAAAAAATAGATACACATACTCCACATAACATTTCATGCCTTTTTATCTCACCATAAACCACCAATTCACTCCCTTTATCATCCCCAAATTACCAAAAAATAAAAAAATGTACATATCAGATGTAAAAAATAGCAATACACAACACAAAACTCAAAATATAATATCCTTGAGAAATTAGAGACCCCAAAAATGAAAAAATAACTAGAATCATCTTATATGTGCCTTTCAAAAAATAATATTCTAATATATATACATCGTTAATTCCTAAATAATAAAATGTGTTCTTAAACATAGACCCTCTCAAGAACCAATTATATGCTACCATTTATCTTGAACTAGACAGAGTTGTGCCTCCATCGGACACTCGAGTTTCTCTATGACATCTCTATGGTTCGTTCTTGATTTATCAAAGGTGGAATTAGGTATCATTCCCCCAATTTTAGTCAGTATAAATAGTATCCCATAAAATGTTAATAAATATCATAAATTCCATCATGAAATATCAATAAATTAAACGTCCATGAAAAATATAATAAGTAGATAATTAGATATAAAAAAAGTAATTTAAACCAAACAACCCCTCCACTCACCAAAAATTACATACCCAACAAGAATATATAAATCCTCTATAAAATTCACATTCTTAACCCACTAGAAGATATAGTTTACCCCAAATTTAATATATAGTGCATGTTTGGATGATGTGATAAAAGTAATGAAATAAAATAAATAAAACAACCAATAAGTCTTTTCAGGACTATAGGTCACCATCCAACTACAAAAAATCAACACTCAAATAGTATTCAAGAGAAGAATCAATACCTAAAACTTGAGTTTTAAAGATTGTCTTGAGAATATGGATTAGTAGGCATTCGACGTGAAATTTCACCCCATGTTCAAAGCTTTAAATAAAGAATCCTTGTTATGGTTTTTTAAATATTTTATTAAAAATATGTTTTTTATTAACTAAACATATAAAATAAAATATCATTTTTACAATCATTAATTTCTATTTCCATCAAGTAAAAACTATTACATTGATTGTATTTTCATGTCAAATACTTATTTATTTAAAACTCCCATGTGAAAACTTATTTTTACACTAACATTAAAGTATGATTTTCAATAATATTGAAAATACCATTTCATTAAAGGTGAATAAAGATCAATAATGAATGATCATACAACCATCTATGATAATTATAATTTATAAAATGGATAATTGAAAAATCATACAACTAATTATTTAAAAAGGGAAAAATTGAAGGACCACCCTAAGAATCACTAAGTGTAAGAGGTAACCTAGAAAAAAATAACTATAATATAGAAGAAATAATAGTAACACATTATTGGCTTATGGAGGAATGAAATAATTCACCAGAATAGCTATTGTAAAGGGAAATAATTTTTTCTAAGTTCACCTACCCAATAACTAAGGGTTCCCATGATGTTTAATTAGTAGTTACAAATACATAAAAACAATTGTAGCATCAATAGAAAATTCCGAAATTACTCTAATCTTAGAAGATCAATAACAGTTGTAGGAAGATTTAAACTACACATTAATCCCTTTCAAATGCTAGGTTTCAAATAACATACATGTTTTTCTATATCAAAATAAAATAAATTAAAAAAATTAGAAATTGATAAATTGGGGCTTCTAATCATATTTTTTGAATCACTTAAACCCATTTGAAAATCAAACATAAATACAACATTTATATCCCCAATATCCCCCTTTTCCAATTAAACTCAAATTGACTTATATATATATAACGCCTATTACACAAATTCAAATTTCTCCTTGTGATGTTTTACATACAAATTTATGTATATATTTACCCATGTACACGGTTATAACTATTAAACATGTCAAAATATATTTTTAAACCTAGTACTATTAATTTAAAACCAACATTTAAATAATTTATTGATTCTTGGAATTCCAAATGTTACATGAATGGCCAAGTAAAATGAAAATTTTAATAAAAATATCACGTTAACTCATATCCCACTTAGGTGTAATACCTTGAGAGGGGGTTGAATCATGGTTTGGTAGATTAAAAAAACTCCCCCTTATGATCTTATTTATTCATTAAACAACAATATATTCTCTCTTATTCTCAAAGAAATATACGAACAGGATTGAAATCATGCATGGAGACAGTGATTTTTACTTGGTTCACTCTCACTAGGCTACATCCAAGGAGTATACAACAGCGATGTGTCGATGTACCAAATCCTTTAAGGCTACTGCCAAATTACAAGGATCATGCTAGATCACTTATATGCCTAGGATCACTACCTTTATAATATTTAGGGTCTACTTACTATATTCCTATTGGACAATCCCTATGTCTCTTTCTCTGGCTCACTAATAGTGGAAAGGATCACGGTCTCCCTCTTCCATACATTTTTTCTCTAGGAAAATATCCATAACATTTTATGGACTTGTTGGTCCCTTAATTTTCATGCATGTTTTCAACCTCAAATATAGGTATATTTTCTTTTGATTTTCTCTTTTCAACAGTAGATGAAATTCAATTTTCCACATACTATTAGTCAGTGGAATTTGATTTGGTGACCTGTTTAATCCCCTCCAAAAACCACATTATTCCTTTATGAACTACACAACACCATGTAGAGTGTTTGCTTTACAAACCACCTATTTCATGGAATGCCTCTGTGAACCCCCTCTGCATACCACCTCCTCTTTTCCACCACGTACTGCACATCGATTACCACTTTCTCACACCATGTCTGCATATGACGCCCATTTCTGTGGCATTCCTCCTTTATTGGATACTTTTCCTTTGTAGGATATTGTTCCCTGTAAAACCCCTTCAGGAATAATTACTAAAAACTCCTTCTCCTTTCATTAATCCTCACTCATGAACTACTTCACATCATGTAATCCTCCCTTGTGAACCACTATTATTCTTTGACAATCTTTTTCCCCGAGAAAATATTTTCCCCAATAAAATTTCTTCTAAGTATGGTTTTAGCACACCTTATATATGAAAATATATCTAGAAATATTACTATCCAATTTACCAATATATTCAATGTGATAAAGCCTTCACCGCATAACAATTCTTTTACAAACCATTTTCCCCTAAATGGTCCACATACCGACACTCTTTCTTGTAGTAACTAATCTCGTCTGCAAAAACAACTCTTCACAACTGCTCAATTCACCACATTCGTTTCAAAAATGACACCCCATGTTGAGTACTGCATGACTTCTTCAAACCATTTTCCTTCCGTGATCTACAATCCTCCCCATGAACTATTTTTCTACATAGTTTGTGTACCACGGTTTGCGGTTTTCATAGCACAGATATGCAAAAACCATATTTTGTTGATTTCTTAATGTTTTTCTATATATATCCAATACGGTATATGAACTACTATTCATACCTCAGGTACATTTCATCCTACATGGAAATCATTCGTTTTTTAAAAACAAACTCTTAATTTTGAGGCCCAAAAATTTGGAAAACACAGATAAAAAGTGACACCTTACAAGCCTGATTTAGAAAGTACTAGCCATACTAATTTTTGGTCATCCGGTTTTCTCAAAAAACACAAACACTCCCAAAAACCCTGAGAGAACACCTTGATGGATTTTTTTACAAATAATCTCCTCCTTTGGGTTTCTTTACAACTATTTACAATCAAATACCACTTTAAAGATTCATCATTATTACTCCTTAATTTTCTTCTTATGATTAAAATAGAGATCAATAATTTACTCAAAAAACACTCTAATCCCACATGAGTAATGATCAGCATGAGAAATTTGATTATAATGGATTGTTCATCAATGAATCACTTAACATTATTCCAAATCCACTTTTATACATTCATCACAAACCATCAATTGATGTGATAAGTATCCTTTTATCGATCACTTTTATCTATTTCAGATTTAATACTCCCCCTACGTCACTGGTCCCCATAGAAACTTTAACACTCCCCATATCACTGCTCCACCTAGTATCATCTCCCCATGTATTGATTAAGACATGTTTCCCTTTCAGTGGCCACAATATATCCCCATATTCCAAGGAACTAAAGGGACAATCCACTTAGGTCTGCAAAAGGGTAAAGAGAAGACATTAGTAAATTAGGAAAAAACACATAATGCCGTAGTGATAGGGGGTGTCTTACACCTACACTTTTCAAGTAAGGGGTGTCAATTAAACTCCAATGGCCATTCAATGCCTTTAAAATTATTCTTTGGGTTAGGCCGTTGGCATAATGTCTACAACCTATAGTTCCATAGGCATATACTCTAATTTCACATGCCCTTTCTCCACATTCTTCATGGTGAAATGATTGTTGATTTCAATGTTCTTTTTCCTTGAGTGATGGACATTAGTTTTTAAAAGAATTATTGAACATGAGTTATTCTAAAATATTTCAATTAAAGACTTCACTTAAATTCCCATATCCTCAAGATTCTTCTTTATACACAATAACTATGTACACTCTTGAGTAGTAGCAATATATTTAGCTTCTATGGTGCTCAATGAAATGCACTATTGCTTCTTTCTTATCCAAGAAATACACAATTCCCCAAGATTTAATGCACCACCGAATGATGATCTTCTATCATCTGCTAAACTATCCTAATCCACATCTGCATATCCTTATAACTCTTGATGAGATTTGTCATTATAGATCAAATCTTAATCCTTTGTTCCCTTGATATACTGAATTACTATTTTCACTTCATTCAAGTGGGTTTCCTTAGTATTGACTCAATATCTTGCTTCTTGGTAAGTGAAAAAAAACAAGATTATGTCTCATCACTATCAAATACAATATATTGTTAATGATTTCCCTGTATTCTGTGATATTGACTGCATTATCGTCGTCATCCCATGAAAGTTTTATCTGAGTTTCCACCAAAGTTTTCATCTCCTTGGAATTTTCCATTCCAAAAAATTTCAGAACCACCCTACCACATTTGGATTGAGAAAGTATTCTTCCATTATTTCCTTGTGTCCAATGTAAACCAATGAAAAATGTCAATTCACCAATCATTGATATTTCAATCTCACATTTCATGAATTTAGAAAATTGGATGCATTGTGTTTCATCTGATCCACCAAAGATTATGTCATCAACATATACCAGCTCCATTATCCTTCAATCACTTTATATTTTTATATATATATATATTGTAATAAAATCCACCACACCAGAAACCAAGATTCTTCATAAAATGATCTATCCTTGATTTCCATAAACGTGATGCTTTCATCAAACAATATAAAGCCTTCTTCATTAGACAAACTCTATTCTCATATTCATGAATTGGAAAACGATCTAGCTTCTCAATGTAAACATCACCTTCCAGAACCCCATTCAAAAATGATGACTGGATATCCATGTGGAAAACATTGAACATTCATTGCACAGTTATTGACAAGAATTATCTAAAAATATATTGACTTCTAGCAGGTGAAAATGTCTCATAAACTTCTATTCCCTCTATCTGGAAGTACCCTTTTCACACTATTCAATCTTTTTTTGGAATCATAATTCATTCTTCATTCATTTTATTGTGAAATAACAATTTCATCCCGATAAATTGTTTTTCTATTGGTTTCAAAACAATCTCCAATATCTAATTCTTCTCAAATTAGTCAAGATATTAATTTATATCCTAAAATAAACTCTCATATATAGCTACTTAATTAAAACATTTAGTCTCTACCTATGACAATTATGATACTTGTTGTAGAGTCTCCATCCTCTTTATCTTCACTAGAGTATTCTAATCACTAATTGTGTTATATCTATCAATTTTGACTCATATCATCTATATTTGTAGAGATATTTAGCTATGATCATCCTTTGAATCATCAGAATCTTCTTTTTAATCATCTGATAGAACTAGAGCATCCCCTGATCTGATATTCTCTTCATCACTATCCTCCCAAGAATGATCGAGTATTTACTAAATATTTTTATCATTATGTATTATAGTTATATCATGGATTTCAACGACCATTCCTAGACTCTTGTTGAAGAATTTATATTCTTATATTTTCTATGAGTAGCCAAGAAATGTCCCTTCTTCTCCAAAAGATTCAATCTTCAAGTGTTTCTCTTTTTTTAGAATGAAACACTTATTTATGAAGACTCAGATGTACTTCAATATTGGCTTCCATCTATACCAACGAATAAAAAGAGTCTTATCATCTTTTGGACACAACAAAGCTCTATTGGATTTGTAAACTGATGCTATCACTTCTTCTTTCCAAAAATTATCTGGTAGGTCTTTCTCAATTATCATTTTTCTAACCATATTGTTGATAATTCTATTTCTCTCTCATAGACACCATTTTTCTGCGGAGGTATCATTACTGAAAAATGATTCCTTATCAAATGATTCTTAATATAATATTTAAAATGGATTTTTGTAATCTTAGTTTCATTATATGTTTTGATTTTATAGATTTTTTTACCTAAAATATTTTCAACATCCCATCGATATCTTTAAATGAAACTGAACACCTCAAACATGTTGGTAATGATTGATACCAATGCCATTATATTAAAATCATCAATGAATAGAACATAGTATCTTCTCCCATTAATAGATCTTGGTGAAATTGGTCCTCATGTATCAATATGAACCATGTCATGCAATCCTCTTTACCTTTAATCTTTTTTATTATATCTCTTTCAAATGATCTTCCCATTTTGGAAGGGATCAGGCATATGTGTACGATCTTGTGAGAAACTATGGAGATCTTAACCATCATCATACTTCACTAGATCTTCCATGGATGTTTGGATCAAGGATCTAATAAGTTTAACACATAATTTTTTTCATCTATGGAAAGGAAGGACATAACTTCTCCACTCGCAAGGTAGATATTTTCTTTTGTATTCTTTCTGTGAAAAACAATTATACCATTTTTTCCGTGATGGAACATAATTTCTTTGAAAAGATCATGGAATGTATTGAGTCACATATTTGATTGAAATTAAGGTATTCATGACTAAGTCCTTCAAAAACTAAGACATAAGCATGTCTCATGTCTTTTCCCCCAAACATGGCTTTTCCTGAGCCAACATTCGTCAAACCTTCATAGTTTCCAAATTGTATTATACCTTCCTTATCATACCTAATTCAGGTAACCAGATCATTATTACCTGTCATATATGAGGTGTATCCACTATCATAAAACCTTGTTTTATTGTGATCTGATAATTTAAAATCAATCTCTACAACCACTTATTTTTCAACTATATCATTCTTTATCAACTATGTTACTGACTTCATACCCTGTATAGATTGATAATATTGATCTTCATTAAAGAATGTTGGACCAAATTCATCCTATTGAGATGTAAATAGATTTTTGAATTTTCACCACATTTGATGATACCTCAATCTGGTGCTTATAACTAAATTTATTCTTATTTATAAAATATATTTGTATTACTGATGAGTATTTTCTTTCTATCTTCCCGAATGCTCCACACCTAAAATAGTTACGATCATATAATGGCCTAAAATATTGATCCCTATATTGATACCTATGTTGGTCTTATTCTATTTTAAACCACTTTAATATGGAACAAACTTTTTTTAGTGTCCCATATTTCAACAACAATAGTATCTAACCAGAGGTGCATTTTTGTTAGGTAATACAACACTACTGATTCTCCTTTGGTATATTGGAGTCTTAAGATTCTGATTCGTACCCAAATCGGTCTTCAAACTTGGAGTGGGAGCTTGTGGTCTAACATCAACCATTACTACTTTAATTTTTGTGATCCGACCTCATAGTGGATGTATCAATCAGGTCAATCATTTTCCTTTTCTGATACTCCTTTTCTTTCTTCACTAGAACTCTCAATTATATTTTTTCATTTTTCTATTACTTGTGTGTCCTGCCTTGCTAGAATCAATAGTTTCTCATGATATTTCAATTTTCTTTGCAGACTAACAACTTCCCCTTAATGATCTTCGATGTGTTTAATTTGATCTTTTAATTTCTTTGTTAAACTATCGATCTCCCTTTTTTGTTCTTCAAGTGTGATTTTGTACTCAAATACTTTTTTTGAACTTTCAGGCATTGAAAAATTCGGTTTTTTTAATTTCTTCATTTAGCTTAGACATCTCTTCTTCCTTTTTCCATATATAAATATTTAAATAATTAAACACATTGCTGGATTTATTTTCTTTTTGATCTCTAAACATCTATTTCTTTATGATCTGCTTATAATTCAGCCGAAAGTTCATCTCTTCCTTATACTTCTCCCTTATCACTTTTTTTTCATCCTTTTGGGGGGAATTTCCAAAAAATCCAACTATAGCATCTGCTTTATGATCTGTGCAGTCCTCTGACTCTTCTGCATGAGATTCTTTTGAACTTTCATCTTATTTTAACTGTAGATCCTTTTTAAAGAAATTTCTATTTTAACTTCTTCTTTCTTTTTGATTGGCTAAATACTTCATCTAGGGTATTTCATAATTGTATTCATCATCATCATCAATCTTCTTCAGACACTTTTCTACAAAATGTCTAATATCTCCACATCATAAGCAAGAAATTGGAAGTTTACCTTTGAACATTCATCTTCCTCTTGGTATATTTGGGGGGAGAAATGTCATGACATCATCAAAATTTTCTTCATGTTGACTATCTTTAATATAGATATTTTTCATGTCCTTGAATGCCACGTCTTTGGACTTCCCCTTTTATGTAGAATTGTAGTCATCATATCTCACATCATTTTCAATAAGAGTACTATGAATGTTATATAATGTTAGCTCCTTCAAATTTTTATCAACCAATACATAATCATTCCGATTAAACTGGGGTGGCAGTATACTCAAGATATGCTTGAAAATAGTTATAAGTTCAATAATTTCTCTGATACCGCACATGTCTTCCACAATAATATTCACCAAATCAAAGAATGTATAAATAAACTCATTAGGGTTCATTCTAGGATCCTGATATTTTTCTCATAGAACCACTATATTTTCTTCCATGACTTTTGAGTCACCCCCATAAATGTTCAATATATTTTCCTACATATCTTGTTTTTTTACATTAAATCACCTTCATATAGATTTCATTGGAATGGTCTCCCCCAAAATCATTAATCCCTTTAGCATTAACAGACAATTCTATTTTATCATGTATTGAAATAGCACCACTATCTATATTGGTAGATATTACATGTATAGATGTTGTATGGACATCCATTTATAATGATCAGAAGAAGTACTGAATTCAATTCTTCATTAATTAAAAATTGTGTCTGCCAAAGATCAAAATCCCTTTGTGATTTAAAACCTATATCTTATCTACTAAGGGAGAAGCAATAACTTTTGACTTTTCCCTCTGAAACCAATTTTCTTCCCAATTAGGATAAAATCTATGATAGAGGGGGTGAATCAGGGTATGAAAGATTAAAACAACTTCTCATTCAGATCATTTTTCATTAAACAAAACTCTATTCTCTCTTATTTCCATATCAATATATGAATAGATATTAAATCATTCCTGAAAAACAGTGTTTTTTAGTTTTTTAACCCTCACTAAGATATGTCTAAAGAGAATACAACGACCATGTTCCAATGTAACAAATCCACTAAGTCTTCATGAAAAATTATAAGGTTTGGGCTAGATCACTTTTATACCTAGGATCACTAAATTTAAAATTGTTTTGTTTCTTTAAACTAAATTTTCAAGGAACACTCCCTTTGTATCTTCCTTAGGATCACTACCTTTGGAAAGGATCAACATCTTCTTCTTCATTTACTCACTACTATTCGAAGGGATCCACTCACTGTTTATGGACTTGTAGGTCCAATCATTTTTCTAAAATAATGCATCCAACACTGTAGGTAGATGGTCTATTGAAGTTACTTTTCACCCATATATGAAATCCACATTTCTACATAATATTGTTCAGTGGATTTCATGTTTTTTAAAATATTTAATTCTATCCATGAATCAAGTTATTATTCTATGAAGTACACTGCACCGCTAGCACATATGATTCATGAAACACCTCTTCTATAGACTACCTCCATGAACTACCTCTACTACCCAACTCCACGTACCTCTTATTCTTCAACCTCTATGTACTGTGCTCTACGTACCACTATCACACACCGTGTCTGTGTACCACTGCCACTTTTTCAGAATTCCACATTTAATGGATCATTTTTTACATGATATTATACCCCACAAAATGTCTTCATGATCAATTCCCACAAAGTCTTTATCCTTTATTGTAATCCTCCCTCAAAACCCACTTCACTTCTCAGAATCCTTACTCACGAACCACTATTAGACATTACCGAACATCTTCCAAGAGAAAATATTTTCTATAATTAAATTTTCACTAAGTAATGATGGGATTATTAATCCTTATATAGGCAAATAGATATGGAAATCATTATAATATAATTTGACAAAACATTCGATGTGGTATAGACTTCACCGCGTACCACTTCTCCTATGAACTGTTTCCTCCTACGCGGCCCACGTACCGCCACTCTTCCTTGTGGTGACCGATCTCTTCCACAAACAAAACATTTTGTGGATCCTCAAATCATAGCCTTCATTTCTTAAACAACATAAAATACCCTATACATAATGCCTTCTACAAACCAAAATCCTCCTAGTGAAATGTTTCCCAACATGGGCTATGTATCACACTTCGCAGTCTGTATAACAGTGCTATGCAGAATCATTCCTTTTGTGATTTCCCAAATTCATGATGCATACCACCTATACGGTCCTAAAACTAATTTTTTCTACATACTGATCAATCCTATGCAAAAATACTTCCTTTTATAAAAACATTTCTTGCTTTTGAGGCAAAATAAAATTTGTCATAAAATTGGAAACAATTCCACCTTAAACACCTACTTTGGGAAATACCAACCATGCTCATATTTTGTCATCTGGCTTTACAAAAAACAAAAACACACCCAAAAACACTATAAAACACCTTGAGAGATTTTTAACCCATCATTGACAATAAAAATAGAAAATCCACATAAATTTTTTAAATTTACCATTTACTCTTTTTTCAAATATCTATTTTTCAATATTAATCAGACAGATTTTTATGTTTTCACTTTAATAAATCGTATGGATAAAAATTAAAGTCAAATGATATATGATTTTCTATACAAATAGTCTTTAATATTAATTTATATTATCACTTAAAAACATGATAACAGATCCAATATCAAGAAACCAATGTTCTAGAATTTAAATCCCTAAAACAAGTGCAACCTACTTGGAATCACAGTGAAACTCATCACCTTCCTCACCTGTTTCAATCATCTTCCCCAAAAAACTCTCACAGGTACTAGACACAAAAAATCATCCAATGTAAAACCCCCTATAAATTATTTTTTATCCAGGACATGATTATGGTGAGGTATGAAGATAAAACAAAAAAAAGAGAATGGGGTGGAAGGGGAGTTTTTACCTCAAAGAACTATATTGGGATCACTTAAAAACCACTTAAATCATGATATGGGGAGAGGAACAAAGGAGGGTGGGTTCTGTGAAGGCACCCATGTGGGGTGTGATTTGTGATAGAGAAAGATGATGTGAGCTTTGTAGTTGAAGTAAATAAGAGGTAGGGAATACAAGTAATTTTAATATTTTAATGTTTTAATCCACTTGGAAATATACATGGTTTGGCCTCACGGTTGGCTGAAACATGTGAAATCCATGCTCCTCTCATTAAATATTATAGACACCATTCACATATATGACGCATGTTTTGATAAACCATTCAATAACTATGAATATTTACTCTATTAATTTATAGAAACATTCTCAGGTTCTATTCATGGTTTCCTCTAACTGTGTTCAAAACATGTTCCTATATAAATACACAAAAATTTGAAAAAAAATTAAAAGGGTGCACCCTAAATTCAAAATGATATTAAATAAAATAATATAAATATAAATATATATAAAAATAAGGATGTCGTGTGACATGATTCTTATGAAAATTATTTCTAGGTCAACTCTAACTCATCTTGTATATGTTGATGCCACCAGTATATTATGAAAACTACCTCGGATATACATTACATTCTACACACTCGACTACAACCAATCAATAAAATTTCCAGATTCAACTCCAACTCTTCATGTATATTTAGATTCCACCTATAAATTATAAAAACTCGCATGGACATGCATTAAGCTATACTCACTCAGCTCCATCCAATCAATCAAATGGCCAGAGTCAACTACTGGAAACACTTGTATAGTGAAAAATTATCCTCTACATGTAGAAACACTGAACTCTAATATTTAACTGTATTTGAGTCTAACATTGTTTTCATATGGACTCTAACACATATCAAACCTAATGTGATATAGTAGAATGCACAGTACCATCACTCATATAGATTCACAACATCAACAACTAACTCTCAATATTATAACTCAACTCAAGTATCAACACATATGAACTTATCTCCATTATGTATCACACAGATGATAGTAAAACCCGAACATATGTGGCACAAATAAAAGAGTGAACCCTCTATCTAGTTTATAATTCCAGCGCCATGCCCTTTTTTTGGAACCGAAACCTAGCTTGAAAATACTAAATAACAAATCCATATTCATTGAAGGATCTCATGTGAAAAAATGATAGTATCCTCCACCAAATATAAATAATAACTAATATTATATTATATAATTAATAATTAAATACTAAAAAAATTATACATAATATAATTAATCATTAATTATTTGTCTTAGAATTAATAATTAGACATTAATAAATTCAGTAATATGGTATTTCATAATTATTAATATAAATAATAACAAGTAATAAGATAATTAATAATTAATTAAAATTGAATGAACTGTAAAACTAGAAACCAACTTCATCATCTATTTAGCCAATAAATTAATATACTATGTGGGGTTTCAATGTCAAAATATGTGTCATGAAATACCAATGATGAAAAAACTCTTCAATTTCCATCCAGGATTGAGTATCCTATAAAAAAGGGAATCCTTTTTACCATTGTCACATGGACCACCCCAAAATAGATATAGAACTTTATAATAAGATATAGGTTTCTTATAAAGGTTGGATGGATCATTTATGCCTAATGTTTTGGATCATCCCCCTTAGAGGTTAAAATTTCTACCTTGATGGATGCATCATTTTTTCACAATCATGGAAACTAAATTTCTATGATAAGTCATGATTTTCATTCTATGGGTTGGTCCATAGATGGATTTCATTTATGGAGGATATGAACTCCAAGATTGGAATTAATTCTGTGTAACTAAAGAGGCTTGGTTCCATTATTGGAATTTTAAAATAAAATAGTGAGTAAATGCTCTCTTTGAATGAAACATTATACCCTGAGGTAACCTCTCTTATAAAAAATCCTCTAGTGGGGAGTGTTCTTTTTTGACCTTTGACTTTTTACATACCTCATTCATGGATTTATTGAATCTATCCAAAATTTTATAAATTGAAATAAATATATGAGGGGGTGTAAATCTTACATCACCCATCATCAACCAATGTAGTGAGACCATTGGGCCCTATGATTTATGATAAGTCTATGCTTCCATCACTAGACCCAATTTCATTTATGTTAGAGAGGTACAATTCTTTACTAGATTCCCTATATATAGACTATTTCATAGGATTAGATTCTTATGAGATTATCTCTTGATGGAGGGGAGTGAGGCCCCCTGTGATTTTTGTTTCCTCCTATGAGGAATTATTATAGCACAATTAATTATTGTTTTCTGAGCCTTAATATCATATATTGTTAAATAACATTTTAACATAAATAATGTTGATTCATCTATGATTTTCTCATTATTTAATGTTGTAGAATTATTTTCTAACTGGGTAGCCTATTTTGAAATCATATCATTATTCCTAACATATCAACTAATATTACTAGTAAAGGTAATGGTGTGTGTAGAAAAAGTCGATCTACTGGGGATTTTAAAAAAATTCTCAGTAGAGAAACAAAACTTGTTGTCTTTGGCAATCTAAGCGTTCGTAGAGTCTGAGGATATAATATAAATTAAATTGATAATCAAAATTAAAATTGAAAAAATACCTTGTTTGATTCTAAGATCGCTTGATTCATTCACATTGTCAGTTACTACTAGTTTAATGATCTAAATATGAACCACTCTAGATAATCCACACATGCGACAAGAATCTCTACGCTCATTATTCATTGAATTCTGAGTGATAGTGCAGAGCTTTGATAAATCATTTTTGTCACGCTGATCACCTCAATCTCGTGCCTCTGATTCATTGAAGGAATTCTTGGATCAAACGCCCAGGGACTGGGTTTCTCTATCTTAGAATAAGGAGGAGATAGAGGCTCTAATTATAAATATGTGAATAATTCCTAGAATGAACATCTAATCTACTATTTATAGTGGATGAATTGAATACCCAAAAGGGTCCCCCAGACCTCATATTTTTAATATCGACTAAATTTGAAATAAATAAATAATTACGATGAACTAAACTTTATCATATATATTATTCATATTTTATCAAATACTTTTAATATATATTAAATATATTAAGTGATAAAACTGTGTCATTTAACATGATTTAAAAATATTATTAATATTAAATGAACCTCAAATATTAAAATAGCATTTGTTCAAATATTATTATTCATCGTATTTAATTACAATTGTAAATACTTTTAATAAATAAATTCAATTCAATAATTCCAAACATGTATAATAATGAATATATTTATTTATTGACTATTGATAAAAATGGAAGACTCTCAGATAGTGTGTTAGGGAATATTGTGTCCTATATACTTATTTAGCAGAATATGGTGAATTCTTGAGTATCTTATTTTCTATAACCCTATAGGTATTTATCTCAATAGTAGTGAATCATATTCCTATACCAAGATTCGAGTCTATAAACAAATAAAGACCCCTAAATAGATAATGAAATGTCATAGTAATGACAACCAACCTACTAACACAAACTATGTAAAATAATATCTTTGTCTTTTTATATCTCATAATGAAATACACACACTAGTGTCATCATCATTTCTTGCTTTATTTTTTTGGTCAAACTTGATGGATTCACCTCTAACTACCTGGTTTAAGGATTTTTAAAGTTATTACCATCCTATAAAACTAGTATTGAGATAATATTTCCTCAATTTGGAAGAGGAAAGTTATATCTTGAGCATTCAACCAATATCAAACCACCAATAATGCACCCAACACAATCTACCTCACTGTGATTTTATTATCATGGATTTTCCTTGAACATAAGTACGTGATCAAATGGAACACATTGATAATGTTCTCAATTGAAGAGACCAATACACATTTCCATAGATCAAAATATTCAATGACACCTGAAACATGTGGGGTTTTCATTGGAAGGTCGATCCTCAAGATATCACTTACTAGATATCACCAATTGTGAACTTCATCCGAAGAAGTCTCAATGCTTATTGGCTGCAGTACCTAATTTTCATACATAAACAATATCTAGTCAACATAAAGTATCTTTTCCATAGAGTATTTTTATTTATCATTAATGTCATAGTATCTCAAGATTCTCATTATATCCTGGTATCTGTTATAACATTTTAATATGATAATTAATCTATGGACATTTAAATTTAAATAGTGGTTGTAAAATTTTCTACACTACGACTGTATGTGTACATCATGCATAAATTACTGTATACATGAAATGGTAATAAAAAATTACTTGATATTTGGGTCTAGGGTACCCACTATTATAATAACTAGAAGGGGAATTATTTAATTTAAAAGTAACAGAAACTTCCCCCCATGAAATTTAGAATTTTATAAGTCCCTCAATATAATCCAATGCATATATGACATCATCTATCTAGAAATCACATTAACTATAACCACAAATTTTTATTTTTTAGACTCCATTAGTCATTGATTTGTACACTAAAAATGATTATAAAGAGTATTTGGTAATACTTATTCTCCTACATCATTGTAGATTCTTACATCATTGATAATTCCATCTTTCATCTCCTATACATTAGAAGACCTTACATCTGTAAGGATTGTTGTTATTTTTTGATGGGAAACCCCATATTCCCTCAAATGAGACTTCTCTAGAGTCTCCATATATTCCTCACTAGAGGTGTTGATGATAGAAGGACAATTATAGAGGACTGGGCACTAATTGAGGGTATATCAAACCGAGTTTGACAGACATCAATATTAAAATGGCCATATATAGTTGAGGCTTCAAATTTTGTAGTACTTTTCTCTTCTCCTTCAATGAGTAAGTTAATGTGATCCCCAAGCAAAGAGGATCTCAGAAGAGCCTAACTGAAAATTAATAATATAATTACTAATTTATAAAGGGGGTTAACCATATCTAGTTTGTAATTAATTAATAATAAATAATTAAAAATATAACTTATTGTTAATAATTAAAAAATCATTAATATAATAAATAAGATAAATAATAATTAATAATATGTTTAATAATAAGTAAAAATTGAAAATAATAATAAATACTAATATAATTAATCATTAATAATAATATAGAAATAATATATCATTAATAAATAAACATATTTTGTATTTTGTATTTAATTATATATTAAATAATTAACAATAGTTACTATAGTTAGTAATGGAAATTAAATATATTATTAATTATTGTATGTTAGTTTTTTAATTTATTATTTATATTATTAAATAATATAATTACTATTATAATAAATAATTTAATCAATAATATTTTTAACCTTAATTAATTACATTTATAATATAACTATGAAAGAAAACATTTTTATAGGGGGTACATTTTTTAATTCAATGTCTGTAGTTTTTTCTAATTTGAAAAATGGGGTGGGACAGTGCCACATCAATTGGAATTTTTTGATTAAAGAATCAAAGAACCACTTGAAGTATCACTTTTGGGATTCACATCACAAAGCACCACTCGAATTGGCATTAAGGATTGAAATTTTTTTATCAGCACCACTTCGAGTGGCACGAATCATTGAATAAAAAAGTGATTAGCACCACAACATGTGGTGCCTAAAATCTCACCACCTATAAAAGCCCAACCTCTAATTTCACTCATCGAAACCCCCTTTTCTCCCATTGTGTTGTGCTTCGATCAACCCCTAAAGACATGTGATTCTGATCTGAGTTCTTAGCACCCATCCTCTATGAAACCTCTCCTCTCCCATGTATAGGTGTCACCCTTTGATATTGAGGTACATCTATTTTTAAATTTGTTTAATATTGTAATTTATTTATATTTTTTAGTAAATTTTCTATTTTTTTTATTTAGATCCTATTAATTATATAATTGCATATAATAGTTAATTAATTATGAAATTAATTGATTAATAAATTATAAGTAGTTCATATTTAATTGGATTTTTGATTATCAATTTAAGTAAATAATTGTAATTAGTATTTAATTAATTGTAATTAATATTTACATTATTGTAATAATTAATTAATTTACAAATTTTTACTAACATAACTTTCATTAGTAATTATTTAAATTAATTAAAGCACATATAATTGTAATTAGTAATTAGTTTATTGTTAATTAATTGTAATCAGAAATTATGTAATTGTAATTAGTAAATAATGTTATGTAATTAGAAATTAATGAACTACAGTTAAATGTAATTAGTAATTAACTAATTAACTAATTATGTTTAATTAGTAATTAATTAAAAGTAATTAGGACTTACATAATTATAATTAGTAATTAATTTATTATTACTTCATTGTAACCCATTCATTGTTAATTATAATTAATAATTAATTAAGTAAATAATAAACAGTTATCAGAAACTAATTAATTTTAATTATTAATTAAATAATTTCAATTAGTAATTATTTTATTATCAATTAATTATAATTAGTCAAGAATTAATTTTAATTAGTGAAAAAAAATTAATTAGAAGTTAATTAATTTTAACTAATAATTGTTTAATCTTAATAATAATTAATTAATTTTTTAATTAATTGTAATTAGTTATTAATTATCTATACTTAGTAATAACATAATTGTAATTAGTGATTGTTTTATTATAAATTACTTATTATTATCAATTAATTAATTATAATTAGTGAATAAATTAACATAATTAGAATTTTTTTAAAACATCCTGGTCAAATCCCCTTAAATGGAAAATAAAAATTAGAAAAAAGATTGAGATGAATGGGTCAGACACAACATCACTTCCCTCATCAAAAAAATCAGAGACCATGTTTTTTACAAAACTTATATCCAATTTTTATCTCTTCTTCTTGTAAGTCATTCCAATTTCAACATCTTCCATGCCCATGACACTAACCTCTAGAATAAATCTCTTTTAATCTCCTCACTTGTTGAAGGAGTATTTCAATGTTCATGTATTCAGATTCATATTCAACAGATAGTTGTAAATCCACCTTTTGAGTAGCCCAATATACATTTCCACATCCTCAACCACGACTTCATGGATGACGACCTCTTTTCCAAGATTTTGTTTTATTCAAATATCCTTCTGATTATTCATTTCATGATTCATATACATCCTTAGTATGGGGTCTTCATATATTTTTTCAAGCTCTTATTTATCCCTCAAAGTATAAATTCCTTATTCTATCAAAGGTATTTACCTTCTTGAACATCATTGCTAGCATCTGGCATATCAGGAAGGGTGTGGATCACCCCACAAAGATTTAGAGAGTGGGGAGTTCTAATGGTGTTCGGAGTAATTATTGGTAAAACCTCCACATCCATTGTGAATCTATGATTAGAATGTGTTGAGGATACTTCATTCACATTTTTTTGGTTCTCATTGTAAATTGCAACAATGAGAATATTGGAATTAATTGTTTGATTCTCAACAAGAGAATTTCTAGGGATTTGAACAGGGGGAAAAGCCTGTATAGGTGCTCCCATTTTTGTTTGATGTACAATAATGTAGTAAAATCATGTGTCCTTACAAATCAAAGACATCCTTATTTTTTTTGGATTCACCTGTAACTAAAAAAGCACTTTGTGTGCCCAAAGAAAACAGAGTAGATTTGGGATTTTTCGAAATAACCATATGAAAACCTTCGCTATTAATCACGTAGTTCTTAACATTACTTTTAGCAATGACAATATTTTCCTACCTCATTTCAAAATCCACTCCTTTTTTAACTTCAACCTCTAAATTAATTTTATTTTCGTCTTCCTCCAATGACATGTCATCAGACGAAGCATGATCATAAGATTAAGGACCACCTACAACTTTTCCCTCTTCTACAAAATGGTCATTAAGAATATTGTTGACAACCCCCACCCAGGCATTAAATGAGAAGAAACACATTGATGAGTCCCATTTTTATGGGTAGAGATCATATAAAGGGTTGAATCCCCATTTCCGGTCCCTTGCTTAACATTAAAATAATTAGAAATTAATTAATAGAAAATTATACATATTTTATTGTAATTAGTAATTATTTAACTATAATTATTAATTACATAATATTAATTTGTAATTATTTTATTATTAATTAATTCTAATTAGGAATTAATTAATTTTAATTAGTGAATAAATTGACATAGTTAGAAATTAATTAATTGTAACTAATAATTAGTTCATTATAATTAGTAATTAATTAAATAAGTAATTTAATATAATTAGTAATTAATTAATTGTTACTAATACTTAGTTAATTGTAATTAGTAAATATATTATTATTAATTAATTATAATTAGTGAATAAATTATCGTAATTTTTAATTAATTATTTGTAACTAATACTTAGTTAATTGTAATTAGTAATGGATAAATTAAGTAACTAATTGTAATTAGTAATTAATTAACTATAATTATTATTTACATAATTGTAACTAATAATTAGTTTAATATTAATTTATTATAAATAGAAATTAATTAATTTTAATTGTTGAAAAATTAATGTAGTTAGTAATTAATTAAATGTAACTAAAAATTAGTTAATTGTTATTAATAATTAATTAATTAAGTAATTAAATGTAATTAGTAATTAATTAATTGAAATTATTAATCGAATAATTATTTTTAGTTATTATTTTATTAATAATTAATTATAATTCGAAATTAATTAATTATAATTAGTGAATAAATTATGTAAAATTTTAATTAATTGATTGTAACTAATTTTTAGTTTATTATAATTATTAATTCATTAATTAACTAATTATTTGTAATTATTTGTTAGTTTAATATTAATTGACAATATATACCAATTAATTAATTGTAACAATTCAATAAATTAATATAATTAGTAATTAATTAATTGTAACTAATAATTAGTTAATAGTAATTTGTTATTAATTAATTATGTAATTAACTATAATTAGTATATAATTAACACTGATTATTGTTTAAATAATTGTAATTAGTAAATTATTTATTACTAATTATTTATAATTAACAATTAATTGTAATTAATACTTAATTAATTTTAATTAGTAATTAATAAATTAATTCATTAAGTATAATTAGTAATTAATTTTTTATATTTATTAATTACATAATTTTAATTAGAGACTATGTTGTTATTAATGAATTATAATTTCATTTAATTAATTGTAATTAGTGAATAAATTAATATAATTAGCTGTAATAAATTGAATTAGTAATTAATTAATAATTTTTATTCATATGTACCAATGGTTTATTTTATGAATGACTATGTGATAGTATATTTGATAAATTACGTTAAGAAAAGATTTTTACATTACATTCAAAGTATGGTAATGAATTTGGTTTTTCCCCAACCTTAGCCTCAGGTGTAATTGATGGTATGAACATAGATATAGTTCTTGAATATATTTTGTGCATATTAAGTGTTATATTTTTCATGAATTGAATTCTATCTTGAGTAATGTATCCTCAGATTGAGGAACATTAGGTCAGACCACCTACTTTCATGGGGACTTCCCTTAGCTAGGAAATTTGATGGGGTTATCTATCTGTCCCTCTGGTCTTACTCACGTGGATTTTTACAATCTTATATAACTTTATGATTTTACATGATGTGTTTGTGTTCCTTATTTATAGGATGTACATGGATATGTATAAATATGGTTAAATTTTATATTTTGGTAAATAACATAGGATCCTGGGTTGTGTAAAGAGTTACACATTAATATTGCTTGAACATATTGATTTAGTGGATAGAATAAGATTCCAACCTAAATTACTAGAATCATTCATATATAATGTTTTTCTCTTGTTATATTTAATTAATAACGATGGTTTGTTTTAGATAAAAAATATGGATTCTTAAATTTATTACAATAGTCAAGTAATTGAATCTAAACCAGAAGGTAGCTATATTATACATCTATAAGGAGTTGTGATGCTTATAGGTTTTACAACTTTGTAATCTGTTGAAGGAAAGATTCATTTAATGTTAAAAGTGATGGAAAATCAATCGACAAAGTCCATAACATATAGACCAATGAAATTTATTGATAGTTTGTTTCATGTGACTTATCTAGAAACTGATGATGAATAATTTCAACACATACTTTCATTAGATATTTATCATTCTGAGAATCAATTGATGGATTTGTATGTCACTATAGATACAATAGAGGTTTCATTGGAATTAGATGTTGGGACTTCACGACATCAAGATTGCATGTCACAACCACCAGCTATAATACTTCAAGAACTTCCTTTAGCAGTGTTTGTTTGTTTTTCATTTCCTTTGAGAACAATTTATATGGATAGTACTCCACATACATTTGATACTATGGTTAACGATTTTGGGGATGATGACAGTTTAGAACAAGAAGATGGAGAGGAAGTTGAAGAAAAATAAGAGCATACCAAAGAACAGTCTATTCCCAATCATGTGGGTTTCAAACAACCATTGAACCATCCTTTACTATTGGATTCATGGTTGACCAAAGGCAAGAATTGTTTTCTATAATTGGATTGATTAGTTATTACTCCTAGTAAATAATTTCCAGGAATTATTGGTGTTACAAATAAAGGCTTATATGAAGGTTTTATGTATATTGGATGAGATTTTGAATGAAAATAGTCACTAAAAAATGTGATAAAATAAAATATCACATTTAAAGACATTGAATTTATGTTGTAGAAGATTAAAAAAGGTTTTATTATTTTATTCGGTGTGACAAATATGACTCAAACCATCATATGAATCTGTGATCTATAATTGATAACACTTTTCACAGTTTCTGCATCACTAAATTCACTCAAAAATATATGTGGGTGCCCAAGTGGGGAGTAGTGGGTTGTGGTGGTGATGGGCTCATAGAAACAATGGAATATAGGGTTCATATCCTTGATGGTGCACTCAAACTACATCAATCTGGCCGATTTCTTCATTGGTTCGTTGAAGTCAGGTGATGAGAAGAGGGTCTTAGCCTCAGATCTGGATGTCCATGTGAATATACAAGAGATTAGATCTTTAAAGGATAATGTAGATAATATTTTCTTCGTCATCTATAATTTGATGATGAATCTCACTTTATCAGATTTAATGAATTTATCCTCTTCTAGGGTCAAAAAAATTAATTGTATGCAATTTTTGAAGCCAATCAATAACTGATTGCGGAAAATATTGAGGTATACAAGAACTCGATTCATAAAAGGTTGACTTCTTAAGGAAAGTTAAATCCCTAGAATATTAATGATCATAAGAATAGGCTTCCTCAAATATAGGGATTTTGCAGACAGAGGATCACCTCGATCAATAAGGGGATTTCTCATATTCTATTCGCTTTTGATGTATTGAAATCTTAAGAATGTTGTTTTGTTTTTGTTTCCCTTAAACCTGGAATATTATGGATCCAAGATTGGGATCCCTTCTTCGGTCCTTCTATGATGAATAACTACATCACCCATACTTGGATACGAATTAAAAATCTATCATGGTTTTTATGGAATTCTATGTTGTTGTGGAATATTGCCTCTTCAGTAGGGGCTCCAATCAAATTTTACATGAAAACATAGATTGTGCACTTTGAGAATTTTTCTAGATTTCATGTGGATGTTTATCTGAGTTCATATATTACAGATTCAGTTCTACTGCTTAACTTTTTATTGATGGTTCTAATACTCAATATAGTTTTAGAAGAATTATTCCTTTTGCAAGATATGTAGTAATATAGGGAACTTGGACTATGAATGCTATGAAAAACATATTTTCTCCAACTGCAGTAATATTGGTCTGTCTATAGTGAATTGTAATTTTATTTTACCATTGATTGAGGATATGAATGATGGGGAAGGAATGAATCCCATGATGCAGGGGGGCACAAAAAGTTGTCTTGAGTAGGCTGATATCCTCCAAAAGGATGGCCTAATATAGAGATATACTAAGAAAAATATTTTGTCCGATATTGATGGAAAGGATACTTCATCTCGTGATGATTATGGGAAGAGTGGATTCGAGAACACACTGAGGAAGATCGGCACCCAAGATGCAACAAAAGCCTTAAGAAGTAGTAAATCTAGGAAGAACCAAGATCATTCAATGAATGTGTCACTGATCAAGGTAGCTCCTTCCCAATATTATGCTAATGGGTCATAAAATTCATGTGTTTTTTATTTCACCCTCAGAGGGAAATAGGAAATCAAGGAGGATACCATTTTTTCATAAGATATCTGGGTATAGAGGTGGGCAGTTTGAGAGAACTCATTATAATGATAATACATGGCATTGTGAAGGGAAAATTATGGAAATTTATATGTAAACTATGACTGCTAAAATTTATAAATTGGGGATGGATGAAATGGAAGGGACATTGAAAGAACCAAAATCTTGGAAATGGGTTTTTCACAAAAAAATCATGTTCGGGGATGTGGTCGTGTTGATTTTTCTGTAACACGAGGGTGTGGTCATTTCATGAGCCAACTCACTGTGGAATAGTATATGCTCCGAGAGAAGTAAAATGCACTCTTTAATAAGAGTAATTCATAGTCATAGTGGAAATATATTGATGATATCTCTAATCATGATTTTTAGGGTGGTCATGTTTCCCTTAATTTATAGTTATCCTTTTTGGATGAGGTCTTGCCTCTATTTGGCCATGTACATCCTTGTTCCTATGCCATATTTATTTATCTAATAAATTTTATTGGAGTATGATAACCCATCTCTTGAACCTTTTGAGTACATGTGTGAACCAAAGATTTTTATATAAAAACACATCATTAGATGTTAATATTTCTTCAACTATTATTATTGAAATCAAAATATCATGTCAATAAATTCTTATCATTCTAGTGGTGGATAGATTTAAAAAACTTTTTTGGTATCAAAGCTCTTACTGGAAGGCATGAGTGTTATGATAGAAGGTTAATATAAATGTTTACGGTGATTGGGATGACTGTTTTCTAGTTTTACCACAACTTATGGATCTTTTACACCAAAAAAATTTCTCGTCTTTCATTTATATACTACTGAATATGTAAACTAATAGAACCAAGTTTAGTCATCGATATTTTTTTTGATAGATTGTCTTGGACACTTTTTACCATGTGTTAAATCCTTTAGACATTTCATGTTGGTTAGACATACTGATGAAACATTTCTATATGGAAAGCATAGTAGAACTTCATTTATTTTCTTCCACACAAGACTGTAATCAACCCCCTCTCCATTTGGCATTTGCAATTGTTGAGAATGAGAACATCTCATCATGGAGCCGGATTTTGCGCTACCTTTGAGTTTTTTTTATATACTCATAAGGTATTTAACTTATTTCATATATCTATCAAGCAATCAAAGAGGTGGTATAGTCTGAGACTTTGTCCTAGAGACCACCCTATGCCCATCATCGATAAAATATTTGACGCATTGTCAAAAATGTGTGAAATAAGTTTAGGTATTAGTATATAAAGAAAAAAATCATAAAAATTAGTATGAATATACTTTTTAATTTTAATAATCAATGTCATATTTATTTTCAAATTTGTTCAGATTTGTTCTTTTTCAATTAGTGTACGAGCCTCAATAGAAAATGATTAAAGACCATCTTGAATACATTCACATAGCTAATATGGAATTTTATGATTACCCAATGAATATGACAAATAATATATGGTCATTAGAATATGATGATGGAATGATATATGGAAATATGATGACCAACATTATAGAATGTATAAATATGGTTTTCAAGGTATTTTAGAAATTATCCATCACAAGTAATTAAGAATATTTAAAGATATATTCCTCAGAAGAGATACAATTAAAATATAATATTATTATGATGTTTTACATGTAAATAATAGTATTGGAAAAAGAAATATTAAATCATAGTGTAATGTTTTCATTGGAATGAGTAAAGCAGGATGAAGATCTTCTTAGTAGAGGGATTCATTATGGACATCATTTCTTGTGCGAGCTAGATAGAGAGTTATTGGAGTTGGTAACCAAGAAAAAACATAATTATACTTTTTGATTTATTATATTCATAGTTTTTAATATTAATAAACTTCCTATCACATCATAATTGTTCCTCTATATAACATAGTGTGAGATAATGTCCTAAAATTATTTTCCTCACTAAAATTCATAGTAGTCCCCCAATAAGATGATAAACTGAAAAAGACATGACACTACTCAAAAATATATTTTATATAGTCATATAGTATCATTTTAGAGATAAAAATGATACAGACTATCAGTGATGGAGACTCATGTGACTTTGAGGCCCCTTCTCTTGGTGTACGCCCTTTGTAAAATTTAGTAGGATATTAAGAGAATGAGACCTGCCAATAAGAAATTGTCCTTTATATGTGTCATTCAATGATCATATATACGGATGAATGTATTGGTTCTTAGAAATTAATATTATTATCAATGAGTATTATGAGTCTCTTACATTGATGTATTGATGAAAACTATGATGGTAATTGTCTGTAATGCGGTATGATACATTGGGTGCATCATGAGTAATATAATATTAATGAATAATACAACAATGGATTTGTCCCTACTATTCTTTAACAGAAGTTGATATCTCGAGAACATTGTTGAAAATGATATAGCCTATATAAGTCCATAACTGTGGTTCTCTATAGGCATGTTAAATTTTTGGGAACTCAAAGAAACAAACATTGAGCACATAAGTTGATGGCATCATCATGCAACTTACTTGATTCGAGATATCATGAGTAAGGGATTATATTAAATAGTAAGCATCTATATGTGGTATTATGTCATTACGACATTAACTTATTTCTCTATGGGTTCCTTCGAATGTTTTTAGATGTTAACATTGAAATTTGGGTTGCTTCACCTAATGACACGAAGAAAGAGGCCTAGAGGGTCACATGCTAAGTGTATCCAGAATCTCAGTTAAATAATATATTATTATTTTTTATTTAACAAGTTGAATAAATATTATTCTGACACATGGTTTAATAATTATTCATGTTTTATTATTTATATATATTCTGTCATGAATTATTCAAGAGAATATAAAATGAGTAGAATAATTAATAAATACTTATTATCTATTCATTGAAAATAATATTTCAGTATTTTTTGGAGAATAAAGTAGTGATATTTATTTAATATATAATTATTCTTTATTCAAGGATGAATAAATATCATGGAGTAATCTAGGACCAAGATTAATGGTCAGGTGATAAATGATAAATATAGAATTTTATTTTATTAAATGATATTTAATTTAATTTTCCCCTTTAAACACATGTTGGGAAATAATATTATAATTATTATTTGACATGGGGTTCTACAGGAATTAAATAAATAATAAATTTACCATTAAAATTATTTTATATTAACCCTAATGATATATAAACAAAATTATATTATTTTCTAAAAGATAAAATTAAATTGTTTGGTTGTGCACAATAGATTTGATGAATACTCTCAAGACCTAGAGAGCTCCCTTCTCTAAAAATTACCCCACCAACGATGTTGGATCTTCCTCCACCTCCCAATCTTTAGTCAAGATATATCTAGGAGTATGATTTGGAAGTGGTTCTCAAGATGATGAGAGGAGGAAGGTAGAAGTGATAAGATCATTCAAGCTAGAACCTGTAGATTCTTTTGGTGTTGTTTGGAGATTTTTGGAACAAGAGTGGATCACCATTAAAGGTGATCATCCTTTGATTCCTATAACAAAGTGACGGTACAACATAAATCTGTTATCAGATCCATCAGTGAATAAAAATTACATGAAAGTTAATTCTTTAATTGATTAATTAGTTATAAATATTATGTGATGATCCTCTCTATGGTTAGGACATTATATCCCTAGTATATTTTCTTTGATTTAATTCTTAGATCATGATGTTCGTAATTGTGAAAATCTTATATTGATCATCAATCATGAAAAAAAATCAAATTTGGCTATGACCCATTGCACACTTTTATTGTGACTAGATCCTACAAGTGGTATCAAAGTGGTCAAATAATTATTTATCATTATTTAATAATCATTGATTGATTTTCAAATTTGTGATTTTGTTTTCAAGAAATGTATAATCCTTATTTTAATCAGAATTGTGATATCTAAATCGTCCTCCTTCATTTTCCATAGATCTAATAAATACAATTAATTTAATGAATGAAATAAAAACAAAGATCTCATCTGAATGTGCCAAGGATTCTATCCTTATAACACAGGAGTACACGTTCTATACTTTTGTCCAATGCATTAGGAATAAATTCAGAAATGATTTCATACCATGGGAATTGATGTCACATAGTTTATTTATTTCTTACACCACATGATTACTGAACCAGGGTGGCGGATGGTCAAACAGAGTACGCGTTGTGTAGCCCATGTACAAGGTGTGTAGTCCCTTTGAGTCACAGATGGGCTTTGTATTACTATACACGGCCTACCTAACTGGTTCCCATGTAACAAGGATACCACATTCTATATATTCACTTATATCTGATGCATTCTCTATTCTTTCTTTCTAGGCACAACTTTATGTTCTGTCTCTAGGTGTGTGACTTAGATACACAGTGAGATATGTACGTGTCATGTATCTCAGTTGTACACACCGTGTAATTATACGAAATTACATAGATTTTAAATTGATTTATTATACTGTGTAAAAATTTTCAACATGTGCTTGCGTGTGGTAATTATGATGATAATACACTCCATGTGATGGGTTTTTTAATATACATACATATATATAAATGTTAAATTAATATGCGTTTATTTTTTAGATATGTATATCATGTATGAGTCGTATTATAGTTGTTACTATATCAACATTGAATCATAACACATGACCAAAAAATCATGTAATTTGTGTAATCATTAAGTTGGTAGCACATTTCATGAAAGTACAAGATAAGTCACGTATTCAATATGTCATAATAGTAAACATTATTTGAGTATAATACATGTTGGGAAGAATCGGATGGGTATTCACTATGTTTTCTCCAAGGTACATTTATTTACTCTATTAATTTTAAATAAATATATTTAATTTGTTTAAAATTATTATGGATGAGAATATCATGGAAATTCAGATTAGAATTAAGATAGAATAATTGATTAATTATATATGACAATTAATTGATTTTATCATGATTTATCTTAAATAATAATGATTATGAATTGAATTATAGTTTTATTAAATTTGTAATTCATTGCATGCATGTTGATAATCATGATCATATACTAGACCTTTGTATGTGATTAGTTTCATTTAACTTATCATTAAATAAAATATTATAATGTGTGCCTAATATCCTCTTATTTTGTAAGGGCCTACATGCCCATGGTATCTTTTATGTAAAACCTTTCCCATCACATATGTTTGAGTAAAATCATGTGTAATGGATGGAGCTCCCATGATAGTAGATGTGGCTCATGTTTGGAGCTAAGGCGAAACCAATCCAATAGAGATACATATGTGGACAAGTGTAAAGCTGTAACACAAATCAAAATAGATTCATGGTGTTTTTTATCGAGGTAAACAACTTGATTACCAATCAGTAGATAAAATAATGATTATTAAAAGCACATTATCATACAACTTTATTATTATTTTTCTATAATTCATGGTTATTTCATTATAGATGTTTTGACACAATCATATGAATTAATTTTAATTAATGATCATTCAAAATAGAACTAAATTAAATTTTCGTATGCATAAGTATTGTCTACAACATGTTTAATCACATAAGTATATCCACTTAATAATAAAAAATAATAATAAATAAAATAATTGGAAATTTACACATAAATGGATAAAATCCCTTAACTAAATATATTTACTCATTATATCCTTCAACTACTTCAGTTAAAATCAAACCAAAATTCAAAGTGTTTGACCAAACAACATAGGAGTTTTTTCAATTATTAGGGAATTATAACATGCTATTTTTTGTTGACTTAACATAGTTCACATCAAGGGTTGAATGCCAAAGTAGGACATGGTGTAACTAAGAGTAAAAGATGGAGTTAATCAAATTTTAGGATTTCAGGATTGGGGAGTCCACTCAACAGATCAAGGAACAATGATTTAATACAGTTGGCATTTTTAATGTCTACCTAAAACCATTTAAGTTTCAGGATCATAAAATGTTTGGGTAATGTGAATGGGAATATGGATCCTTTCTAGTAGAGTGTCCAAGAAATAAGATATTCTAAAGCTAATGGTGAGGGCTATTGGGTTTTGATAAAATAGTAGTGGATTAAGAAATATAATATTTATTTATTTGTCTAAATTTTTTTAGATAAAGTATTAAAACTATGCTCATATTATTTTACAAATAAACATTAAAATGACTTCAAACAAATCATTTCTATCCATACATGAGAATTATAACCTTCTAACAATAAAATTTGAAGAGTAGAAAAGGTTATTAAATGAAATCCTTTTCCATGAAAAGAAAATTGTATGTGCCAGGAGAACCTATCCTTGATGTGCATGGTAATAAGGAAAGGGATGAAGAGTTATTTCTCAATGAGAAACATTTGAATGATTCCACATATGATCAATTTTTCTTACTATCATCCATTTCCAATGATCTTTTAATATAACATGGTGATATCGATGTGTATAGCATGATGCCTCACCTTCAGTATTTCTATCAAGAGAAAGAAAGAAAAGAGACTTACATGATCTCCAATAATTTTTTTTACAACTATGATTTGAGAGTCTGTACTAGCTGGGACTCATATAGTCATGCTTATTGGAAACATTAAACTCTTAGACATCTTAGGGATTAAAATTTCAGAATATTTCTATATAGATCTTATTCTTGTATCACTGACCATGATTATCTCCGGTTTTATAAATAATTATAATATGAGTAATAGTGAGAAGATTCTTTTATAGCTTTTTATTTTGATTTTTTTTTTGGATAATGACATGGGGCATGATAAATTCATGGTTCTTATGGTGGAAAATAAATATCAAGGAAATGGGGCCCAAGAAACATGAAAAGTCTAAAGCTCCCAAACACTGTCATTCCAAGAAAAAGAAGATCCTAGTATAGGGAGAAGAAAAGGAGGTTGTATGTTTTGCATGTGGCAAGTCAAGACAGTAGAAGACGAACTACACCTAGAAGTAAGTGGAAGCAAAATTTGTGTTCTTTATCAAGTGTAAAATTTCAATATCTACACATTGGGTTTATGATAATGCTTTTGGTGCTCAAATCTACATCCAAATATAGGAACCAAGTAGTTTTTGAAATATTATTATAGGGTATGCAGATCTTAGAGCTATTAATGGTGGAAGGATGACTAATGTGGCCATTGGTGACTACCACCTTTCATTCCCAATATGAATTATTTTGTTTTTAAAATATTTTTATTATGTACCAATGGTTTCCAAGAATGTAATATTTGTATCATACCTAGATACATATGGGTTTATTTTCAATTTTGCAAATAAATTTGTTTATTTTATAAAGACAACATATGTTATTGTATAAAAGAATTAATTAATGACCATTTCATATTAAATTATGAAAACCAATTATTGGAAAATGATAACGAAATATGTTCGCAGGACTGATATAACACCCAACATTGGAATCAACATATCAGTCATATAAATGTAAATTATTTGATAAATGTCTATCAAGATTGTTATTTAGACACTTCTGATCTAAAACCACTTGAAATACGTCTTTGTTGTTTACAAGAAAAAATGACCAAACCACCATTTGGTGTATAGGGTGAAAAGTTCAAATATCATATAGGATTGGTATACACTGATGTGTGTGGACCATTTCTAGTAGAAGCTAGAGTTGGATATTCTTACTTCATAACATTTACTGATAAATTTAGCAGATGTGGCTATGTCTTCATTATGTGGTATAAGTATGAGTCCTTTGAGAAATTCAAGGAATTAAGTAATGAAGTAAAGAATCAATATGGAACGAAGATAAAGAAACATCGATTGGATCGAGGTGGTGGATATATTAAGCATGATTTCATCAACATTCTTCAAGTGTTTTTGATTCTATCTCAACTCACTCCACCATATACATCATTGTGGAATTCTTTATTGAAATGAGGAACCATACCTAATTATACATGGTATGTTGGATGATGAGTCATGTAATTCTTCAAGAATCCATTTTGGGATATGAATTATAAATTATTCCATACAAATTAAATTGAGTTCCAACTAAAGAGGAAAATGGAATTGACTTTGAGTTATAGAGATGAAAGATACCTCTTTTTTTCATACACGTGTATTGTGTTGTGAGGTGTTTGTTAAGGCCTTATTAGGAAACAAACTAGAACCCTAGGGAACAAATTGTATCCATATAGGGTATCCCATGGAAATAAATTGATACAACCTATAAAACCCCTCAAATAAGAAAGTGATAGTCACTAGAAAATTCATCCTACTTGAGAGGGAGAGCATCCTAAAAAAGTATAGTCGGAGAAAGATTGGCTTTGATGAAGTTGATGATGAAGATAGAGAATAGTTTTTATAGGAATTAATTCCATAGGACCTAGTAGAATAAAAAAATTTTAAAATAGAAGTACTACATTTGAGTCTAAGAAATGTAATAGAACCAAGGCGATATAGTTTTTTAGTCACTGAAGATGGTAACTTGATATTTGTTGACAACGATGAACCACTCTTCTCTAAGGAGGTAGTAGACAGATCATAACCTACAAGATGTTAAGAATATATGAATTTTGGAATGGATTCCATGTATCAAAACTATCATGGGGTGTGGGTTGATGCACCTATTGATATAAATCACATTTTATCCAAATGGGTATTTAAGAGAAAATTGGACATGGAAGGTAAAGTAAATACCAAAAAATGAAAGATAGTGGATGAAGGGTTTAAAAACATCAAGGAATTAACTATGATGAAACCTTTTCCCCAGTTAACATCTTTAAATATATTATAATTCTACTTTCTATAGCAACTAACCATGACTATGTGATTTGGAAGATGGGTGTAAAAACATGCATTACATAATGGGAAACTCAAGAATATGGCTATATGACACAACCAGAAGGGTTTGTGACTCTAGGTGATGCCAAAAGAATTTCCAAGATGTAGTGATCCATTTATGGATTGAATAAAGAATTGAGGTCATGGAAAATTTTATATGATGAAGCTATAAAAGAATTTTCTTTCTTTAAGAATGAATTGTATCCATGTGTATTCAAGTGGTTTAGTGGGAATGTAGTTTTTATCCTTGTAGTATATATTTATTAGATATCACTTATTTGAAATCACGTACCAGTCATATACACTATTAAAAACAGATTAAATAAGTGTTTCTCTAGGACTTAGGTGAAGGATCCTATATTCTAGGAATCATGATCATTCATGATATATCAATGAGGATGTTTAGACTATTTAATAGTACATATGTTTACTAGATACTAAAGAGATTTATATTTGAATAATCCAAGAAGGAATTGGTTTTAGTGTCACATAGATTACATATTTCTAAAAAAATGTGTCCTCAAACACAAAAACAGAAATATAAAATGACAAATATCTGATAAGATTCAGTGATAGGATCAGTCATGTGTTCCATTTTATATTCTAGACTTGATGTTTCCTATGCATTGAGTATAGTAGGTAGATATTAAGTAGATCTTGGAGAATAACACGGGGCTATTGTTAATTCTATCCTTAAATATCTGAGATAAACTAAGGATATGTTCCTAGTTTATGGGGCAGACAAGGAGGTGGCCATCATGGTTTCTACTGATTATAGTTTTTATACTAATTAGAATGATCTAAAGTCACTATAAGGATATGCTCTCTGTCTCAACGGAGTATCTGGGAGTTGGATGAGTTAAAACTAGCAAGTTGTTGCTGAATCTACAGTGGAGTCTTAGTATATAGAGGCTTCTGATGTAGATAAAGAAGCCATTTGGATAAAAAAACATTGTCCATGATTTTTATGTGATACCTAGTAGTAAAGACTATATGACATTTTATTGTGATAAAACTGCAGTGGTGACTCATGAATAAAAATGTAATTTTATTTAAATAAATTACAAGAGGTCTAACGGATAGGGAAGAGAGAAAATGAGGGTTTTAGGGGGATTTAAAAAAAATAAAACAAAGAAAATATCAAATAATAATGTTCATACCCTATATAGGAATGGAGCCAGTGCTGGAAAAATATATGAGAGAGTCGTGTTGGGATACTCTGGATGCAAAGAGAAAATGTCACATAAACCGACAAAACGTATACTCCCTAAGTATCACCTCTAAATGGATCTTTATCATAGTGATGAATTTGTATTATGTAGATTACCTGTGGAAGAGAATGTGTTCGTCCCCATGACTAAAGGTATATCATGGAAGAATCATGCGTTTCATGTGAGAGCTATCAGAATGAATGTTTTTAGCAGTTTTATCATGTGAAAGTGGGAGTGTTTTAAAGTTGGTTCCCTAGAACTGACTTCTTTGTACTTTATGCTATCCAATATTAATAGTTTTTAATATTAATATATTTATTATCACATCAGGATTGTTCTTCTGTGTAACATAGTTTGATATAATGTCCAAAATGTGGATGTCTCAAAAAAAAGTTCATAGTGTTTTCCTGCTATTATGAGAACCTAAAAGTGCTAATACAATATTCCTAAATATATGTTCTATATTTGGATAGTATTATTTGACATAAAAAATGATAAAGGATATTAATTGTGAATATTTATTGGAATTTGAGGCACCTTCTCAAGGCTTACACCCTTGGAAATATCTATTATGATATTATCAGAATAAACCCACCAGTAGGAAATCCAAATTTTTATGTGTCATTGGATGTTCCTTTCAATGAATATGTGTATTGGTCCATATATGATAATTGTATTATTAATGGGTAATATGAGTCGCATAATTTGATGTATTGATGAAAACCATGACAGCATATGTCCGTGTTGAGGTGGGATATATTGGGTACATCATCAGTGATATTATATGAATGAGTAATGTGAGAATGGATTTGTACCTTCTATTCTTTAATAGAAGTTGATATCTCAGGTCCTTTGATGGAAATGATATAGCCTAAATAAATTCATGTCTATGGTTATTTATGTGATGTCAATGAAAGAGACTTCGGGCACATAGATTTGTATCACCGGCATGCAACCTGATTGATTTGAGATATCACAATAAAAGATTATATAACACAATAAGTGTCTATAGGAGATATTATGTCACTGTTGAAATAACTTCTCTCCCTATGGGTGTCTTAGTGTTTTTATAGATGCTAACCTTGTACTTTTGGATGCTTCACCTAACACAACTAAGAAAGAGGCCTATAGGGTGACAAACTAAGTGTATCCCAAATATCATTTAAAAAATATTGTTATTTAATATTTAAAAAGGTGAATAAATATTATTCCCTCATGTGGTTTAATAATTATTCAGATTTTCTTGATCACATATATTTCATCATGAGTTATTTGAAATAACATAATATAATCAAAATATTTAATTAATATTAAATTTCTATTTAGTGAATATAATATTTACTTATTTATTATAGAATAATCCGTTTATATTTATTTAATAAAGAAATATTCATTATTCAAGGCCCGATAAATATTATGGAGAAAAGGCTGATCGATTTAAATAGTCTCATGAGAAATGATAATTATTGAATATTATTTTATTAAATAATATTTAATTTAATTCACAAGTTAAGCTCATGTTGAGAAATAATAATATTATTGTTCATATTTGACATGGTGTTCCACATGGATTAAATAAATAATAAAGGGAATTTGTGAAATTATTTCATTTTAACCCTAGTGATATATAACCCAATTATATTAGTTTCCAGCTGATCGAATTCATTTGTTTGGTTGTGCACAAAGGATTTGGAGAATCCTATCAGTACCTAGAAAACTCTCTTCTCCAAGAATGCTCTGAAGAATGGAGAGTGATCTTCCTCCACCTCCCACTCTTAATTTATGAGAGATTCTATAAAATTATTTGGAAGCAGTTCTCTAGGCAATCAATGGCGGATGACGCAAGTGGTAAGATATAAAGTGCTAACACCCATAGATTCCTATGGTGATGTTTGGAGACTTTTGGAAGACATGTGGATAACCACTAGGGGAAATATACCCTTTATTCCTACAATACAATTTTGGTACAACACTGATCTATTGTCAGATCCATCAACAAAGAATGAATTTATGCATTGTAATTATTTAATTGAATAAATTACTTATAAATAATAGGTCGTGATCCTCCCTCTAGATTTGAAATTATATCCCTTGTCTATTTTCATTCATTCAATTATATAGATCATGATTTTTATCGTTGTGTAAATATCTTATTGATCATCAATCAAGACAAAAATCAATATTGGGAACAACCCAGTGAATGCTTCTGTTGCACCTGGAACCTACAATATCATCCGGAGGAGGAAAATTTTTTGGTAGCTTCATTTAATTGGACAGAAAAATGATTTCAGTTCACTAATCCAGATGATGGTATGACCTATAGAAGTGTTCATGTGAGAGTTTTCATATTAGGGATGTATTAATATGAATGTGGAAGCTATCAAGAATTATAATATACTTGCAGTTGTGTGATCGCAACTTGAGTTTATGTACACATATCTTGGGAGCAGTTTGTTGACCCAACTCTTTAGCTAGATAGTATCAATGACTGATACAGTACTCAGTGTATATTGACTTAGGAATATCATAATTTTCGTCTTTTTGATGAGGCAACCATGATTCTGCTGAAAAATACCAGGCCACTACCAAAATGGAGGCCATAGTCAACACATATTCAGAATAAGATGGATTGGATCAGTAAATGGGCACATCGATAGAGGTGTGGTATATGTTTCCTGGAAGGTCAAATTAGGACACATTTCCCTAGACACATAAGGAAATCATCTAATAATTAAAATGATTCATGTACTCTCTCAGTTAATTTAAATTTTCATTCTTGTAATCATTTTTTTCATTATAAATTTTTTTAATCATATTTGTTTTATTTGTATATAGTATAACATTAAAAAATATACTTATATATTATAATACATACATATATGTAGTATATAAATGAATAAATATCAAAACAATATTTTATATTTTATTGTAAATATAAGGTTTATATCTATTTAATAAAACTATCAACATACTGAAAATTCATCAATAATTATTTCCAAAAAGCTATATTTTAATTCTCAAATATCAAATGTTTTCGGGGAAATTGAAATAATTTTCAAATATAATAAACATTTTATGACTGATTATTTGTGCTTCTAAAATAGTTAATCAGACATACAAACACATAATATATATTCAATTATTAAAAGGGAAATTCAATTTAAATAAATTTCATACATTACATGATAAAAAATTTATTGAAAAAATGTTCTATAATAAAAAATTTAAATTTCATAATATAAAAAACTATGTATTCATTAGTAAAAAATGCATGTTAAATCTTTTAGTGTAAATTTAAAGTCATTTCATAGTATAAAATTTTTTTTTCACAAAGGAAATGTTCTCTGCTTCAAAATTAAATAGCAAACACTTAACATATGTGGTAACCTGATAGAACATACATCATCAATATGAAAAACTAAAAAGAAACATAAAAAATTATACCAGATAATAAAAACATTTAAGAGTTAAATAACTATTGAAAATTAGGTTTTACTATCCCAACATTTAAATGGAGCAGCCATTGTTATCTACCTAGCTGTCACATGTGTCGTGTGACGTGTTGGTGTGGGTCCTATTATACTTCTTACTATTTAAAGAGAACGTCATTTTCATCACAATTCACCCTGAATATCCATTTTTTCATACCTCGGATGTGATGGATTTTATGAAGTATCAATGTGTGGCTTCAAGACTTATGATCATCACTTAATTGCCGCATTGTTTGACAGATTATGGCGATAGATACACACATTTCATCTCCCTGAGCAGGATATAAATATTAATTTAAAGGATGTAATCTACATGATCAGTCTACCCATCCACAAATTGGTAGTTACGAGTGCCACTCATGGTTAATATTCTAAAGTCATACACCGTCTATTGGGCGTTGATGTCACTAAAACCCCACCAGTCCTCCAGGTCTCCTGCTAGCGCATGGGGTGACATGATGGGCATTTCGACACCATTTGTGAAGATGCAGACAATGATAGGTTTTTTCGATATGCACATATATTAATTGATTAATCAAATCCATGTTGTGTGATAACTACAGCAGAGTTTTTTTAGTATTTTTTTTAAATATTTTAAAAAATGTGGCTTAGTAATTTTTTTTAAATGGGTGTGAAAGGTGGAAGGCACGCTGCCGACTTTCGATTAATTTCCAAAGTTGGCAGGCGCACTACCAGCTTTTGGTTGTAGTCTAAATGTGGTAGCACCATTTCTGCCTTTCACTCAAAAACCAAATAAAAAACATTACTATTTCAAATAATATTTTATATATATTTAAATTTAAATTTTTTTTGTTTTGTTTTATATATATATATATATATAAAGTTTTTAGTATAATTTTTCTTCTATTTAATATCCATTAGTATTACCATTACAACAGTCCGCATTCTCACAAAAACCATCATCCAAGGGTTTCTTTTATAAGAGGGTTTTCCCTAGAAATCGTTATGTATTTCCAATTTGGTTTTCATGTTCTCCCTTTCCTACACAGAACATTCTTCATTTTCGATGTGAGATTCTATTTCATGTATGTGGATTTAAAAGTCTATAAAATATAAACTATAAGTTAAATATAAATGAAACTTAAAACATGGATTAAACATATAAAAAATAGTGAAAAACTAAATTAATTTCAAAAAAAATGTTGATAAAAAATAATCTATAAGCTTTAAAAACAACCTTCTAGAAACATAAAAAATTTACCAGTCTATTGGTTTGAAATACAATAAAACATAAAATATAACGAAAATTTAAATGAATCATAACACATGTATTAAACATATACAAAATAGTCTAAAATAAAAAAAAAATTGTAAAAAATGTTGATGAAAAATAATTTATAAGATTTAGAAACCACAAACATGAAACATAAAAATGTTTCAGGTATTTTAATTTGAAAGCCTATAAAATATAAAATATAAGACCAATATAAATAAAAATTAAAACAAGGATTAAACATATAAAAAATGGTAGAAAACAAAAAGAATTTCATAAAATGTTAATGAAAAATAATTTAAAATCTTTCAAAACAACATACTTTAAACATAAAAATGATGCAAGTATGTGGCTTTGAAATACTATAAAAAATGAACTCTAAGATTAATATAAATGAAAAATAAAACCCGAATTAAACATATATGAAATGGTTAATACTTAATTAGTTAATTAGTATTATAATTATTAACTATATAATAATTAATAAGTTAAAAACACAATTATAAATTATATAATTACATAGTTAATTAGTAATATAATTATAAATTATATAATAATTATTTAGTAAAATAATTATTAATTAGATAATAATTAATTAGTTAATTAGTAATAAATTTAGTAATTATATTATAATAAATTAGTTATATATTAATATAATTATTAATTATATAATAGTTATTTAGTTAATTATTTATATAATTATATATTATAATTATTCATTATAATTTTTAATTTTTAATTATTATTAAGTAATTATTTAATAATTAATTTGTTAATTTGTAATATTATTATTAATTATATAATAATTAATTAGTAAATTCGTAATATAATTTGTAATTATAATTATTCAATATAATTATTAATTATAAATTAGTAATTATTAATTGTAATTATTAATTATTTTATTCGTAATATAATTATTAATTATAATTATTTATTATTGTTATTCATATTTCATATTTCATTATTATTATTTTCAATTATTAATTATTAATTGTAATTAAATATATTTAATTAGTTAATTAGTAATATAGTTATTAATTATATAAAAATTACCTAGTTAATTAGTAATATAATTAGTAATTATAATTAGAAATTAGTAATTATATAATAATTAATTAGTAAATTATTAATATAATTATTATTTAGAATTATTAATAGTTTATCATATAATAAATAATTAGTTAATAAAAATATATAATTATTAATTATATTTATTAATTATATTTCTAATTAACTAATTAATTACTATATAATTAATTTGTAAATAATTACCAACTAATAATTATAATGAATAATTATATATAAATATATATTACTAATTAAATAATTAATTATTGTATAATAAAAATGATATAACTAATTAACTAATTAATTATTATATAATTAATAATTATATTACTAATTAACTAATTAATTATTATATAATTAATAATTATATTGTTAATTAACAAATTAATTATTATATATAAATAATTATATCATTAATTAAATAATTAATTATTAAATAATTAATTATTATTTAATTAATAATTATATTACTAAATTCCTAATCAATCATTGTATTACTAATTAACTAATTAATTATTATATTAAATTTTTTAATAATTATTAATTAATAATTATAATTATAATTTATAATTTATAATTATATTACTAATTAAGTAATTAACTATTATATTATTAATAATTATATCACTAGTTAACTAAGTAATTGTTATAAAATATTTTTTAATAATTACTAATTAATAATTATAATGAATAATTATAATTTATAATTATATTACTAATTAACTAACTAACTATTGTATAATTAGTAATAGTATTACTAATTAACTTATTATTTATTTTATAATTAATTTTTAATAATTACTAATTGTCTAATTAATTATTATATAATTCATAATTATATTACTAATTAAATAATTAACTAATTTCTTATATATTTAATCCATGTTTTAATTTTCATTTATATTAACCCTATAGTTTATATTTTATAAACATTCAAAGTCACATACTTAATACCTTTTTATATTTCAAGTTACTCGTTTCGAATGCTTAAAATCTAATTTTCATCAATATTTTTTATTAATTGTTTTTATACTATTTCTTATATTTTTTATCTAGGTTTTATTTATCATTTATAAAGGTTTAATAGTTTATATTTTAAAGATTTTCTAAGTGAAATACTTGAAATAGAAGCCCACATCGGAAATGCAGAATGTTTGGTGTAGGAAAGGGAGAACCCGAATCCCACATAAAAAAGCAGAATGATTTCTAGGGAAATTCCACCTATAAAAGAGATCCATTGGTGAGAGTATCAATTAAAATGCAGAATTTTGTAATGACAGTACTGTTGGATATTAAATAGGAGATAAATTTGGATAAAAATTTTGTTTTATTATATATATATATATAAAATAAACAAAATAAATATAAAAAATAAAAACAAATATAAAAAAATATTTAAAATAGTAAAAAAAAATTCGGTGAAAGAAGGCAGCGGTACTGTCACCTTTGGACTTCAACCAGAAGGTAGTTGTGCGCTTACCACGTTTGGATAGAAACTGAAAGGCGATAGCGCACATACCACCTTTTACGTCCATTTTCAAAAAAAAACCAGGCCACATTTTTAAAAAAAAATCAAGCAACATATTTAAAAAAACTAACTAGACCACCACCTTGGTACACATGATGTACCTTCTATTACTTAAGGATCATGACCATACAGCTATAGACGATTGGGGTTCTATTGTATTATCACATCTATATAGATGTCTCTATACTCGTTGTTCAGAAAATATGCATCATATTATAGGCTGTTTGAATTTGGAATAGATGTGGGCCTGAGAGATTTTTCCATGCATTGGTCCTAAATTTTTCTTTCCACTTCCACAGTAGTTTTTTTAGGATTATCCTTGAGTATATTTTTGTGTTTACATCATTACATTGAGTCATTAAGTACATTTGTTAATTTATTATATAAACAGACAATATATTTCATCATTTTAAACAGGTGAAGATGAGCTCCAAAGAATGCACATACTCCGAGACATAGTGTGCACAACATTCGACATATATTTGATGCCATAGAGCTAGCTGATATGAGTTAAACATTATTTTTTAGTATAAATAGTCATTTTGGTATTACTTTATTATGTTATTCCAATTTTATTTCATGGATCCCATATATAGGTGTTTTATACGCATCCCTTTAACTATAATGAATAGTTATAATTGGAGATCATTTTGTAGGGGTACAACTCATCCACTTCGACATCATTGAGTGGCACCAGCTAGGCCAGGTCATGCGTCAGTTTGGTTATATAAAACATATCTCTATAGCACCACGAAAACCTAATGGGTCACATTATATTATTCTTACTAGTAGATAGATGATAGATTGGTGATAGTTTCTTATAGGTTATATTGATTTTTGGTACACGAATGCTCAATACGGTATCTTTCGGCATGGATATGTCACAGTAGGCTATCAGTTAGATGATCGGTGTGTAATATGCAGACTGCTATCGATGACATGCCATCACGCACCATATACACCATTGGATTGACATTTAGCATTTGGTATCTTTACTAAGATTATTATATTTATTTATCTCATATTTAATTTTAATTTGAATGTTATTTTATTTGCAGTCAGAAAGCATCGCTCATCATACACAATAAAACAGATCCTCTGGAGGAGTCATTTATTTGGCCGGATGTATTTCACCCAGATGTGTTATATCTCAATGATCCTCTCCATTTCATACGAGATAGTTTCTATGCTGAAAAGCCATATTTATATCCCAATCCATATGCTTCGGTTGAGGATCTGGAGGGTGTTGATGTCTCTAGGGTACCTGCTGAAGATGATTCACCATAACCACCACCGTCATATGGAAGACAGAGATGAGTTCATCAATAAGGGAGGATTTGAAGACATAGATATATGAGAGAGGGTATTGTAGATTCTTTCACACCATAGAGAGATGATCATGCATAGTCGACCAAGGGTCTATCACAACTAGAAGAATCTTATGTGCCAATTATGTCATCTCATGTGATTGTGATGGATGACGAGATGGGTGTGGTAACACAACTCGTGGAGGCCCCACTCCTGTTGGAGATGAATTATTTGATATCAAAATTCCTCCATTTTTAGATATTCGAGGCCCTGTGGAGCCACATATGATTCATCCTCACAATATATCTACCAACCCTTAAAAAATAAGCTTATGGTGGCACTCACAGTACCACAAGAGGAGGAACTCGTGCCTATATCTAGGACACTAGAGCGACAAATATAGGTTTTGTTCATAGTGGAATCATGCAGTGGGTGCTTCCCAACATTAATTTTTCCATAATCGATGTTCAATCTGATATCAATAGGACAATGAATGTCATGATCCACAGAATTGAGTTCAAAATAATAGACAAAAATGAATTGCACTAGAACAGAGAGAGAGGAGATCGACACATATTTTATATAATTAATTTAATTATATATATAATTACCTCTATAGAATTGATTCTTTATTAATGATTTTTGTGACAGATCTATGGTTCACCATTGTTGTGTTGTAGAAATCAAGTGTAGATTTAATCTAGAGGTGATCCACATGTGTTCCAGGAATATCTAGATGTAACTAAATAAGTTTCTGCATAATAGAATGGAAGATACTTGTGCTTGCATCATCTGCCTTGATCGCCTCGAGAATCACTTCCAATGTGTTGTCCTTTATCAGGTAGAAGTGAATTGCTCGCCATTCTTATGAGCGTTATTGGATAGGGGATCCCTTTATTCTTGATAGGATTATCTAAAAAATATTTGTGCCCAACTGAATTCACTTATGTGAAAATAAAATTACTGGGTGTTTATATTTCTAGGATTAAAATAAAATAATTTCACAAGTCCCCTTGATGATTTATTTAATCCTAAAAAATCCCCATGTCTAATAATAATACTAATATTATTATTTCTCTACATCCGTGTAAAATGTATATTTTAATTAAATATTATCTAATAATAAAATATTCAATATTATTACATCTCACTAGACTATTAAACTAGGTCCACCATTCCTCCACAATATCTATCAAACCTTGAATAATCTATATAAATTTGAAACATAAATATCACATCATTATTCACCAGCAAATAAATAAATATTATATTTACTAAAAAAATAAATATTTATATTCGATCATTCATACCTAAATAATTATTAAACTACATATGGGAATAATTATTATTCAACACGTTAAATAGTAAATAATAATATATTATTTAACATAGATTCTTGGTATACTTTGTGAGTGGCCCTCTAGACATTTTTCTCAGTGGCATTAAGGAAAGCATACTAAATTCCATTTTTAAAATCTACTAACATGTTAAGGAACCAAATCCTCATCTCCTCTATATAACCTCTGAAAACCAAATCCTCATCTCCTCTATATACCAAGAACAGATCCTTTGTTCTTCTAAGGTACATAAGGATATCCATAAGAGTAGTTCAATGTTATTCTCATGGACCTTCCGAATATCATCCTACCATTCTCAGTGCATATGAGACCTCAAGTCTAGTAAATAACAGGGCATACATGAATTAACATATCAGCAAAGCATATGGGATCTTACACATTCCCTCTTTCTCATGCTGTGTCTGAGGGAAAATTTCCCTAGAAAGATTTAAACCATGTGAAAATCGAACCAATCCATTATAGGATTGTTCCTTTCTATATCTCTTTAGTATATGTTCAACATATATACTTTGATTTCATCCAAGAATCTTCTTTGATATAAGACAAAAGATAATAATACCTAGAATATAGGCTGCTTTTACTAAGTCCTTCATGGAGAAGTATTTGTTTAACCAATCCTTAATATATTTTAAGACTTGTATGTATTTTCTAATAAGTAATATTTCATCAAAATATACTACTAGGATAATGACTACAACCCCATTAAGCCTCATGTAAACACATGGCTCACATTCATTCTTAATGAAACCAAATTATTTTATGAATTCCTCGAATCGAATGTTCCATGACAAGGAGTCTTTATTTAATCCACTAATGGACAACTGAAACTTGCAATCCCATTTGGAATCACATGTAGTCAAAAACCCTTCTTTTTTGTCATGTAGTTATCTTCCTGAGGGTTCCTATTAAGAAATGCAGTTTTGATATCAATTTCTTAAATCTCGTCGTCATCTTATTCTATATTAAAAATTATGATTCTGATGTATTTTAAATAGTAAAATGTGGAAAATGCTTGATGGTGGTCAATTCATTGATGTTGTTTGAACCCTTTAGCCACTATACTTGCTTTATAGGTACTTAATTTACCATCCAAGTCTTGTTTCCTATTGAATAACCATTTACATCCAATAGGATTTAAAACAACTTGTGCACAAATAAAACAAAAAAATAGTTATGATACATGGAATCCATTCCATAATTCTTATATTTTATCCATATTTTAGATTTTTATCTCTCTAGCACCTCTTTATGATCCTATGTAGTACATCTGTTTAAGAAACTGCTTCTTCATTGGGGACCTATGGAATCTGTTCACGTACCAACTCTTTTGTATCGTGTGCATCAACTTCTTCATTGTCAATCTTTCTCTCACTATCCCATTTGAGGATGTTGTCCCTCTCAAGAAAGACGACTTTTCTGGCCATTGTCACATTCTTGTCTAAGGGGTTGTATAGGTAGTATCCCATTGTTTCCCTAGGATACACTAGGAATACAAAGTTCATGACTTGGGGTCTCGTTTGTTTCTTGATAATACCTTAACAAATGAATCGTAACCCCATATACATGTATGTGATAAATGGTTTTATTTTCACTCTATAGATCGAAAATAATTCCATTTTCTGCTTTATTTTTTACTCATTTTAATGTTTATTCTGTAGTTTGTAATTCATATCCCCAAAAGGATAATGGACAATATGAATGAGTCATCATTAAACTTTCTATGTCTAACAAGATATTGTTCCACCGTTCACTAACACCATTCCACTATAGTGTATAAGGTGGAGTGAGTTGATATAGAATACCCAAATCCTATAGAAATTTGATGAAGTCATGGTTAAGATATTCACCAACTAGGTCCAATTGATGCTTCTTTATCTTCATACCAAGACAATTTACTACATAATACTTCAATTCCTTGAATTTCATAATGACATTGTCCTTATACCAAATCAAGTTGATATAGCCATATCTACTCTAGTCATCAGTTAAAGTAATTAACTAATAATATTCACCTCTCACCTATACTATAAAATAGTCCATACAAAAAATTGTGTACCAATCCTAGAAATTCTGTGGCCCATTAACCATGTCCACTAGAATGGGGGTTTGTTCATTTTTTCCTATATATAATAATTACAGCTATCAAGTGGTTTTAGCTCTGAATAGTCCAAATAACCAACTTGATAGATCTTTATCAAACGCTTCTCATTTACATGACCATGATGGTGATGCCACAAATGGGTTTCATATAAGTCATGCGAACACGATTCATTATCAACTTCCCACAGTTGGTTTTCATAATTTAATACATAAATACCGTTATTTAAATATTCCATACCATAACATATTATTCCTTATAAAAGAAAAAACTTTTATTTCCAAATTTGAAATTAAACACTTTTGTATATAAGCATGACACAAAATTTAAGTTCATGGTAACTGTAGGAACATTTTAAATGTATCTTAAAACCAAAATCATTCATAGTGGCAGTGAAAGGTGGTAGTCACTAATGGCTAGGGAATCCAGCCTCACTCCATTGGAATATCTTAGGTCCACCTCTCCTCGGACAATATTTTTAAATTTACATAGTTCCAACATTAGTATTCATATGTGATCACCACAAGTTGTATCTAATACACAATTTTTTGAAATAGAAATATTTCACAAGATAATGAATGCACCATTAGCATCCCCATCCCTCTAGGTGAATTTCCTCTTCCGGTGGCCTGACTTTCCACATAAAAAACCTACCATCTCTTTTTTCATTCCCTACCTCAATATTTTTATCCTTTTCTTAGGTCGGTGCCAATGAAAATTATATTATTTATAAGTCTTCAGCCCCCTTTTCTAGTCCTTCCACATTTTATTTACCATAAAACTTTGGGTTTGTCACACCACAAGTGCTTATCCACATGGATAATCAAGGACATATGTAATGAAATACTCTTCTAACTATTTTTCATATTATAAATAACAATAAAGTTGGAGAAGGTATTGGGAAGTGATGAAATTATGAGATCTATATATAACTAATCTAGGAATTTAATCACTAAGATGTACAAGAGTTCAATGTAGCCGATAAACTTGACTACCTGATTCCCAGTTGGCACAGACTCTCCAAGCATAGTTGTGAACAATGCATTGGAGATCTCATACCGCTCTTGTCTCACATTCTCTTGATAGAGTTATCAAAGGTGATACATCATGCTATAGGCTTCCATATCCTCATTTTTCATCAAAAAAATCCTTGTATGTGTATTATATCATGAAGAAATTAACATCTATAGTATCTTTTAGATGTTTCTCATAGAGACATAGTTCTTCATCTATTGTCTCATTTCCAAGAACAATTGGTAAAGGTTCTACTATCACATACAATTTCCTTCCATGGAGAAGTATGACATATAAGTGCCATAGATACTCTTAAAAATTGATTATGGTTATAAGGTTTTCTATATCAATTATGGATCACAACAATATGTTTTATTTCATTTTCTCATTTCTTATAAAAAAATTTATATGCATAATTTTAGTACATTATTTGATAAAATTTAGGGAAAAAATAAATATTAAATTTAATAGTCTTCTACAATTTTATTGAATCCCAATATCCCCCACCATTGGCTTCAAAATATCTAATTTCATGGATATTAGAATGTATATGATCCATATTCCCCTTCTCATTACCCCAAATTTGGTTGGTTAATCAAGTAAAATGTTTTTATGTAGGAATTAAAAATACCAACTACATTAACTAATAGTTTCTTGATCTATTGAGTGGACTCCAAAATCCAAAAAACCTAAATTTTTATTTCCTCAACTTTAACTCTTAGTTACACCATGTCTTGCTTTGGATGTCAACCTCTAATATGAACCATGTTATGTCAACCCAAAACATCAAGTCAGATTTTCCTAATAAATGAAAGCACCCCAAAATTAGCTGGTCAATCTCTTTAAACTATTGTAAGATTCTAACTAAATTAATGGAAGGTTATAGTAAATTAATATTTTATTGGGGGGTTTTATACTTTTACCCATAAATATACAATTATTACTTCTCTCACATGCTTGTTAATATTAAGTGAGATTACTTAAGTTGTAATGCCCTGACCCTAGTTACACAGAGTCGGTGCATTATTACATAACATTGGCATGATCACAAAAGGTCAAGTCTCGAAAGACAGATTATTTAAGTAGCCTTGGAATCACTAGATACATTCATAAAGTTTACATTACATCATAAAGTGAAAAATTACAACAACATCTTGTCTCCATAGACCACACTCATATCCCCTTATATTATCCCACCAGGATATTCATAAAATACTTCTTCACATCCAGAGAAAAATAAAACATAGAAAGGGGTGAGATCAGATGCTCAGTAAAGACAACAATATAGCAGAAACTTTCATAAATAAGCATAAACATTTGAGGAAATGTATAACTAAAACAAAAGTCTTTTAAACATTAACTTCAGCATAATATGGCAAAAATAAAATGAAATAATGTCATTTAATTATTCACATGGACATTCTACTAGTCAAATAATAACATGCAATATCAATAACAACTTTCATAATGATTGAATGCATAATTATATACTATCATAAGCACTAGTCAAGGCCTTATGCCAAGACTACAAATAAGATTTTGCTACGGCCTTGTGCCAAGACACTAGTTTATCTCTTGAGACCTACTGATACATCGAGGAGCTATAGCGGGCTCCACCCATCACTTACTATGTTCAATGCATTCCTCATATGAACAGGTTTAAGCATAACATAAACATTCTATTAAAACTATCATACGAAATGTCAATAATTTCTCTATAAAACATGAATGGTATAAAAATAACACATCCACAGTCAATAATATCACAAAACCTTCAACAAAATGTCGAAGCTTTGTATCATAATAAATCAACTTCAAATAAGAATAAAATCCAACAAAGGATGTTAACATATATGAAACCAAAACTATTTGAGAGAAATATCTTTTTTTTTAAATCATTTGATAGTTACATAATTATAAAATAAAACATTTACTTTGAAAATATCCTTATAAGCTTGTAAGGGAAGCTTCAATGATTTTATAATGGTGGAAAATAGCCGCACCCACCGTATAAGTTAGAAAAAAATTCTTACCTTAATTTTTTCAAAAAGGTTAAAAAGTACCTTCATTATAAAACAACAGAAAGATTCGTTTGTAAATATCTTATAAAAAGTCAAAGAAGGGTATAAATGACTTTAACCCTTAGTCTATAAAATAGTAAGAATGTTTTAAAATAATTTTTTATAAAATATGGATGTGGATGATAAAGAGTTCCTAGTAGATAATTACATATAAAAAACCTCGTATAATGAAGATATCGTAGAATTAACCCTTACATTGTACTTTTCCTTGGTTGAGGGTAGGTTAACCTCTTTTAATTTTGGTAACTCCATTTGGTTTGAACCAAAAGGACTCTTGAAGTGCCTTCTGCCTAAGATAAGTCTTCTAGGAGGAGGATAGGGATGTAGGGAGGTTGATCGGGAAGAGGATTGATGAGCCAAAAGTATTGAGAGTTGTGAGGAATTTGTTAGAAGTGGTGTCCTTTTATAAGGGGGAGGAGGGGCTCTTTACGAAAAACTTAAAGTATTATTTTATAATAAATTAATATTCGGTTTATAATGGCTCCAAAGTAAATTATTAAAAGTATGAGGTGGGGATAGCTTTAAAAACACTCAACCAATAGGTTTTACACATTTTCGGTTCACTTTATTAACCTTATCTTTTAGTTTTAACCCATTGTTAATTAGTTTGACATTTACCATGTCTCATTGTATTTTTATATTATAAAGTTAATAAAGTTACTATATACCTCCAAAGTATCCCCAAGTTGTCCATTAATGATACACCTATCATTATATAATTCATTTGGCCGAACCATAGATTTTTAGGAATATAATATCAATTAATAATATTATATTTGTTTTAAAAACTCTTTTATGTCAATTTGGACACTATTTAATAATTTATTTTTGTTAAAGTATTAACAAATTTTTTAATTCAAAACAAATTAATTTAAGTAATCCTAAAATTTTATATTTACCAGTAAATTTTTTTATGTCATAAAAAATTTCAAATTATATTTATTTTAACATTTATAATACCAATTATTTGATTCTTTCATTAATAAGGAAAATACCACATCATTATTGTGTCATAAATAAATTTAACTATTCAATTTCTAAAAATTATAAATAAAACTGAATTATGTAGGAAATCGTTTTATCTTTCTAATGAATATTTATAGTATAAAATATAACATATATAACCCTATGTAAAAATTGTTTTTCTAAAAGATATATGCTTATGTCATTTTTGTATTCTCTTTATCTTAATTAATATAAAGTGTCATTATCACTTAAAAGTGGCTCTATGGGGTCCCAAAATTGACCCAAAGATGCCCATGGTTAGACATGTATCAACCAATAGGGTTAGGACACGTTTTAGGTTAATTTAATATAATTACAATATTATTATTTTACCCTTATTTACCGGATTTACTCTTTAACCATGGTAAATAAAATATTTACCGAACTAATTATTCAAAATGTCTAAAAATAAAAGTTACCTATTTACATAATTTGGACCTCCGGATTCTAAATATGAAATCAATTTTTCTAAATTCAAAACACAGAAGTGGCCGAAATTAATTTAAAATTAAATCCCGTTGTCAAAACAAAAAAGCGTGTTTTTAATAAATAATAACTATCAAAAGATTGACACTTGCTTATGTCCAGTTTAAATGTTAGATTACATCCAATGACCAACATTGTATTAAATGGTAAAAATATAACATAATTATAAATTAAAACCATTCAATTGTATAATTTAGCACCATAAATTATTTTTATTAAAAATGTTCTTTTTAATTAAAATTTAGTATTTTTCACTATTCATAAAAAACTGAATATCTTCAGAAAAATTCAAAAATTTCACCCGAAGATAATTTTTATATTAAAAATTCAAAAATTAATTCTATTTTACAAAATTAAAAACATGGATGTTTCATTTATTAATTTAAAATTAATTCATGTTTATCAAAACAAAAAGACGTATTTTTAAGAAACAATATCCATCAAATGATTGACACTTGTTTATTTCCTATATCAAAGTGAAATTACTTACAATGAACAAAAATGTATTAAATGGTAAAAATATAATTTATTTATACTTCCAAACCATTAAAATGAGTAATTTAACACTAATTTATTTTGATTAAAAAATTTGTATTCAGTTAAAATATAATATCTTTCACTATTCACCCAAATTAGAAAGTGATCATAAAAGCCCCAAAAATTTCTTGAAACTTAATTATTATGTCCCTATTATAAAGAACAAGTTTATTTTGTCAAATTTATTATATAAAAGTTTCAAATATTGGATTTAAAAAGGGTTCTCCATTAAAAGGCAGTAAAATTTCATTTTTTGAAAAATACTTCTTTTATCTGAAAAAATGTATTTGTTGTTACATTATGACTAATAAAATCATAATATGGATTCTAAAATTATAAGAATTATATAAAGTTCAAAATTCAGTTAATACTTTTCAGAACTGCTTTTGAATGGCTAGTTTGGTAAATTGTGGTGCGCTTGAACGTAGTGTTGCGTGTAGTGCAAGTTATTTAATTACTTTGAAAAAATAACGTACAATGAAATCTTGGGGTGTTACATTCTTCCCTACTTCAATAAATTGAATCCATGCAATTTGAAATTGTTCTTTGAAAATAAAAGGATGAAAATAGAAAATACCATTGTGGGAAAACCCACATCAGATTTTGGGTTAATAAAATTTAGTCTTAATAAAAAGAAAAGGGGAATAAAAAAGTCACCACCAAATTATGATCATGATTAGGAGAACATTGGTGGAAATTAGCAACTCATAATTGGATGAAAAACGTAAATATGTATAGGGAGTTATTGAGGTCATCAGTCATAAACAATTGTAGAATTGAGGGCCCCAAAGTCATCAATCTATGATGATTTAAAATATCATCGGTTCAACAAAACATAAGTTACTTGGATAACACATATTTAGTTTTATTATACCTTACCTAAATTTTATGAATTTATTTTTTCACAGAATAAGAGAATATATAAAATATATACATGACAAGTAGAGTTCCATCCTTTTACTAATTTCAACCACAAACTCATCTTTCACTCTAAATGATAATAGAACTAAAAAATATTTTATTTCTCCTATTCATATAGGGTTCCCAAAAAAATTAATTTAGAATTCAACTACTAGACCTATAAAAAACTACATTATTAAATCCAAGACATCACGTGGGTCAGTGGTAGGTGATATACCCTTTTCTCCCTTCGGTTGCGGGTTCAAGTCTCACTGCCTTGCCAGATGCGATGGGTTACCGCCTGACCTCTTGGTTGTCCTTTTTATAGAAATCCAAAAATTATCTCAAACTATACTTATCCAAAATACTTTTTTCCAAACTCACAGTCCAAAATTTATATGGAAGTTAAACACAATGAAAATCCTTTTTTCCACGTAATAACATGTGAACACCTTCATCATGTATTCTTTTAAAACACTGCAACATCCTGAATTACCATTAAACCTTATTGATTACATTCATGCTACCTTATTCATTATAGAATATTGTATATACTGCTTCTATCAAAAAAAAATTTAAACTCAAACAATGATGGAATATACGAATCATTAATCAGTTTCAAGGTTGACAAGAATATCCAATATAATTTATCCAAATCAAACATGTATTATTCCCAAATCACTACCTCAGTATCAGAACCATATTATTGTTTATCGTTCTCTCAAAAATATTTTTTCCAAAAAATTATCCTACTTTTGAGTCACTTTTCATGGTTCCACACAATCTCATGTCCTTAATGAAATAGTACTGTAGTACAATCCTTATATAATCCATAATTATTATAACCATTAATCATTGATACAACACTGAAATGACATAATAATTTAATAAATTCATAATAACTCTAATCATTCTTTATCATCTGTGGTAGTATCATAACATGATTTTTATCCAAAAGCAGCATTTGGGGTATACTCTGATGATTTGGTAATTGGTTCGCATAGTGTCCCAACTCCTTTCAGATGAAGCATTGTACATTTTAAACCTTTTTCTTACCCTTTTTGTCACGTATGTGGTGTCTTTTTTCTCCACACTTATAATGAACTCCCATTCCCTTCAGGAAAATTTCAGGGTTTTTCTTCCCACAGTTATCACATATGGGAAAATTCTTCTTTTCCCTCTTCCCTTTATCCATCTTTCTCTCTTCCATCATTTTCTTCTCTTGCTTCCCTTCAAAGCCATAGGACCCAGAGAATTATTTTCATATCATTTTAACACATGATACCATTTCTTCATATTTTGAGAATACATGGGTGACAATTTCCCTTCTAAATGTTGTTATAATACCATGAAAGATATGACCCTTATTACTATTTGGATCATACGTATTGCTGGAGTACACATTCGTTCTACTGGGCACCATTTCTATACAATGGCTTAAACATGGTCAGTTTATGAATTGCAATGAATAATTCCAAACTTGTAAAATACTTAACATAAATTGAATATATTATGGATATAATCCATAATCATAATGAAGTTTCCATTGAGGAAGTATATAATTATAAACCCTTCATAATGATTTTTATAGAAAATGAGAATTATCCAAAGAATATCCCCTGGGAGTGTCGTAACCAAGAGTGCAACAAGGCCCATTGTCATGCGCCAAATCTCATTTGAGTCTAGCTTAAAGCGGTGTTTTTGGGTTTTACCCCTAGGTACATATATGCCAGAGCTGCCTTTACCTGATCACATCTAGATAGAGTTGTATTTCTCGGAAAACTCACAAAATCACTACAATACCAAAATTATAGAGATTTCTTATATACTAATCCTCAATGTCCATCTTAGATCTATGTTCCCTAAAAAGAGTTTATTTAAATCTAGCTTCCAAGGTTTGTACTAAACCTCCCTCTGATACCAACATTAACGCCCCAACCCCTGTTACCTAGAGTCGGTGCATTATTACATAACATTAGCATGATCACAAAAGATCAAGTCTCGAACGACCGATTAGTTTAGTAGCCTTGGAATCACTATATAAATTCATACAATTTACATTGCATCATAAAGTGAAAAACTACAACAACATCTTGTCTCCATAGACCACACTCATATCCCCTCATACTATCCCTGAAGATCATTCATAAAATATTTCTTCACATCCTGGGAAGAATAAAACATAGAAAGGGGTGAGCTCAGATGCTCAGTAAGGATAACAATATAGCGGAATCTTTTATAAATAATCATAAACATTTAAGGCAATGTATAACTAAAAAAAGCATTTTAAACATGAACATCAGTATAATATGGAAAAAATAAAATGAAATAATTCCATTTACTTATTCACATGGATATTCTAGTAGTCGAATAATCATTTCCAATATCAATAATGACTTTCATAATGATGTAATGCATAATGTCAGACTATCATAACCACATAGTCAAGGCCTTATGCCAAGACTGTAAATATGATTTTGTCAAGGCCTTGTGCCAAGACACTAGTTTATCTCATGAGACCTACCGATGCATCGAGGAGCTATAGAGGGCTCCACCTGTCACTTACTAAGTCCAATGCATTCCTCATATGAACAGGTTTAAACATAACATTAACATTCGTATTAAAACTAGCATACTAAATGTCAATAATTTCTCTATAAACCATGAATGGTATAAAAATAACACATCCTTAGTCAATCATATCACAAAACCTTCAATACAATATGGAAGTTTTGTATCATAATAAATCAACTTCAAATAAGCTTAAAATCAAACAAAGGATGTTGATATAGATGATATCAAAACTATTTGAGAGAAATATCTCTTATTTTTAATCATTTAAAAGTCACATAATTATAAAATAAAACATTTACATTGAAAATATCCTTATAAGCTTGTAAGGGAAGCTTCGATTATTTTATAACAGTGGAAAATACCTGCACCCACCATATAAGTTAAAAAAGACATTCTTACCTTAATTTTGTCAAAAATGTTAAAAAGGACCTTGTTTGGAAAATGACGGAAAGACTCATTTGTAAATATCATATAAAAAGTCAATCAAGGGTATAAATCAATTTAACATAGAGTCTATAAAATAGTAAGAATGATTTTAAATACATTTTTATGAAACATGGATCTGAATTATAAAGAGGTCCCAATAGATAATTACATATAAACAACCTCGGATAATGAAGAGATTGTAGAATTAACCCTTACCTTGTACTTTTCCTTGGTCGAGGGTAGATTAACCTCCTTGAATTTGGGTAACTCTTTTTGGTTTGAACCAAAAAAACTCTTGAGGTGCCTTCTTCCTAAGGTAAGGCTTCTAGGAGGGGGATAGGGATGCAGGGAGATTAATTGGGTAGAGGTTGGATGAGCCAAAAGGTTTGATAGGTGTGAGGAATTGGTTAGAAGTGGTGTCCTTTTATAAGGGGGAGGAGGGGCTGTTTAGGAAATACATAAAGTATTATTTTATAATAAATTCATATTCGGTTGATAATAACTACAAAGTGACATATATAAAGGATGAGGTGGGGATAGGTCGAAAAATAATCATCCAATTGGTTTTAGACTGGTTTGGGTCAATTTATTATCCTTATCTTTTAATTTTAACTCTTAGTTAATTAGTTTGACATTTACCATGTCTCTTCATATTTTTATATTATATAGATAATAAACATACTATATACATACAAGAGACCCCAAAGTGGTCCATTAATGATACACCTATCATTATATAAGTCCTTTGGACAAACCTTAGATTTTTAGGAATAGAATATCAATTAATAATATAATATTTTTTTAAACTCCTTTATGTCTATTTAAACACTATTTAATAATTGATTTTTGTTAAAGTATTAAAAACATTATTAATTAGAAAAAAATTCATTTATGTAATCATAACATGTCATATTTACCAAAATAAATTTGATGTCATAAAAACTTTCAAATTATATTTATTTTAACAGTTATAATACCAATTATTTGATTCTTTCATTAATAAGGAAAATACTACATCATTATTGTGTCATAAATAAATTTAATTAATCAATTTATAAAAATTATAACTAAAATCCCGTTATGTAGGAAATATTTTTATCTTTCTAATTAATATTTATAGTATAAAATATAACATATAAAACCCTATGTGAAAATTGTTATTCTAAAAAATATATGCTTATGTCATTTTTGTATTTACTTTAACTTAATTAATATAATGTGTCATTATCAATTACGAGTGGCTCCATGGGGTGTGGTGCGGAAGTGTTCTCTTTGATACCACATGGAGGTTCCGGATGCTGCGGAAGTGTGTGGTGCATAGTTCCCAACTTTAATTTTTCCATAATCGAGGATGAATCAGATATCTATATGATGATAAATACCATTATCCATGAAATTGATTCAAATAAATAGAAAATAAAGAATTCTATCAGAACAAAGAGAGAGGAGATCAATATATATTGTTTATAATTATTTTTGATTAGGTAATGAATTACCTATAAGGAATTCATTTTTTGTTGATGAATCTTCTGAAAAATCTGCAGTGAAGCACTGTTTCACTATAGTAACCAAGAGTGGATTTCCTCTAGCAGGGATCCAAACATGTTCCAAGAATCTCTAGACATCACCAAAGGAATCTCCAGGTGCTAGTATTGATGATCCTAGCACTTCTGTTGTCCACCATGTTTGCCTCCTGAATTGCTTCCAAAGTGTTCTCCTTGATCTGTTGTAGGGGTATTGCTCACCATTCTTGGGAGCGTTCTTGGAGAAGGGAGCTCTCTAGGCTTGAGATAATTCTTCAAAAATTCATTGTGCACAACTGAATTTTCTTGTGAGAAAATAACATAATAGGGTATTAATATTTCTAGGGTTAAAGTAAAATATTTTCACAAGTTCTATAAATTATTATTTAATCATATAAAATACCCATGCCAAATAATAATACTAATATTATTATTTCTCCACATGTGTATAACTTGTGAATTATAATTAAATGTTATTTAATCAAATAATATTAAGTGTTATTATTTCTCACCAGAATATTAAACTATGTCTTCCATTCCTCCACAATATTTATCAGACCTTTAATAATGTCTATTTATTTATTAAATACATATCAATGCATTATTCATCAATAAAGAAAAAAATATTATATTTATTAAACAACAAATAAATATTTTTTATCTGATCAAGCATAGATGAATAATTATTTTACCATATATGATAATAATATTTATTCAACAAATTAAATAATAAATAATAACATATTATTTAACTAAGATTCTAGATACATTTATAGTGTGACCCTGAAGGCCTTTTTCTCAGTGGCATTAGACGAAGCAACCTAAAGTCCAAGGTTATCGTCTAGCAACATGCTATGGAACCCATAAAGAAAGAAGTTAATTCCAAAACCACATGTCACCTCATACGAATGCTTACTATGTAATATAATCCCTTTATCACAATATTTCATATCGACCAGGTTGAATGCCAATACCCTAAACATATATTCTCAATATCTCTTTTTTAGAATTTTTGGAAATTGAACTTTCCTATTGACCACCATGGCCATGGATTTATTTAGGATATATCATTTTATTCAATGGTATTGAGATATAAACTGTTGTTAAATAATATAATGAATAAGTCCTTTCACACATTATTCATTTATGCAATTTTACTCGTGACGTGCTCAACATATCCAACCTCGCCATGAACATCTATTGTCAGGGTTTTTGTCAGTACATCTAAGTCCATGAATCATAATACTCATTAATAACAATATTAAATTATATGAACCAATAAACATGTTCCTAGATAGAAACATCTAATGACACATAAAAGTGTAGATTTTCTACTCACGGGACTTATTCTAATAATATCCTACTTGATACTACCAAGGGTGTACACCATGATATGGTGTCCCTATGTCTTATGTGTCTTCATCCATAATAGCTTGTATCATTTGGGTCCTTAAAATGATATCATCCATCTATAGAACATATATTCAAGAATGGTAACATTGCACATTCTGGTTCTCATTATAACGGGGAACTGCTCTGACTTTTTACTACGATGACCACTCTTAGAATATTATCACATAAATTGTTATTCGAAAGGAAAATAATGATTTGATATGTAGTTTATTAATATTCAAATCTATGAATACATGGTTATCAAAGAGTTAAAAAAATTGGTTCTAGAGCACTAAATCCAACGATAAAGACGTTGAACATAGAGTGGGCATGGGGTTCATACACCGGGGTTTTGGTATCGATGGGCATCAATGTTGATGTATTTTTATGTGACATTGTATAGATCAAGAAAAAAATTTATTAAGTTAATAAATTTTTTTATACCAATAAAAAGAGTTTCAAAAATATATTAAAGAAAAACTAATTTATATGAACTATTAATAAATGAAAACAATCCTTGAACAGTTTAAAGTTTCACATAGATTTCACTTATACATTTTATCTTATAAGTTTTGTTGTAATATTGTATTTATACTTATAATTTTTTGTGTAATAAAAGTTGTTTTTCATTAACTTCCTTTGTAGATTTCTTTTCATTTTTCAACAATTTTTTATATGTTTAGTCTATATGAAAATTTCGTTTAAATTGTATTTAGACTTTATAATTTATATTTTTTCAAAGTTACAACTTGTAACATTATTATGTTTCATTTATGTGGCTTCAAAGTTTATAAATTATAAATTATAAATACAATCTAAATGAAATTTGTGTAAATTATTGAAAAAATGAAAAGAAACATAAATATATAGTAAAAAAAAATTTAATACATGTCGTAATCTTAAATGTTTGAAAACATTACATTTATACTTAACATAATTTATGGTAATATTTCTTATTATGTTTTATATTATTAATTAAATTATTATGATATATTATTAATTTTGTTATTATATTTGATTGTTATTATTTTTGATATATATATATATAATTATTTATTTATAATTATACATAAATATACATAATTATTCAAAAAATATTTATATAATTATAAATAAAATAAATTTATAATTACATCATTATAAAATTATAATATATATATTTAAATAATATATATTTTTATTGTATTTATATTATATAATTTTAATTACCTAAATACATTTTATTTATAATTATATATTTTTATATTTATTTATAGTTAAATTTATAAATACATATTTTTAATTCTCTTAGTAATTATATAATTTTAAATATATCTTTATAAAAAATTATATATCATTATATAAATATAAATATAAATATAAATATATAATTTTACAATTATCAAAAAAAATTGTATATATATTTAAAATATATTTATAATTATATAATTTAGTATACATTTAAACTCATACTAATATTAAATTTTATTTTGATATATACATATTTCTATTTCTGTACATATATATTTAAAATATGAAATTATTTATAATTCTATTTATATTAAATATTTATAAATATATATTAATTTATATAAATATTTGTTTGCAATTCTAAATATGTATATATATATATATATATAAAATATTTCCCAAACCCGCTCTGGTCCATAATAATAATAAGTGGTTTCTCACTCCGAAGGTCAAGCTCACCTCAGACCACGAATGGTCGAACGCAGGGATCCATGGGATTATCCACAAAGGTAACTAACATTTGATTTGAGAAACCCCTGATGAGTGTGATTATGATTATGAGAATGACATGATTCCTTGATTTCTTTTTACTCTTTCAATAAATGGTCAAAAGCATTCTATCTAGATGGGTCTTTGTTGTATAAAATATAATTATTTATAATAATGTTGTTATTAACAATTTATTATATGTTCAAAAATATTTTGAATTTATTTATAAATTAATATTTTTAACTATATAAATATAATTATAAACATATATTTATATATCTGATGGGGGAGGTGGTGTGAGGGGGTGTAAAGCGCCATTTGGAGTGATGTTTTGGGATTAAATCCAAAATGGCACTTGAAGTGGTGGTAATGAAACCCATTTTCCAAATAAACATGACCTAGATCCCTAGATTTCTTTTTAAAAAACCCAATGTGATGTTTTTTTCTAACTATGGATCTTATAAATTATATGAATAATTATTAATCATATTATGCGGAGTCTAATAATGTCTCTAGATGAATGGTGCTGGGAGACTATGTAAGGGATTCCAGTGAGCATGTGATGTGATAGGTGGAAACACAATACAATGACTCAAAGCACGACCAGAAATGGATGACACATCTTCGACTAGGGAAGCTAGATCTGCAGTATGACTGGAAGTGGTCAATAGGTTCCTCCCGATGGGATGGATATCAGATCCGAAGTATGTCCAGTAAAGGATGCTAGATCATCGGTGAGAGGGCTGCCTGAGAGGTGATGGTCGTTGGAGGCAGGGTACCGTCAGTGGCCTTCATCATGGGATCCACACATGACTACTCTCATTACGCGAGTTTTTTTATATGCCTTTTTTTAAAAAAACAGAAAAACATCTTAGTTTAGTTTTTTTTAAAAATCTACAAAGGGGAATCACTGATGCCACCTTTTCCATAAAATAATATTTTTTATCTATATTTTTTATATATTTAGAATTTTAATTTTTTAATATTAAGTTCGTATGGTTATATATATATATATAACATAATGTATCAACATAATTTATTTTTTATTCATGTACATGACTTTTCTAGCCTATATAATATAAATTATAAGACAAATATGAATGAAATTTTAAACATTACTTAAACATATAATAAGTAGTCCAAAATAAAAATAATTTCTCAAAAAAGCTTGGTGAAAATTTATATATAACCTATCAAATCCTTTTAATTTAAATTTATAAATGATTTAAGGATGTGTCTTTGATGGACTATATAATATAAATTATAAGACAAATATGAATGGAATTTCAAACATTGCCTAAACATATAACAAGTAGTTCAAAATAAAAATAATTTCTTAACAAAATCTTAGTGAAAAATTATTTATAACCTATCATATCCACCTACTTGAAACATAAAAATGATTCAACTACGTTATTTGGCTGGCCTATATAATATAAACTATAAGACTGATATGAATGAAATTTTAAACATTTCTTAAACATATAACAAGTAGTCCAAAATATAAATAATTTCATAAAAGCTATTGGTAAAAATTTATTTATAAACTATCAAATCAACCTACATGAAACTTATAAATGATTGAAGTACGAGACTTTTCGGACCTATATAATAAAAACTTTAAGACTGATATGAATAAATTTTAAAATTTTCTTGAACATATATCTAGTAGTCCACAATATAAATAACTTCTTAAAAAATATTTGGTGAAAAAATGTTTATATCCTTTCAAATCCACCTACATGAAACGTAAAAATGTTTCATTTATGTAACTTTTCTGGCCTATATAGTATAAACTATAAGGCCGATATGAATGAGATTTTAAACATTTCTTAAATATAAAACTAGTTCTCCAAAATAATAATAACTTCTTAAAACATCTTAGTGAAAAATTATTTATAACTTTCAAATCCATCTATATTAAACATAAAAATGTTTTAAGTACGTGGATTTTCATGCCTATAATATATAAACTATAAGACAAATATGAATGAAATTTTAAAAATTTTCTAAATAAATAACTAGTAGTACAAAATAAAAATAACATCTTAAAAAATCTTGGTGAAAAATCATTTATCATCTTTCAAATCCACAAAAATGAAACTTAAAATTATTTCAAGTACATGACTTTGATGGCCTATATAATATAAACTATAAGACCGATATGAATTAAATTTTAAAAATTTCTTAAAAATATAATTAGTTGTCCAAAATAAAAATAACTTCTTAAAAAATCTAGGTGAAAAATTATTTATAACCTTTCAAATCCACCTACTCGAAAGTTAAAAATATTTCAGGTATGTGACTTTTCTATCCTATAAAATATAAACTATAAGTCCGATATGAATGAAATTTTAAACATTTCTTAAACATGTGACTAGTAGTCTAAAATAAAAATAACTTCTTCAAAAATCTTGGTGAAATTTTTTTTATAACCTTTCAAATCCACCTACTTGAAACATCAAAATGTTTCAAATTCGTGACTTTGCTAACATATATAATATAAACTATAAGACCAATATGAAGGACATTTTAATCATTTCATAAATTAGAACTCAATTGACCCCCCCCCCTCTTGAGAATCAACTGCCACCAACAAGTAATAATCGTATTTTGATTTTAGTTGACAAAAAAAATTCAAACAATAATGTAAATTCAATGCCTATGTATGTGGTGAGGAGATTCTGTCCCACATGGTGATCTGCGAATAATATATCTGCATCAAGTGCACAATGGAGTCTGATAACCTGGAGAAGGCTGATCCCCTGGAACTGCAATGTCGACTGACACATGCTCCATCTGTGTATCAGTAGGAGGAGCTATCAACTGCATCTCGTACTACCATCCAGATCCATCTCTCTCTAGTGAGATAGAAGGACCTACATCCATCACAGTTGAGAACCAAGCCTCCGATGGAGCTATACACCAATACGACGATGGCTCTAGAATCAAAGGCTATGAACGATCTGGAACCCATGATGGATAGAACTTATAAAATCCTGTCAGGAAAGATAAATCCCATGTGATCTGTGGCACATCCTGAAACGGCTGAGACTAGACTACTAGAGAGGTGACCTCTGCCTGTGGAACAGATGAGGCCTCACGTGCAGCATGACACTGTCTATGTTGTCATGGATGTGGATCCTGAGCACCAGTAGCAGCTGCAAAATGTTCCTCTAGGGAAAGAACCTCCTCTCTTTGAGTTGGATGTGCAAAGATGCACCCAGAAATCACCCGAAAAGTTGCCCTCGCCTCCAGTGTTGTAGCATTGACGGTTCCCCGGATAAATACCCCTTCCTCCTATTCATCACACTTTTGAACAAGATGATCTGTGTGACCTCCCTATAAATAGATTTAAATTGAATTAGAAAAAAATTAGAAAACAAACTAATGTAAATTTATTATCTTACCATCCTCTTCATCTCTATGTCGGGTTGGGTAAGATACAATATAGACTTTAGTCTATACCATGGCGCATACTCAACCTTCTCTGAAAGAGATAATTGATTCGTAGGAACACCGTGAATACAAAACTCTGCACGTCTGTGCTAGAATTTGATAGAAATGGCATGTACATGGGACCAGTCATCATCTCGCCTCCCTGTTAGCTTTATCCCATGAAGACGGTCTGTCAGTGTCGATGGGAATGGAATCGGCTGAGTACGAAAAAACAGGCACATGACTCTATCAGGATGATGCCACTCAATAATATATAACTGAAAGAGGGGCACTACATCCATAGCATCCTCATGACCAACATTGTAGTATTCTGGAAATTGGTCCATAATACTCTAGTATGGAAGCCATGAAATCTAAAATGACAAGTGATTTTGTCAAAAAAACACCTAAATAAATACCAAAATTGATGCTATTATTAATTATGTTAGAAAATGATAGATTGTATATACATACCTGATCATGTAAGAGATAGTCCAACTATAGTCTACATACGCCCAAATGTAGTCTCAAAACCACGTTAAAATTGTGCCGCTGACACCGCCTATAAAATACATCAACGATAGTGACAAATAATGAGAAATTATAGTAAATAACTCATAGTAGAATCAGAAACCTATAAAAATGACTTTTCATTACAGCCTCCACGTAGAGCGTCATATAGCACCTCCATCTTGACTGGTGGAACAACAAGGTCAGGGTCGAATGCAGTGGTATACTCCCATGCCCACATCTGAAAAAGGATGACACATCCTCCAAGACCTGTACGGTCCCTATGGGATAGCCTGCATAATGATCTGTATGTGTATGCCAAGTGGGCTGATCCCTAGCTATATGTCCCTGCCCGATCAAAGTCTTCTAGTAGGGGTAGATACATCATATGCACATGCAACCCCGAGTGATCAGAATAGATTTTCCTGCCAATGAGCCATAATATAAATGCACGGGCATAACACATGATGGTCTGCTCTTCGTCATCATCCAGTAAATGTGGAATCTGCAACTCCAACCAAGGCATAGATATGGATGACCCATATTTAGCCATACGGTTGTACACAATATCAACACCTAACTAGTGATGAGCAATGTATTTCCATGATACACGAGTGGGTCCAATAACGGGTCTTCCCTGGATAGGCATACCGATAAGTAATACCACATCCTCGAGGGTGATGGTCATCTCTTTCTCAGACTGGTGGAATGTGTGTCTCTGGTCTCAATCCTTCAACGAGGTAAGAAAGTAGGTAATGATCTAAAAATTTGAAATCAGATACGGTATTGCCATAGAAGCCAGCATGGGGCAAGTAAGGTCTAATGGCATGTTGAGGCTCCCTATGATAAAAATGGTGTGCTCGACGCACCTTAACCAATTGATCTGGATGGCCCTCTAACATGGCCTGCGAAATATCGGTAGGCTGATGAGTGAGTAGTATGGTATCATCCATCTGCATATAAACAAATGAATTTTTTTCGACATATTTTGGAGGAGCATAATGATTAAATACTTATGGATTGGATTAAGATAAACAATGTCAATTAGTAATGATGTTTTTGGAATTTATCTAATTATATATTACTTTTACTAATCATTGTGATATTATAATTATTTTACAGAATATTTTACTAAAATATCTCACATAAATTATCCAACAACCATAGAAAAGGGAATATGTTTTTGGGTTCGCGTTTATGATTGAGGTTTTAGGGGTTCAAATTTTAATATTAAGGATTAGGAAACATGTTTCTGGGTTAATAAAATTTACATTATAATATGGGTTAAGTGCTCTTCTTTGGGATTTATGAAATAAATTCTATTATCTCAGATTTTATTTAAGGAATAAGAATAAAGTTATTTCTTAAAAGAAGGAATACTATTATGAAATAAGTTCTATTATCTAAAATATTGGGTCATTAATTTTGTTAGACATATTTTGAAGGAGATTTACGATTAACTACTTGTGGATTGGATTAATATAAACCATGTAAATAAGTAATGATGTTTTTGGAATATATCTAATTATATATAACATATGCTAATCATTATGATACTATAATTTCGTTATATAATTGTTTACTAAAATATCACACATAATTTAACCAAAAACTGTGGAAAAGGGAAGATGTTTTGGGGTTGGGGTTTTGGTTTGAGGGTTTAGGTTTTCAAATTTTAATATTAGGGTTTAGGAAACATGTTTCTGGGTTACTAAAATTTACTTTACAATATGACTTATGTGTTATGATTTTATATTTATTAAATAAATTCTATTATCTCTGATTTAATTTAATAAATAAGGAGAAAGTTATTTCTTGAACATAGGAATACTATTATGAAATAAGTTATATTATCTAAAATATTGGGTCTTGAATTTGGTTAGACATATTTTGGAGGAGATTTAAGATGAACTACTTATATATTGGATTAAGATAAACCATGTCAATTAGTAATGATGTTTTTGGAATTTATATAATTATATATAACTTATTAAAATCATTATGATACTATAATTTAGATATAGAATAGTTTACTAAACTATCACACATAATTTAACCAAAAACCATGGCAAAGGGAAGATGTTTTGGGGTTTAGAAAACTAAGGAAAAAATAAGAGATAACAAAATTTAGTTTACAATATGGGAATGTCATAATGAAGTCAATGAATCATTATGGATGAGACTGTAAACTTGACCCAACAACGTTAGGGAATCATTTCCGGTTATGACCTTCTTTGTGAAATATCGTGCATCACAAACGCTTTCCTTGTTCTTGAGGCCAGTCCATCTCATTACACATCTTACTTGCCATCGGTCTCCCATGAGGACACAACCAATTCATGTCAGGTATCATGATCAGCTGGCCTTCGGGCATTGGGAAATAACAATACTCCAGAATAGGTTACCATGGTGTAGGATAATAGTTAGCAATGGTATCCATATGATACACTAGATCAACATATGATTCCCAATAGATCTTCATAGAGGCACATGTTGCGACAACGTGTGTATATTGAAAGAGTAAGGCTTGAAAGTTTTCACATTGACATTGACTTGTTTCCAGTAATACTGTAATTTTATCACCGATGTAATTTTTGATGGGGTCTGAACACTCTTGAACTTCAAATTGGGAGTCTTCTCTTCAAAATAGATAGACATGAAAACCAGAAGCTTCTTCAATATTCTTTTTAATCTCTCGTTGAATGTGTCATCTGTATGTTAGCCCCTAATATATTCTGTCTGATTCTAGTTTTTTTCTATCCACAAAGTACTTCATGCATCAATATATTGTCTCTTGAACTAAGGCGGTTATAGGTATCTTGTGATGCCCCTTAAAAATACCATTGATGCACTCAACAATGTTTGTCATCATGTGTCCATACCTCTTCCCCCCGTCATATGCCAATGTCAATTTTTCTTTTGAAATTTGCATCATATAATAATAAACTTCTTGATTAGCCTGGAAGATTTGTTCAAAATGTTCTTCAAAACTATATTGGTCCGAGTCATATGTTACAAATCATATATGATATTTCACATAAATTGATTTTACCTTTATGTTGAAATAGGAAAACCGAACGAATAGAATGCGTACCAATCCTTGTGATTACCTTCTTCATTGGTTCGTTGTGGAATTTTTTTTGAACATTTCTAGAAATGTGTCTAATGATGAACTGATGATGTTCATTTGGTTATCTCTATGTATTAGGATCCGCATTGATTGCCTCCATAATTTCTTGATGGCGATCAGATATCAAAAAAACACCTCGAATATTGGTGAAATGGTTGTTGATACATGCCAGAATCCTACTCCATGATTCCTAATTTTCTTTCTCTACAATGGAAACGGAATTAGGAAGAGGTGAATGGTTTCTTTCTTGGGTTGCTACAATCAACAATACGCCCCTGTATTTTCCATACCGAAATGTTCCATAAATCTGAATAATCTATTTGCAGAAACAAAATACAGAGATACATGGAAGGAATTCCTAGAACAACCGATGTAATTTTACACTAGATGGATCAGGTTAGTTATCGTGAGAAACATGTTCCTTTGTAACCTGGTAGAAGAAAATTTGTTTACGATCCCTCAATATGTCTTGAAATTGGGGAAACACCTGATATGAGTAATCCCAATTACTATTGACATTCACAATTTCCTTCTGTTTCATCATCCATGACTTATTATAAGAAATCTTATTACCTAATGTCTGTTGAATACCCTCTTAGACAAGGGCTATTGGAACATATTGACATGTCCTAATCATCTCAGCAATAATAGATGACACAAATTCTACATCCAATGAGGTATGATCTTGTGTGAGTCTTGGCTGAATGCAGGTATGAGCTGCCTCGATCCTTGAGATTCTGCAACCACCTAATGTGTTATCTGAATTCTCCCTTAAGAGAAATTTACAATCATCCCCATACATCTCACACCATATAACATATTTACTACTGCATGATTCGTGAACTACATAGACGAGTTGTCTCTCAATATGAAATCTCATTATCTTTCTTTTTAAGGCATCTTTACTAGGAAAATTCCTTCCAATATATAATGTTTTTTCCATCTCACTAAACCTATCTGGTATAACTCCAAGGAACTCAGTTGCCGGAGTGAGAACAGTATTGTCTAATTTAGGCGTGTGTGTCATTTCTTCTGACCAAGATGAAAAGTGTGGTGGATGATTTATTGTAGATCGATGTTGATTTACAACTAATGCATTTATCAAAACCTCCTCCATATCATCCATTGGTCCCTCCTCATCAGCACTCTTGTCACTATCTGATCCATCATTACAAAGCTCCACATCAGACTTCGGATAGACATGTATATCTGGGAGATCATCTAGGTTGTCCTCTTCTCCTGCATCATTTGGAATATGCTCAATTTCATGGGGTGGATTGTCTTCAACCACTCTTGTAATTCTATGAATTCATCAAACTAGAAGTTTTTGTTGTACAGTAGCAACATCAACGTATAACTCCATCCTAGTACCATCTGACCATTTAGAAAATAAATTAATTACATGGACCCACTGTGCATAAGCCACCAATGGACAATCTAGATGTCATAGTGTTGTCGAAAATTGAAAATACCTATAGCTCATAGACATGAACTCCTGATTGGGTCCCAGATATATGGAACCATGAATTCTCTCTTAAAGGTCACTTATGGTTACACAATCAGCTATACTAACCACCGTAATTGGTTGTATACCATAAGAATCTCCTTGCTCAGTTTGAATAATCTCCCCATAACTATACACACAGGCAAACATGAATCTCTACATCAAAAATGATTCTTTCATCAAAATTATGATAGTGTAGAAAATATTAACAATGAAGTTTGACAATATGATATTTATTAGAATGTAATTTCAGGGTGCCATTATATACACTAAAATATTCTACTGATGTTTGACCATATGATATTTATTATAATGTAATTTTAGGGCAGATTTTTATTTAATGTGTGTTTTCTTCTTCATTTCACATTATATATTCATCTGTGTTGTTAGATAATAATTATATGGATCCATGTTTTAATCCTATTTTATTTATTAATTATTATATAATTAATTATGTCTAATAATAAATATTATTTCTAACTCTATAATCATTACATTTTAAAATATTTTCTTCACCATTTCATTTTAAATAATTATAATTGTCATTTTAAACTAATTTTCTTAATACAGTTTTTAACTAATCAATCATTTTTAATCATTATTTAATCATTATTACGTTATTCTTTAATTATTTATTCTTTTCTCATTAATCATATTATATTCATTAGTTAATTATAATTAACTAATGATAACATTAATTCGTTAATGCTTTTATCCTTATATCATTCTATAACATCATATTTCTCATTTTATCATTGATAAATAAACTGATTTGATTTTTATTTTCTTATATATTTTAGTAGTTTATAAGGAAAATTTGAATCATCTTATGCATATCCCCTGAGAATGTCAAACTAGGATACAACAAGGCTCATTATCGTGCACCAGTTCCCGTTCGAGTCTATCTCCAAGCATTGTTTTCTTGTTTTTCCACTATGTACGTCTATGCTGGAGCCACATCCACTTGTTTGTTTCTAGGCATTAATTTAATTGCTTAGATACCCACATAATCTTTTAGCTACAAAAATTTAAAAATACTTATTCCTAATTAAATCTATACTTAATATATACTAATAACAATAATTATTTCAAACTATATATAACTAATTACAGAAACTAAATAAAGAAATATTAATAACTACCTAAACTACTTAAAAATGAAATATTTAAAACTAAAAAGAATATAATTAAATAAATAAAAACAATCAATTAAATAAAGAAACATACCTCTAAATGAAGATTTGTAAATACCCGCACAAAAAAATCATTTTTAGAGAGAGACAGAAAGAATAATTGAGAGATGAAGGCAAGGATCATGTGAGGAGGGGGGCCTATTATAGGGAGTTCCGGCAATGATGGCCTCCCACCAGTCGCCTTTTTCATGTCATCGATCTCAGCCAAATGTGGTACGGGGGAGCAAAGGCATCATCGTCGATGCCACCTTTGCACACTAACACAAAGGCGGCATCGACAATGCCCCCTTTGTATAATATTTTAAACAAAAAATTAACCTAAGACATTTTAAATATTTTTATAAAAAATGCTTATAAAAAATTCTGTCATAGCACTGATCTTGGACACAAAGTGACTGATGATGCCTCATCATGGGAATTACTGGTTATCTTGGAACTTCCCTCTTTTAAAGGTCCCTTCACATAACTTATGGGAAAAGCTGGGGAGGTTAGCCTCCCCGGGATCTGGCTTCAATAGGGGAAGCACATGTTAGCTTATCACGCAGATCTGGTTTCATTAGGTATATATATGGAGGATGACACTATACTGGCTAATTGTAGTTCAGGAATTGTGGTGGTAAAAAGGGGCCATCAATGGTAGTGCCTGGAATTTTAGGGTTTCATCTGATGGGTAATTTTTGGGACATTGTAATTTATGGGTTTTCATTGTCGTTCCATTTTTTGGCGGTTCATTATGTGTAATGAGTTTATCCTTAAATGGGTTTTTCTTTTTCTCCTTTTTAATAATTGGGTTCAACTCCAACCATTTTTTATAAAAATAATATTAATAATAAATTTTATTATTACATGTTATTATTTATTATTGATCATATTAATTATTTTTATACTATTGAAGATGTGGGTTTTCCTGAGTGATAAATTCTTCTCATAATTCTACATTTATATGGGATCAAACCCTGTAATCGTCACTTGGGGTGGGGGAATTCAGGTAAACCGGGCAATAAAATGGGAATGAGTGTAAACCTAGGTACGTGGTGTTGCATCGCATAATATTGGTAGTGTCCTTTGTGACAAAAAATTGTCTTTCAAAAAACAAGGAATTCTGACCATCAAACTGTAATGAGTTATCTTGGTTATATGTATATCCTTATAAGGGGATGTTGTCAGTGTAATGTAAACCCAGTAAGTGTGTGTGTATGTTTGTATGATTATTAACCCCTTAATACATAATATATATATATATATATTAGTTACATTAATATTATAATTATTTTTTATTTTTAAATTTTATTTTTAGTTATATATTATTAATAATTATTTGTTTTTATTAATAACTAATTATATGAATTATTATTAATTTTATTATAACATATTTATAATTACTATTAATAATTATTAAATTTATTGTTAATTATTATTCTCAACAGGTTGGGGAATATGACCCTTTTAATTATGGAATGAAAAAAAAATTGGGTTTAGAGGTAATAATAAAATTATTAACTATTAATCATTAATTAATAAATAGTTAATCATATTATTAATTATCAATTACTATTAATCATATTGAATATATTAATTATATTATTAATTATTACATTCATTATTTGTTTAAATTTTATTATTAATAAATAGGGTATCACATTGTGGGCTTGCATAAATGAAAAAAGATGGAATCAGAGCGTGGTCTAGATAGATGATGTTGTGCGACTATCAAGTAGTATAACACACCAACATGCTGGAATCACCAGGTGGGTTGCTCGAAAGAATGGAAGTTTTGTTAACACCTATCAATCAACCCTCTATCCACATGAACATCTAATATTGGATGAAAAGGTGGACTAAAATGTGATAATTAGTACAGTGAAACCAATTAGATATTTTGACACATCAGGGAAGATGGTTTGATGGGGTTCCCCAAAGGCACCACCATTTGGATGGATCAAAATAGTGATAAATTAATTTTCACATGTAAACCTACCACATCCCAACACAGATTCTCAATGAGGGGTGGAGGGTGCACTGCCTTTTTGGAAGGGGAAGTGAAACATTTATATAGGTGATAAGGTCCAATTATTTATTATGGGAGGGGAAACGTGGGAGAATATTATTTTCATGGAATTAAGAATATTTCTCTTTTCAGGTATATGGGTCATCTCCTAAAAAGGTCTTTTAAGAAATATCAAGCTTGTCTTTTCTACCATTAATAACTTGAGGCTTCAGAAAATTAATATTTTATAAAATAGTCCTAGTTGGTGCAGATCATTTTGAATGGGGAGGGATGAGGATTGACCACCTTAGGGGCTTGGACATGTGTGTTGTTTTTGGTTCTTAATACCCTGAATATAACATCGATATTATTATTGTAATAGATTTAAAGTGAAATGGAATTTATAGAATTTGTCCCCTTTTGAATGCACAAACATCCCACCGTAACATGGTCATATGGTTCTGGCCCCCGAGGTACCAATAGTTTTCCCACAAAGTTTTGATCCCCAACCAGGGGCCCACCCTTGTGCCCGAATGGATCATCAGACTAATGACTATCACCCCATAGTCTAACAATTGTTTATTTAGATAGACATTTCCTAAAATACCCTAGACCCATTTATTTAAAAAAATGAAAAACTACTCAATTTTAACATTTTATAGAAAACTCCAATGTATTCAAATCTATAATGAATAGGTATACCAAATAAACATGGGTTAATGAACAACATAGATCCTCACTCTAGTGTAGCAGTTATTTTGAATTAAAATCTTTCTATAATTCATAAGATTTATCGAATTGAGGTAACTACATTTGACTAATCTCAGATTGTATCCTAGTTTAATCAGGTTGTTAGCCATTCCAAAAGATCAACTACCACAATCTTCCTTTATTCTTTAATACCCTAGTGTCGTATGCCTAATAAATTTTTTTATATTTAAATTCCATAACCATCCCAAAGTAAATTCATACCCCATTATTATCTATGCACTACAAACATAATTATAAAAAATCCCTACATGCTAAGGTTAAAACAAATAGTACCTAAAATTACCAATAATGTGAAAATTAGGTAATAAGAATATTTAAATTGATATTTGGAAATCATTAAACTATATAAAAACATAAATTATCAGTTACATTCCAAATATCCAATAATTTAAAACCTATATATTTTCTAGATAAAACAATTAAATAAATTCAAAAATATATATTCTAAACATTTTAATTCATGATATATTGTTATCATAAAATTCAATGAATAATTCCTAGTTTAATTTACTATATAAAATGCATGCAAATAATAAAACTACATTTTTACCCATGATATAACAAACAATAAAAGTTATTATCAATGAATTATAAAAAATATATAAGGAAAATAAATTCATTATTAGACATGAATATATGAAACTTAAAATTCATAAATATATGGTCTTTCCATAAAATATAAATATGAAAATATTGATTTCTAAAATAATTATAAATAGTTGATATTTAATTTTTTCAAGACATATGTGAACTCTTTTATATTTAGTAAAATATATAAATCATTGAGAAATATAAGATCTTCATATTTCACTACATTTATAAAAAACAAATGTTATAAAATAAATAGTTCATATTGTTCAATATCATATATATTAATAATTATTTCTATGAAATTATCACTTCTACCGACCATGTTTTTGTCAGTGATAAAAAATGATTATGTTATCCCCACCCTTAAATGGAAGTCACGTTTTTTCATCACTGCAAATACAACGATAAAGACATATATTATTGTTTCTAAAGAATATTTGAGTTAGGATGCGTTTATTATAATGTCTTTTAATATTGATAAATAAAGACATTATCAATGCTAAAATTGATATGGATAAAAGGGAACTTTATGAACACTAATACTGGCACTGATAAAAGTTCTTCTCAACTTCTTCATAATGATATCTATGTAACGCTCTGTAACAACCAATAAAAAATTAAAATCAATTGAAATTATAATAAAATTTTTACATTAAACATTATAAAATTAAAATTTTCATTGAACCGTCATTCCAATCCAAATATTACACTAAAGAAATTACATTGATATAAAATTCAATTAAAAAACAAAAATATTTTCAACCAATAATAAAATAATCATAGGAATATTTCTCAAATGTTCAAACCAACCTCATACAAAAGGATGCATGTTCCGGAAATAAAAATAATGTTTATATTATTAATAGAAAATATAAAAAAATAATTGAAATGATACACTATTATAAATTTTTATTAGAATGATATCTGGTCACTTTATATAGTTCAAAAATGAAAAATATATTGCTTTAATAAAGTATTATTGAAATCAATGCACTTTTTTGGTTTTGAGTATGTGATATGTGTTTTCGACTAAAATTTCACTTTTAATTACAATCAGAGATACTTTAAATCATATTGGACACTCCTTTTATCAAATTTTCATGTGGTTAATTCCTATATGTAAAAAATGGTTCATTAATATTTTTCCTAAAATATATAGACAATAAGATTATGTTTTCTTTTAATTAAGTATTTTATGAATATTTCGAACTAAAATTTCATTTTTAAATAAAAATGCATACATTCAGTCATATCAACCACATCATGTGTTGAATAAAATTAGTGAAAATTACTGCACATAACAAATGAATCATGAATACTTTTACCAAAGAATGATGATAATTCATGTGTATTTTTTATGTTTTGAGTATGTGACACATGTTTTGAACTAAAAGGATGTTTTAAAATAAAAATGTTCACTTTTGGTCACACTGGTCACACCGTGTGTCAAATTGAAATAAGGTTAATTCCTACACATAAATAATTAATCAATTAGAATTTTTATTTATGTATCTATATAATATGAGTGAATTGTTTTTATTTTTTTAGTATGAGATTTGTGTCTAAAATATATCCTTTAAATTGAAAACATGCAATTTCTATCAATATGGAATGACTGTGTTCAAGAATGACATGCAATTTTTTCCTTCCCATCAAAAATGATTCATGGATAACTTTATTAATCTATATAGACAATTATATAGTTTTTACTTATTTTTTATAATGTATCACGATTTGTGAGCTAAAATGTTACTTTTTTATTGGTAACTCACACTTTGAGACATATCTCCCACATTGTGTGTCAAATTGATGTATGGTTGATTCCTAAACATAAAAAATGAATCATCTATCATTGTTATAAAGTGGAAGATAATAAAAACTAAAAAAATTAGGATATTTACATAGTTTAAAATGGTCATAGTTTACATGAAATGTGGACCCTATTGTAATTAGAACGTTTTCATGTTTTTTCATTATGTGGCTATCGCCATGGTCCACATGGATAATAGACATTGGATATATTAACATCACCTATTCCCCCAGTTTATTAAACTATGGCCTTATGTGGTATTTATCCAGGGTCCATTTAGATTATGTCTATTATGCTAAATACAATACACTTATTACAACGATTTAGTAAACCATGTTTGTAGCCTTTAAAAAATAAATGAGGCCGCCATGTTTTTATCTCAAAACAACTTCAAAAATACTCCCAAAAGTATAAGACTATGATATGTTTTGTTATAGGCATCAATATATATGTATATATAATTATATATAATTATATTTTTCAATGGATTAAAAAATAAAAAATTTATATTTTTGCTGAAGGTATGTTGGAAAAGTTCTAAAAACAATGGAAGTATAAAATTCGACATTTGCCTATTTCCATGGTTTTAGAGAACTATGGTCACAAGAGAGGCCTATTTACATGGATATAAAAAACCATTTCTATATGGGATTCAAATTATACATACATAAATAGTTTTGGAAAAATATTGTCATAGGAGAGTCGTATTGCCACAGTTTTGGATAACCATCGACGTAAGGGATTCAGGGTACACCCCTTTCCACAGTTTTGGTAAACCATGGAAATAAGAGAGATATATTACCACAGTTTTTGAAAACCATTTCTATAGATGATTCATGATACACATATTACCATAATTTGGTAAAACTATGGCCATATCTCATTCAACCACTATGGTATTACCAAAACTGAGGAAATAGGTATTCCCTCCAATTTCCAATATAATATGGGAGGTTCCCACCAATTAATTACATCACCTATAGTCACGGTGTCCCATAACTATGGTTGTACATGGGCTAATTACAATGATTTTAGATAACCTCAACAATGAACTATCCCAGGCAGGGCTAAGGCCACAGATTAAGACAAACCATGGTAATAACATACCTTATAGACCATGTTTTACAAATTGTGGCTATGAAACCATTTTCTTAGGGTAACACCGAAGATTTTTTTTACTAATTTTAAATTATTTAAAATTAAGTGTTTTAATTAATTATAGTACTAATAAATAAATTTAATTTAAAGATTTAAAATTAAATAATGATCTAAAAAATAAAATTTTATATTATTATTTTTGTGAAAAATAATATTTTAATATGAATATATATTTGATTATTTTAATGAAATCATTTTTATTGATAAATAATATAATTAAATAAAATATATGTTGAATATATTAACTATTTTGATAAATAATAAAATATATTATAAATATATTCACTGTTAATATGATACCCCAAGATTTTATGGTATATTTCTTCATAAATAAATTAAATTAATATGATACCTTATATGAACACAACACTAAGCCTCTATGAAACATCTCTTTATATACATATATCCCAGCCATAAAAAATATTTTTTCCACATGTGTGATTTGAATTTTTAAAAATTGAATGGACCATTGTGATTGGTATGTTTTTTATAGTCTAATAGGATCAACTTAATTTTTAGTGAATAGTAACATGACCATTTTTAATAGTAACCTTTACCAGGAAAGTATAAATAAAATTTAGACACCTTATAAATGAGAGGGAATATTTTAAAAATTATGTAAAGACCATAAAATATCAAGGAAATTTTTTTCTTAAATTCTTTGGAATTTTACGAGTCCTTAGTTTCTGACAGCACCTGATTCCGAAGCCTGGTGTGCCTGGAATAAATTTATGATGTTTTGTTAAGATTAAATTAACGTTCTTAAGCAGTTTTCCTGAAAGATCGGAATAACTCTTAAACAGTTATTTAGATCAGAAATCTGATGGCACCATTGCGCTTAAGATAGCTTTTTTACCCTAGGCATTACTTGATTCTTGATGGTGTGGGCCTCCAGTGAAAAATCCCAAAAAAAGGGATAACCGTATATAATATAATTAAATAAACTATTTTATTTTTCGAATGCTTATAACTCACAAATGGTATCTCAGATTAAAAATCAAAGGCCATGGCTGAACTCTTGATGGCATTATTTATTTATGTAGATACTAACTTTGGCCGGCATGAGCCACTAGAAAAAGTTAGTTTTTAGCCACAAATAAAATAATTATGTGAGAAATATTTTATTGTAAAATTCATAACATCTAAATGGTAACACAGATTAAAAATCAGAGGGTACCATTGGGTTCGTTGGGGTGTGTTTCACTTAGGCAAAGCCTAAACTCGACCTGTATGGGTCGAGGGTGACATATAATAATTTTCCAAGATTTTTTTCAGGTACGTTCAATAAAATTACATGCGGGTTTTTCTATCTTTTGAATTGGTGCTCAGGATCGAAATGTGAGGACATCGATGAACTCATAGTTCCGGTATTCGCCTAAGGGGACCTTTACCACAGATGCGTTTGATCCAAAATAGAAGTTATAATTTGGGGTTCCAATTAAAATTGGAAGTTTAAAAAAAATTTGTAAACACACATTTTATTTTGAAGGGTGGTTTAAGTCTCTTTGTGGAGGTTAGGGGTGGGGCCCACTACACCCTAACCTCCCTTGGAAGGATATAACTTGGGGTGCGGCCCACAAAAGCCCTGACCCTTCAACTTTCCCTTAAACTCCCCACTAACTCCCCTTTATTTAATTTGACAACTTCCCTCTTTTAATGTGAACTCTCCACACCCCTCCATTGATTGTGCCAACCACATCAATTTAATTAATTAAGCTCCCTTAATTAATTAATTTGTGTGTCAACAATTCATTTTGAATTATTTTAATTAGATGCCCATTTTATATTATTGGTGGGCCCCTTTTACTATATTGGGTTGGAAATTATTATGTTGGGGAGAACTCTTGGAGAATTAGGGAGAACCTTTATCCAATAAAGAACATCTCCCTCTCCGACGAAGAACGTAAAGAACTTCTCCAATGACGCTTCCTCTTCGGATACACCCTGATTTCAACGAATCAACATCATCTTCGAATTATCTTCCTCTGACGTTGACAGGACGACACTGTTCTATGCGACGTTGTCTTCAGCGATGTCTGACTACCGCAATGCTCGTCTTCCGCGGCTCATCGATGTGCGATTCAACTATGAGGTAGGTCATTTGTATAATTTAAATTGAATAAATTATTCCTTCGTTCTTTTTGAATGCAAGTGATCGTCTATGGCCCTTTGTTAGTTCCTGACGCGGAGGGCGTGAGCCGAACGAACATGGCCCGATGACCCTCTGTTGATCCTAGTTTTTATTCACGATGGAGGCAGTGATGGAAAAGATGACGACGACCGAGGAAAGTGGCGACAACGATGGCCGCGCGCTGGCCTAGTAGAGAACCGCGACACCGGGTGCCATCCGGGCAGAGGAGACCGCGACATGCATCAGTGGGCCGCTCGGCCAGCATCAGCAGGATGCTCAGCCGAGGAAGAACCGATCGGTCCCTTGACTGGCTGGGCTGGAGGAACCGGTCGGCTAAAGAAGTCCCGGTGGAGAACCTTGGCCAACGATTCCACAGGCCACTTCGGCGGGCTACCTGGCTGGTAGACGGCCGACCGAGTTGAAGAAGGCCGCTGCACCTGAAAGTGCCACATGGGAGAACAGCGGCCTGCCTGTGCAGGCTGCTCACGCCAGAGAAGATCTGGTGGCTTCGGTCAGCCGGACAGGAGGGGCGTCGCCGCTCGGCGCCACCATTTTGGAAAACAGGGGGTCACACCCCCCCGATTCGCTCATCCAGCCAGGACGGGCCATGCCCCGCCGAGCTGCGCCCCCCCAGGCCGGGCCGACCCCTTAGCCGAGTCGGACCCTCCGAGATAGGACGGGCCGACCCGCCATCCCACCAGTCTTGACTGGAAGGGACCGTTTCGCTTAAAGGCGAATAACATCTTGACTATGCGTCCGATCGAGACGCTGTCTACAGAATGGTACCCTTATGATGAGACGGTCCTTTTGCAATACTTTAAGTGAGTTTTGGAAAACTTTATAAAATGGCCGTGTTTGGAACGAGTGTAATTCCATCCAGGACCTTGGAATCGAAAATCTAATAACTCTCAGACCTGGCGTCTGATTGACACGTCGTCAGTTGAGTTGGGTTCCTTTTGGTGAGAGGGAACATCGGGATACATCAACTTTGGACTTTGTGATAGTTTATGTATCGACCCCCTTGGCTCAAGGAGCGGACCCTCCCAGAATTGAGCGTGTTGTGTGCGGGAACCCTAGAGCTGGCTGCAACTACGTCGACTACTGTACTAGAATCCTTTGTGGGTTTGACAGCGACGACTACTGTATTGGAATCTTTCGTGGGTTCAACAGCAAGGACTACCGTACTGGGATCCTCTATGGGTTCGATGGTGATGACAATTGTTCTTGTATCCTATGTGGGTCCTGCAGTTTTACCTCTGTAATTGTATCCCGTGTGGGTCTAATAGAGTAGTTGGTCTTGTATCCTATGTGGGTCTGATAGCTTAGCTAGTCATGTATCAAGTGTGGGTCCGGCAGAGTAGATGAATCAATGACATTATCTAATCATCTCTATTACTCTCGAGATAGCTTGTCATGTATCATGTGTGGGTCTGATAGCTTAGCTGGTCTTGTATCCTGTGTGGGTCTGACAGCATAGATGACCTAGTGGCTACATTTTATCATCTATATCTCTCTAATATTGTGGAACAACTATGTGAGATGATGCATGTCTTTCAACCATTATCTTCATGGTGATTGACTTTACTTCCTATGTGGAATTGGTTTGGCTTGGGCTCATGGGTTAGAGCCGGACTGAGTTTGGTAACTTATGTATATGTATGAGCATATATGTAAGTAGGGTTGGTTGATACATTTTGGTTGTACCTTTATTCTGTGGTTTATCCTTTGTAGATTCTAGGAGACCTTTAGGGGTCTCGGGGTCCCTACTGAGTATCGTTATACTCACTCCTTCTCGGGCTATGCCTGCACCTCATTGTGTTTGATGCAGACGTCAGAAAGCATTGGTGAAGTCAGAGAGCGAGCCAGGACCGGACAGTATCTGGAGGTGGACCACACGGCGATATGGTTCACACAGTGGACCAATAGACGTGGAGTGCTGAGGTGGAAATCTGTACCTACCATTCTGGTAGGATAGTCGGCGGACATTCCAGGAGTTTTCCTTTTTACCTTTTGTCCCTTTTTCAGTTGTACTTGCATTCCGTTGTACCTATACTTTACTGTTGGGATTTTATTTACAACCCCTTTAAATTTCAGAACTACTTTTTGTATATCGTATTTAATTAGTGTTTACATCCAAGTGCGTACTATGTTGTATTTTTTCACTTATTAAAGGAAATACCTTCCCTTTTATCGGGATTTATGCCTTTGGTGCTAGTCGCCAGCCCCTGGCCTATGGAACGCCGGCTGTGGGTAGTCACGACACGATTCCTGAGGATAGGTCATGAGATATTTGTATCAGAGGGTTCAGTTCTTCCGTAGAACTCAAGACTTTGATCTGTCTTACTATGAAGCAATATTGTTAAGAGTATTGAGTGTGGTTTTCAGTCCAGGGAATCCAATGTTGGTGCGGCGACCGACTTATCCATACATCAGGACCCTGACATCTGATTTCCAACTCAGTGCATGAAAACACTGATTGCGTGAGTGTTTCAAAAGTTTCATTTGTGGTTTCTTTGAGAGAGCACATCGGGTATAAACTATTGACCGTGGCGCACCTGTTCCTTATTAGGATGCCGCTGCGAAGATAGCCAACTAGGGTTTCCGAGAGAGAGTACACGATGAAGACGCACTGATCGATGAGGAACTGGTGCAGGGCCCTCTTATTGTGATGGCACCTTTGGGTGGTGTACCAACAGCACCACCACCAATAGGGCAGCAGATGCCACCAGCCATAAAAGTTGACGGTGCACGCCAATAGAGCGTGTTGCACGGGTTCTAGAAGCAGAGGCCTTCGAGGTTACGAGGCGAGACCGATTCCCAGGCAGTAGAGGACTGGATGGAGGCAATTTCTAGACTTTTTTGCCTAGTTGAGACACCATTAGAGTGGATGGTGGTCTTAGCTACTAGTGCTTTTCAATGAGTGACCATGAGGATGGTCCTCATAGAGATGAGGCTTCGGTATGTGGACCGATGCCTGAGATAGTTCCTTCAGATAGTGTGCCCGCTATATCACTACCTATTGGTCAGCAGTTATAGCTAACAGTACCTTTAGATGAAACATGTAGGCTTAGTTCCTTACACGTGTATCAACATCAGAAACCTCTCAGGTTCCGAGGCATGCCCGACTCATAGGCGGCTGAGGAATAGCTTGAGGAGGTGGCTGAGAGTTTCATAGTGCTTATACAGCTTTGTTAGAATGACATGTCGGTAGGTGAGTATTCATCATGGCATACCAATTGTTTCGGGTACTCGATGAATATGATACGATCAGTGCTTTGGGGATCAGACTACCGAGTGAGGTGTGCTTAAAGCACATCTCAGCCATCACTTTTCTTCTATGAATTCCTACTTATGCTAGGGTCCTAGAGAGAACCATTGTGGTTGAATGTTATCGGGTTGAACGAATACAACTAGTGAATGTTAGAAGTGGAAATGTAGGGAACTTGCACCAGTCTCAGAGACTTGGGTGTGTAAAAATGTTTCAAGAACAAGAAACGTTAAGGACAGATGAATCTGCAGAGCAGCGGATGGAGAATCAGAGCTATGAGAGTAGCATGAGGTGGTGTACATTTCGACATGTTACAACCACCCACCCTTATGGTCCCCGCTAGGCTTAGGGAGATGGAGGGTAGGGGACGAGACTAGCTACATGCGGTCAAGGAGTGTGACCCAAGGGCTCGAGGAATGATTCAAGGTACGGTCTGTGTCTACTACTTGCTTCCATAACAATAGAAATAGGCACCAATCATTCCTTTCTTCCAAGAATCATGTCCCAAACCTAGAGTTTCTGGTTAAACCATTGACTTTACCCTCATGTCTAGAGATACCTTTGGGAGGAGACTCGATAATCACATATACACCGATGGTATGATTACGCTCTTGAGGTGAGAGTTTCGGTTGGAACCTCTTGGTGGCAGCGTTAAGGCCTTATGACGTTAGTTTGGGTATGGACTGGGCAACCACCATTCATACATAGATTGACTGTATTAGGCACAAAGGTTGTGGTTTATCTAAAATGTTTGGATGGGGTTTTCCTTGGTCAGAAAAAAGGAAAACTTAGGTAGCATAGGATATAATCATGCATAAGAGAGTACAGTCAATCACTCGTGAGTTGTCTAGGTTTACCTTTGTGCCAAACTTCTTCAGATTTGCAGCACCGCTTTCAACAATGACACAGAAGGGGAAACCCTTTGTGTGGTTAGAGAGATGTCAGCAGAGCTTTCAAAAGACGGAGACAATTGCAGTTTGAGGATGGCGATCACATCTTTCTACGAGCTTCAGCTCGGCGAGGTCTACAGAGATTTGGCTGAGGCGGAAAGTTATCTCCATGATTCATCGGACTATTTTAGGTCCTTAGCAAGGTAGGCGAGGCAGCTTACTGCCTGACCCTTCCACCTCAGTTGAACTAGGTGCATGATGTTTTCCAAATATCTCAGCTGAGGAGATACATTCATGACTCTTCCCACACCATCGACCATGGGGAGCTAGACATCGATGACAGGGTGACTTTCAAGAAGGTTCCAATAGAGATCGGGGATCGATAGGAGCAAGTCCTGTGTGGACAGTCGATTCCTATAGTGTGCATTCACTGGAAACATGGGAACCTCCAAGAGAGCACATGGGAGTGGGAGGCTCAAATGCGTGCTCAGTACCCTCATTTGTTTTCCTAGTGAGTGTTGTAGCTTTTAGGGGACATAAAGGCCTGAGGTGGGGGTAATGTAAAGACCTGAAAATTTCAAGGAAATATTTTTCTTAAATTCTTTTGAATTTTACGAGTCCTCGGTTTTTTATGGGACCTGATTCCGAGGCCTAGTTTTCCCAGAATAAATTTTTGAAATTTTGTTAAAATTAAATTAACACACATAAGCAGTTTTCTTGAAAGAGTGGAATAACCCTTAAAAATTTACTCAGATCAGAAATCCTAGGGCACCTTAGTGCTTAGTATGGCAGGTTTACCCCAGGCACGACTTAAGTTTAGTCAGCGTGGGTCTCTAGTGAGAAATTCCAAAAAAAGGCATAACTGTGAATAAAATAATTAAATAAAATATTTTATTTTTCAAATGCTTATAACTCTAAAATGGTAGCTCTAGTTAAAAATCTGAGACCACCACTGAACACATGAGGGCATGATTTATTTAAGTAGATACTAACTTTGGCTGGCACGGGTCACTAGAAAAATTTAGTTTTTGGCCACAAATAAAATAATTATCTGACAATTATTTTATTGTAAAATTCATAACTTCTAAATGGTAACTTGGATTAAAACTCTAAGAGTACTGTTGAGATCATTGGGGTTTGTTTCACTTAGGCAGAGCCTAACCTCGACCGGTGCGGGTCAAGGGTGACTGATAGTAATTTTTTGAACTTTTGTTCGGATACGTTCAATAAACGTACGAGCGAGTTTTTATATATTTTCAACCGGTGCTCAGAATTGAAATCTTAGGATAGTGATGAAATCACAGCACCGGTATTCCCATAAGGGGACCTTTACCATAGTTGTGTTTGATCCGGAATAGAATTTATAATTTGGGATTCCAATTAAAATTTGAAGTTTAAATAAAAATGTGTGTACGACAAATTTTTATTTTGAAAGGTGGTCTAAGTCTCTTGGTGGAGGTTAGGGGTGGGGCCCACTACACCCTAACCTCCCTTGGAAGGATATAACATGGGGTGAGGCCCACATGAGCCCTAACCCTTCAAATTTCCCTTAAACTCCCCACTAACTCCCCTTTATTTAATTTGAAAACTTCTATATTTTAATGTGAACTCTCCACCTCCCTCCATTGATTGTTCTAAACCCATCAATTTAATTAATTAAGCTCCCTTAATTAATTAATTTTTGTGTCAATAGTTCATTTTGAATTGTTTTGAATTGCATGGATATGTTATAATACTGGAGGGCCCCTTTTATTATATTGGGTTGGACATTATTCTATTGGGGAGAACTCTTGGGGAATTAGGGAGAACCTTCATCCTGCGAAGAACATCTCCCTCTCCGACGAAGAACGCAAGGAACTTATCCAACGATGCTTCCTTTTCAGATGCACCCTGATGTCAATGAATTGACGTCGTCTTTGAATTATCTTCCTTTGACATTGACGGGGCGACACTATTCTACGTGATGTTGTCTTCCGCGATGCCCGACTACCGCGATGCTCGTCTTCCATGGCTCATCGACGTGTGATTCCAATTACGAGGTAGGGGGTTTATATAATTTAAATTGAATAAATTATACCTTCATTCCCGTTTAATGAAAGTGATCATCTATGGCCATTTGTTACCTCCTAACACGAAAGGCGTGGGCTGAACTAACAAGGCATAACGACCCTCTGTTGATCCTCTTTTTTATTCACGATGGAGGCAGTGATGGAAAAGGTTGTAACGACTGAGGGCAGCGGTGGCAACGGTGGCCGCGCGCCGGCCCGTTAGAGAACCGTGGAACTGGGTGTCGTGTGGGAGGAGGAGACCGTGGCCCTTAGTGGGCCACTCGGCCGAGGAAAAACCGGCCAGTCGCTCGACTATCCATGCTGGAGGAACCGACCGGTTAAATCCGGCCGGCTAGAGAACTATGGTGCCTCATGGCGTCGTGTTGCGGAGAACCACAACCAGCACTTTCGCGGACCGGTTCAGTGGGTGAAATGGCTGGTCGACGGCTGTCCGGGTTGAATAAGGCCATGTCCCCTGAAGGTGCCACATGGGAGAACAATGTCCTACCTCTGCGGCCGACTCATGCCGGAGAAGATCACCCGGCTTCGACCGGCCGAACAGGAGGGGCGGCGCCGCCATTTCAGAAAACCGGGGGCCGCGCCCCCCAATCCGCTCAGCCAGCTGGGCCGGGCTGCACCCTGCTAGTCCGGACTGACCCCATAGCCAGTTAGGACCCACCGATCTTGGATGGTCCGACCCGCCATCCCACCGGGCTTGATGGGTGGGGCCTGTTTCTCTTAAATGCGAATAACTTCTTAACCGTGAATCCGATCGACGCGCAGTGTGCGGCACTGGGACCCTTACGACGAGGCAGTTCTTTTGCGATACTCTAAGTGAATTTTAGAAAACTTTAGAAAATGGATGGGTTTGGAACGGGCATAATTCCAACCGGGCCCCTAGAACGGAAAATCCAATAACTCTCAGACCGAGCGTCTGACTGACGCACCATCTGTTGTGTTGGGTTCCTTTTGGTGAGATGAAACTTCAGGATAAAAAAACTTTGGACTTTGTGACATTTGATGTATTGAACCCCTTGGCTCGAGGAGAAGACTCCCAAAAGCGAGCGTGCTGTGTGTGGGAACCCGAAAGCTGGCTGCAACTACATCGACTACTGTACTGGAATCCTTCGTGGGTTCGACAGCGAAGACTACTATACTGGAGTCCTTCGTGGGTTCTACAGTGATGACTACCGTACTGGGATCCTCCGTGTGTTTGATGGCAATGACTACTATTCTTGTATCCTATGTGGGTTTGACAGTTTGACCTCTGTGCTTGTATCCTATGTGGGTCTGACAGAGTAGCTTGTCTTATATCCAATGTGGGTCTGATAGCTTAGCTGGTCTTGTATCCTGTGTGGGTCTGACAACTTAGATGAATCAGTGACTTCATCTGATCATCTATATCACTCTCGAGATAGTTTGTCTTGTATCCTGGGTTGGGTCGACAGCTTAGGTAGCCTTGTATCCTGTGTGGGTCTGACAGCTTAGATGATCCAATGGCCACATCTAATCATCTATATCTCTCTATTATTTTGGAATACCTGTGTGAGATGATACATGTCTTCCATCCTTTATCATCATGGTGATTGATTGTACTTCGTTTGTGGAATTGGTTTGGCTTGGTCTCGTGAGTGAGAGTCGGGCTGAGTTTGGTAACTTAGCTATATGTATGGGAATATACCTAAGTAGGGTTTGTTGATACTTTGTGGTTGTTCCTTTCTTCTATGTTTTATCATTTGTGGATTCTAGGAGACTTTCAGGGGTCTTAGGGTCCCAACTGTGTATTGTTATACACACCCCTACATGGGCTATGCTCGCACCTCGTTGTGTTGGATGCAGACGCCAGAAAACTTTGACGGAGTCAGAGAGCGAGCCAGGACTAGACGGTATCTGATGGTGGACCACATGGCAAGACGGTACAGGGAGTGGACCGATATACGTGGAGTTCTGAGGTGGACATCTGTACCTCCCGTTGAGGTAGGATACTCGGCGGATGTTCCAGGAGCTGCCCTTTTTAGCAGTTGTACATTTTTCTGTTGTACTTTCTTTCCGTTGTACCTGTACTTTACTTTTGGGCTTGTATTTCCAGCCCCTTTTACTTTCAGCACTACTTTTTGTATACAATATTTACTTAGTGTTTACTTCCAGCTAGGTACTCTATTGTATTTTTTCACTTATTAAAGGAAATGTATTCCCTTTTATCAGGATTTATGCCTTTGGTGCTAGTCACTATCCCCTGGCCTATGGATGGCGGGCTTGGGGTAGTCATGGCACGGGTCCCGAGGATGGGTCGTGATAAATAAATAATTAAGTGTTAGTATTTTTGTGAGTAATAAATATTTATTTACAATTTTAAAGTAATATATTTATTTAAAATAAAATTAATTTTCATAAAATTTATTTATAAATAATTTTTTTTGTCCTGTGATTTTAGGACAATTTTATTAGACCTCAGTGAATTTTTAATGTATTATAAAATCAGTTTTAATAGTAAAATCTGAATTTTTCAAATAAATATTGATTTTATTTAAAAAAAGTAAATTTCACATAATTATTAATTTTTTTAATGGATTCAATTTTTTGAATTATATACATAGAAAATTTTATATGGTGGATTTTTGAAATTTCTCTAAATTACTAGAATTTTTTTTGAATAGGGAAATTCGATATTTAACAAAATCTGCTAAATAAATAATTTTTTGCATCATTAATTAGTCATGGATGATTTAAATTGCCTTTTATTCAATCTAAAATTCCGTTTTTACTATTTTTAGTTTAAATAATAAATATTATTAGTAGTCTTGAACCCAAATAATAAAACAATTATTAAAATATTTGGTAACCCATCCTCTTATCCACTATAAAACCCACCCCTCACTCCCTATTCTCTTCACTCTTCTAAGCCTTGAAGATTTTCAATGTTCTACCCAAATAATCTTCCCTAGTACCTCCCACATCCAAGAACCGTTGGTCTTTCCAAAAGTCAAAAACCCATTTTCTTAAGGAGGTTCTCGAGGAAGATATTTCAAGAGTTAAACCCTCTCCCCTATTCTTTTAATTTCATTTTCAATTTGTTTTATATTCTAATATTATCCTCAACTCCTCTATCAAAAATATCATGATAACTACTATATCATATATATATAATGTAATTATATCATGTTAATGGAAGGTACATCATCAATCTATTTACTATACCTATTTTATTTTAGAAATGAAATCATTGTCTGAGAGGTGACAATTCACAACCTTTGTGGATGACGAACCTTCATTCATCATTTTCAATATAAAGTCTGGACATGAAATCATTTTTATGGTTGAACCAGACTCTTAAATTTTTATTATATATTATGAAATAACTCTGTAACCATCATTTTAACATGATACTGAATAATATAACAAAACTAATTTGTTTTGATCGAAAAACAAGCGTAAAATTTAAATAATATCACTGAATGACTTATCTAATGATTCGTCCTCTTATCAGGTACCCAAATGATATATATAACCATTTATATTTATTTATGTTCATTTATAATATATAAATTCCATCTAGAAGAATTATATCCATTCCATATGAGCTTTCATATTTATAATCAAGCGAACTGATCATGAATATCAAGAAAAGAACACTCAAGAACGAAGAAATTCAATCTTATAACATATCAAAATGCCCTAAATGACCATAAAATTTTATAGTAAAAAAATACAAATGTAATAGATTCTAAATTGAATTATTAATGGGTCTAGTTTCATATTACATGACCTTAGGGTCAAGTACATGACACATTTGGACATAACGTAAGGGTTTTCTCATCTCACTTCCATGTTTGTGAGATATTCTTTATTCACCGCTATTTCATATATATGGTGTATTTGTACTACCCATTGAGGTATGATATCATTAATATATTTATTTTAATTGTATTTCAAGTATAATTAAATGAATATTAATTGTGGGGCATGTGATTCGACGGATTACAAATTTGTAAGGGGTTCCACCTGATCCTTCATTTTCTATTGGGTTATTCCACCACTATCCTTGCCCAAATGTACTGGTTATTTATATTTGTGTAAATCTTCTATATTCTATTTATATGTTCCAAGATAATATATTCAGATCATTTAATCATTCCTATAAGGGGATTATATTATTTAAAATAGTTCTCTTCCTAATTCTTCTCAATAAACAGGCAAGATTCAAGAGAACTTCTCGAATTATTACACATTTTCAAGCACATTGTATAATCTATTATAAGAAATATTTACTTTGGTAAAATCATAAAATTCATCCTAAAAATATATCGTGGTTAATTTATTGTTTTATTAAAACAATCATTTCATTCCTCTTTAAAATCTATTTAATATTTTCATTAAACCGCACTAAAATGCTTTATTTCTAATGGTTCATTAGAAAATCTAATTACATTTCTTATCTTCAGTAGGGAAAACTTTATGCCTCAAATATAAGCGGAATGTATTTCCATTGTTTTCTCTGATATACTAGTTTAAAATCATATTTTATGACAAATAAAAATGGTTTTCCAAAGGAACTCTTCTTTTCAAAATAAAAGGGGGTTTTCTCATCGCACCATTAATTCTATGAGATTTATGACTTGTTAAACACTTATTAATTGCATGTGGTATATGTAATAATCTTTGATATATCAAAAAACGAGTCTTATTTTTATTATGATATTATATGAAATTTAGAATTTAATTATTCAAAGTCTTACGGGATGCATTGAAATGTTTAATAATAATTTTCATTAAGAGTTTATGAATGATTAAATTAGAGTATTTTCATCATGATTATGATTCAAATATTTAAAAGTGGTATGGCACACTTTGATCTAAAGATATATTTTATTAGAAATATGAGTAACACATTTGACTTAGCATGTGATGGATTGGGCCAACTATATCCCCTTTAGGAATAGGTAGGTCTCATTAGACAAAACAAAAAATGGATTTTGGTCGAGGACATACCCATTTATTTTCAAAAGTATTGGATATGGCCATAATGATAGGTTTATGATGTCTTCAATATTCATTCCCTCATTATTATATTATTAATAGATAAATCTTGTTATTATTTTACTATTATAATATCTATGGTGATGTTTCATGTGATTATTTATATGGCATTATTCATTCGGTTTTTATTCCTGCCATATTAAGCACAAGATTATGTTTTAGTGTCATGATTTATTCACATTTACTTATTGTTTGTGATATCTTATATTGTATAACTTACCCATAATGATCATCAAAGTTCACCTCTTTATTATGTTTTCCTTCCCCAAGTTATGAAGTAGAAAATTTTGAATACGCTTACAAGGATGCAGATTATTTCATATTGTATCATGTTTTATTTTATTTTTCTAATATATTATGGGTATCATGATTATAAAATGGTATTCAAAGACTGCTAAACTGGTCGGTCCTCATCATTTTATTCCTCTTAATGATGCCAATGTACTAAAATAATTCACCGGATCTCAGCTTCTGGGATCATGGTGTTACAATTGGTATCAAAGAAAGTTTAGCAAAACCCTTGGAAACTAGATTAAGAAAACATAGGCTACGAAACATAAGAATATGATATAATTTAAAGATAATAATAGATAAATATTATAGAATTTTTTGAAAGTTTAAATTTTGTTTATCTATTTAGAAAATAAATCCACATATGGATACTATTTGTGGATGTGGTTTTGACACAAATGTACCTATGGATAACAACTCTGACAAGGTGTTACAAGCTTGACTCAAGGTAACCTGGTTCATGACAACGGGTCTTACTGTATACATGGTATGACACTCCTTGGGGATATGATTAGGATAATTTCCATTTTTCTTACATACCATTATAAAGGATTTATGCTTCCGAATTAAATAAAGTATATGGTTATAGGATTTACGATTTTTAAATTAATGTTATGTTCTATACCAGGATTAGAGTTATAGAATTTTCAAAATTTTATATGCTAAGATATTATATGGGATTGTTTAGAAATTTTACCTAGAAGAAGTAATGAGAACTCTACTAATACACATATTGAAAATTGTAATAAGGATCATATATTTGATTGTATTATTCCAAAATTTAGAGTGGAAATAGTCTCCATGGTATCCTCATCATATGAGGATATAATATCATTTATTAATAGGATATGTAAAGAATTCTATGATTCACATTGCTTCGAAGGGAATCAAGATAAGATAAATATGGAAGAGGTAAAATTTCTAATGTGAATAGAGGAATGAAGGGTTTTCTCAAGTGTGATAATTGTGGAAAGAATCACCCTATAAAATTCCTGAAGGGATTGGGTGTTTTTTTTATGTTTTTAAAAAATTGAAACCATGTTCATTATTGAAAGGGTAATAAAAATGTTTCCAATGTACAATGCATTAATTGTATATATATTGAACACTATGTGAATCAGTGTCCTAAGCATTAGAGAAATAAACCCCAAATGATGTTATTGGATAATAGGAAAGTTATTATACTACCAGAGATGAATAAGAATATTTAATATGTATATTCAAGAAATTTTTTATCTGAATATTTTATTAGTAATGTACTGGTTAAAAGAATTTTGGAATATAAGAGGATTGTACTACAACACTTTTTCATTAAGGATTTGAGACCACATGTTGAATGGTACCAAGAAAATACATTCAGTAGAAAGTTATATTTTTTTGGAAAACTTGTGATTGTGGGAAAATAATTCCAATAATATATTTCTGATGTTGAGTTAATGATAAAGAAATGATTAATTTTTATCAAAACTGACTGCCTTGGAATTTATTATTAAATTTTTGACAAGTGATCTGTGTTATCACTGATGGAGTATACAATAATTTTTAATTTAAGGAATATATCCAATAACATGTATCTTACATAAGTAATATGGATGAATTAATTCTTAAAATATGATTTTATGGTAATTTGAGTTATTGCCATATTTCAGGAGGATTCGTGATGAAGTTATTCACATGTTTGGAATGTGAAAATTTAGAGCTACTTCATGGCTATGTTCACCATGGAAATTCAGTGACCTTCTTTCTAAAGTGTTGAATGATTATATATTGGAATGTTTAACCAATTATGAACTTTTTAAGTTTATCATTGTATGATATTTTATAGGTTAATGTATTACTTCACTACATTATGCAACATGTGCTAAAATATGATGTATAAGTAGTTCAAGGTTCAATCAAAGGATAAGATTATGTTTATAATATAGAAACGTATATTTATACTTTTATAGAGTGTAACAATTCCTAAACTCAATCAAAAGTGTTGTAAATAATTTTTTACCCTATTAATATAGTCATTGATAATATCAAGGATTTTTTACAGTTGTTTATCATTTTTAGTAATCATCTTTCATCTATACATGTTCTCTTTCACTTTCGATCAAAACATCATAGTTTGATTTTTCTTACATGTCTAGGATTTTACTTACAAAAATGTCACCACATTATAAAGAATAATTTTTGTGGTGACCACCACATTTCCCTTAACTTATTTTTAAGATGATATTTTATTAACCCTATTTCTGATGTGGTTTTCCCACAAGGGAATTTTCAAGAATCCACCTTTGAACTTTGAAGTGTAGTTTTGAATTTCAAGGATGCAATTTTATTGAGGGAGGTGGGATGTAAAACCCTACTAATTATTTTAATAATTTCAAATTATTTAAAATTAAGGGTTTAAATCAATAATAATACATAGAAATAATTATAATTTATAACATTCAAATTAATTAATGTCCTAAAAACAAATACTATTTTACAATATTTTTTTCCAAAAAAGAATAATTTCCTATGAATATATATTTTTTATTAATTTTAAAAAATTAATCTTTATCAATAGATTATCTAATTAAATATAAAATATATTTACTATTATAATTATTTTGACAAATACTAAATTATGTTATCAATATATTCACAATTATTATGAAACGCCAAGATTTTATGGTGTATTTATTCAAAAATAATTTAATTTCAATAGATAGCTTATATAAACACAACACTAAATCTCTACAAAACATAACTTTTTTATAGTTATAACCGAGACATGAAACATAACTTATCCACTTTTTTTATTTGAATTTAGAAAACAGACATACACTGTTGTGATCAGTAATTTTTTTAGATTCGAAGAGGATCAACATAATTTTTTGGTGACTAGTAACTTGACCCCTATGAATAGTAATGTACCCTTTTGAATATTAATGTTACCCTTATGAATAGTAAATAGACCATTATAAATACTAACCTTACCCCTGAAAGTATAAATAAAATTTCAGCACCTTCTAAATGAGATTAAATGTTTCAAAAGTAAATAATTAAGTGTTGGTATTTTGGTGAGTAATAAATATTTATTTAAAATTTTAAATTAATTTATTTTTTTTAAATATCCATAATTTTCATAAAATTTATTCCTAAATAAATATTTTGTGGTCTTATTATTTTAGTATAATTTTATGAGACCTTGGATAATTTTTGAATGACTTATGAAATCTATTTTAAAATTGAAATATGTATTTTTCATGTAAATAATGATTTTATTTTAAAAAAAATAAATTTCTCATATTAATAAAATTGTTTTCTTTAAATGGAGTCAATTTTTGAATTCAACACATTGAAAAATGGTTAGGCATAATTTTTGGTATTTTCCTGAAATACATGAATTTTCGATGAATAGTGAAATTCAATAATTTACGAAATATGCAAAATAAATGAATTACTACAAAATGTTGGAGTCATGTATGATGTAAATTGAAATTCATTAAAACTCACATGAAATAATTCTTATTCTAATTTAAAATTATCAGGACTATTGATAGTCTTGAGAAAAAATAATTAAATAATGATTAAAATAATAGAAAAACCCTAATCTCCTCCTCTATAAAAACCACCCCTCGATCCCTATTCTATTCACCTTTATAAGCCTTTAAACATCTCAATTTTCTACCCAAACACTATTCCTTAGTTTATCCCCACCCTTAGGAGCCCTTGGTATTTCCAAAAGACCAAAACCCCTTCTCTTAACAAGGTTCTCAAGGAGGAAATTTCAAGAGGTAAACCCTCTCCCTTTTTCTTTTAATTTAATATTCAATCTATTTTATATTCATATCATCTCCTCACCTACTATTTACAAATGATCATGACAACTCCAGTATCATCTATATAATGGAATTATATAATGTTAAAGAAATATAAATAAAAAATCTCCTAACTCTTTCTCTTTTATTTTAATAATGAAATCCTCATCCATGAGGTGCCAATTTACAGCCTTTGTGGACGACAAACCTTCATTATTCATTTTCTCCTTCAAGGATAGTAATGAAACAATTATTATTATTGAACCTGATACTAAAATAAGTTTGATATATTTTGTAATGATTTTGGAACCATAATTTTTTTATTATACTAAATAATATAATAAAACTAGTTTGTTCTCTTCAAAAACCCATCATAAAAATATAAATGATTATCACTAAATGATTTTTCTAAAGATTTATCCTCATACCATGTAACCAAATGATATATATAACCACTTAAACATATTTATGTTCACTAATGGTATATAAATTCAAACTTGTAGTTTTATATCCATTCCAGATGAACTTGTACAGTTATAATAAAGAGAACCGGTCATGAATATCAAGTAACAAACACTTTGGGATGAGGGAATTAAATAATATAACTTATCAAAAGTCCATAAATGAACATAATAAAATTTTAATGACAAAAGGAAATGGTTTTCTCATATCACTTCCATTTTTATGAGATAATCCTTATTCAATGCTATTTATTATGTATGGTATATGTATACCTACCATTATGTTTCATATCTTGAATCTCTTTATTTTCATGTTATTCAATTTATAATTTTATTATTATTGATTTTTGATCATATGATTCAATTGATTACAAAGTGGTTAGGGGTTCCACCAAATCCATTATTATTTATTTGGGTTATTCCTTCACTATAATTGCCCAAAATCAATGATTTTTTTGTATAAATATTCTATATTTATTTTTTATTATCCCAAATAATATATTTATATCATTTCATATTTCATTTATAGTGGTTATATGATTTAAAATAGTTCCCTTTTTAATTCTTCTTGATAAATAGACACAATTTAAGGGAACATCTTGAATTCTTACCGATTTTCAAGTGATTTATATAATCTATTTTAAGCAATAATTATTTTTTAAAAAATCAAAAATTTTGTCCGGAAAAACTATCATGGTGCATTTCTATATTTATTAAAACAAACATTCCATTGCTCTTTAATATCTCATAAATATTTTCCTTAAACTGCACTAAAATGTTTAATTTCTAAGGTTTCATTAAAACCACTTTTTACATGATTTAACATCAGTGGGAAAAAATTTATTCTACAAATATAATTTCAATGTATTTAAATTTTATTTCATGGGGTAAAATTTTTTATGATCTTATTTTATGAAAATTAAAAATGGTTTTCCCAAAGAAACTTTTATTTCCAAAATAAAAGAGTTTTTTCTCGTCATACTTTTAATTCTATGAGATTTATGACTTGTTCACCACTTATTCAATGAATTTTATGTATTTAATTCCCTTATATATATATATATATATTAAATCATGAGTCTTATTAATATTATTAAATTATATGTAATTAATAATTATATTTTTGGAAGTGGTACAAGACACTTTGGAATGTTTAATGATCATTTTCCTCAAGTGTTTGTCAATTATTTAATTAGAGTATTTTCATAAATTATTATTATTAAAATATTTCAATTTGGTATGGAAACAATTAATCGAAAGATATATTTTACTATAAATATGTTGAATTCATTGGAATTAGAAATATACGGGTGGGGCCCGCTATATCCACTTGATGCATCGGTATGTCTCGTGAGACCAAACAGAATGAGATTTTGGTTGACGCATTACCCTATTATTTTCAGTTTTCTTAGTCAAGGCCTCAATGATAGGTTTATGATGTCCGGAATATGAATCCCCTCATTATGATATTATTAATAGATAAATTATTTGATTATTATACTATTAAAATATTATTGTGATGTTTTATGTGACTATATACATGGAATTATGCATTCAGTTTTTCTTCTTTCCAAATTGTGCTCAAGATTATGTTTTAGTGGCATGAGTTGTTCACTTTGCCTTATTTTATTTGATATATTCTTTTTTATCACTTAACCTCACTAAGAATATGATCTCACACCTTTATAATGTTTTCTTTCCTCAGGTTTTGAAGAAGAAAACTTTGAATATGCTTTCAAGAATTCAGTTTATTTCATATTGTATCATGTTTTATTTAATTTTTCCAGTGTATTATGGTTATCATGACACTAATATTGTCTTCAAATACTACTAAATGGTTGGTCCTTATGGATTTTGTTTCTTATAATCATGCCAATGTTTTAAAATAAGGCACTGGCACCTTGCTTCTAGGTTCGGGGCATTACACTGAGATCTATTTTTTAAGGAAAATCATAGCATTTTTTTCTCAGTTTTGATTATGTGATGTGTTTGTAGACTAAAATGATACTTATAAATGAAACAAAATAACATTCAGTAAATATGAACTCATTTTGATTTACATTGACGTTTAATTGATTCATTGCAATAAAAAATGAATTACTGATATTTTACTTAAATTATAATTACAATCAGAGTGTGTATTCACAAGTTTTAGTATATGACCCATCATTTGAACTAAAATGTCATTTTTAAATGAAAGTGAACACTTTTTGTCATGATGTACACATTATTTGCTTTATTCATGTGTTGTTAATACCTACACATAAAGAATAAATTATATTTTTTTATAAATCATCAAGACAATTCAATCTCGTGTTCCTTGTTTTGAGTAAGTGAGACTCATTTTTGAACTAAAAATCACTTTTAAATGAAAATAAACAATTTTTGTTACACCATCCACATTGATTGTTTAATTTATGTTTGATTAATTCAAACATATCAAAAATAAATTATCAATATCATTCCTTAAATATAAATTCATACCTTGTTAGTTTCATAGTTTTGAGTGTGTGACACATGGTTTGAAATAAAATGTAATTTTAATTGAAAACACACTCTTTATTTTATATGGAAACTCTTGTGTGTTATATTCACATGTGGTTTATTCCTATATGTCAAAAATGTATTGTAGGTCATTTTTATAAATTATTATGATAATATAGGTTTATTTTTCTTGGTATTGATTTTGTGACAAATGCTTTGAACTAAATGGCACTTTTAAATAAAAGAACACACTTTTTGATATATCGGTCACATCATGTGCCAGATTGTTATGAAGATAATTATTATACATCAAAAAAATATGAATAATTTTTAATAAATATAAATATAATTATAGCGTTTTTCCTTGTTTTCATTTTGTGACACACGTATAGACCTAAAATATTATTTTTAAAAGAAAATATGAACTTTTCGTCAAACTGGGCACATTATGTGACATATTGATGTGAAATTTATTTCTATATTTATAAAATAAAATATAGATAATTATTATATATTATCAAGAAAATAAAATCATGTTTTTTTCAGTTTTGAGTATGTGACATGCACTTTGGAGTAAATTGTATCAATAAAATTGAAAACTTTTAATTTTTTCCAATCCAACCATAACATGTGTTAGATTGACATTTATTGGATTATTATACCCCAAAAATTAATCCTATCTCATTTTTTTAATATATAATGAAAATTAAAACATGCTAACATCGTTTTGACTATGTTTCACGTGTTGTAAAAAAAATGTTACTTTAATACTAAAAACTCATACTTTGAAACTTATCAGCCACACCAGATGTCAATTTGATGTATGGTTGATTACTAAATGTCATAAATCAATGGTGATTCATTTTTTAACATAACAAGATAATATGAGATCATTTTATCTATTTTGACTATTCCATGTAAATTATGTGCAAAAATGTTACTTTTATACTAAAAAACGCACTCTTTGGGTAATTATAGCCACACCGTGTATGGTAATGATGTGTGGTTGATTGCTACACATAAAAAATAAATAATATATCATTTTAAAATAGTATCAAGACAATCATAGTATCTTTTCATGGTTTGGATTATCTGATGTGTGTTCTGAACTAAAATATCAATTTTAAATGACAACATGCGCTTCTAATCATACTTGACACACCGTGTATAGGATTGATGTGTGGTTAATTCCTAAACATAAAAATGAGTCAAAGATAATTTTCCTCATATATCAAGATAATATGAGCATGTTCGTTCTAATTTTAGTATATCACATATGTTGTAAATTAAATATTTACTTTCAGAGGATTGTCTTTCCTCAAACAACATTTCTCCTTCACAAATGGAGTAGGTGGAAGTGCATAAAATGGATTTTTATTCCCATATCACCTACTATATTATATTACATAACATTTTTTCCTATCAGTAAAACAAAAAATTTTGTCCCCAAAATGATATGAAAATTTCTTAGACCAAAAATGGAATGCATTTCATCACAACATATCATCAGAAAGTTAGATAAATAAAAAATAGTTCCATAGAGATAAAATTAAAAAAATAAATTAGTCAATCTTACTTACTAAATCTTATATTGAGAAATGTCTTTTCTACCTGAATTTTATACCTATGAATAACAAAAAATTCATCCATACAACGTTTATGCTCATTTTTAATGGATAAAAACGTTTTCCTCAATAAATTCCTTGATAAAATATGACATAAAGTACGCTCTTGAATAAGAAATATTTTCTTCAAGAAGAACCATGAACACTATAAAGTGGCCTACTGTGCTCTTTATAGGCACTAAATAACTCATAAAATTAGATTGTGAAGGGTAAATGACTTTATCAATCAAAATTATATTCAGATTGATGTGGCCAGTTTCATACATTTGAAAAATCAATCAACATTCGTGGTCTAAAAAACGTAGTATGTAAGACATCTCTTCATTGTATCATAGAAATAAAACAAATTAAAAATATGATAGGAAATAACCTCTTCATCATACCTATAAACATTCTGACACAATGTAATTTAACAAATCATTTCAAAAAATATATACTTCTTCTATTGAAACCATGGATCATTGAAATTCATGGTAGTACTGTAAAAAAATAAATATAAACTGACAATTAATAAATGGTTCAAATTAAATTATAATTATCAATATAAATAACTCTTCAATAATAATAGTTTTTTGATGGAATATGATATCTTTTATTTTTTTACAAACATAATAACAACAATCAACTTCATTGGTTTAGTTCAAACACTATAAAAAAATTAAGAAAAATAAGTAATATGTGTCGATATATGAATTGATAGAGGAGTTTTCTTATATATATACCTCAAAACTTATCTATTTAAAGAAATCCATAGGCTTTTTTTCTCCCACTGTTCATCACATTCATTTTGATGATATTTAAACACCACCCTATCAAAACAACATTACAATTAAAACATAATATAAAATGTATAATATTATTTTTTTTAATATATTTAATTTAGTGTATTATAAATTGATAAAGGAAATCATTTGTGTATTATTTTTTGGATTTTCAATCGTTAGAACAAAAAAATTAATCTTTGGAGTATCCAAATTCATTTTAATGAACATTCAGTGCATTCAATAAAAGGAAAAAGTAGTGAAAAATAATTAAAATATATTTTCCATGATTTGATTGTAAAATTTTACCCCTTCATTATTAGTATTAAAAGAATCTACCATCTACTGTTTTCTTTTCAAAATCAATTTCTTCTTTCTACCCTTTTAGTGAAATTTTGTCTTATTATAATGAATATTTTTGTGTAAAGGTGACATGAAGAATAATGAGTCTTAATATTGAATCACATGGTTTCCCCTTTACATTAGAGGAATATATGACTTTATAGAAAATATAAATTCAAATTTCAATAATTAACATAGTAAATCAATGATTCTGTAAATAAATTATGAAAATGTACCTCATGTATACTTTCACAATCAGGGATCTCAACTATTCATGCCTGAGAATTTCATTTACATTTTTAAGACCAATCATGTTTGAAATGAATTCTTTATACATTTGTTCTTCAAATTCAATGAAGGTTTTATTTTTTTTCCCATGAACGATATATCCAAATTAACTAGTATTGATTATAAGTGATATAATTGAATTTTTGGGATATATATACTCATGATTTATTAGTTTATCATATATATTGTTTTTATTTTACCTTTCATTTACCTTTTTTCCATTTGTAAAAACATTCCTCTATTCATACCGTATTTTATTAATTATTAATAGATTTTCATAAAATTAAATTAGAAAAGACATTCCATGTTAACATAATGTATCTATATAAGATTAAGAAGTGTTTCTATGAGTATTACAATACAATTTGAGATCGTGTTAATAATGAACAAATCAAGGGGAATAAGTTGATTAATTTTCAGCACATGAGCTACGTGAATCCCTATTATCACATGATCTTTTGTATATTTTTTATTATGTAGAATACCTCTTATCATATTATAAAATGTTCTCATATCAACAATGTAATGGGTGGGTGTTGATATATATATATATCACAATCATTTTCACCCTATAAAATTTTAGTATAAGTAATGTATCAATAGTTATTTTATTCACATTTCCAAAAAATCGTTATGAAAAAATCAATTACCTCTGGGTTGATAGGCCTTTGAGGGGAATGAGACACCTTAATATTAGTGGTGGATATTTTTCTTGACTTCTTCTAATGGAGACCATTATGAAACTCCTCAGGCCCACCTCCAATAGGCTAGTGGCTAGTGACTAGCACCGACTAGGCATGCCACTAACATTGGAGGCATTGACTATGTACCAATACACACACACACACACACACATCCAAACCAGTAATTGGGGAAATGTAAAAACTAATAAACAAAAAAAATGCTTCCATACTACTAAACCAAACCAACAGAGTAAAAAAATGTAAAGTGCAAAAAAGTAAATAAGGCCACAATATAAGCCCACAAAAATGTAATATTCTTCCAACTACAAATTCCAACTTGTAAGAAAACAAGATAGGTACTCAGACTGCTTCTCAAATACATAAAAATTCCTTGGCCTGTTTGAGTCTTAAAATGCTTTGTTCAGTTCAGGTCCGCCCTGGACTCTGTTAAAAGGTTGATCATCTCCACAATGCACAACATGTGCTGGAAAAGCCCTTGAATGGGTGATTATAACAACACTCAGAAGGACACCGTGAAAACCACAAGCAATAAAAAAATGTAAAGATACATTAAAATCTATAAAATATATGTCTATAGTTCATATAACAAGAAAGTATCTAGATTTAAATGTGAGTCACAATGACTGCCTCCCCATGATAGAAATTCAGTCTGAAGATTACATGAACCACTCATTCGGGGGAACACACACCTGAGTTTGATAGCCCTGATGAAGTCCATCTTAGAAGTACTATTATTTAGGAACCTCTATGAGAGAGATACACTTATATATATCATGAGAGAATATGATACATATGCTCTAGGGGAACAAACTATAAGAGTGGGGAAGATCACAATACATAGATAAGGATCACTTCTAGGGCCAAGGAATATACCATGGATCATCTGAATTTGCCTACTATTTAGAGTTATACCATTTAGTAGGATTGGTCATTTCAATAACCAAACTCTACCGACGGAACAAGAATGGATAGAGGATCATGCTCTGGACCTGTCGGAGGGGACTCTCGACTCTATTCAGAAAGTCCTACGAAATGGGGTCATACTCCTTTGGATAAGAAATTATACTAATTAATCGTTAGGGGAACAGGAAAGGGGGAACCAACCCAAAAAAACTTTTCCATGATATTGTGGAAAAAGAGATCATGCATGTTAGAAAGGAGTACACAATGCATAGAAGTGTCACCCAATGTGTCCCTTGACCTCGAGAACTTCTTCTGTACAACTGATCGTTTCATAAGAACATTTTGTGAAGGAAATGTTATACATGGTGTTTATAGGGGCCCACAAAGTAGGCAAAACTAGTTGGGATCCACTTTTTTAATGTTGTATATGTTCTAGTACATGACTTCAACCCATTTTCGCCTCCCATGTACCAATACATGGGGTAGCCCTGGAATCGGGTCAGGATATGGTCATGTGTCATGTACTACACCATGTGTTTGTTCATCCTCTGAGATACTTGATGATTTTTAGGTAAGGTCCCACATGTCATGTAATATCTTTCACATGCCGTGTTCCAACTCCCTATCACCTGAAACCTTATCCACCACTAGATTGGTCTCACCTGCTGTGTCTTCCGAGATACCTGACGTGTTCATTGGGATTTTTACAGAATCGTTTTTTTCCTATAAAACTTTGGTTGATCTTATGGTGTTTGATCATATGATCTATTTGCCTCGATATTTAATATCTCGGGTTGTCTCATCCTTACATCACTGATCTGGTATGTTTCTAGCCTTTGATCAGCTCCAAAAACCAAACTAGATCATTCTCATGAAGAATTCTCAATGAATGATATCATTTTGAATAGGTCAACCCATCCATTTCAATAATAATCGTACCTTCAATTGGTTTTCATAATGTCATATCTACGATTTCAGATTCTCGCACGGTGAAATAAATACACATTGATTCTTTGTTCATAACCCTACAATGAAAGAAGAACGCATGGGTATAAAGGGGGAAGTTATCATATAAAAAGACCCAAGGAACAATCCTCGACCATTGTTTGTTGCGAACATGATCCTATCCCATTATATGGATCAAGAAACTAAATCCAAATACAATAAAATCCACAAATAAATACCATAATCTCTTATCAAGCATGAACGAACGAACCACGGGTCAACCTATTCATGGGCTTATCTACATTTGTTGCTGAATAATAGAATGGGAATGAAATAAGGATATCACATTCCATAAATTGAGTTTGGATCACTCGTTGAAAAAGAACGATTTCATAGTTGTCATTGACAAGATCCTCCAACTCCACTAGTGCAATAATTCATGATCGGTTTATTCACCATCATTCGTCATCAAGAGTTTTCTCTAAGGGTATCCTCTCCAATGATCTATAGAATTCCAGGGTAATGTGGATAACCCTAGAAATTCATCTGAATATATTATTTAAAACCATAGGTTATTGTGTTTCTGTAATTGAAAATTAAAATAAATATTAAATATATTTTATTTCCATAAATGTATAAAATCTAATTTACATAGTCGGCCCATGCCAGCTAGTGTTATTCCTCAGTTAAGGTAAATTTTATTCTCTAATTGCAATGGTGTCCCCAAATTTGTGATTCGAGAACTCATTTAAAAAATATTCCACTTATTTAGAAAAATCATTCCATCGTGATATTTAAGAGTTTAAAATTATTTCAAACATTTATCCCGTGCACCCTAGGCCATGGAATTTCATTTCATCTCAATGCTTTGTATTTAATTAATTCCATATAATATTTAAAAATAATACACCTAAAATATGGGACATTAAATTATATCCACCTTTAGTATTTAAAGCCAAGGAAATCCAAAACAAAAGCCTAATAAAAAATATGTGGGTATTGTGCATGAATCTGAGCCTCCTAATCCCATGTGTTCTCATGGAGATTCTCATACTTTCACCAAACATTAACCAAGGGTCACTCACCCTTTAATGGTCCTCTCCTACCGATCCTTGATCTCCATTGGGTACTCATAAATGGTCACTCCATCCTCAATGTCCTGCTCACCCCCAGTCGATGATTTGTGATGGGTCATGCACTTACCTACTCTGTTGGGACATGTTGAAGTCATCATGAACTTGATGCAACTATGGAAGTAGAGATAAGTAGTACTCCACCTCACCGACTCTATGAATTATCTAAAAATGGATGATGAACCTTGGAGATAACTTATCGCCATGGCCAAATCTCTGCAACCCTCATCGAGGTGAGACCCAAATGAAGTCATGGTATCCTTCCTTGAACTCCAATAGTCTCTACCTTCTATCAACATAAGTCTTCTTCCAGCTCTGTGCAGTCTTCATCCATTCCCATATGACCTATGCCTTCTCAGTAATATATTCTTTCAACTTTGGGCCCATGAGCGAGGACTCTCCTGGGTCTGTACAACAAAGTGGTGACTGACAGGTTCCCCTGTAAAAATCCTCGAATGGTGCCATACCAATGAGGAAGTGGTGTATACTATTGTAAGCAGACTGCATAAGTAGTAGGTGGTCATCCCAGCTATGACTAATGTCTAAGATGCAGGCCAACAACATGTTCTCTAGAAACTGAATGGCCCTCTCCATCTTGCCATCCATCAAGGGATGAAATGTTGTTGTCAATAAAAACTAAGTCCCAAATGACTCCTTTAATCACTTCCATAATCTTTATGTGAAATGGGCATCGTGATCTAAAAAAACCATCGATGAGACACCATGAAGCTGTACTATCTCATGCACCTAGAGGCATCCCAAACTTTGTACTGAACTCTGATCTCAGATTTCTAGGAAGTGGAATGACTTGGTGACTCAGTAAATGATCACCCAGATTGAATCGTGTCTCATGGACATATTTGGTAAACCCTTCATTAAGTCCATTGATATTACATCCCACTTCTATTTTGTCACCCCTAGGATGTGAGCTAATCTTGCAGGAACCTGGTGCTTTGCCTTCACCTGCTGGCATGTAAGGCATCGATAAGAAAATTATTCCACTACCATCTTCATCCTTGTCCGCCAAAACTATCATCGGAGGTCTTTGTACATATATTCCATAGTAGGGTTTTCCACCAATGTGGATGTATGAAACACCCTTAGAATATCCCCATGAAACACCACTGGTACAACTGTGTATCCCCTACAAAGAACAACATGATCCCTACATTTTGAATATCCATCAAGAGCAGGCCTTATGAACATCAAAGCATGTAAGGTATCATAGTTGGTATCCCCAATCTATGCCTACCTGACTCACTCTAAGAGTGGAGGGGTTAAAACCCCTGACTGGAGGTAAGCTACATAATGTGGCCTCAACTGGCATGAATCATTGAGAATCACCACTTGCCACTCCATTAAGACACAACCAAGTCTAGTACCTAATTCATAAAATATAACAACATACTCAACTCCCTCATATAGAAATATCATGATTGGAGAACTCATAATTTTCTACCTCAACAACTGAAAAGACCACAGGATCTTCTCCATACAAACAAAAGGCTTCCCCTTTCGAGTAAAATCTAACATCGGTGCTGTTATATGGGAGAAATAAGGTATCAATCTCTAGTAATATCATACCTACATGAGGAAACTCCACAACATTATCACAATCCTAGGGGTATCCCATTCTAACACTTCTTCCACCTTGGTTGGGTCCACTACTAGTCTATATGCTGAGATAACATGTTCCATAAAGTGGGACTCCAAAATCTAGAACAAGAATTTCGATAATTTCCCATAAACCTGGTTCTCTTGGAGTACATAAAGAACAATCCATATGTGTATCATGTTCTCCTTCTACAACTCTATGTACACAAGGATGTCATCAATGTAGATGACTACAAACATTTCTATGTATGGCTGGAAGATCAGCTTCATGAGTCCCATGAGCGCTGTCGGGGAATTCATCACCCCAAAGGGAATCACCAAGTAATCATAATTACCGTACAGGCCTCTGAAAGCCTTCTTCGGTATATCCCCACCCCATAATCATAGCCAGTGATAGCTTGATCAATGTTCAGCCTTCATGAACCATCATTCCCCTCTCAATTGATTGAAGTGTTCATTGATCCTTAGTAGTTGATACTTATTCTTTACCGTCACTTGGTTCATGCACGGGTAATCCAAACACAAACTCAAGCTCCCATATTTCTTTTTAGAAAAAAAATGTGGTTTCCTAGGGTGAAACACTAGGTCTCACAAAGCCCTTCCTCAGAAAATCCTCAAATTTGACCTTTAGCTTGCAAATCCCTATAAGATCCATCTAATATGATAGTGTTGATATCAGTGTCAACTCAGGGTGCGAATATATGAAGAATTTGATCTCCCAATGGGGTGGTAATATTGGAACATCTTCAGGGACTACATCCTCAAACTCTGCCAATACTACTGGGAATTGGAAGCTCACAACATGTGCTCCTCCAAGGAAAAACCTAGACAACTGACGAGAAATAGGCTACACCCTCTAGTGTATGATCCCATCCTATGTTGCATGGAAATACTTTTCACAAACAAAAAGGAAAACCTTGTCCCATCCCTATGGACACACCACACCCTTATCCTTAAATATTCAATTTTTTCATAGACTGAAGATATCTAATCCATACCAACGATGACGTCGTAAGGACTCGACGCTACCACTAAGAGGTTCAACTTGAAACTCTCATCCCAAAGGGTAAGATAAAACTGTCGGAAAAATGTGTTATTATCGAGTCTCCTCCCATAGGTGTCTCATATCATAAGGGTTGAATCAATGGTTCTACCGGAATTTCAAGGGCTAGAACATGATATGTGGTGAGGAATTAATGAATGGAACCTGTGTCTATATGTACAACAACTAAGGTATAAAAGAGATAGATTATATCTTTGATACCCCTCCATCATGACCCATCCCAGTAGGGCCTATGCCACGACTCCCCAAGACCACCACCAATAGGCCAGTGGATGGTGAATAGCACCATGTTGGCATTTCCCCAATATGAGATGCATTTCCTATATACCTGTACACACACACATCTCTAAGCCCACAAATGATGAAATTTAAAAAATAAAAAGGAGAAAAATGCATGCATACTACAAAACCCAACCAATAGAGTACGATGGAACGTATAGTATTGAAAATTAAACTAGGGCAGAATACAAGCACACTAAAAAGAAAGACTCTTCCAGATACAAAGTCTAACCTGTAAGAAAACAAGATAGGTATTGGGACTGCTGCTCAAATCTGTAGGAACACCTTGACTAATTTAAAGCTAACAAATCATTATCTAGTCCTAGTCTTCCATAAACTCTGTCAAAAGGTCTCTCATCTTCACAAGACACGACAGGTGTGTGAAAACACTATATATGGTTGAGTATAACAATACTCAGTTCAACACTTTGATAACAACAATATGTACACAAGGTAATGGTACAGTTATCTCTACATAGTATTTTTCTATAGTACAGATAATAAGAACATATCTAGATATATTAGAAACCTAGAATCCAAGTCTAGAAGAATGTCCCAGTGACCACATACCCACACTAGGGAGTTAGTCTCATGATTCCACGAAGCACTAATTTAGAAGAACTCAATCCTATGACTGATAGCCCTAATAATATCCGTTTGAGATGTACTATTCGTTGGAACCTCCATGAGATAAATAAGCTGATAGATTTGAAGAGATAATATGAAACACTCACTCTGGGAGAACCAACTCCGTGAGTGGAAAATATCATGATACATAGATGAGGATCACTAAAAGGGCCATGGATTATACCAAGAACTAATGCAGTTTCACTTAGTTAGTAATGGAACGACATTGGGTAGGATTTTTTATGTAAATAACTAGACTCTACCTAGGTAATAAGAATGGGTAGAGGATCTTGCTCTGAGCCCCTAGTAGGGGACTCCCAACTCTATCTAGAATGTCCAACTGAATAGAGTTATACTCATGTGGATATGAAATGATACCCACTAACCTTCATCAGAATGATCATTAGGAAACCAAACCAATTGATAATTTTCCATCATACAGTGGACTCAGAGACAAATCCATGTAAAAAAGAGTACAGGGTTTGTAGATGTGTCACACACCATATCCCTTGACCCCAGTTTCTACCCATGTATAACATCTCATTCCAGAATAACAGGTCATGTATGAAAAATTATACATGGAATATAGAGGGCCTCACACGATGTGTCCATGTATCTGGGGTCCACTCCATGTATGATGATCATGTGCTGGTACATGTCTTCAAAAGGTTTTTTCCTACCCATGTACCAGTATATGGGGTTTCCCTTGTATCAGTTTGGGGTCTGGCCATGTAGTGGAGAACATTCCATGTACTCCACCCCATGTATGTGTATCCTTTGATATACACGCTGAGTTTCAAGTAATGTCCCACATGCCATGTGACACTGTCACACACTATGTTCCACCTCACTATCACCCAAAACCATTGTTGTTGCAGGACTGGTCCCACACTCTGCTTATTTTGATATATGCATTGTGTTCATCGAGATTTTTTCAGAATCATTGTTTTTCCTCCAATGATTTGGTTAATTTTCCAATGTTAGATCTGATGATATGTTCACCTTTAAATTGATTGTCAAGGGTCATGTAGTCCTTAAAACACCGATTTGATAAGTTTTAGTTCTTCAATCATCTATGAAAACCAATCCCGATCATCCACATAAAGAAAACTACAATATTGATTTCTCTTGGAATATGTCGATCCTTCCAAATCCATCGTCGTCACACCTCCTCTCTTTTTTATGGTGTTAGATATACGATTTCATATCATTGCTCAATGATCCATATTTGCAACAATCCTTCCTTCATAACCCCATGAAGAACAAAGAACACTCATGAATAACGGAGGAATAAATCATAGATAAGAAACCTGGGGAAGAACCATGGCCATTTTGTTGTTATGGCCTTAATCCTCTCAAGTTATAAGGATCCAGAATCTAAATTGAAATTGAATTAACACCCCAAATAAAACCCACAATCACTAGTCCTACAAAAATGAATGAAACACATGTCAATATATTTGTGGGTTTGTATTTTTTCATCATTAAATCTAAAAACCAAAAATAATTACTGATATGGAAAACCCTTCTTTGAGTTTGGATCAATCATCGATGAAGATAAATTGTGCCTTTGTCAACAACAAGATCCTTCAAATATATTGGTGCAGAAATTCACAATCACTTGATTCATCATCTTTCTTTGTCGATTGGTTTATATTATGGTCTCATATCTAATTCCCTAGAGAATTCCATGGTTATGCAGCTATCCCTTGAAATTCTACTTAACATATTATTTAAATGTATAGGTCATTGAATTAGTAAAATGGAAAAATAAAATAAATTTAAATTTTATTTTAGTTCCTTAAGTTTAAAAAAATATCTTTCATATACAGCTCATACTGGTCATTGTTAGGCCTTGTCTAAGGTATATTCAATTCTCTGAATGCAATAGTACCCTCATATTTATGTTCCGGGAACCCGTTTAAAATTAATTCAACTTTTTTAGGAAAAACACTCATGTGTGCTATTTAAGAGTTTAAAAATATTTCAAACATTTGTCTCATGCACCCCAGGCCTTAGAATTGAATTCCATATCAATTATTAGTCATGAATTAATTCCACATAATATTTAAAAATAATACATAGAAAATCTGAGACATTATACTGTTCATGAAGTGGTTGTTGATGTGATGTTTATTCTCATTGATCCCTTAAAATAATCTAGTATATCAAATTAAAATACCATGTAATTATTCTTCCTAAAAATATATTTTTGACTATATTTCATTGTTTTTATAATCTTTATCCCCTTGTTCCATTTCATTCCTAGAATATTCTCAAGGTGACACTCCCAATCATGCACCTCTGACTTGGCCATACTATTCTAGATATGTCAAAGCCACTGAATGGAATTTTTGATCATTTACAAGAAATGCTGATTCCTATGTCTACACATGGTACATAATATAAGAAAATAATGAGACACTATTATGTAATACCAATTTACAGTAGAATTAGTATATATTAAGTCATACTTACACATGATTCACATAACTTCTTGTGGTTTCATCTATTATTTTTCCCTTTTATTAAAATATTCATCCGTATAAATCACATGATGTTGGATGGAAATTTCATTAGATTCTAATTCATTAATAGGTATATAAACAATGAACATAGTAATGTTATTATTTTCAAATCAAATAATCATTTTACTACCGATTTAAAATACACACCAATATTTTTCAAGTGAAGTGTAAACTATCCTTGCTTTACGATAGGGTTCCATCGGTTTTGATGTACACAACTTATTTTTAACACTCCTTGACAATTATGAATAAAATTTATTAACACATATAATATAACATAACATATTTCCATTTGTAATGTACCTTCAATGATTCCAAAACTCTGTAAACAAAGAAGGAATTCTATGTTTCATGGTTTATCATGTGTCTATATATAACTTGTTGGTGCATTTACATTCACACCAGAATCACTGATATGATACATCATAAAAAGTTCATAAAACATTATATGAGCCTTTCTAGGGAAAAATAATATGAATTTAATTGAAAAATAATCTTATATTTTTTAACAGGTAGGGGGAAGCCACCCCCCCCCCACATCCGTTTTTTATTACAATAAAACACCCCTCATTTCATTCTAGGTAGAGGGTCCACATTACGTGGTCCTAAAGTCCCAAGTCCAATAGGTCTAATCTGCTAAGGATGATTTCATCGATGCACCTCTCATGAATGCATCATGTGTTAAAAATATCTAATATAAATGCACCCCAAAAGGGAAAATGAAGATTAAATAAGAGTTTGATTGTTTTGTTTTATGTAAAATATAGAAAATATATCATAATGTTACCCAATTGCATTCCCAATTTACCATCTTCAATGGAGAAACAAAAATATGCCACATATCTATATCAATTACACTACTAGGAATTTAGGCTATAGCCATGGTTTGAAACCGTGGCTATAAGCCCAAAAATAGTGGGTATAGGTTATAGCCACGGTTTAATGAACTGTGGCTGGTATTGGTGTGGCTATAGGACAACTCCTATAGCCATTGTTTAAAACCTTGACTAAAGCCTATAGACACTGTTTGAACCATGGCTAAATCCCTATAGGCACAGTTTTAAACCATGGCTAAAGCATTATAGCCCTGAGTTTAAACCGTGGAAGTAGGTAAACCACAAAAAAACCTTATAGCCACGAATAGAAACTGTGGATATAGATAAAAGTTCAATAAAAAACACAGCAAGCCTGTAGGCCTCCTAGTCCCACCTGCCCCCTGCCAGTCACCCCTACCAGTCCCCCCTGCCCCCTGCTAGTCCCCCTGCTACTAGTCCCCCCTTCCTGTCCCCCTGCCACCCCCTGCCAGTCCCCCCACCCAGTGCGAGTCCCCCCTGCCCCCTGCTATTCCCCCCTGCCACCCCCTGCCAGTCCCCCCGGCCCCCTGCCACCCCCTGCCTATCCCCCCTGCCCCTGCTAGTCCCTCTGTCCCTGCTAGACCCCCCTGCCAGTCCCCCACCCTTGCTAGTCCCCCCACCCCTGCTTGTCCCCCCTGCCACCCCCCCTTCCAGTCCCCCTACCCCCTTCCAGCCCCCTGCACCTTGCCACCCCTGCTAGTCCCCCCTACCCACTGCTAGTCCCCCTTCCCCCTGCTAGTCCGCCATTCCAGTCCCCCCTGTACCCTTCTAGGCCCCTTCCAGTCCCCTGTTAGTCCCCCTGTCCCTGCTAGTCCCCCTACCACCCCTTGTTACTCCCCCCTCCCCCCTGATAGTCCCCCTACCCCCTGCTAGTCCCCCTACATGAACACCCCCTGCTGTACATATATTGGAGTTTTTCAAAGTAGCAACACATCAGAATCCTGTCAGATTACTAGATGGTTTTCTTAGATGGGACAAATAGACAATGGATGAGCAGCACTTGGTTTTTGGAATGGTGAATAAAGGCTATAGTTGGTATGCCATTACAGTTGGGCTATCTATGCTGAAACTATTTGTTTTTACACGGGATGTTGGAGGATAAAAGGATATAAAGGTTCATGAAGCACTGCACTGGAAGGTGCTCCTACTTATTCCAGATAATGCTATTATGGAGGGAGAGAAGGATATTGCAGTTATATCCGACAATCATCTTAAAGATGAAATGAGACAATATGATGTTTAGAATGAAGTGTGCAAACCAATGTTTCCCATGTTTATATGTGTAGGATTTATCACTGCTTCGGACACCCCACCGGACAGAACCTGGACACCCCCACACACCCCCACAGACACCCCCCGGAAAGAACCCGGACACCCCCCAAACACACCCTGGACACCCCCCGGACACCCACCCAAACACCCCCCTAGACAGACCCTGGACACTCCCCAGATACACCCTGGACTCCCCCCGGACAAATCTCCCTAGACAGCCCAAACCTCCACTCCCCTGGACAGCCACCCACCCACCCTCCTGGACAGACCCTAGAACCCTCCAAGACCTGGACACCCCCAGACCCCAAGACAGACCCCCCTCCCACCCAACTGGACAGACCGTGAACCCCCCCCCCAAACCAGGACACCCCCCAGACCCTTGACAGATCCCCCTAGCCCCAGAACCTAGACACCCCACCCTTGCACCCCCTTCTAGTTACCCCCCTCCCCATGCTAATTCCCCCCCTCCCCCCACCAGTTCCCCCATCCCCCTGCCAGTCCTTCCCCCCCCCCAAACCTGGACACCCCCCCCCCCAAAACCCCAGGACAGACCCTAGACAGACCCCCCCCTGGACAGACCCCCCCCCAGAAACTGGACACCCCACCCCCAGAACCTAGACACGCCACCCCTTACACGCACCTTTCCCATTACCCCCTCCCCCTACCAGTCCCCTCCCACCTTCTAGTTTCCCCCCTCCCCCTGTTAGTTTCCCCCCCTCCCATGCTAGTCCCCCCCCCCTCCAGTCCCCCCCCCCCAAACCTAGACACCCCCCATACCCGCTGGACAAACCCCCCTAGATAGACCATAGACAGACCCCTAGGACAGACCCTCACCGACCTTGGAAACCCCCCCAGAACATGAACACCCCCCAGACCATGGACATATCCCATGGTTACTTCTCCAAGGGCTTACCTCCCCTCCCAATTTCTGTTAACAGGTGCCTTGTGGAATTTGTCCTGAAGGTTCCTCAAATTATGTTGGAGTCTAGTACTCAGGTCTTTCTAGGATCACTTGCTACATACTATCGTGATGAGAGGATTTCCATGTTGGATGCAGTTCAAGAGGTTAGCCCCCTTTTTACGGTTATTTCAGCAGATTCCAGGAAGATTTACATCGTATAGAGAACCCAGTTTCCTCTTGTGATTGGCCTCCTCCAGCGCATGGCATGCTGAGTAGCAGGGTACCTTATGTTGAATCAAATTTATCAAGTGATCAGTATTCTACAATGCCTGATATAATAGCTTCATTTCTCCTACTAGTGGTGAGTGGGAAAGCTCCAAATCATGCATCGATTATTCCTTATTCTCCCACTATAAAATCAGATACTAGCTCAGGTGTGTGTATGACGTCATCCATGAGAAAGAGGTGGGTTAAGGAGTGTTCTGCCTCCAATGTGACATGGACCGTGTTTTCTCAGGCCAAAGCTAGGAATGTTTTGATTCAATGATTCATATATTCATTTGGAACTCCCGAGGTGGTGGGGAAAGAGTGAAAATCGACTTCATAGCCTTAGATGTGAAGAATAACATGATCAAGGTTTCTACGATTCTTGAGCACATGCAATATTCTGCTAAAATTAATGAGTTTACCGCTGTGTGAAGTTTCATGCATCTATGCATGAAGACCCAGTTAACAATTTCATCGAGATATTCTGGTATTGGGATGCTATGGTGGAGTTGTTCCATAAAGGGGGCCAACATATAACAATGAGAGTGCCATGTTGTTGGGACACTATACTTGTGTAATTTATTTATGGCAGTTGTGATGACCTGAGAAGGGAGGTTTTATGGAGAGAACTGAATGAGTTCAACCCCGGGGAATAGACCTGGGTTTTGTTAGGCGATTTTAATATAATAATGGATCTTGAGGAGAATAATGGGAGAAGTGAATTCCCTTGTATGGCTAGTGGTTCCTTTACGCGGTGATTTTCTGGTAAAGGGTTAATTGATTTGGGATACTCAAGTGACCCTTACACATCGTGTAACAACAGAAGGGGTGGTAACTATTTTTATAGTAGGCTCGACCATTGTATTGCCAATGTACAAGATATTTCTATGTTCTCAAATACAAAGGTGGATCAATTGACTTGAAGCATCTCGAATCACTCTCCACTTTTCCACACTCTGAGCAGGAGGGAGGCCTCACAAGAAAACTTCACATTCATGGACTTGTGGTCACACTTTTCATAATATCTTTAGTTGGTGGGGAAGATTTGGGAAAAACAATTCAGGGTATTTCCAACTCTAACACGTTCAATGTTCTAAAAAGAATTGTTAACACTCACCATCCCATGTTATTTGCTACTGCTGAACCAAAAATTTCTTTTTCTCCAAAACACTCTCACTTGTGTCAACACAATTATATCTTTTCTGGAACAATCTCAAATACCTAAAATGTTGAATGTCTATGGATTTTTTCACACTCTTACAAAATTTCAACACCTTTAATGTCTCTGATCAAATATTTACATTCAATTTTATCACTAATGTCATACACCTCTTATGATCTTTTGTCTATGAAAAAAATATATACCAAGAAAGGAGAAATCTTTGGAATGACCTTTCTTACCTAATCACTAAAATTAATGACCCTTGGTTTATTCTTGGAGACTTCAATGCCATTCTCAACTCAAGTGAGAAAACTGGACCTTATCATACCTCTATTTCCATGAGAGAATTTAAAGCATAGATTGAAGACAAAAATCTCATTGAAATTAATCTCACTGGTGAGAAATACACTTGGTACAAAAAACAGTACAATAGAGTGGTTGCTTCCAAATTAGATAGAGCCTTCATGAATGTACATGATTTAGAAAGAGGTTAAGAGTTCCCTTTTTCTCTAAATCTTGAGAGTGTGGCGGGTCCTGATGGGTTCACAAATTAATTCTTTTTGTTATATTGGGACATAGTTCATGATGAGCTCCTTAACTCTATGAGGGAGTTCTTTAACCATGCCTCAATTCCCTATGGAATCAACTCCAATTTTATTAACCTGATACCAAAGAAAGAAAATGTTGTAGATGTAAAGGATTTCATACCTGTTGCTTTTGGGAATACCTTTCCAAAAATCATTAGCAAAATTATTGTAGGTGGGGATGTTTTGCAGGTGGCAGAGGGCTGGAACTGGTGGTTGGGGCTATTTTGCAGGTGGCAGAGGGCTGGCATGAGTGTTTTCAGGAGGCTGGGGGGTGGTGGCTGGTGCGGGCTGGATTCCAGGTGGTTGGGGGCTGGTGTAGGCTTGAATGCAGGTGGAAGGGGGATGGATTAGGGCCAAATCATGGCATGATCGTGGTGTGACCGCAGCATGACCGCGTGTGACCACGGCGTTACCACGGTGTGACCGTGGTGTGACCGCGGTGTGACTGCGGCGTGACCGCGGTGTGACCGCGGCGTGACCACAGCATGTTGGCCCGGTCCAGTGACATCCACGAGGTATCATCTTCCGTCTAGGAGTGAAGGGAGTGAGAGGAGGCGGGGAAACATTCCAGTCATCTCCCCACCAGCAGAAATTGTGATTATCCAGTCTCAACATTGATCCACAAGACTCATGGAATACTATCACTCCAAACTGCCATAGGGTGTCGTCCTGGAGCAGGGCCAAATCATGGCATGACTGCGGCGGGTTGCCCCGGTCCAGCGACATCCGCGGGGAAGCATCTTCCAGCTAAGGAAGAATTAAAGATGTGATTTCTAAATTGATGCATGTTGAACCCCAGGAAAAAAGACGTAGAAGAAGAAGGTAAATGTTTATCATTTTATCGTGGATTTTAAGACATTTAGTTTCCCTCAACAGATCTAAAAGTACGATCCTGGAGCATTGGATCACTCAACATAAGGCCTGGTACCTTGCGGGTTTATGACTGGAAGCTACAATTTAGTTCTAATGACTTTAAATAAACTTCTACACAGATCTAGTTTAAGATTCATAGACTTAATTTGGTACTATGGAACTAGTAAATCTTATATGATATCAAATTCGTGATTTTCCTTCTAATCAGGATGAACTATTCCACTAAAAATGTAATTTTTGGTCATTATGCATGTGTGTTGGTAGAAGTGGATTTAAGTTATACACTAATTGATCAAGTTTCTCTTTCCACTCAATAATGTGAAATCTCTCTTAGAATAGAATACAAGAAAATTCATGTGTTCTGTGAGTCCTGTAAAATTATTTGTCACTCAAAATCTATATGTAGAAGTGATCTATGCTCCAATTTTTAGATTAGCGGTGATGAGGTTAAGAATTTTTGGAGGAAAGGAAAATGTGGGACCAACTAAACAATTGAGGTTCAGGATCAACATCAAGCAGTTGAAAATTCAGGGCATGTCCCTGTTTTAGCCCTAGAGGATCAAGTTCCTGCTAATGATAGTTCTATTATTGGTCAAAAGACATCTTCTATATGTTTGATTTCAAGAGGATTTGATTATCCTATTCTTGGGTCGTCCCCCCATTATAGAGATTATTTTATTTCTATTTCTCCTAATAAGTTGCAAGTGAAGAGTTCCTGGGCTGATATGGAAGAGAAATCTCATGCTGCCACAACTATTTTTCTTTGTAATGAATATCTATCAAGGGGTATAACTAATGAACTTGAAGAAGAATCTGATGGCACTCAAGCTAAAATGGAATTACATGTGGAAGCTGATGTATATTTTAATTTCTAGAATGAACAAAGAACAATCTCTTCAAAGTATCATAAAGGAAAATCAAATAAAGTGGCTACCACTTCAGGGAAATTCAAAAGTAGTGTATGTATCATATTGAGTGATGAAATAGTGGATGTCTTCACTAAAGTAAAATATGGGACTGAGAAATCTTGTAAACAAAGAGAGAAATACCACCCCATGGAGGATATGTACCATGCTCATAGTGTATTGAAAATGGATAGTATTTTTTCACCAGGTCATGGTAAAACTCGTGGATGTAATGTTTCATTTAAATGATTTATAAAATAGTTGAATCATGATCATTTTGCAGTCCATAGTCGAAGTAATAATAATGAATAGAAGATTCTTAAATCTCTTTGTGGGGAAATATTTAGAGAATTTATGTGAATTGATAGAATATGCTTGACCATACTAAAACCATACTAAATCAATGTACAATCCATTCCATCCAAATCATTCTATTCACTTAGTGGTGACTTGGTCATTATAGGAAATTCCATCTTAAAAGTCTAACGTCACTTAAAGGGTGTCTCGGTTAAAACAACCATTTTAATAAAAAGTGGGAAACCCCCTACAGGGATATAAAAAGGGTCAAGTACGATGTGTTCTTTATGACTAACAATGACAGCAAGTATAAGGAAAACATCAATGCAATAATGAGAAGCAAGGTATACCACTCTGAGTTTTCGCTGATAGCGTACCTCTGTTGGAGGGGTTTTATTAAAAAACCATGACTTATTTATCAAACCAAAAAATTATATTAACTAACACTTATTCAAGAATTGCAATTTAATATAAACATTCAGAATTAAGAAGTCAACTAAATTCAATTTAAACATTCTTGAATTAAAGAGGCTAGGATAGGGACCCTACCTCAACCCCAAGGGATCTTTTCTTTTGATGATGAAAACTCGAATCTTCATTTTTTCCGCATGCATGGATATGAAACTTTACATATATATAAGGACAACTAGCCCCTATGTACATATTTTAATGGCCAAATACGCACAAGGGGGTCCTTAAATATATGTCTATACTTGCATATACCCATTTACACTTACACATGTATGCATTTTTAATAACTATATATAAGCACATCTTGACCCAATATATATATTCATACTTCCATGAGTGAATATATATAAAGTCTGAACTTATATATGTATATACCTACCTATTCATACACATGTAAGCCTTCGTCAACGGTGACTCAAATCCACCTCAACGAAATCTAAAACGCACTGCAAAAATATAAGGAACCCAAAAATCACAAATGCCCTAATTAAAATTGGTCCAAAGAATAAAAACAGAATAAAACATACCCAAATCTGATGTTGAACTCATTTTCATCGATGGTGGTGGATAGAACCGGCCTCATCAGAAGAAACCACCTATAAGGAAATAGTTGAACAAATGAGATATAACAACTTCTTATATATATGTGATCAGTGTGTCAACTGTACATGATAAATGATACATGAATCCATAACCAACAATGAACAAATAATATTCAGATTGATATGTACATCCCAATACTAAATAACATGATCATTAATAAACCTCTTTATTTTTCAAACATAACCTTCATTTGCCAATTCAAAAATCAAAAATCACCAAAATATGGGAATAAAGTAAACTTCCATAAGCACTAAAATGCGAAAATAGAGATTAAACATTGTTCTTGACATAGGGAACTTGAATAGTGTTGTTAATGGAGTTCCACAAGGTTCTTATGTCTTGATATTTATTGCAAGCATACATAAAAGTATATCAGAAAGTATTATCATGCAAGTTTATTTCACATGTCAAAGACTGAGAATCATCAATAACAATATCAATTTATCTATAGAGATATGTGAAAAGACCCACAAAGAATCACAATGGTTATTATCGTAATTTGCTCCTATAAAAGTATAACTATATTAGTAAAGACTATTAAATACATAAGTAAAAGTGACTTTATGTTCAGAGACAGAAAAAATCATCGGTTTATGGGTAAAATGATAATTTTTTAAGGTTGTGATGGTGTCAGAGTTAGCAATACCCTGACAGTTCAAATATAAAATATTTATTTATACTTAATTTTGGGGCTAGGACCCTTGTTTTTGTTACCTTAAGAATTCTTCCCCCTCTTGGATTTTCTTAATAGCTTGGTAGAATTCTCTTTAGGTGTCACTGTATTTTTTCCTGCAAAGTCCTTGAAGGGTTAGGAGGGCTATGATTATTTTTCATACCTATTAAGACCTCTTCTTGGTGCATTTGTTGGTTCTCAGTTGCCTTCAGTACCACAATCCATTCTGTTTCTGGTTTTATGTGACCAGATTCCCCAGATTGGTCACCCATTTCATGAGTGGTGAATTCAGTCGTAGCAGGGGTTGATGGTTGTGTCTGTTGTAGTTCTAGAACTTCATCATCATCTTGCATGTGTTGTGTTTTGAAAATATCATCCATCTGCATATTGCAAACTAGATTCGGAACTACTTCTTTTTCCAGCATCTCATCACTGTGTGAAGGTGAGGAGAGTGGATGTTGTTTTTCACTGTCAGTAGTCGCAGCATAGGTGTCCTGCAGACCCCCTGCAGACCACCCTCCTACCCTACAGACCTCCCCACTCGACCCCGCCCCCTCCCCCTGCCCTGTAAACACCCCCCTCCCCCTCCCCCTGCCCCCTCCCCCCTGCCCCCTTCCCTCCTCCACCCTGCACCCTGCCCCCCTGCCCTACAGACCTTCCCCTGCCCCTACCCCCTACCCCCCTCACCCTACCCCCTCCACCCACACCTTTCCCCATGCCCCATGCCCCCTGGCCCCCCTTGCTATGCAGACCTGCCTCTACCCCCCTGCCCCCTGCCCCCTGCCATGCAGACCTACCCACTGCCCCCCTGCCCTACAGACCTCCCCCCTGCCCCTACCCCCTGCCCCTCCCCCCTTCCCCCTGCTCTGCAGACCTACCCCTGCCCCCCTCCACCCTCCCCCTAACCCCGGCCCCCTTCCCTGCAGACATGCCCCCTACCCCATGCCCTGCATACCTGCCCCCGGCCCCCTACCTTGCAGACCTGCCCCCGATCCCCCTGCCCCCGGCCCTACCCCCTGCCCCCTGCCCCTTCCACCTTGCCCCTTCTAATTTTGTACCTCTATCACCTATTAAGATGAGTGGACCCAAATATGAAATGAAAAAATTAAATGAAATATAACAAAAAATATATTTATATTTTTCAATAATAACACTTACCCATTGCTAAAACTAGTTATACATAACCCGATGAAAGATTATCCATTATAATCTTATTATTAATTATAATGGTTTATGAATCAAGAAGTTATACCCCCATTAGTTAATACTCCATTTGATCCTAATTATACCCCCAATGATTCAACTCTTTTTCCTCCTTTAGTTAGACCCAAAATAGTTTAATGGTTATAACCCCCAATGTTGATCCTCTTCAACAACTGGTCACCTATTCACAAGGTCATTCTTCCTCTCTTGATCAATTATAGAATGATTTCATGATCTTCCTCAATGGGATTTCTATATTTTATTTTCAAATGCATAACTTCAAATACATTCAATAGAAATAAACCTTTTATGTAGACTTTTCTTAATAATTCTAATCACTTGTATACGATCAATTGGGTAAGGGGAACCATGATGAGGAAAATATTAATTTTTTAAACCTTTAATGTTTTGGGAACAATGATTAGAAATCGGATGGAAGACTTAGCTACAGTTATGCTCAATGCTGGTGATAGAGAGATATATTTCTACTATATGCAATGGTGTAGGAATTACACTAGATTTATAGTATGAGTTTAGAGTTTTCCTCTATTATTTACGTAAATTATTATTTAATACATTCAAATTATAGATAATATTGATATTAAAATTTTCTTTTCTAACTTCCTAATTTAGTTTTAATCTATGAAGAATAAGAAAATCTTGGTTGTGTTATTTTAGAATTAAGTCCTAGAGTTCTCATATAATAATAGAAATATTAATATTTTGATAAATGAATGAGTTTGGATCTTAGTGATCATAGTTAATGAAGAAATTTATGAAAAATTAAACATATGAATTTACTATGGAAAAGAAACATCCCAAATATAGGATTTCATCTATTGTCAATAGATTCAATATTACTTTAATGTGTTAATAATGATTATTATAGGATTTTTGAGGATTCATGAGAAGGAATCATATGAAATTCCCTAAGATTATTGAGTTACTAACTTAATCCATAGAGAATGATTTATGAGGATACACCATAAATTAATCGAGTGGATAAGATTAATAATATATGGAAAATCATATCTAATATTTGTTGGAATATTGTTAAATTTTTATAACATGCGACGAGGAGTGAATAATAATATAAAACAATGATGAGGTCATTCAGAAAAATATTTTAGAATACAAAATTCATGGACTATAATAATACTAAATGATGAATGAATAGTATAGATCTTCTATGTATATATGGATCGACCATAATTAATGAACACAAAACAAATATGAGGGACGACTCTCTATTAATAAAGTGTTAGAAAGGATATTTATTAAATGACATATATCCTAGAATAAAATTCTAGTGATCTTTAAGGAATATAAGGATCAATTATGAGTGAATATAGAGCTCCACAAGAATCCAACTGATGTTCTGTAAGTGGATAAGAAAGAATGGAAGTCATTTGAAGAGGATATGAGATGTGTCTATATTAATGGTGATTATGTAGTATAACTGAATATCTAGTTTAGCTGAATTTCAATAGAGGATTTCCTAAGTAGATTAATCGGTGTAACCAAACATTCTACTATGTATATGAATTTCCACATAAGATTTTTTCATGTGTAGGTAAATGTATATAGTTGAATGCACTGAAACACATGCGAATGTTCACATATGTGTATTTGGATACATGATTCCATGTAAGAAAAATGATACACATACAATAGACTTATAAGGTCATGTTTATGGATATATAAAATTATTTTTAAGAAGAATTATGTGAGGAGTTCATGAGATCATGTTATTTAATATCATTAAAGAATGAAGACTAGTTCTTTAGCTGTTTTAAAATAAATTTCAAATAAAAAATTAAGTAAGGAATTAAATATGAGATCTGTTGATAAATTTAAAATACAGAAGGTCACAACTGGTTCCTAAGATCATGGAATTTCTAAATATGAATGAAAAAAATGAATGGTATTTTTTTATTATAAATATATTGGAAAAATTAGATTCATTAGATGAAGGTAAAAATTATGAGAAGATATCTACAACAAGAAACTTGAAGATTTAGATTAATGGAGTGGAAAAGTCCATTCCACACATATAATATGTTCTACGTAAAAATGAATATTATAAAAAACATTAGAATAAGAATATATATTATTGTCCAAGGAAATCATACATTTCTATAATTGAAGAAAAGAATGACACGGGTTGAGAGGAAGTACTCGTCCTGAATATTGTATCCAAGACAAAAAAAGGAACCTCCTTATTCCCTATTCTTATTGATTAATTATTATAAATTTTAAGGGAATTAATGTATAGGGTTTTTTAGATATAAAAACTATATAAAAAATAAGATGTTGATTTTTTAAGGACTGCAATTGAAAATAAGATATCATGATAAAGGAAAAGAGAACATCCCTTTTAAGGGATAGAAACTAAGAAGGAATGTAATGTAATACTACCTAAAACCATTGAATAGTTACTAAAAAATTTCTATGATATAAGAAATCAAGCACACCTACCTGTATACCAGAGGGAACCAACTAGAAAATAGGGTTTGATAGGAGTCCTTACAGAGACTATAACCCCAACAACTGAGTGAAAAATAGAAGTAGATAAATTAAAAAACATATATCAGATAACATTATAGGATAACTTCCATAAAATTTATCATCAAAAAACATAATTCATGAAATATTAAAAATAATGGAATAAGGTAGTCAAAGGAAATCATTCCACTATACACATGCAAAAGCTAAAAAAGTGTACAAAATGGATAACAAACTACATGACTAAAAAAGTGACCAGAGCTCTATTATGATACCAATTCCTTAGCTCCATCCTAACATAAAGTCCTACATCAGTCATCAAGTTATTTCCCACATCCATATATGAAATGATGAAATACACTATGGTACCAAATGATGAACCACGTAGGGTGTGTTTACAACTTAGTAGGCCACCAGAAATGGCATTCCTATAAAATCTAGGCTGAAACAATAAGTTCATATAATGGTTGAATATATAATTTATTATCATATCTAGAACAATAAATAACTAAAATAAAACTGATCATGGGCTCCATGGTGATACTTTAGGCTATACCCACCTACTATAGACAATGTTGGATGACTCTAAGTGTGTTTTAGAGACCAATACAACCTAATAAACTCCCAATGGTAATATATATATTTGTAGTCAAAACTAAAACTTATTGGTAATATACCCATCCCCAAGGCCATGTGTCCACATGGGGGATGTTTTCACTCATAATTTAATAGTATATCTCAGTGCCCACCCAAGGGCCATGTTCAACATAGGTTTAATAATAAATAACATAAATTCCATTAGTCAATAAAATTTAATAAGTTTTTTTTCAATCCAAATAACCCTTTTGAAACTAGATTCAACTTTTAAACACATTATTAATATTAAAAAAATTCCAATTCTACTTACTACGTTTTACCTTCCAAAAGTCAAGACACAAACCTATCCCAAATTTCCAATTCCAAAGTTATATTTAATGTAATAATCACAATATATGGTTCCCATTACCCTAACCATTCATCCATAGTAAGAAAATTATTTTCAATTGATTTAAAACATAACATAAACTTATTTCAATGCTTATAATGATAATTAAGGATACAAATTGAAACCAACTATTGTGGCTTCATAATCACTTAATGAAAATTAATTTTACTATGGGAAAAAATTTGGAACCAACTACCTCATTTGTGATAAGGATTAAATTACAAATACTTGCCTTTGATTTGGATAAGAATAGAATATATTGAAGTAGTAGAGAAATTACTTGAAAACTAGAAAAAATGGGTAAATATTATAAAATACAGCCCTCATAAAAAACAAGATAGGAGAAAAGGGGAGTCATACATTTACAAGAAGAAAAAATTTTGATAGATGAAAATTCAATACATCAGGGATCTATAGATATTATCTATGGAAGGAGAGGTTGGAGAGGGATAGTATAATAAAGATGCTGTTGTTTAATTTGGGGAGCAAAATTAGATGAGGGGTATTAAATAATGAAATAGAAAAAATGGAAAAAATACCAATTATAAAACAAAAAAAAGACTAAATTCCTGGATATTGGCTCTCATCTTCTTGTTGTAGGGCCTCCATTGTCTATATATAGCTACTAGAATTCCACCAGTAAATTGGTGGTTTACAAACTGTTAGTCGATGACACTACAACCTCTTAGATATATGCCATGTCTTCCTCTCATGCACCCCAAAGACCCTCAAGACTCTCGAGACCCTCTGAACCCCCATATGCATTTATAAATGAGTAATTTCATTGAATCTAAAAAAATAATAAATAAAAATACAATACCTAGGAGAGGAGGGCGCCATGGTGATGGGTCGTCAGAGAGGAGGGCGCCATGGTGAGAGTGGTCTCCGGGGAGGAGGTTGCCGCTATGAGAGAGGTCGTCGGGAGGAGGGCGCCATGGTGAGAGAGTTCTTTAGAGAGGAGGGTTCCGAGGTGAGGAGAGGATGGGGAGGAGAGGTCGGGAAGGAGAAGTCTTTAGGGAGGAGGGCTCCACAGTGAGGAGAAAACGTCGGGGAGGAGAAGTCATTGGGGGAGTAGTGCGCCGCGGTCAGGTGAGGTCGGGGAGGAGGGCGACACGGTCAGGCAAGGTCGGAGAGGAGAACTTGTTGAGAGGTGAAGGGGGAGAAGAAGTCGAAGGAGCGCGAGAGGAGAATCTGGGGACCCCGATACCAAATAGGAAAACACACGGTATTGCCACGATTATTAAATTAAACCATGGAAATTTGGAAGATATAGCCATAGACCAATAAAACAGTTGATATAGGTCTGTGGCTATAGCTTTACTTTCTAGTAGTGTTAGCATTTTCATTTAAAAATTAACCCCAATTTATCTAAGTAAAATGGACTTGTTGGGGTCTATGGGTTGGTCATTTTCATTCCATACAACATTGAATTATATATATTTTCTTATTATATTAATATTTTTTTATTAATACTTTCTTTCTACAATGCTACCATTTCTTCCACAATATATTTTTCACTATACTAAATTTATTCATTTTGAATATTTTTAATATATTATTCCTCTATATTGGTAGCTTAACATGTTCAAAATCTATTATATATAGATATAGTTAGGTATTTAATTTATATAATGTAAATGTAATATTCAACAAAAATTATTATATGGAGAAAAATTTTATTTTAAAAAAACATATACATATTCCATGAACTCTATTTTCTTCTTTAAATTATGATGGGGTGTTACCACAATATTATGTATGCAAACCCCTTCCTTGTGGTCATTCTAGATATTTAAGAGACAATATACATTGTGGATTCCATGAAATATTTGTGATATCCCAATAAAAATGTCATCGTCAATGAAATTTTTATTTTACCATACAATTGATTTAGTAAAAAATAGAACAATAGAAATATTTTTATTTATAAGATCTAGGAAATAAAATACCTTTACATCCTATGATACATTTATGAATGGTTCATCGCTCTAACCTCATTAATAAAATTTAGTTTCATGAATTCTAATTCTTTTATTTAACTATAATCATTTATCAATTTTGTTTCAAAAAACCCACACTTGGAATGTTTTATTATCAAAATACAATATTCTTTTAATGATGCCAAAGTTATCATATTCAAGTAAATTGGAGTTGTGTTCTATATACAAGAAACATTAATCCATTCCACCACAAGAGTAACTATATTACTATTCATAATACTTAATTCATAATGTTACATTATTTATAGAATATAACCATTATTTACACAACCAAAGTAAGATAATAATTGTACACATTTCCTCTGGCTATACGTCAACATTGTACTGAAATTGAATTCAGATTTATAAATAACTCTATTAAATAAAGTTTAGAAATTATGCCTAATACTATAGCATATACAATGAGAAATAATAACACACACCTCTCCTAGAGATTTATGGTTTAATGTATGGACTACCTTGAATTATTGGACTCCTTTGACTACATCATCACACACTCCTAACAGGAAGAAAATATTATTGCATATGAACTTACAGATAAGGTTGTATGAAGTAATATTTTCAATTAGAGGGACTTCCATCCCCATAAATTTTTACATCCCTCTAAAATATAATGATGTAATATACCATTTTGTAGACTCTTGTAATGGAGTTTTATTTTCAATAAATGAGGCTTTGCATTTGTTATGTCTACAACACTTAAAAAAGAGTAAAATATACTTTGTGTGTTTCAATATATACTGAAACCCCTATATAGTTATGTAAAATTTAAATGTGAGCCTACTCGTGTATTGTAATGGTAAGTGAAACAATATCACTTTTGGAAGATTCTTCACCCACTAGGAGATTGTTTTGATTATATTTTTGGAGACAAATATTATTTGAATCAGGTAGATGGCCTGTATAAAATTCAATATATTCTTCAATAATATGTCTCTCTATAATAAAAACATTTACTTGAATTATATTTTTTACATAATCGTTAAAAATATTTATATATAGTTCAATGGGGCACATCAATCAGTAATGTATATGACAACATAGTAAAATCTCTATAACCACATGAACCATTATATTGAACAATGAAGTTGGGAAGAACATCTATGACTTAATTAATTAGGATACTAAATAAATTATCTATAGTTAGAAACTTAATTTAGTCGATAAAATTTCTTTATATGGTATTGAAAAAGAAGAAAAAATTGGTTAAATTTTTTAGGAATTCTTTACACTGAATGTAATGTAATGATATAGGTATTAAATCATACATCAAGACATGATAGTCTAGTGATTATATTCCCTTTAAAATCAACTCAACCACTATCACAATATTCTTGATGTTTTATGAATATCCCTCTAGAACATTTACTACATTTAGAATTTTACAATACTAATATAACTATTTCTTAGAAATAGTATAAACTAATAGATGAAGAACTTTTAGAATTTCACACTTTATAAAAGCAAAATATTACTTTATAACTATTTTAATATTGTCTAAGATGACCATAAAATCATTCATTGTTTTTGTGGGGTGAATTTAGTAAACTTATAATGAATCTATCTAATTTTTTTCTACATGAATGAAATCATGGGATCAATCTGTAGTTACCACAAAAAAATTTTTGGTACTATATCACATAGACCATAAACTTTAAACCAAACCCAGGTAGTGTCATTACACATCTGGATAGGTATTCACTATAATAACATTTTGTAATGAACCAGATCGGGTCAACATAACACATCACCCATGATGGTTCGTGGAATGGTGGAGATCAACACATATAACAAAAAATGTCTAAGGTATTACAAAAAAGAGTTAAACAAATAGATTACAACATGGAATAAAAGGTATATCCATGAAATATATAAACCTTATAATGAGGATAAACTAGAAACAACCAAGATAATATGTAAACCAAAACAATATCTCTTTGTGAATATCTGTCACCACCATATGAACCACCTACGAAGGAAATTAAAACCAATAGAATGTTGTGAGATATATGATTCCTTTCAATTTACATATATCTTTCAAAAAAAATCTTTATATGAAAAAGGGAATATTAATGATGTAAAGAAGATTCCAAATAGGATACAACCATAAATCTTTAAACTGTTTCTTTCACAACACAACCATTAGATCTTGCACTAAAAAAAATCAAGTTAAAAAATCTATTTAATTTTTAAAAAAGTTATATAAGAGATCCTTTGGTATTTTATTTTAAAAAGATTATATATTCAAAGAGAAAGGAATATGGAAATCAATATGGATGAAAAAATAAAGGTTAATGATCAAATTATTTATAAATTAGATGATAACCAAGTGAGTTTTCGAAAACATGAAATATAAATGAAACCAAATGTATTAAATTAAAATGAGTTCTAGTCTATATGAATCTGTAACTAGGACATTCAAGGAACATTGAGCTATAATCATATGATTCCTTATAATAATGAGTCCTAACACAGTCTATAGACATCCAAAGAACAATTATGATAAATTGTTTTAAAAATGATTTTGTATTTTTTGAAAACTAATATTTTTGTTTAAAAGTGTTTCTGTTTTTTAGTAATCAGACCCAATTCATCAGAATAAGGTTGTTATCTAGACACATGATTTCATATCCAATTTTTTGGATTGGATTTTACCAGACCTAGAATAAATTATATAGGTGAAATTATTTATCCCACACATTATCATATTTTGGACCATTATCATTACATTGAATGTCATTACATTCAAAATAATTGGTGGTAGATTTTTTTGTTGGAAGGTTTTAATTTATGTAATAAGATAAGGAAATAAGTTTCTATGTCATAAAGAAAGAAGTTATTGAGTGTAGAAGTTGTTTTTTTGCTTACTAGTTTTGAGAGAAGATTATGAAGTCAGGAGATAGAATGTTCTTATAATTTATAAATAAAATCATATAATGCTTTTCTGATTAATAAGTTCTCTGAAATCATAAAATCTCTCATGAAAAAATATTTTAAAGAAATATATCATACTCGTAGTTTTTTTCTATGAGTTGCGTACTATGATTTTCATACTAGGAAAATCACACTATGATTTTTCATTCTCATATTTTACTAATAATATATTTATAGTGGGGAAATCATACTATGATTTTCACACTCATATTTTCAAAAGGATATTTTTCTTTGTAATTTTTATAATGGTAAAATCATACAAATAATCTCATATTCTTTTATTCGTATTGAGAAAATCATAATGAAGTATTCATAATGAAGAGTTCATACTAAGAAAGAAACATATCATAATGAGATGAGGAAGAAACATATCATATTGATCTAAAAAAATATAAATATTTGAAGAATTCATACTTGAAATTAGATTTATTATAAATCTCAGGGAAATATATGTATAAATGAATATGTCAGATTTGATGTCTAAATTCAATATATTTTTGGTGTTTTTTAATTTTGAGGAAGCGGGGAATGTTTTAAAGTTTCTTCTTTTTTTCTTTTTCAAGTTTCCTATTAACACATTATAAGGACATTCATCTATTTCCAAAAAACACACACACATACAAGGTGTAGTGATGGATAATTAAAAGTGAAAATTCACATCTAATTGAAGAAGAATTGTATTGACCATTCAAGGGGATTTTGAGTTTTGCAGATTGAGAGTGAGTTCTTCATACTGAGAAAATTGGATCTGACATTATCATATTCATCGAATTAAATCCAACATTATCTTATTTAGAGAATCATATCTAGCATTATCATATTCAAAAAATATGATCCATCATTATCGTATTAAGATAATTAGATCCAGAATTTCTTTTTTTTAGAAAATTGGATCCAACATCATTATGTAGAGAAAATATAATCCAACGTCATTCTATTTAGAAAAATCAAATCCATCCAAATCAGGCTGAGGATTCAGATTGATCAATTGTGGATTAGTTTTAAAAAATCCTCTATAATTTTGTTTGGATAAATTGTTTTATAGGAGAAAATTGTAAAATGATAGAAGTCATTATAACCATTCCTATCAGGATATAGAAGGATTCTAACAAGATTTGGCACAATTTTTATTCCCTAATTCATAATAGGGGATATATATAATCCCATGGGAGTGGATATGGAAATAATGTAGGTTATCACAATGAGGAAAAACCCTGTAAATCCTATGTTATTTACTTTCTTTCCTACTTTTTTATGCATGAGTATTTAATAAGAGTTAATAAGTTATTAAATCATAACAAATTTTAGGGGTTATATTTTGAACAGAATTGTAAATTTTAAATAGTTAACATCTATTTCACCCCCTCCCCCCTCTCAGTTGTTATTAGATCCCTTTTAACTTCAATAGGTATCACAGGGAAGGTTTCTTTTTTGAATCCTTATCATGGAAAATTTTATTTCTATCAATAGTAGAGAAATATCTATATTTGATGGGAATAAATTATTTTTGATGTAAAAATAATATGATTTTGTATCTATTATCTCTTTTACTTAATGTTTTTTATGCTGATACAATTTTATTTCCACATATTGCGAAAAATTATCATATGAAGTTTGATGATATGGTAAATATAGAAGTTGATGGGATGGAAAGAAATGCTATCATTATGTCCTTATTAAAGAAAGTTTATCAGAAGGTGGTGGGTCTAAAAATTTCATAAATTATGTAAGAATGGATGGAATGTTTTTTCCAATGGAATAAAAATGTTAATGAAGAAAGCATAAAAATCTATCTTAGTAAGTATGAAGAAATCAAAATGAGTGATGATGAATCAATTGATGAATACTTCACCTAAGTAAATGAAATTCTTTGAAACATCAGAGGATTCAGAGGTGTATTAGAAGATTATACAATTGGGATAAAATTTATGAGAAACATTATAGACATGTTTTATTCAAAAATTTATTCTTGAAATATAATGATTATTTATCTCATGATTAATTGAATATCTTTCATGTTTCTTATGAGATTAGGAAAGATCCAATGTTTAAAAAGAAGATTAAAGATGAAATAACTTTTGAATATTTTAGAATGTTTAAAATTCAAGATGTTGAATATGTTGATCCTTGTGACTTCGAAGATAATGATGATGATGAGTAGAATGAAAAAATCATGTCTCTTGTATCCAAGAACAATAGAATAGGATTATGAAATTATGAAGATAAAATTCATCTCAAATATTTGGATTATGGTGGAATCATACACTTTTATATGAATTTCCCTAAGAGGAAAGTTAGAGAATACCGAGGTGATTCTGATGGAACACTTTTATAGAACAAGGGGGAAATGATAAAGAAGAAAAGTCCTCCAATAGATATAAGTAATATGATTAATGGAAACAAAAAAATTATGTTCAGTAAGAAGTTTAATTATACTCAACCAAAAAAAATTCTTCTGAGGATTTATGTTTATAACAATTTATATCTTTCATTGGAAAAGTAAATAAAACAAAAGATTCCTTAGAGAATGAAGAATATGGTGAAGAATCTTATAGAGAGTATCATCTCATAACAGAACATGATGAATTATTTGAGAAAAAAACACTAAAGAATGAAATTAGAGTAATGAAGAATTATTTTGAAGAATTTGCTGACGGAAGGAAAGATTTCATCATGTATAAGGATGAATAGATTATAGAGATTTTAAGTTAGTAGATTAGAATTGAATAATAGGGAAAGATGATTAAAGATCATAGTATGAATCTAGAAGGTGATAATGGTGAGGTTATCATGTTTCAATAAAAACACATTGAGTTCAAAAATACAATGAATAAGATGGATGGAAACATCAAAAAAATCTTCAAATATAAAATCTAAATCTTCTAAAGTTGCATAGAATGCTCAATATGTGAATCAACCGAAATCTTCTCTTACAAAAAATAATTTCTCATCTTATTATTTTAACATTTTCGGTTTTTGAAAAAAGTATTGGGAGTTTTTGGGTGGAGATAGGATGTGAGAAAGCTATCAAATATACAAAAGTATAAAACTTGCTCAAATGAAAATAACGTCCACGTCCTGAGTATATTCTAGAAGAAAAAAGTTACCAAACTCAACAATGTTTCAGTAGAGAATGATCTTATTTCAATATGAAATAAATTTTTGACATTTATTTCAAGATTTATAGAATCTATGAGAATATGTTGTATAATTTTTGACCAAACATTTCCATACTCAGAATAGGGTTTGATCATTGTGGATGAAATAGAGAAAGTAAAATGAGTTTGTTTACTAACATAAAGAAAGACCGAAGAGTGAATTATAAAGATGGTAGAAAATATGCAACAGTAAATCAATTTAAATGTTTTAAAGATGTTTGTGGAAGATGAGATTAATATATTCATCATTTTAAGAAATGTATGACAGTCCTTCCAAAATAAGTTTATTATAATATATAAGAAAATTATGTTGAAAAAAATAATGTTGCGGAAAGAGATTTTATTGTTGAGACAACTTTAAAAGTAAGTAAAAAAAGAAAAAACCATGGATAGTTGAATGTGGACATTATAAATATATGATAGATGATATATAAATCGTGAAACATGTTGATAGTCATGATTGGGGAGTAGTTATCTTTTGGAATGATAGTTCCTTAAAAAGTAGACGAATCGAAATAGATGAGATTGAAGTAGAAAAGTTGAAATATACGGAAGTTGTATTTCATGATGGGATAAAACATAATTTACTTAGTATAATTCAACATTGTGATGATGGAAAATATTTTTCCTAGAAAATATGTTTGTATCATCAAAATTTTGAATAATAGAAAAGTTATTACAAAAGGAGAATGAATCCGTGGGAATCTCTTCCAAGTATGAGAATTGAAAAATTCATATTAATTGAGTGAGGAATATGAAAAAAAACTGTACCCTAAAATAATTGGGAACCATGGAAAGAAAATAATGATCAAAATTTATAACATTAAAGTCATTTTAAACATTTTAGAAATATATGGAAGGGAGGAATATTTTTTTTGTTACTTTTCTAAAAGATAAGACGACTAAAAAAATTCACAAAAGTGTTGAGATTTAATCTATGATAACACTTGATAATATTCATTCCGATTTATGTGGACTTATGATACATCAATAAATAAAGGATATTTATACATTATCAATTTTATCAATAATTTCACACAGATGAAATAGATCATGTATATGAAGAACAATCCAGAGTCTATTGAATTGTTCAAATTCATTAAAAAGATGTTGACAACCAAATGAGGGTTTCTATAAAGAAGATCAGAATAGATAATGGTACTAAATTCAAAATAAATACATTTGAAACTTATTTGAGAAATCATGGTATCATACATCAGCATAGTTTTCCCTATTCTCCACAACAAAATGGTGTAGAAAAAATAAATAATATATGTTTTGGAGAAATTGGAAGAAGTATTTTAGCGGAATAGAAATTTTTAAAATTCTATAAGTGATAAGCTATTAGTATTTATATACATTTTCAAAATAGTTGTTTAATGAGATTTGAAACTATCATAACTCTTTATGAATTATGGTATTAAAAAAATAATTCATTGAAATAATTCAAAAATCTTGGACTTCCATGTTTGCTCAAAATCAAATATCTGAATTTGGGAATGTTTTATGGGAAAGATGAAGAAGGAAATTTTATGGGATATTCACTAAATGAAATAAAACTAAAAAGATGAGATATTTCCACGGTTTAACACCATGGAAATAGGGCCTATAACTATGGCCATAGGTTAGAGCCACTGGTTTCCCCAACCGTGGGCACTATCGTCATGGTAGTAGGGTCTGACCTATGGCCACAATTTTAACTGTGGAAATAGGCCACCTATTTACACGGTACTGAAAACTGTGGCCACAGGTGTCTCTATTGTCAATCATGGAAGTTGACCTATGTCCATGGTTTTAACTGTGGCTATAGCCCTAGAAAACTATGGCAATAACCTCAAAATAATAGGTTCCCAGCTGGATCTGATCAAAGCACCTGCCTTTCATATTTCAGCGACCTAACCACTACCCCATAAAGGATTTTGTGTATATATATATATATATTATGTTATATATATTACTAAAAACCATGGAATAATTGTAAGAACTTTAGAAAAATTTCTTCCCACAATTTTTTTGGAGGGAAATATTTTCTCCTGCATAAGGGCTTGAGACATATAGCCACAGTTTTCAAAACTATTACTATAGATTTTGGCTATATCCATAGTTTTGAAAACCATGGCTATAGGTCATGAAACAAATACCTATATCCATGGTTTTAAAACCATGTCTATAGGTCAGTGGTCGTAGCTTGTTTTTCTAGTTGTGGAATAATATAAAAATATTGTAACAAAAGTTTAAAAAAGTTGGTGGAATCATATGATGTGAAGGTAATTGAAACTAAAAGTTACTTAACAATAGTTTTTTAGAATGATGAGGAGGATAATCTGGAAAATTCCATTAATGGTGAAAGTAATTCAAAACATCCCTACCAAAACTCATAAAAATCGTATGATGAGGAAATTTTTGTTGGGAAAGAAACATTGAAATTTATTACTATAAGAAAACATGTTGAATCCGAAAATATTATTGGGAAATAGAAGGCTCCGGTTCGGAAAAGAATAAATTTGACATTAGATAATCACACTTCACTTATCACAAAATTTTAACTTGAATATGTTTCAGAAGCAATTCGACACAAATAATGGGTGGTTGCTATGAATGATCAGTTATGTAATATTTAAAAGAATGAAACATGGTATATTTTTCATGTACATCAAATAAAATTTATTTACAAACCATCAAGGCATACAAAAACAAGTAAAATGAACATAGAGAAGTTTAAAGAAACCACGAAAAAATTTCTTTTAAATCCTAATCACATGTGGAAGGTGTGTATTTTGAAAAAAAAATCACAGTTTCAAGATTAGAAACTATTAGAAGGATTGTTTCACTGGTTGAACATCAGAATTTCAAATTTTATCATATTGGTGTAAAATTAGCTTTCTTAAACTGTGTGATTGATTAATAAGTTTACATCGAACAATGTTGTGACTTTATACTTGATAATAATGAAACAAAAGTTGTAAAATTGACTAAATATTAGTATGTTATGAAAAAATGTCAACGTGCTTGGTATTCAAAAGTTGGAAATTGTTTGATAATGTTGAACATTTATAAAAGAAAATTTGATAGGTACCTATATGCTAAAAATTTTGAATCTGGTTCTCTATTTTTAATTAGTTATGTTGATGATTTAATTTTTTTTGGGGATAGGGAATATGTTGGTTAAAAATTGGAGGAAATGAAGAATAAATTTGAAATGTATATTTTTGAAGAATTAAGTTTCTTCCTTGTCATAGAAGTTAAATAAGAGGAAAAATAAAATTTTCCATCTCATGAAAAGTATACCAGTGAATTGTTAAAAAGGGGTGGGATGGAAGAATCTAAAGAAGTTTCAAATCCTATTTCAATGAAAATAAAGTTGAGTAAAGATGAATATGGAACAAGAGTGACTCAGAAAGACTTTCATAAGATAGCAGAATGTCTTCTTTACCTTACATCCTCAAACCATAATATTTTTTATTCCATAACATTGTGTGCTAGGTATCAATGTAATCCAAAAAAATCACATATGTTGAAAGAAAACATGATTTTGAGATATATCAAAGGAACAACTTCTCATGTGTTGTTATACAAAAGAAATATTGATATAAAGTTTATTGGTTTTACTGATGCTGATTGGGCTAGGGATTGTAATGATAGAAAATCAACCTCGTGATGAACAATTTTCCTAGGTTAATGTTATGTGAGTTTCATAGTAAGAAATAATGTTTATTAACTTTGAGCAAAATTGAGACCAAATATGTTGAATCTTCTCAAACTTTTACGTAGATGTTGTGGATGAATGTTCAACTAGAATATTGGAAAGTAAAAGTTTCTAATACATTGAAGATAATTTATGATAATCAAATTGAAAATGATTTTTCCATGAATCCTATCCAAAATTCATGATCAAAACACATCGATATAAAATTTCACTTTATAAAATAAAAATTTTCTGTTTGAGGTGTTTTGCTGGAATATGTTTCTATAATGCATCAGATTACTGATATCTTTACAAAATTAATAATGAAAGGATGTTTTGTGGAATTAATGTTTTAAATTCATGTTCAGCTTCCTCCTGTGTCTTCATAAACTTTATAAAGAAGTACCCCCACTATGATTTGGATTATGTTGAAAAATGGGGAGACAAAGTCACAACTTTATACTATATAAGAAGTTTTATTTATATTTATTTTATGAATTTAAAGATGTTGATGTCATAAAATGGTGGAGAGAAATAATGTAATAAATGAAATAATGGGGGAGAGAAATAGAAAGTGTGAAAATAAAGAATGGGGTAGAGACAATGATAGTGATAAAATAAAAGTGAGGAGATTTTATCTTTACATGGATGAAAAACATGCTTTCCACCACAGAATGAACATCCTCTAAAAACATTGATTTATCTAGTAGTGTGGATTCAAGAAACTCTATTTGGAGAAAAGTTCTGTTTGGATAAATGTAAAAAGTTGAGTTGTGAAAAAAATTTAATATTTTGAAAAGTTGTTAACAATTGTTGTCAAAAAATACAAAGGGGGACATTGAAGAACATTTGGGATAAACTATTTTAATAATTTTTTTTGTATTTATTGACAACTAACATTTTTGTTTAAAAGTATTTTAATTTTTTCAAGAATAAAACCCAAACCATTGTAATAAGGTTGTTTTCATAACACAGGTTTTCATATCATGCTTTTCAAATAGAGTTTCACAAAACAAAGAAGAAGTTATAAAAAAGAAAATTTTGATTAGACACTTTATTATATTCAGGTTTATAGACATGACATTAAAAATAATAATATTCAAATGAATTGGTGGCATAATTTTTATATTTTGGGAATATTTTATTTTCTATATTTAGAGAAAGAAAAAAGATTCCAAGTCATAAAGAAAGAATATGTTGAGTGTAATGTCATTTTTTGCTGAAGTGTTTTGAAAGAATATTATGAAGTTAAGAGGTAGATTGTTCACATACTTTCTATTGGAAATAAGAAGATTCTTTATTCATCAATAAGTTCTCACAAATCATGAGAAATCTAATCATATTTTTTTCTGAAGAAATAGGTCAGACTAGGAGTTTTGTATGTAGATTTTATTACAGATATTTTTCGTACAAGGATTTTCATACTAGGAAAATCTCACTGAGATTTTCTTAATCATATTTTCATACTATGATTTTTGTATTGGTATTTTCGTACTAGGAAAATAATACATAAATTTTCATACTCCTATTTGTGTACTGATATTTTCATACTGGGATTTTCATAATGGGAAAATTTTAATGACAATTTTATACTAATTTTTCACACTGAGAAAATAAAACTAACGTATTCAAAATGAAGATTTCATACTAAGAATGAAATATATCTTAATGAGATGAGAAAAAAATATATTATAATGATATGAGGAAGATATAAAGTGTTGAAGAATTAAAACATTAAAGTCAATTTTTCACAAATCTCATAAAAATCTATGGAAAATTGAATAAGTCAAAGTTGATGATTAAATGCGTGAAATTTTTAGAGTTTTGAAATTTCAGGAAGTGTAGAATGTTTTTCATGTTTCTCATTTTTTTCCAAGTTTCCTATAAATAATTACTCAGATCATTCATCCATTTGCATATTTTACACACACACTAAAGGTGAAGTGTAAGAGAATTCGAAGTGATTTTTCTCATCAGATTAAAGAATAATTGTGTAGAGTATTCTAGTAGCATTTGAGTTTTGCAGATTTAGAGTGATTTCAATGTTTAGAGAAAATCAGATCCATCATTATCGTATTCATTGAATCAGATCCAACATTATTGTATTCATAAAATCAGATATGGAATTATCCTATTTAGAAGATCAAATCTAGCATTATCATACTCAGAGAGTCAGATCGAACATCATTTTTTTATAAAATCATATCCAACATCATTGTATTGTGAAAATTGGTTCCATAATCATTATATTAAGAAAATCATATCCATCTGAATTGGTTTAAGGATTTTTACTGAGAAATTGTGGAGTAGTTTCTACAATTTAAATATATTATTCTCAATTTTTTTAAAATAAAACATTATAAAATATCAAAATTCAGTATAATCATTCATATCGGTATATGATATATGTCTAACGGTCATTGGAACATGTTGTATTCTCTTCTTCATAAGAGTGTATATGAATAGACCCATAGAAGTGGTTATGGAAATGATGTAGGTTCTCACACTGAGGTTGAACCATGTTAATTTTCTGTGATTTACTTTCTTTTCTATTTTTCATGCATGAGTATTTACTAAAAGTTGATAAGGAAATAAATCATAACATGTTGTAGGATTAATTATTTGAAATGAATTGAATCTTATAAAATATAAACAACTGATTCAACTGTACCCCCCTCTCAGTTGTTATTTGATCATTTGGATCTTCAATATCATGATCATATCCCCTAGTGGTTCTAAAACCACTAAGGTTTAAAAATGTATCTAACCCAACATAACCAAGGTTCCCAATTTTCTTCAGTGTACTATATTTTATAAAAAATTAATAATTTATTCTCAAATTTATAAAAAAACCCAAAGAAAATAATCACATTCTACATTCTGGAAAATCTATTTTAGAGTCAATCCCATATTTTAGCCATTCCATCAACCACTTGAAGTGCACAATAACGTTTTAAAAGAAAAACCCTTTTACATGCCACTGATGATAAAATTTCATAAAAAACATCCTTGAAAATAATTCAATCATTTCCATAAATCAAAAAATGGAATTTACAATAACATCTAGTAAATCATGTGATATAACTATTGTATAGATAGAACTACCTTGACAATTGAGAAAGCATATTTTACTTCAAAAATGAATATTGGAACTAGAGTGATAGGGTCCACATAAGAGTATATTTATGAGAAATATTCTAAATTCCATATATAACCCTCTTTAACTAGAAATCCCAACCCTATTGGGTTATAATGAAATAATGGTAAGAGATATTGGGGATAAATCTATAGATAAGAGGAGAAAATATGGTGAGATCCAAACATACCACAAAAGGATCATCCTTAGTACAACAAGAATCACCAAAGAACCAAGGAGAGAACCCTATACAGAATGAAGGAGATTATAGTTTGAGATAATGGGGGATTATGAAGATATTATAGTTAAAAACGATAAATATAATCTAGGTAGTTTTTTAATTTTATGAAATTAATATTGGCTTCATGTTTAGGCCACATAGTTAGAAAATAATGTGTTCTAACCATGTAGTAGCTACCACCCATGAAAACTGTAGTGCATGGTTACCTTGGAATGTCCATATGGTTCTAAAAATCATGAACAATTTTACTAAACCTATTCATATGAATAGTTATCCAATAAATTCACATGGTTAGAAAAACTAAACTCAATTCATGAAAAAAACCTATGGATCTAACTGTTCCATATCACATGGTTACCCCCATAGTTAGAACAAATATGTACCTAATCCATGAAGAAGGCCAATTTACCCCCAAACTCCAATTTTGGACCCCAAAATCCTAAAAACATTCTATAACCTAAATAGTGATAAATTAAGATCGAAAAAATATACATGTAACCCGAAGGGCATCACAAACTGTCTGAGTGATTCTGGTTTCAAAAATTCCATGATAACTTCATGTATTCAATATGGTAGTAAATATTTTGGGTAAATACATGAAATATATTATTCCATGGAACCTATATTTTTTATAGAATAATACTTCAAATCCATCATCCATTTTAAATCTATTAGAAATAAGATAAATAGGGTATCATATTTATTATTCAAGAATGGAAAACCTGGTATCAAATGATTATAAATAGATAAAAACTTGACGAAATGTGAATGAATCATTATTCACATTTAAACTTTTATTTATTCCACATTAAATCACTATACATGCATCAATACATAATTTTGTAGTAAGGAGAACCTTCCAACTTCAATATTGAAGTTTTTCCTCTTAAATACCATAAAATCAGACCTCATTATTTTCTTAAACTTGTTACAATACCCTTTATACCTAATAGGTTTAATGGTCAACATAAATTCATAAATGTTATTCCTTGTCAAGAAATTTTTATATAGAGTAAATAATATATATTAGCAATAATTCCATAGTCAATCCAATAACTTTCAAAGTAAAACACCATATGAAAAATTGTATAGGGTTTAGGAAATGAGCATATAAATGATAAAAATAATTTGAATATTTAATGTAAATTTAATTGTTAATTATCATAAGAATTTTAAATTTTCATGAGAACTTTTATGTTCACAATATTGATCATGAAATGAGAGATTAGCTTAAAATGTTAATTTTTTAGAAAAATAGATTCTTTTAATAAATAAATGAAAATGGAAATAAACATTATAAAATATGTTTTTACTAAATATGTTTATTTATATAACCATTAAATAATTATAGAATAATATAAAGGTTATAAAACTTATATGGTGTTGGGAATGTCTGCTAACACTATATATGTTAAAATAAAACTATCCTTTTATCATTTTGAAAGAATGTTTAAAATGATGATTTCATGAATAATTTAGAAAAAATACTTTAAAACCTTTAGAAAGTAAATGATTACTTATAATTACTTTAATAAATAATTAAAGTAATGAAAAGGGTCTTTTCTGAAATAATTTTGAACAGTATGGTTATGGAAGTAAAATATACCTGATCTAAAAGAGGAATAAGATTGTATTTTCTTTTAAACATGAATCTTGATAGTGTAACCTGAATTGAATAATTAATAATCATGATTGAATTTATCTTCAAATAAAATACATAATATGGGTATTAAATTAACTTCATAAATATTAACAAGTACACAGTATCAATTATGTATCAATGGAGTGAAAATTAAGATGAAATCCCTTACAGAGATGATACCATTGAAGTGAGAATTAATAAATGAATTGTTTATGTGAAAAAATTAAAATCAATAAAAAAAATATAAATTAAACATAAAATAATCAAAATTCATTACACATATAATCTTATAATATCAAATTCAATGAAGAAATAATTTAACCTAATAAAAAGGAAATTTAGTTATGAATCCCTTGAACACTTATCAACTTTCAATTCAAATCCCCTATGGTGAAATAATTTGAATTAAAACATAAAATGACTTGAATTATGAAGTATAATTTTTATACATGTAGAAGCATAGTATACATACAATATAAAATAACCTGGTTCAAAACATTAAAATATGCCTCAGTGAAAGGAAATTGAGACGAAATCTAATACCTTAGATTCGAGTTGTCATATATGTTATTAATCTTACTAAATAATAAAATTATGTTAATTATTAACTTTCTTATGAACCATTTCGAGTATATTATTTGATTTATTTTATTTATCATCATTTTATATTCATTTACATAATTATGTTTACATTAGACATTTAGATGAAGTTGAGATCATATTTCAAAAAAACATCAGTTGGATGGCTATTGTCAAAGTGGTGTTTATTTCATAATTTAATAATAATAATAATTAAATTATTATATTTTTATGTATGATTTTAATTTTAAAACCAAATAATCTATATGTTAAAAAATAATGATGTTTGTAACAATCATGAAGACAATAGGTTATATGTACACATAAGTAACGTTTTCCTTTTTTAAACGACCATGATGATAAAAAGGTAAGTATTATTTTATTATTAAATAATGATAATTGTATGATTAATTCCATATAATTTTGTTATATAAACTTATATAGAACAATAATGTGATATAGTGGTGAAAAAATAATCCCATCACTTCGTGGAGGTGGTAGTCCACACGTACGCACGAACGATGTCATCATTTATCAATGAATGGGAAGGTAATAATATATATGATATATTAAATTTATATAATTATATTTATTGCATTAACTTCATATATATATATATATATATTAAATCCATCATTATAACCTACCGTGAGAGTCAGTGATGGAAAACGAATTACATCGGTTTTCTTGATGGTAGTCCACTATTCACCCAAAGGATGCTTATATTTCTCATTTGATGGAAGAGTAGATTGAATTAGTTATGTCATTAACATAATAACATCTCATTATTTGTTAGTTCATTATTTTATTATATTTTCATGGTTGAATAATATTTGATTGTGGTAGTATAGGAAATAAAAAAATGCTTGATTCAGAACACCACCTCTTATTCAAACCACCACTTTTCGATTATCCTTAAAGTCATCCTATATAGTATTTCTGATCAAAAAATGGAAACTATAATTCTGGAATTTATTTAAGGAAATTATTTTGGTAGGTATGTTTTTAAACTGAATGGTTTTTTAAGTGTGAATAAAAGAGGAGAGTGTGTTCCCTTTTTAAGTCAAGGGAGGGGAACTTCATGAATTTCTAAAAGTATTAAATTACTATAAAATAATTTTCATCATTAAATGAATAAAAACATATATAATATAAATATATAATTATAATTTATCAAATTTATATCATCAAAAAAATTGATACGTTTTGGTTATCTTTTTTATCCAATATTTTAGTTTAAACCCCTGTTAACCCTTTTCACAATTACCATAATGTTATATTTTTCTATTATGTTGGGGAAATAATGTTAATATAAAATGAAAAATGACCAAAAAATAGACTATTATTTATTTTTTAAATCATATCCCATTATTTTGTCTAAAGTTAATAGTTTTTTAAATTTTAAATCATTTAATGTAATATTATTTATTATAAAATATTACTAATGTTATTTTGACACATTTCATTAAATATGACTTTAAATACATAAATACAGAGAGGTAATTAAAATATAATAATTTAAATCTTCCATAACATTTCATATAGAGTTATAAAATTCCCGGAATACTTTAATTCATTCAAATTATATCACTTTTAATATTTTATGAATAATTTATTTTTTTCTATTAATTTAATAAATATTATGTCGGTGTTGCATAACAATTTTAAGTTAGATATTTCATCAATAAAAATTATTAATAGATTATCATGATGAAAAACAAATATTTATATTTCAAATAGAAATTTAAATATAAATACAGACTCAGTTTATCCTAATCTAAAAAAATTTAAATATAATGAAACAAAGAGAATGATATTTTTTTACTTTTCTCTGAATAAAATAATATAAAAGGAAAAATCATAGACAAATGATAAAAATATCGTTTATTCTAATATTTTATGATTATGGAAAAAATATTTATATCAAATTAAATTAATAAAATTTTTAGGGTCATTTTCTAGTCCTTATCATATTATTTTTAATCTTAATTACTTGATTTACCATTACTAAGGTGAAAATTATTTACTTTGGTTACTATTCATAATACCAAAAATAAAAGGGGAATATTTAAAAAATAAGAACCTATTAATTCCAAATTTGGAATCTTTTTTTTGTGAATCAGTTTCTATAAGTTGAATTGATTAATTTGATATCAAAACAAAAAACACAATGAAAAGAATTTTTTCAGAAAAATGACTTTTATGGACAAAAACTTATTTATACAGAATTCAATAATAAATTTAATTCCAGTGAACTTAATTGAGTTAATAATAACATAGGAGAAATATTTTTAATTTTAATTTTTATTTTAATGTATCTTTTTTAATCCTTGAAATAAAAATTGAGTTTTCAGTAAAAATATGTATTTTTAATATTCACCAAAAAACAATTATTTTAAGATAAATATTAAAAAAATTCCATGAGATAATTTTAATATGATAATTTTATGAATGGTATTATTTTTAAAAAATATTATATCAGTTCTATAAATTAATTATAATATTTTCTAACAAAAGCGATAAAATTCATTTTTGAAGAAACCATATTTTTGAAACATAAAATAACTCTACAAAAAATTGAGAACGAATTTTAGATGTATTTTGTAGGAAAATTATATATATATCATATTTATTTAATTTTATTAATTTCCACCAATTTTACAGATATTTTATAACGGTCATATTTAAATAATAATATTTATGGTTCGATTAAGCCCGACGTTGCGTGTTGTACACACTATCGAACATAGTACTCTTTTAAAATATGAGGGTGTTAATATTATTATTAATTATCTCTTATATAATACCCATTAATAACTTTGACCAATAATTTTGAGGCCTATATTTATAATGATAATTTCCATGTAGCCTTCTACTACTTGAAGGAGTAGTTTTTGGTGACCATATTCTTCGGTTCTCTGAGAAGAGCATGATGTTTGAGGTGTTTTATGAACATAATGGATTTTTTTGAGATTAATATTGATGATTAAGTGGGTAGTGATATTTTATAGGTCCCAAAAGTTTCTCCCTAATGAGTATAACGATGCCACCCAGGATCCGGAGATTGTAGTAGTGGTGTTTTCCATGAATTCAGGGTTGTATTACCTCATCAGGAATTATTTTTGGATCATAATAGCCTGAGGTATATATTTTCTCAGCATAAAATTAATATATGACAGTGTGGTTGGATTTATTTTTAATAAGACTATGAATTTGAGATCTATCACACACTGAGAATGAGAAACTTCGTTGTAGATGTGTTGAGAAGAATGTCACGGGGAGTAATTCAAGAATATGTGGATGCCTGGAAGGCAATATTAGATACAATGGATTTGAATTTTGAATTTGAGGAAGACAAAATAAAAGGATGTTGTTCTCGATTATGTTGGATCCCACTTTTTTCATCAGGTTATGGAGCCTCAATAGGGAGGCTCATAGGTGGAGGTGATGGGTGATCAGATCATTTATGGTGATTCCCCCAAGGGATGGTAAATGAATTCAAAAAATAGGGATATATTTATGTTAACGATGTAAACTCTATTTGTAATGTCTGAGGGAGTCCTCCATAATTTCCATATCTTATCCTTAGTTGTGCACCCCTCCATATTTATGATGTATCATATTTTGAGTATGCAGTTTTGGTGGATAGTAATTAATCATTTAATGGAAGATTACATGGCATGACATCTACTATACTAAATGATGAATGAAGATAATTATGTCTCAAGTGATTTTCTTCATCCTTTGGATGTCCAAAATAGATGTGGGATGACATATCTATGGATTTAATCATTGGTATACCCCAAGACATGGGGGATTTGAAACAATCTGGAAGATCATGGATCTAATAATGGGGTCGACTCACATTCTAGAGATTTAGAAGTCACGTACCATACATGTTCTACGATGAAGGTAGGTAGATGATGTGGTGAGGTTATATGGAGCTCAAAAGAACACCATTTTTTATTAATTCACTTATTATAGTTCATGAGTCTAGAGGGAATTGAAGCATACCTTTGGATCTAATTTATACATTACCACTACATTCTACCCCCATTTTCATGGGTATATAGAGAAAACCATAAAATTTCTAGAGAATAGGGTACAAGCATGAAAAATAAATTTTGACAGATCATGGGTTTGACAACTACCCCTGGTTCAGTTTTCCTATAATAATAGTTATCACTCATCCCTTAAAATATCCCACATTGAGGAATTATGTGTAAGGCTACGCCAATCCCCATTAATCTAGACCATGGTTAGGGAGGTAGTAGTTCTTGGTCTTGATATAGTCTAGAGAATAACGTATAAGATTTCGGTGGTTTGTGAGATGATGAAGGTGGAGCAATATCTTCATAAGTATTCTGATGATTAATAGTGGAGGCCTTTGGAGTTTGGGGTTATAGATAACATCTCCTTAAGGTTTCCTCTCAATGTAAAGTAGTACATGTTTGGTCAGGGTATAAATATACAACCCTAGTTTATTAGACACCTCTGGGTGCTGGAGCATGTTGGTTAAGTGGATTATTGATGACGAATTGGATCATATAAAAGGTGAAATGTGGTTCTCAATGATCAAACTCCAATCTGGTTATTAGAATCTTAGAGTTAAGGATTCAAATATCTGAAAGAATTTTTTAAAGAGAAGGTTTTGAAAACATAAAAGTTACTATGATTTCAATTGCCCTGAGTAAAGCTCATATAGTGTTTTTAGATTTTATAAGCTAGATATTCCACTAATATTTGGGATCCTTTTTGTGGTATTTAAGGATGATATTATAGTTTATTCAAAATATGTGTGGGATCATGTGAATCATCTAGACATAGTTTTTGGAATCTAGAGGAATCATTTTATTTAAACTATGTTATCAATATAATTACTTATAGATTTAGGAAGCAATATTCTTATGAAAAGTATTTTTAAGATGTGGCATCTCATTTGATCATGAAAAGTGATGGTTGTCTTGTGATGGTAAGATCTATGTAATTTCTTTGAGATATGATCTGTCCCGGGTTTAGCTAGTTTTTATCAATATTTTATGAATTACTAATCATAATATCCATAATTTTTTATAACCGTTACTATGAAATGGGTAAAATGTTTACAGGACACAGAATTTATAAATTCCATTGATAAATTAACCTTAACTCCTATCATGATTTTACTAAAAACCATTCAAGTATATGTGGTGTATTGTGATGATTTTTTTATAGTTTAGGGTTGTGTTCTTATACTGGGAGACTATGTAATATCATATGGAATTCATTAGCATCAACAATATGAAAATAAATATCCCTTACAAGATCTTAAACTCTCTATAGTTATGCATGCTCTTATGATTTAAAGAAACTACATTTTTAGGGATAGGTTCACTATCAATTCTAAACATAAGAGTTTTGGCTATATATTCTCATAGAATTTATTGATTCTAATGTGGATACGATGGTTGGAGTACCTTTAAAATATTAACATTGAGATTTCTTAAACCCCTGGAATGGGTAATGTTGTTACCAACCCCTTGTAATGAAATTGCTTTATTAGGATATCTTAGAATCTAAGGATGAGTGGAATATTATGAGAATTTTTTCTTAGATGAACATTGAGGAGAGGGAGGATTAGACATGTATAAATTTTTCCCATTCTAAAATGAAATCTTCTCTCCTTGATTCAATTCATTATGAATAATAATAGGTTTATGAGTTTAGTGAAATCAAGGGATCCTTGTATGGTGGAAGATCGTTGTCTTCTAGTATCTCTCTTCATAATTAATTAATTACTAAATGAGTTAGTTTGTCATCCCAATATCAATTAGGAAGACCATGGTGTTGGATTTTTAAAGTTCCACAGGTGTTTTCACCCTAATATTATGAAGATGTGCTATAACAAAAAGCAACAATTATAGTGTACATGAATTAAATATGACATAGGTGACTTCGTTCCTCATTGTTATACATTCAATTAGATTATGGATGATCAAAAAATCCTTATGGTCTTCCTTAACCTTTTCTTATTCCAAGTTAGAAATGTGAAAATATATCCATGAATTTCCTTATCAAATAACCATGGGCTTCTCAAGGAAATAATGCTATCTAGATGGTGATTGATTGATTGATGAAATCAGTACAATTTATTATGAATCAGGACACCACTAAAGATGTGGATTTATAAAAATTGTATGTGTAGGTTTTTGTGAGGATTCATGGGGTTCTATATGATATTTTTTAGAATGGGATCATAGGTTTACTTCAATATTCTATAAGGGTCTCTAGGAGACATTAAAAAGTCAGGATATATTGAGAACGACTTACCATCCCTTGATAGATATCCATATATCCAGAAAAATCATGAAATTAAGATTTTATAGGATATGATATATGCTTGTATTCTTAATTTTTGAGGATATTGAGAAATTCATACGGGATTTGTTGAGATTTTTATAACAATAGTTACTAATATTCTACTAGAGTATCTCCTTCCAAAGATTTGTATGATTTCCTTTGAAAATATCATCTTTCTTGGTCGATGGCAGGCGAGTCTTCCCTTTTGGGACCTATAATTGACTATGAGATTTCATAAGATATTCAACATATAAATTGAGGATTAGTGATGGATAAGAGTAGACATAATTCTTACATGTACCATCAGTACCATCTTTTTGGAATTATTAGTTGGTGACCATGATTTATTAAAAGTATCACCTTAGTTGGGTTACAGACAACATGGGAAGATGGGTTAGTAGTCTATGAGATATGTTGGACCTTTTTGGACCACTAATTAGATTGGGAAGGTGTACTATGACTTGACATTATTATTTGAGCTGAATTATATTCATGATGTATTCCAAATATCTTAGCATATAAAATATCATTCAGATCTTTCTCATGTCTTGAGTTGTGAGGAGATTTCTATAGAACTAGATGGGTCTGTGGTGGGGGAAATTATATATATTTATTACATTCAGGAGATATTTGTTCTTGGAAAATATATTTCATTGGTATGTATATTATGGTGGAATATAAGGAATAATCATTGACATGGGAGAGAGAATCATTGATGTGGGAGAAATGGCCTCATCTCTCTTTTTATCAAATTTTTATACTTGAATTTATTGGGGGAAAAAGTGATATAGTGGGTAGAATTGTAACATCCAGACATCACATTTTTTTTCTAATATCCTTTTATGTGGACTATTTTTTATTTCAATTTTTTGATGTGTTCTTATGGGTGAAATTTTCAAGTTATCAGAATTTTCATGGCCTATAAATGGTTAGGGAAAACATTTGGGGTCATCCTAGGAAACCATGAAACATGATTTATAGTTCCAAATGTGGGTGAATAGTTGCCACAGAGTTATGCCAAATCATGTATCCTCCTACTCAAATAATTCATTATAAGACATGATCATTTTTATGGTTTTTTTATAGTTTATCAAATTATTTTACCAAACCATGTGACTCATATAGTATCCTAAAACGGGGTATATGATTAGTGTAAAAATTATTAAATCATGTGTCCAAAAATTGTGATTTTATATAGTAATTTATAATTTTATCCTTAAGACATGAAAAACTTTTGTTTGGCCACACACTTCTTCTGGTGAATTACGATCTTGAATTATGAGACACCCCTTGTTTATTTTGGATATTCATTAACTCTTATCGATCAATGATGATAAATCCAAGGGGATTGGATATATATATTTAGGGTAATTTCTTTTTTCTTCCTTGTTAATTTTCATGCTTCTAGATACCTCCTCTGAATCTTAATAGAAATCGTAGATTAGAGTTGTATTAATCAAATATATGTATTTTTATGATCTAATAATGTTTCAATTATGTTGGTCATTGAAAGAGGTTGGATTCATTAGATTTAGGTTGATCATTGTTTGAATCTTTGAAATCATAGTGGTAAGTGACCTCTCTATATTCTATATTTATCTAATAATTATTGAATCTAAATTTTATTTAATCATATTCAATGCTTAGGTTATTCTATTTATTCTTGAATAATTATTATAGTTTGGTGTGTTGAACCCATGGAATTTTAGTAATACCAAGTGGTTGTGGTGGGAGGTTTCTTATAAAATTTTTTCATTATGAACTACACATGATCTCTCGTTTCTAAACAAGATTTCAAAACAATTTATTGCATGATATCTAATTTCATGAAATTTTTATATGGTTATATTTGATATAAAATGGTTTCCCAATTGTATTTAAAAAATAAATGTCAACTTTAAAGAATTGTTGGGGTTTTTAGATAAAATGCATTTCAAAGCATTGTTTTGGTGTGGAAACAACTATTTAGCTTGACTATTGAAATTTTATATTCCCTTTTAAAATTATTTGAAATGTTTTTTACATGGGATTCTCAGGTATTTAGGTGGGGGATATACATGGTCTTTTTATAGTGACTTATTTGGTGGTTCAGAAATTGGGGTCTTCCTGTACTCCTTAGGTCATCATTAGAGGGTTATGTTTATATAAGATTATATGGTGTTTTAAACAAAAATGTTTTCCAATGATCCTTATTTCACCATACTAGTTACTTTTTTAGTGTACAAAAATAATTATTGACCCTATGGGGTTAGGGTCCAAACTATCCTTAACTTTCATTATCCTTAGTGTACTTTCCATTACGTTGTTCATTCATGTTTCTTCGTGATTCATTCTTCTAAAATCACAAATGGGTTTTTTTAAGAGCTTTGAAAACTATTTTATATGAAATTGGTTATAAATTTTTGAAAAGATTAAATTTCCAAATTTTTGGTTAATTTTTGAAAATTTAATATCATCCCATGTTTTCATTATAAATTAGAACATATGGATTATTTAGTAAAGAGTGCTAATAAGAAACATGGTTGGATCCCACTGGGCTTGTTGGACCACTCGCTATGTATAACCTCAAGGGTTTGAAGACCTTGTTTTGTATAATGTATAAAATGTAATGGAATAGTAGTGAGATGGATGCTTCCATGGTTTGCTAATCATGGGTTTTTTCTAGTGAGCTGGTGGGATTTTTCCCACCTAGAACCTAGAGATTGTGGTCATTAAATTTTCTACTTTGGTTATTCTTGGATCTTGTAGTTAGATTTTGTCTAGTTTTTCCAATGATGCATCATTACCATTATTTGACCTATTTTTAGCATATTCTCATCTTATATATTCCTTTATATGTGTGATAATGGTTGTTGTATCTAGTTGGGAGAATTAATCCTCATATTTTTTGTTTATTTGTCTCTCTTTGTTAGCCCATGGGGATTGGGAACACCCTTCACTTATTGTTATTAATCGGTTCAAAACCTAGATTGATGAATAATTTGGGTCATTTGATAGATAAGATCATCAAATAATAGGGCATGGTTCATATATAATAGATTTAAGAACCCTAGTCTCTCTTGAACTAATGAAATTTGATATGAATAGAAAACTAAGCAAATGATGGGAAATATATAATTAAAAATATTTTAAAATGATACATCATTAATTTTAACTGTATGAAAATCATACAATATATTCTAATCAAACCACTACTGAATAACTTGACTATAATTATTTTTGGATGATGAGTGTGAATCTTATATACCCCAGAATCCATTTCCTTCACTCTCATTCATTACATAAATTCTCTAATGCCTTTTTTATTCCCAATATATCTTTCTAATTAAAATATAAGGAATTTTCTTCTTTAAAATAAATCCAGATAGCCTTACACATATTTAATTTTAAATAAGAAAAAATTTACCATCAATTCTTTAAACAATTTTATAGCTTATTCCCATAAGTCAATATTTAATTAAATTTATAAAAATTAGGTGTTATACAACCTAAAGAGATTATCTATAGTTTCATTAGTCAATAGATTTTCAAGGGAGGTAAAAATCCATTGGATATTATAAAGTTATTTTTATGCAACACTATAATGATTATCGTTCAAATAAATAGAATATTATAATGTTCTAAATAATTTTCAATTTCTTTTATATTTTGGTCATCTTTACATAGATATTGGTTTGCGATCTCTTTTTTCATAATTTTTGGGAATACATGGTTTATATAAAAAAAATTCTATGTACCAGATGAAATCCAGGAAACTCTTATAGAAATACAAATATGAGGGGAAAATATAGAAATATATAGAGTGGATATATCAATAGTGATGATAAACTAGATCACTAGAATTTATATTATATGGTCATATCGCCACTACATGATCAACATATTAGAAAATACATTATGTTATGTCATGATGTAAAATATAGGTTCACTGAGTATGGAAAATATATCATTGAATCTTATTCAAATATATGACAATGTCATTGGATGTGAAACTATATAAATAATTGTTTTTCTTCATATTGTAGTGTAACGGGTGGTGATAATGATGGGATGATTATATTTTAGCTAATATAAAAGGACAATATCGCATAAAATTATTTGTGATTTTGATCATCCATGTGTGATACAAAAATAAATACACAAAATAATATAGTTTCAAAATATGTCACAGGAAGCGACATGAAATATCGACACCATTGATACAAGAAGAAAAATATTTTTCTTATATATTTATCAAATAATTTATAATTTATAAATTATCTATAAATTATAATTTTTTAAAAAAATAGATCGTTTATATTTAATTTATGTGAAGATCATAAATTTTAGATATATAATTTTGTTTATAATTTATTCATCAACCATATATAAGACATTCAAAGGAATTATGATATGGTATATGAAGAGGTCCTACCAATCGTTACATATATATTTTAATATATGTTAAATGTGCATTATTTCATTGTAATTTCTAAATTAGAAGAGTTCAGATTTATCTAATAATTGCTAAAAATGTATATTTATATCTTATATATAGAAGGATAGATAAAATAATTTATGTTTTTGTTTTTTATATTCATTATCATATTCTTAATGAATATTTAGTCATTTTATGTTTAAATTATATTTTATTCATAATTATATTTTTAAAATATATAAAATGTTAATTTTTTAACTTTTTCCCTACTTAGTCTTTTATACTGATATATTAATATTTGTATAAAAAAATTATGTTATATATACTGGTTCTATAACATTTATATCTTCCATATACAGAGATTCATTCTATGTGTTTTAAATTTTTAAATTTTGTAGAACTGTCATTTGTGATTTGTTTGCAATAATTTCAATATAACAAATAATAAAGCTACAAACCATATAAAATAATAATGGGTTGAAGCATATACTTCCTGTTTTTGTTGAGGGTTTTCTACCCATGTTTAGGCATTGTCTTTTCAAGTGTGATTTGATTTTTTATTTTTTCTCAGGAATGACACGAGGAATTTTATATATATAATTTTTTAATAAAAATGAATGAAATTAAGTTTTGGTTTAAAATAATTTTAAAATTAAACAGCAAGCTATTAAGGGCATTGAAGACATTCTGGGAAGAGGCCAAAGTTATTTGGATTCTTAATTCTTTTGTCCTCAGGTAAAAGCCAAAGTCTTTGGGGTCCTCGAGGCCTTTTGACTCACCTTTTTAAATATTTTGTTTTCAAATTTTGGCTTGATTATATATTTATATATATATAAATATATACTTTTAGAAGAATTTAACATATTTTTAATAGTTCAGCATTACTATAATTAAAGTATTTTGGATTATAACATAAACACTCACTCATAGCTCTCTTTTATACTGGGGCTTGTCTTAGAAACCCATCTGGATTTCTAATGCAGGATTCATGTTTCTTCTTTCCTACGTATAATTAATTATATATTAATATTAATAACTAGTAATTAAATGGTAATAAATATCAATTGAAAATTAACTTTGATAAATAATAATAATAACTAAATAATAATTAGTTATCAATATTTATAATGAAATATTAATTGTTATCTATTTTTTTAATAATATTAATATATAACTAATTAATTATTAATTAATTATTAATTTTTAATAGTTATTAATCATTTAGTAATTAAAAACTATTTAATAACTTATTAATAATATTAATTAATAATTAACTAATTATTTTTAAATAAATAATTTAATATTAAAAATTATAATTAAATAATTACTAGTAAACATTTTAAAATAATATTGACTTATTATATAGTAAGAGTAATTATTATTTTATTAAATTACTAATTTTTAATTAATTATTATTAAATTATAACTAATTATTTGACTAATTTTTATAAATCAATATTAATTACTAATAAAAAATAATTACTAATAAATATTGATTAAATAATATTTTTTACAATCTAATAATATTAATTTCTAATAAATATTAATAACTAATTAATATTACTAACTTATAAATACTCAGAAAAATTTCCCAAATAGTGTCGACCATGGAGAAAAACTCCATGATCCTCAAAATTTATTTGAAAGTAAAATAAACAGTACTCGTGATAGGGAAGGGTAAAAGTGAGTACAAACCCAACCGCCACAATTACAGATAACAAATGCGACCTTTATTCTAACCACCCCTTCACCATTGCAATGGGGTTTTCCACATGCCACCTTGATCATCTACCTCCACCGGTTCATAAGCTGCAATAGCATTATGATCAACCCTTTTATCATCAACTGGAGCCATATCATCCACTTTCACATCTTCATACTACTTCCCACCACCTTGAATATTTGAGTTTAGTTATGTATTCAAGCCTCTATGATCATCCTACTGGGAACCATATTTAATAGTCAGTAGATGTGGTAGATGTTTTTAACCAATTATATCCCTGCTCTCCCTATATAACGCATCAAAGACTGGAGAATTAATAGAATTCGTGATAGTGAATAAATTGTGTTGCATAGGATTAGAACTAGTTTTCAATGGAAATAAAATAGAACCTTTATGTGTAGAATACAAATATTGAGGACATAAACCCTGTAATCCTGGAGTAACACATGGAAAGCTAGTTGAAACAGTTGTTGACAACATATTCTTCTCTTGAAGGGAGAACACCATGATATATGTGGTAGTAAACAAGGACCCCTTATCTCTGAATGCCAGAGCATCCATAGAAAGATCAAGCATAGCTTGATATACAATAGCTACATCCCGCAGCTAGGTAGAGTTTAATTATGAAACAACCTACATCCCATTAGATGATTTATTCAAGGATACAAATACCATAACAGATTTCTGATCGAGGACGGGAGAAAGCTTCTGAGGACAATAATCTTACGCATGAGATTCCACATTATCATGGGAAGAAGCATAAAAAATATGGCCAAGAGAATGCTACCCATCTATAATAGGAGAGCCCCTTTAAAAATAATAATATTTTTATTAAAAATTATAATATATTTATTAGTTATTAATGAATAAAATTTTAAAAAAATATTTATTTCCTTTTTAAAAATATTAATTACTAATTAACTAACTAATTATTAATTAATAAATAAATGTTAATAATTATTATTAACAAATAACAAATACGAATTTAAAATTATAATTATTTACTCAATATTAATAATAATGGTTAAATTATTAAAGTAAATAAATATATTAAATTTTATTAAATTTTTATTAATTAGTTAACTAATTGAATCTAATTATTATCAAGTGCCAATAAGTATTAATTACTAATAATTATTTATTTAAATAATATTATATATTATTTATGAATAATAATTTCAAATAAATATTAATTTCTAATTAATATTAGTTACTTAGAAATATTCAAAATTAATTTTATTATTATTGAAGTGATGATTGATGGTTGTACCACTTACCCTTTGTTGGAACTGGCATAGTTTTGAGTCCCACCAGTCTCGGACACTATGTGTATTAGACATAGGCGATTCAAATACATTACCTAGTCAAGGGACATCTCACATGATATGGACATGGCTAGGGGCCTCTGCTGAGAGTCGAGGATGATCAATATACATGTTTTAATTTACAGAGGTAGTTCATGCATGAGGTCTAATATCCTGACTGTTTTGAGGTGATTTATGGCTCTTTGACTTCAATGGAATCCATTATCATTTCTCCAAATGTGATTGAGGGGGAAGATGTCACACTTTCTCATCTGAATTTTGTGTCTTTATAGGAGGGATGTTTACTATGTTTTTTAGGGAACAATTCAATCAGTGATTCCCCTCACAAAACACTTTTCATTACTATGGCACCCACTATCTAAATTTTCAAATCTTTGAAAGGTAAAGGAGACATGAATTTTTCTGATTATATGAACTATTCATATAAGGTCTTTGGATGTGTCCCGCACACTTAGAGGATTCCTTCAGAATCAGGAGATATGAAACCATTGAGGAATGTGGTGTTTGTAGATCCTCAACCATTCTATACTTGTTTAGTTGTACGGTCTTCTTCTTCAAAGGCTATAGAGACTTCAAAGTACAGTATTATGGATTGAAGTGATGATGTCCCTAGACCTAACTAGTGGAATCTAAAGGATTCACTGTACACTTATAATTACAGAACATTTTATGGGATTCATATTCATTAAGTATACTCATCATAAGATCACAAAGAATGGTGACATGATTTTTGTCGAAATAAGTCATGGAATCATGGTGGATAAGTTGAATGATTGTAAGCATTCAATTATTGATCACTTATATTTTAAAGAGAAATAGAACATGTTTAATGTCCATTAAATAAGGTCTCAATATATTTATTCATGGGTCTTTGAAAATTAGTGAATTACATCAATATATTTTTAAAAAACCAATATTGTTTTCTCATCAGTAGCTTAAAATTCCAAAGCCTTGGGATATGGTTTTGTTAAACTAGAGGATGATATTATCCAGATTCTAGATTCGAATCCACTTTTTTAATACCATGAATTTGAAGAACTCAATCACTCATATTTGGATCAGAATTTGGGGACTAAGATGGTTTTTATAATACCCCAAAATATTATGGGTAGTTGCCTCGGTAGTTGGGGTCCTAATTAAGATTGATAAAGAAACTAAAAAGGCCAGGTATAGACATTTTTGTCAATTGTTGGCTGAGTTTGATCTCATATCTCCTCTCATTAAGATAGTTATATTAACTATTAACAATCATAGACTTGATTTTCTTTTTTATTATGATATATGGCATGATTTTTCTTAAGTCTATTATAATACGGGGAACTCCAATGATAAATGTCATTGAATTACTCTACAACTCTTACGTAATATAGGTTAATTCTATTGGTCAATGACAAAAATATAAAGAAAAGCATTCTCACCTAGGTAGAGTGCCTCTTAAGAAGATGATGGGTCTTATGTTATGATATTATACTGGATACTCAGAAAATGATTCTGAATCCCAAAAAGAAACTCAAAATATTGAATTTATTTTTTCCATACCATGAAGGAGGTGTTCATTTTGATCACAGTATAAGAAATTGAAAAGAAAAGAACTAAATGAGGGGATATGAGGAAGCTCTTAATGTTGGATTTTCCAATAATGGAATGAATCAATTCTCAATTCTCTCTAGGAATGGTGTAGATGATTTCAATGAATCTATTGAGTATTTTTTTTATGAGAGTGAACCTGAGATGGATGCAGCTGACTTATGGGATAAATTATACATATTTAACAGTTCTATTAAGGTAAAAAACCCCATGTATATCTATAATCACTAGAGGAATTCTAGAAAACTAATGGAAGTGGGGAAATCTTGCCCTCTAGAAAACCCAAATCTTGCTAGAATGCCAATACTTCTTCAATAAAATTGCCTTATAAGGGTGATATGGTTGATTGTGTGAAGAAGAATTTTAATTATGGGTTTGTTAATTGTTATGATGAGAAGGTATCAGACCAAATTTTATAACATGAAATGAATATAAATACATATACATATGACCTGAAGGCTTGTAAACAAGAAGACAACCTAGGATGATATGGGCATGCTAGTTCTAATATTGGCCAATAGTTCATTATGCCTATTTTCTAGGATTTTGGTTCTACTATGAGTAGTCGTAAAGTCATTGATAGCTATGTTGGGAAGAAACCAGAATAACCTTTTAATCCCATCATTCTACATCTCGTTACACATGATGCATCTTGAGATAGTGTTGAAAACTCACTTAGAACTAAATTAATTTAATACAGGCCATGCGGCTTTAGGAGTGAAGGATGAAAATAGAAAAGGGAAATTGATGTCTACCAATGTACATGAGGCAGTTCCATATGAGATATAGGATAGTGCTTGTGGGTGTCCTTTAGCTCCCCAGACCAGTGGAAAGGATTCTAACACCAAGGAGAAGTGTGTTGTTGTCATGGAAGTTAAAGAGATTAATCTACCTACTTCAACCTATCATAATACTGTTGGAGTAAGTGGCCTTTCCAAATGTTCAAAAGTGATAGCCAAAATTTGTGGTTCTTGTATAGGCTCAATGAACTTGTAGGGACAAAAACAGGTCCCCCTGGAATTGGTGGATGGGAATCAAGAACTGTCTTCCAAGAGCACCACACAATGTTTCCATCCCGAGTCTATAAATGGTTGTCAAAAAGAAATTATTTTTCTTTCTTGAAAACATGTGTAGATCATATTGTAGGGACTCATTCCTAGGGTATTATTAGAAAATGCATGGAACATGTCCATACAAAGAAAATAATCCTCAGATCTCTATGGACTCCACCACTTTAGATGACATTTTGGGGTCCCAGGTCGATGAAGATAAAACCTGAAAAAAGATAATACCATGGAGGTGGTGCTGCCATCTAACAGGCCAGGCTGATGGTCTATCCTTTTCTAATAATTGAACTACTTCGTTTAGGAGTTTGTTTGTGCTTATTGTTTTTCGGTGGATGTCATCATAGTTTCATATGGTAATGGTTTGCTAATTTCTTCACATGTTTGTTTTTTATACCATTTTATTTTATTCGATTAAAGGAACTATGAGTTTGTCCTTCCAAACTAATGGTTTGAGACCTTCTTTTATTAATAATAATCATTAAATTATTAAACTATTAAATATTAATGATTTTTAGTAAATTATTTTTAATTAGTCATCTCATATTTCCTATTTAATATGAATTAATAATATATATTATTTTCATAATATTATTTTCTCTTTAGTAATATCAATTCCAAATAAATATTAATTTATAATAAATATTAGTTACTAATAAATATTAATTTCAGATAAATATTAAAGAATCATTAATATTAATTTCTAATAAATATTTAAATTTAATATTTAGTAACGAATTTTTAAAAATAATAATATAATTATTATATATTATTTAATTAGTTATAAAAAAATTATTTAATTACCTAATAATAATATTAATTTGTAGTTTATTAATTAATAATTGATTACTAAATAAATAATTGTTATTATTAAACAATTATGAATAAATATTTAAAATTTTAATTTATTTACTAAATAATTATAATAATGATTAAATTATTAAATTACATATTATTAATACATTATTATTATATTAGTGTTAGCTAACTAATGGTTTCTATTTAATATTAATTTTCATAAATATTAATTTAATAATTTTGTTATTATTTAATTGTATTCATTTATAATAAATATTAATTACAATTTATTATTAATTACTATTAAATATTTAAAATTATTCTTTACATAAAAATTATTTATAATAATAAATTTATTATAAGTTATCAATTAATAAGTAATTAAATAATATTTATTTAATTATCAATAATATTAATTACATAATAATAAAGATTAAATTAATAAATTTCTGAATATTAGTTATTTATTATTAAAATATTATTATTAATTATTTATTTATTATTATTTAATGTTATTTTGAAATAAATAATAATTACTTAGAAATATTAATTAAATAATATTCTTTACTATTTAATAATAATAAATTTTAATAAATATTAATTACTAATTAATCTTAATTTCAATTAAATATTTAAAATCATTATTTAATTACAAAGTATTATTTATAATAATTACATAATTATGAGTTATTAATTTTTAGTTATTTATTCTTAATATTATTTATTAGTATTTAAATATATTTTAGATACCTATCAATTAAAACATATTGATTATTAATTATTATTTAGTAATTGACTAGTTATTTATTAATATTATTAATAATTAATTAATATTTATTTATAATTAATATTATTTAATTACTAATTAATTATTCATTGTTTGATAATTATTATTTAATGGTTAATTTTAATAGTTAATTAATATTTTATACTAATAATTATTATTACTATTTATTAGTAATTAATTAGTAATTAATGTCTATTATTATTTAATAATTACTAATTAATAATAATAAATTATTAATTCTATATATGAATGAGGGAACCTGAATCCCACATTGTAATTCTATAAGGATTTCTATGGTGAATCCCCTTTTGAAAGAGAGCCCTGTGTGAGGGGTTTTATCATAATTCCAAACAAATTTAATTACAGTATTGTTGGATATATTATAATTTTTCAATTCTACTAAATTTTTTATTTATATCTATAAAAATAATTAAAACAAAACATAATATAAATTGAAATTTAAAAAATAAAAAAATGCTGAGTCCAAGGGTATTGGGGGACCCAACACCTTTGGATTTTACCCCTAACCAAAGGTGTTAATGGCCCAAACTCTAATTGCCTCCACCAAGAAAGAGAAAAGGCATGAAGACCTTTAATTCCTTAGTGTCATAGTTTTGAAAATATTTCAAATCAAAACTTATTTTCCTAAATTTTTATCTAAAAATACTATTATTAAAAACTGACATGAGCATATGATTCAGTTGATATGTGCCAACCCATTGGGGAGGGGGACTTATTTTACATGGGGATCCAATATAATATAGTGGGGGAGAGAAAATTATCAATGTATGTCACATGGTGAAAACATAGGGTGGTAGGGGGGTGCTCCATTGATATTGGTCTTGGGGATTTAGATCACAGGTGCATAGTACATGGCCTGATATAATGTAGAAAACCCTTCAAATGAAGAGTAATAAAAAACAATAAATAAAATGACCAATCTATCATAAAATGGGTACACACTCTCTTAGTATCTTATTAGAAATAATAATTTAGTTTATCCATAGAGAATAATGAAAAGTAACATATAAAATATAAATCAAAGATGAAAATGTAACCACTACTACAGTTATAGGATTTAACAGTGCTAGTAATAGCCTTTATTAGGGATCAAAAAATGTTGATGTTATAATAATCATTAAATGAATATGTCATTTATCAGTGATAAAAATAATCCTGATAAAAGGGCCTTCATCATCACTATAAAAAAGGGTTGATAAAGGGTGTCCTTTTTGCGGGGCTAGTTTAGCACTGATAAAATTCATGTTGTAGCAGTGTGCTGTTAAAGTTACTGTACATTGTAGCATCAAATTCAAAAATTATTTTCAATAAAATATAATTCAAAAATACAAGTAAAAAAATTATATTAAAAAAAATAATTCATTTTTTTTATAATTTCAATGGTACATAAAATTTTTCTAAACATAAAAAATTTCAAAAACAATAACGTTTGGTCATCTTTGGACCCCAAACACCTCTTACAAGAGTATTGTTATGATCCCAGTTCTCGAAAAAACCACCCTGCTCAAGAAAAATATTTCACCTATATAAAACAAATTCTTATGTCAATAATATTATTGAAAAATAATTAAGAATAAGTATAAAAAAAATTCATTAATAAAATATCAATTTTAAACTCAAAACATAAACGTAAATTCATAACAGGAACCCCGTTTGTTTGATTAATGTATGGTTGATTCTCACATGTCATAAATGATTTATTAATAATCATAAAAAATTATCATGAAAATTGGAAAATATTTTATAAATTATATTTATCTGATGTTTTTTACTAAAACATAAGTTTTAAATAAAAAAATCGCATTGAGTCACATCAGACACACCATGTGTTAGAGTATTGTGTGTCTGATTCCCACACCTCACAAATGAATTATATACTGTTTTCCTAAAAAAATAAAACTAATTAATGTGTTTTTTCTTAGTTTTTAGTGACAAATATGTGCTTTTAACTAAAATTTAATTTTTAAACTATAAACATGCACTTTGATCCAAACTAGTCACATCATGTGGCAGATTGATGGGAAACTAATTCCTATGCATTAGAAATGACTTATGGATCATTTTCCTAATTAATCTAGAAATTTAGAGTGAATTTCTTCAATTTTAATAGTGGGAAAAATGTTTTTATATAAAATTTTATATTTAAACTCTAAACACACATCTTGAGTCATACTGGTTACACTTTGAATCATATTGATGTGTGGCTAGATTCTACATGTCAAAAATTACTTATGAATAATTTTTACAAATTATTTAAATAATTTGAATGTCACACCCTAGGCTTGGTTATATTTTCTTATTTTATTAGATTCATGGTCTCTACTTATTTGTTTTGTTTTTTAGTTGAATTCATGGTGAAATTTTGAGTTTTAATGTTTGCAGTATGATTATTTCTCTGTTCAAGGTTAGTGTGCACATTTTGGAGGGAAATAGTGAGACCTTATTATCAAATTAGTGTTTTTAGTTTAAATACTTATTACATAGTTTGTCTTTCATGACCTTTTCATAGTTTGGTCTCTACAATGTGAGACAATATAGTAACTATGCAGCCTTATTAGGGTATCTATGGGATCAAAAATGACATCTGTACGGTCAGAGGAAACTATGTGGCAAGTGTACGAGGGTGTATTCATTTTTTGGTATAATTTTTTTACGTTTCGTGAATGGTTTCCAAATTTTTCCCCAAAACCATGAGATGTTGGCTTGTCATTTTAATATGGTGCTCATGGTTGGTGCATGGTTTGGTAAACCATGAAACCTAACCGTGAAAACTTCCCTGATTCTTTTAAACATGAAATCCCATTTATTACCCTCTTAAAAATAAAAGCGCAATTGAACCCTCTCCTCCCTCATTCATTTATGGCATACGAATAGATCCCAAATCCTTTCATGGATTTTATTCATGGATTTAATATCCTTTTGTGAATCTTGGGGAGTCTTCTTTGGATTTTGGACATCTTTCCTTATCTTCCCCTCTTAATTATGGCTAATTTTTTGGTTTTCCCTCATAGACAACCCCTAGTTTCACGATTGGGTGCCTGTGGGTATTTTATTTTATTTTTAGGGTGTGTGATTTGTGTCTTGGGATTAGTTCTTTCGGGTTATATATTTTAGTCATGTTTTCACATTGTTGATGTTGGTGTTTCAATCCATTTCCTTTCTGAAACATTCCATGTGATGCTTGAGCTTTTCAAAATCAATTTTGAATATCTTCTTCATGATTATGGGTTGATAAAGTGATTTATTTTGGATTTTCTATATTGGTGTTTTGTGGAAAATTTTCATTTCAAAGTATTTATTTTGTTATTTCTATATGTATCTAATTTATATGTATTCCAGGTGTTTGATAAAATTATATGTGTCTTTTTAAATGATTTTTTGTTTTTTTAAATGATTTTGTATGTGTTGGATTTTTTATAAAATTGTTTGGAAAGTGAGATTATTCTTTTTCTTTTCTTTTAGCCACTTGGTGTTATTGATTCTTATGTGAGAAGTCTTGTGATTTTTATTGGTATTCTTTGATTGAAAATTTAACATCAATATGAATGGACATATATATTTTGGTGTGATATGTGATTTTATATATGTTCATGGGGTGTGTATAGATAAGTTCACAAGAATATAAATGGTATATTTTATAGAATGACCTTTTTTAATCCATTCTTTTCCTTAAATGATTTCATAGTTTCCAAATTATTTTTAAATGAGGATTCAAGTGGTGTTAATATAAAGTTAGCTTTGGAGGCCCATTTGAAAGAACAATAACATTGTGTTTTGTAAGACCAGATTTAAATGTTCTTTGATATTTTTAGAAGTGGTATTTTCAAAAATGTGTTGAATGGGTCATTTGGAATATTAGAAATGTATTACAAAATTTTCCTTGGTTTGGGAAATAGACTTTGAAAGAATGGTTTTTTCTTGAAAAGTGATTATGGATTTCTAAATCCTATAACCCATTGGGTAACTCTGTAAGTTTCATTGGAAAATAATAGTAAAATCTTAAGATGATTAAGCCTGGTTGGTAATTAAAAAAGGTTTTCTATATGATTGGATACTCCATGGTTCTCCCCCCAGTTATAGAGGGTCACTACAAGAATAGTTGTTGGGAGTGGCAAAGGCATTGATATTGTAATCCTAGTGTTATAGTATAAGTTAAACATGATATTCCCTCCTCAATTTCCCTTATACTATCATCATGGGATACTCAATGTCATCTATAGGGTCCCAATGAGATGGATTAGATCACCCATGAGGGTCGAATGTCCATAGTTGGTGTGCCACTAGTGTTCGGATAATGGACTATTCTAGCCAGTTTGGTGATATATTATGCACTGATCGTGGTGGAGGCTTGCGGAGCAGAACGGTACCTATAGGTGGACCACTGGGCGGGACGTACTCAGAGCGGTCGGCTGGACCCGAGGAGAAGTGGAGGCTTTCTGTACCCACCCTTCAGTTGGGACTTCCAGTGGACGGCTCGCCGTTGCGGCTTTACTTTTCAGTTGTTGTTTTCCCTTTTTGAGTTGTACTTTACATTCAGTTTGGGTTTGTATTCTAGCCCACTTACTTTCTACACTTACTGTTGTACCAGTTTTAAATTAGTCTTTACTTTTTTATGCTTTCTTACTCTGTGGTGCTTGTTTATTTTACAAAGTCAATGCCTTCCCTTTACTAGGATTTATTCCTTGGGGCTAGTCGCCAGCCCCTGGCCTATGGAAGGCGGGCTTGGGGTACTCACGGCACGGGCCCCGAGGACGGGTCGTGACAAATTGGTATCTGAGGAGTTCGGTTCTACCGCAAACTCTGATATTTCTTCTATGTGAAGAGATAGTGTTAAGCGTATTGAGTGTGGTTATCAGTCTAGGGAGCCCAGTGTTGGTGCGGCGGCCGACGTATCCTTACACCAGGACCCTGACTTCTGATTTCCGACTTAATGCACGAAAACTATGATTTCATGTGTGTTTCAAGTTTTCTTTGTGATTAATTTGTATCAGCTCACCAGGTATACTGTTCTGACTGTGGCGCACCTGTTTTCTTTTCAGGATGGCCTCACGACAGCATCCAGCTAGGGTTCCGATAGTCGAGCATGACGACAGCCCACCGAGCGACGAGGCCTCGGTGCAGGGCCCTTTTTCAGCAGTGGCACTAGCGGTAACTCTATCCGCAGAGCCACCGATGCTTCCAGCACCAGCTGCTGACGATGCATGTCGCCTCAGTGCACTGCATGAGTTCCAGCGCCAGTGACCGCCCAGGTTCTGCGGGGAGACAGACCCCCAGGCAGCCGAGGACTGGCTGGAGGAAGTGGTACAAGTTTTCAGGCTAGTGAGGACACCAGCAAACCTCATGGTGATCCTCGCAGTGTGCCTACTGCACACAGCAGCAGGTTGATGGTGGATCTTGATGCTCCAGGTGCACGATGAGGCATCTCTTCTCTGGACGTACTTTGAGAGCCTCTTTCGCTCGGAGTTCGTCCCAGCCACCCTCCGTGCGGTGTGAATCCATGAGCTTCTTCAGCTGCGGCAGGGCAGCTTAACGGTCGCCCAGTACTCGGCAAGATTTACCAATCTCTCGCGCTATTCAACTGACATGTTACGGGACCCATTCTTCTGAGCCCGGACCATTGAGCAGGGATTGAGACATGTGATTAGGGCATCACTGATCTCCCTCAGCATTCCGACTCAGGCAGAAGTACTGGAGCGAGCCCTTTTGATCAAGAGATTTCTTGCTGAGACTTCTCCAGCGGCGAGACCTACCGCGGGGCGGCACATAGTAGAGTCTTCCGCAGCAGGCAGTCGACAGATGACTTAGGGGTCCAGGCAGACCACACCCTCGCGCAGACGACCTCAGGACACTGGCTCAGCAGTGCGGGGCACACAGCGTGGAGCCAGTCCTTCGATAGCCAAGCAGTGCTACTCATGCGGTGGGTAGGGCCACATGGCTCGTGACTGCCCGACCCACCGTGCCGAGGAGCAGCAGACAGTTGAGGGGCCACCCAGGCAGAGGCAGAGGGTCGACCGTGGTGGTCCGCAGGGAGGAGGTGGACGAGGCAGAGGAGCTGGCCGAGCAGCAGGTGGTAGGCGACACTTTGAGGCTCTACCCCCACCACCACCAGGAGGTCCACCCTGACCACAGGGAGCTGGCGGGCAGAGACAGGCATAGCTCCAGGCAGTAGAGGCCTACAACCACGGCGCGCCCGAGATGATTCGAGGTATGATCTATATCTATTCCACCCTTGCTGTAGTTCTTATAGACACATGAGCGAGTCACTCTTTCATAGTCACTACCCCTGTTCGGAGCTCGGAGATTCCGACAGATCCATTGGCTCGATCCTTACGGCAAGAGACTCCTACGGGAGCAGAATCGACGATTACGCACTGGTGTCGGTAGTGTGTGCTTACCCTAGGAGGCGAGAGCTTCGGCTGGGATCTTATTGTAGCGACGTCGAGGCCTTAAGATGTCATCTTGGGCAGGGATTGGTTATCTACGGTCCATGCACAGATTGACTGTATTAGGCGCAAGGTGTGATGTGTACGCACCGACGGGAGCAGGTTCACCTTCACGGGTGAAAAGGGAGCCTTCACAACACATGGTGGACTTTCACAGAGGAGAGGACAACCCATCACTCATTAGTTGGCTAGCCTCATCCTAGGAGCTGTTGACGCGCGGAGTTCTATTTTTCCTATAGTGGTGGATCAGTACGCGGATGTCTTTCTCGACGACGTTCCAGGGCTACCTCCTCGCAGAGAGGTAGACTTTTATGTCGAACTATACCCTGAGACAACCCCGTTATCAACTCCAGCATATCAGATGGCCCCCACTGAGCTTCGAGAGCTATGGGCACAATTGGAGGACTTGCAGGGCAAGGGATTCATCCGACCCAGTGTTGAACCCTGGGCTTCCCCGATTTTGTTCACCAAGAAGGAAGACGGGAGCTTGCGACATTGTGTTGACTATCGTCGCCTGAACCAGGTGATAGTGAGGAACAAGTATCCGCTACCGAGGATTGATGACCTCTTCGACCAGCTCAAGGGAGCACGGTGGTTCTTCAAGATAGACCTCAGGTCAGGCTATCATCAGCTCTGAGTTCGAGATGAGGACGTGCAGAAGACGGCCTTCATGTGTCGGTGTGGCCACTATGAGTTCTTGTTTATGCCATTCGGAATAACCAATGCTCCAACAGTGTTCATGGGCCCCATGAACAGGATCTTTCAGCCATACCTTGATCGATTTGTCATGGTATTCATCGAAGACATTTTGATATACTCGACGACTGAGGAGGAGCACGCCTACCACTTGCGGGTTGTACTAGACACACTCCGAGAGCACCAGCTTTATGGAAAGCTCTCGAAGTTTCAGTTCTGGATACATGAGGTCCACTTCTTGGGACACGTCATTTCTGAGGCGGGAGTTGTGGTGGATCTCGTGAAGATCGAGGCAGTGCTAACTTGGGAGCCACCCAAGAGCGTGACAGAGGTGCAGAGTTTCTTGGGACTTGCTGGATACTATCGAAGATTTGTTCCAGACTTCTCCAGAGTTGCGGTACCACTCTCAGCTTTGACGAAGAAGGGGAAACCCTTTGTGTGGTCAGAAAAATGTCAGCAGATCTTCGAGGAACTGAGACAGAGATTGACCAGCGCACCTATCTTGAGGTTGCCTGAGGAGGGAGTATGGTACGTAGTCTACTGCAACGCATTAGGGACCAGACTCAGATGTGTCCTGATGCAGGAGCGGGCCGTGATCACCTATGGATCATGTCAGTTGAGGCCGTATGAGCAGAACTACGCTACCCATGACCTGGAGTTTGCAGCAGTGGTCTTCGCTCTGAAGAAATGGCGACACTATTTGATGGGTGAGCGCTTTACAGTCTTTTCTGACCATTCGAGTCTCAGGTACATCTTATCTCAGAAGGACCTGAACCTGAGACAGCGGCGATGGCTCGAGTTCCTCCAGGACTATGACTTTGAGATAGTCTATACTCCTGGGAAGGGGAACGTGGTAGCTGATGCTCTCAGCAGGAGGACGGGCATTCAACTACTTGAGGAGGCGACAGGGCAACAAGCCGCTTTGCAGATATCCTTCGTGGATAGAGATGGAGCAGCCTTCCTTCAGTCTCTTACAGTAACTCCTCCACTGCTGCAGTGGGTTAGAGAGGCACAGCGTCGGGACACCGACTGTGGGACGCGACGTGCACAGTTATCCTCAGGACAGGCACATGATGGCTTCTCCTTTGGAGTAGATCACAACATCTTTTTCAAAGGACGTACCTTGGTACCAGTCGCTTTATGGGAGGAAGTGCTGAGAGAGTTTCACACTTCTCCCTTAGCGATACATCCTGGAGTATCGAAGATGTACCAGGATCTCAGACGACAGCACTGGTGGCCAGGCATGAAGAAGGTTGTGGCAGAGTTCGTTTCATGATGCCTCACCTGCCAGCAGGTGAAGGCAGAGCATCAGGTACCAGTAGGCTTGGTACAGCCCTTGGAGGTCCTGGAGTGGAAGTGGGACGGGATATCTATGGACTTCGTGACTGGACTTCCACACACTTCTAGAGGTCATGACTCCATTTGGGTGATTGTCGACCGACTCACCATGTCGGCTCACTTCTTACCCATCAGGGAGCAGGGCTCAGTGGAGAACTTAGGGCGTCTCTACGTTCAAGAGATTATATAGATTCACGGTGTGCCATCATCTATCATCTCCGATAGACATGCTCTCTTTACTTCCCGGCTTTGGAAGGGGTTGCAGGAGGCGTTCGGGACGCAGCTGCATCTGAGCACCGCTTTTCACCCTCAGACGGATGGTCAGACGGAGATGACCATTCAGAATCTAGAGGACATGCTCCGCCCATGTGTCCTCGACTTTGGTCGCAGCTGGGAGGACCACCTACCTTTGGTGGAGTTCACGTACAACAACAGCTACCACTCCACCATCGGGATGGCACCATACGAGGCGGTGTACGGCAGACCCTGCAGATCTCGTTTGTGCTGGACAAACCCTAGGGAGTCAGCACTTTTGGGACCAGAGATGGTCCGGGCCACGACAGAGAAGGTCCACGTCATCCAGGAGTGGATGAGGACAGCTCAGAGCCGGCAGAAGTCTTATACTGACAGGAGGCGGAGGCCACTTGAGTTCGAGGATGGCGACCACGTCTTCTTGCGTGTCTCACCTCAACGTGAAATACGGAGATTTGGCCAAGGCGGCAAGTTGTCTACATGCTTCATCAGACCGTTCCAGGTCCTCAGCAGGATCGGCGAGGTGGCTTATCGCCTGGCTCTACCACCACAGTTGCACCGGGTGCAAGACGTCTTCCACGTATCCCAGCTGAGGAGATACGTGCACGAACTGACGCAGATCATTGACCATGGGGAGATAGACGTTGATTATGGGGAAAATTTTTCGGAGGTCCCGGTGGAGATCGAGGATCAACAGGAGCGGGTCCTACGTGGATGGTCGATTCCTCTAGTGCGCATCATATGGAAGCACGGGAACCTCCAGGAGAGCATTTGGGAGCGGGAGGCTCAGATGCGTGCTCAGTACCCATATTGTTTCTCTAGCTTATGATGTATCTTTACGGGGACATAAAGCCCTAGGTAGGAGTGATGTAAAGACCCGTAAATTTCAATAAATTTTTTTTCATAATTATCTTTGGAATTTTACAAGGACACAGTTTTTGACGGCACATGATTCCAAGGCCCGGTGTGCCCAGAATCATTTTTCGAAGTTTGGTTCGGGTACGTTTAGTGAACGGACGAGCGGGTTTTTCTAACTTTTGAACCGGTGCTCGGAATCGAATTCTGAGGGCACCGATGGAATCGCAACGCCGGTATTTGCAAAGAAATGCCTCTTCCGGAGTTGCGTTTTCTCGGGTGTGGTTTTTAATTTTTGGGCTTAATGTTAAGAAATAAAATAATTAGTACGACAAACTTTATTTTATTTCACTTAAAGCCACTTAAAAGCCACTTTAAGCTGCTTAAGCTGAGTTGAAGTGGACAGGGAAGATCCTGAAATATCATATCCTCATGGTAGGATATTTGTGAGGTGGGGCCCGCACGAGCCCCACCGTTTCTTTTCCGCTAAGTAACACACCCGCGAAAACCCGTCATTTTGAAAGTCAACTGACGCGTTTTCTTAAATTCTTAACGCACCAATTCATTAGGTGGTTAACTTCGTTAAATTAATTCTATGAAGTAATTTAATCCTTTCTTAACCTGTTTACAATCCGTTGGCGAAATAATAAAATAAGACCAACGCATGACTTCTTGAGGATTGCTCGTTGAGAGGTTTTTGACAAATTTTGCGCCATCATCCTCCTTTGTGAAGAACGCGAAAAACACGAGGAATGCGAAGAATGCCGTCACCCTCGGAGATTTATGACGCTTCTTCTGAGACGTTCTTCCCCGCAACGATCTCCAATCACCAACTGCTTAAGGTAGGAGATTTCGGGTTTCTTCTATTAAATCTTCTTTGTGGTTTATAACAGCATCAAGGATTTAATTAATATAATTAAATCTGAATGTTCTTGAACCTCAGAGTTCGACGACGTAATGCCATTTCATGATGCGACGGTCCCCTCCTTCCGCGGCGATCAATTCTGCGAAGAACGCGCGTGTGATGACTTGACAAAGTAGGGGTTTTGTTTGTGAAATGAATTTATTTCCGTGGTTGTTTCCTCCTAAAAACAATGAACCTGAATCAAGAGCAATTTTAATTTATTAAAATTGTATATTGTTTTGTTTTCCATGTGTGGATTATTTTCTTCCCAATTGTTATCACCTAACGCGGAGGGTGCGGGACAAACAAACACGGCCCGACAACCCACCGCAGTTCTTCGTTGATGCACGGATTGGCGGGCGATGACAAAACATGCCGCAAGGGTGATTCGTTGATTCCGCAATGAAGAACGGGACCCTGGAAGAGCTACGGCGCAGACGAGAGTGGAATCGGATCACCGGAGCAACTCCGACGGCCCATGGAAACCAGCGGCAGCCGGAGACGACGGCGCCCCGGCGCGCCGCCGGACAGAGCCGTCGCGACTTCAGCCGCGGCGTCGGTGACACCAGCGGACCCGCGAACGAGCGGGTCCGGCGCACACGGGACGCGGAAATGCCGCATCCACTGACCAAGGGTGGCCCCCACGTGGGGGGGGGGGAGGCGTGTTCACATGCGGGGGTAGCGCGCCCCTACTCCCGGACTCCGCTCGCTCGGCCGAGCCGAGCCGGGCTGAGCCAACCCGCCGGCCGGGTCTTGCCCTGGCCGGTCCGGGTCGCGCCCAACCGGGTCAGACCCAGACTCGGGTCGGGTCGACCCGGTTCGGGGCGACCCAGGTGGGTCGGGCCGGGTCAGTCCGGGCCCACACCCCCCGTCTTCGGACCGTTTTCGTTCTTGTTCCCGTATCTTGAGCTACGCACCTCCGAACGACGCGCCGTCAGTGGCGATGCGATACTTGGATCGAGACGGTCGTTTCGGTATATCACACTCAAGGATTCAGAATACTTTGGGTTTGGCCAGGTTGGTTCGTACACGAAACCAATCGGGCCCTCGGAGTGGAAACGCTCATATCTTGAGCTTCGGACGTCCGATTAACATGCCGTTGACTTTGTTGAATTCCTCTAAGTGAGACGGATCTTTTGCCTTACTCCGCTCGAGGTTTGGACTTAGGTGGAGTACGGTCAGGTTGGTTTTTCCTTAAAAACCAACCGGGCCCCTGGGACGAAAAAACCAATAACTCTCAGACCGGGCGTCCGATTGATGCGCCGTCTGCGACGTTGAGTTCCTGTTGATGATACAGAACTTTTGGATACATCTACTCTGGACTATGTGTCAGTTGATGTATCAGTCTCTCTGCTCGTGGAGCGGACCCTCCCGAACAAGCTTGCTTTGTGTGGGAACCCTAGAGCTGGTTGCGACTGCTATTGTGATGACGACGACTGTGCAGAGATCCTCAGTGGATTCAACGGCGATGACTACAGCACTCAGTGAGCCTTTGTGGGTCAGTGCTACCGATCCTATGTGGGTCTGATCCTGTGTGGGTCAGCGCTCAGTGGTCCTATGTGGGCCAGCACCTATAGGTCCTCTGTGGGCCCGATCCAGTGTGGGTCTTTGTGGGGGTTAGTTACCTATCGATCCTTTGTGGGTCAGATCCTTTGTGGGACATTGCGGGGGGTTAGTACCTATCGATCCTTTGTGGGTCCGACGACTTAGATGGATCAGTGATCATCTCTCTCGTCATTCGATGAAGTATACCTGTGTGAGCTGAAACTCTGTTTTACTTTCCTTTGTGGATTGTGTTGTGCTATCCTGTGTGGATTTACGTTTTACATTCCTTTGTGGATTGTGTTGAGATATCCTCTGTGGATTTTACATTTTGCTTTCCTGTGTGGACTGGGTTGTACTTGAGCTCAGATGTTTACTTAGGTATATGTATGGGAATATACCTAAGTAGTGTCTGATGTTACTTCGTGATTGTATCTTTCCTTTACGGTTTATCCTTTGTGGATTTACAGAGACCTTCTGGGGTCTCAGGGTCCCTACTGAGTAGCTTATACTCACCCCTGCACCGGATATGCCCGCACTACGTTGTGTTGGTTGTAGACGACGGACAGCGCTGATCGTGGTGGAGGCTTTCAGATCAGGATGGTACCTGGAGGTGGACCACTGGTCGGGACGTAGTCGGAGCGGTCGGCTGGACCTGAGGAGCAGTGGAGGCTTTCTGTACCCACCCCTCAGGTGGGACTTCCATTGGACGGCTCGACATTGTGGCTTTACTTTTCAGTTGCTATTTTCCCTTTTTGAGTTCTACTTTACTTTCAGTTTGGGTTTGTATTCTGGCCCACATACTTTCCTCACTTACTGTTGTACCAGTTTTTACTTAGTGTTTACTTTTTTCTGCTTGCTTACTCTATGGTGCTTGTTTACTTTACAAAGGCAATGACTTCCCTTTACCGAGAATTACGCCTTGGTGCTAGTCGCCAGCCCCTGGCCTATGGAAGACGGGCTTGGGGTAGTCACGGCACGGTCCCCGAGGACGGGTCGTGACAATTATCAAGGCTATATGTACATTTTTTCTGAGTTTTCTATCACTGACACAATTTTTTATCTAAAATTTATTTTTTAAAACTAAAAACATTCTCTTTGAGGAATACTAGTCAAACCATCTATTATACTTTCTCTTGATTCTTACACATAAAAAATAAATTATGGATCATTTTAATAAATTATAAAGAATATACAAGTGTTTTTTTCCTAGTTTTCAATGAGTGACACAAATTTTTAGCTAAATGTCATTTTTTAACTAAAAACACACATTTTGTGTCCTACCAGCCATACTATATATTAGAATGAGGTGTAGATGATTATTATATTTCATAAATAACTTATGGATAATTTTCCTAAATTATCAAAACCATATAAATATGTTTTTTTAGTTTTGAGAATGTAGTAGGTTCTGATCTAAAATTTTAAATTTAAATAAAAAAATTTGAGTTATATCAGCCACATCGTGTGTTAAATTTATGTGAGGTTGATTCATCCACATACTAAATAAATTATGGGTAGTTTTACTAAATTATTAAGATAATGTGATTTTATTTTTTTTGGTTTTGATCACGTGACTCATGTTTTAAACTAAAATATAAATTTTAAAAATAAACATGCTCTTTAAGTCGCACCGTCCACATTGTGTATTGGATTGATGTGAATTTGACTCTTACACATCAAAAATGACTTTCATACATTTATCATAGAGTATAAAATCAATCATAGTGTGTTAAAAAAAATTTAGTGATTGAAACATGTTTTTAACTAAAAATTTATTTTAAAACTTAAAACATACACTTTGAGTTATATTAGTCACACTGTGTGTCAGATTCATGTAAATTTAATTATTATGCATAAAAAATGACTCATGGAATTTTTTTAAAAATTTATATATAATTAAAGAACTTTTTCTTGATTTTTAGTAAGAAACACAATTTTTTACCTAAAAAATCATTTTTAAACTATAATCATGCACTTTGAGTCATGCTGGTGGCATCGTGTGTTAGTTTGAGGTGAGGATAATTCCTACATTTAGAAAACAGTTTATCAATCATTTTACAAAAATATCATGAAAATATGATTATATTTTCTTGGTTTTAAATGAGTGATACATGTTTTTAATGAAGATATCATTTTTAAAATAAAAACACACACATTGAGTCATACAATCCACACTGTGTATCATATTATTATGAGATATTTTCCAAAACAATATAAATGAATTGTGTATCACATTTATGTTATATCAAGTAAATATGAGTGTGTTTTCTTAGTTACCAATGAGAGATATAATATTTTATATAAAATGTCATTTTAAACTGATATCAAGAACTTTGAGTTATACTGACAAACTATGTGTCAGATTGATGTGAGGATGATTCCTACAAATAAAAAATACCTTACGGATCATTTTCATAATGTAATGAGAAAATAATTTTTTTTCTTACTTTAGAGTATATCATGGTCCTTTTGAAGTAAAATTTTCATTTCAAATAACAACAACTACATTGAGTCATACATGCCACATCATGTGTCAGGTTGATTTGTATTTGATTATTATACATAAAAAATTATTCATGGATCAATTTCCTAAATTATCAATAAAATACAAGTTCATTTTATCTGTTTTGAGCATGTGATGTCTGTTTTGAACTAAAAATTCAATAATAAATAGAGACATAATCTTCGACTCATACTAGTCACACTATGAGTCATATTTACTTGAAGCTAATTAATACACATCAAAATTGACATGTGGATCATTTTCCTAAAGTATCAGCAAAATATGAGTGTGTTTGATTTATTTTCAGTGAGTGGAACTGTATGGTCCAAAAATTATCCTACCAAAATATTAGATCATTTTAGATAAAGTTTTAATACATAGCTTAATGATTCCTTCCATAAGCATAAATTTATAGTGTACTCAAATATTAGATAGAAAAACATATTATTTAGTAACATTATTCATCATCTATCATAACTTTCTTATCACTTTTTAAAACATTGGACATACTCTACTTAAATCCTTCCTTCATATCATGGGGAAAGGAAAAAAATAAAGGGTGAGCTCAGATGTTCAGTAATAGAAAACATGGGAGACATTAATCAATGATCATATGAAATCATAAGAAAAGAAAAACAATGTGAGATCATGACTATAACTCAAATATTTTATACCTAATCTGTTACAGATCATAAACATGAGTTATATCATAAAACATTATTATCTCAAAATTAATGAATCAAAAGATTAAAGAATAATCATAAATAAATCATTAAACATATTTTCATATCATAATCAAAAGAACATGTTGTAAAAATCATTGCACCATCATAGGCATTGAAACTAATTCATATATCAAGGTTAACTATGGAGACCATCAAATCCTAGTCTCTCAAGAATCAACACGTATTTCCCAAATAATAATTGGTTAGGAATCACCACCAATTTTCTATATTGGATCATTAATCACAACATTTTCATATATTAGATCAATCATAATTATATATTTTCCACATTGGATCAGGAATTCTTATCTATTTCCTGTAGTTATATCATGAGAAATAAATCTTTACCTAATGAATTGGGGGGATATATAATTTTGGGCCCACCCATCACAAAATGAAAACCATTCAACTATGTGTCACAAGTTCCGAAAACATTCATTATATCATCATATCGTAACCCATAGTAATAAAGGGTTTCATAAACATTTCATCATAGAATATCTGAAGTAAAATAAATTGTTTTCATAAATATAATATTATCATAATCAAAAGCAATAAATGAAAATAAAAAGGAAGGTATCCTTTAATAATTTCCATAGTAAATCATAATTCACATAAAATGATGTTATCTTAAATTAAAAATTTGTTTAATTGATCTCTGGAATATTCCTTAATAAAAATTAACTTTTCATATTACAATAACATAATTAAATAAAATTATAAAATAATACAGAAAACACATTCTTTAAAAAACCAATGAATCTTATAAAGTAAGCTTCAAATAATTGATTGATCATGAATGTGAGGAATTCAATTCATACCATTTATGTAAAAACCCATACTCGTTTTACATTTTTGGTAAAATGTCAAAAGTACCTTGTTCTAAAAGTGATAATAAGATCCCAATTTTTTTTTAAAAAAAATCATTGATAAAAATTATTTTTAACAATAATAGTATATTATTAAAAACATTATTCAAAACATTTTAAAGAAAACATTGACATAGAAGAAAAAGAAATTCTGATTGAATAGTAAAACAGAGGCAATTTTTCATAAACACATTATTCCAGTCTTTTTATTAATAAAGTGAGGAATATTAAAGGAAAAAATTTATTATATAGAAATAAACTGATTATAAGAATAATTAAACATATTTATTGGATATGTGTAATATAATTTTCTAAATGGAAATTTAAATATAAACAAACATGATTAAAATGATATTGAAATATAAATCTCTTACCACATCAGAAAATTTAAAATAAAACATTATAAAATAGATAACATTTAATGGATATATATATCCCCAAAATATTCATGGGAAACTTCCCAAATATCCATAATGGGAATCATATAGACCATATAAATTAAAAAAATGGAGAATATGGTATGTGTCTTATAGAAGTGAAAGTGAAATGAAAATCCATCACCTCAAGTATCGTCATTCGTCATATTCATTTGAAAATCATATGTAATAAATATATATTAATTTTAATTTGTTTTAAAAACAATAATAATATCTACCACAAAATATATAATTTTCTTATAACATCTTTCACCCTTTTATTATTATTTTATTAAAATCATAGTTTCAGGTGATAACTGTTTCATTTTTCATGCATGTTTCGGTTTAGTAGTCCCAATCGTTATAATTTTTTCATGGTTACATCATCTAAAGATTGCGTATAATTATATAAATATCATATTTATTAATTAAATATATATTCATATACATCCATAAAACAAATATATAGAATAATGAATTACACAATTCATGGAGACAATATGTCATACCTATGGATGAATGTTGTTTCCATTTTTTGATAGATGGAATAAAAGTAAGGTATTTAATAATTATTCTTTATAATCTCATTATTATATCATATATTTTCATTAAATTTTTATTTATTACCATCTATATAAATAATAAATTAAAACATAATCACATCACTTCGTAGATGTTGTTGTCCACTTGTATGCACGAGCAACGTTACAGTTTTCCAATAGATGGAAAGAAGGTGCATAGTGGTTGTTATATCATAATAATAACAATTAATTAAATTCAATATATTTAATTAATTATTTTATAAAGAATAAAATATATGTATAATAGGCATAATAAGATATAAAATTGAAAATTTTCTGTTAAGAGTTGTAGCTCTTCATTGAGAAACCATATTTTAAATACACTATAATCCTTGAAAGGAAGGTCTATTAGTAATAAAAAGAATCACTAGGATGTGGTGTTTTAATATAGTATGATATTATTGTAGGTATTTTAGGATATATAATGCTCAAACATCGCGAATAATAAAGGAGAGGAGGTTCCCTTTTATAAATGAGGGGACTTGCACTCTTGGATTATTTAAATTATAAAATTGATATAAATGAGTTTTCCGGGTAAAATTACTCTAGATTGATATAATTAAAATATAAGAAGATTATGAGTATAAATTCTCTTATAAAATAAATTTTTAAAAAGAGTAGGTAATGTTTTTATCCTTATCCCTTGGTGTTAATCCCCATTCCCTTTATTCATTTACCAAAGATCCAATGTTTTCTTGTTTTAAAAGGTTAAGAATGTTACCATAAATAGAAAATAGACTTATAAATGTTGAATGGATTAAAATTTTGACCACATGAAATTAAATTGGCTGAAGATAGTGTTTTTATAAATTTTATATCATTTAAAAAATAATTTTCATTAAAAAATATCATTATTACTATTTTTTAACAATTCATTAAATTTTACATTGAAAAAAACATGGAAGAAAATTAATTCAATTATAAACCATTCAATAATCCCTATAAAATTGTATTTATCTATAAAATTCTTATTATGCTATTAATATCTCTAAAAATAACTTTAATAGTTTTTTAAATCCTTTAATTGATTTTTTTAATTCCTGTAAAAGGATTGTGTTAGTGTTGTGTAGGAATTTAAGGTAATTATTTCATTACTAAAAATTAAAAATAAATATAAATAATAAAAAAATAATATGTAAAATAAATATTTATTACTGAACATAATTTGTTTTTATCTCTATCAGAAAATATTATAGATATTAAAATCAAAGTGATATTTTTGAGGCTATGTTTCACTTAAGTATTATAGTGGTCAATATCCAATATAAATATAAAAAATGAGAAATTTTCAACTTTTTGATAATTATGGAAATAATATACTCATCCAGTGAAATATATTCAAAACTTTGAATTAATTTTAAGACTTATCAAATTTGTCTTAACTCAAATTATCATATTTTACCATTACCGTAGTAACAAAAAATTACTATGGCTGTTATTCATATTAAAAAAATAAAAGGGACATATTTAAAGAAATAATAACCATATTATTATAAATATATAATCCATTTCATGAGTTTGAATTTATATAAGGGGAATTAATTAATTTAAAATAACATCCCAAAATGCAAGGAAATTGTTTTTTTTAGAAAAATCTCATATTACATATAAACTTTTTTATACCAAATTCATCAATAAAATTGAATCTAATGAACATAATTTTATTATTAATCATATTATATAACAAATTTTACTTTGAAATAATTGTAATTGAAAATGTATCTTTGTAAATTGTTGAAATAAATTATAGTTTTCAATAAAAAATCATTATTTTCACTACACACTCAAAAATCATTTTTTTTAGAGAAATTTAAATTTTTCACTCTAATATAATTTTGATATGAAAATTTAAAAAATATTATAATTTTTATAAAATAAAATTTATAGAAGTATCAAAAAATAATTATTATACTCACTCATAGAAAGAAATAAAAACTTTTTTTAAGAAATGGTATTTTTGATTAAAAAAATGAATTTACTAAAAATTAAGTGATTGTTTCTTAAATATTAATAAATAAATTTTTATTGAGAATTAAAATTATATATATATATTAATTAATTTAAACTTATTAATACCCAGAAATTAAAATATTAGGTGATAACTACCACATTAAATAATAACATTTAAATAGTATGATAAGGTTTGTTTAAACTCGGTGTTGTGTGTTTTAAAAGATATAAAAGATATAAAATTTATTTATAGAGAGATATATCATAGAATATTGCAGTGTTACATTATTCCACCCTAAAAATTATCTTCCATAAAAAATTCATCATTTTGATACAATCAAATGAGGATATCTCAGTTTCACCACATCCTCAGGTTCCCAAGTAGCAACCTCTAATTTATGTTTTTGCCACAAAATATTGAGGTGGTGAGTGATATTATATCATATTACTTACTCAATATAATCTAGAACCTCAATTGTTTGTTCCTAGTTATAGATGACATGTTTCAATGTTATTAACTTTGAGTTCAACACATGTGATGGATTAGGTATATACATCCCCAGGATAGATACATAGAACACAACATAAACTTTTGAGAGATTCAATGGAAGTACCAAATGATATGCTAACATAAATAAATATACATGAATATAAAAAGTAATATTATATATATGGATCAAAATTACATTATTTGCAAATCTCATAACATTATTCAATGATTATATTCATAAGCACACATTTTCCCCAACTTCGAGCTCTATACATCACCAATGATTGTTATTATAACTTTTCTGTCAACATTGAACTAATATTATGAGCTACTGAATGGGTATAACATTATCTACTATTTAATAATCTATATTAAGTCCATATATATTTATTTCTATATCTTCATCCAATTATGTTGGCATTATACACTTTTTACTAAAGCAGTATTTATAATGACCTATCTGAATGCTAGAGTGAAAGATATTATTGTAAAAAATATATAAAGGAAGGTATTGATCCAAAAAAAAATTTAAATCAATAGAAAATTTTCTCCACATATCCTCCAGATATTTAATGTTTCTATTAGGATAGAAATATATCTTAGGATGATAAGCGATAATGAAACAATACTCTAAATCTAAAGCTTATTGAAGAATTCGACATAACATCAAAAGAAACCTCATATTCTGATCAGATACAATAGATTGTTGTACTCAATGGAACCTTACCAATTCATGAATATATATTATGGAAATTTTATCAACATATAAATATTATATGATAAAAATAAAGTGTTTTGAATTAATAAGGTGAATGACTATAACCCAAATAAAGTCATGGACATCAAGAATTTTTTGGATTCTGATGACAATATCAATGGTGATGTTTTCCTATTTCCATTATAGTCTAGGTAATGATTATAACATCTACTTAAACATATACATATAATTTTTAACTTGATGAAAAACCAAGAATCAATAAATATGATCTTCAATATATATTTTTATGTTGTTCCTATAAAAATACACTTTTAGATCTCTGTGCATCCTCTTACTTACAAGATAAATAGAGAATATTGAACTATAATATCTATCCAAAATATCCTTCTTCAATTATGGTATTAATGGGACACATAATCCATTAACCAACCATATACATCCATAACTATCACGTTTTGACATAGTAACTCTCCTTAGTTTCATCTATTGTTCTACATCATCCCTCTATGCCTCTCTAATATTCACATGGATGGATGATTGAACATTCATCCAAGAATGATAGGATATGTCACATTTTCTAATGATTTAAAGTTCTATATTACAAAAATCCATAATTAGTGGATCTCTTATGATCCTCATGATGAAAAAATACCATGTTACATCTATCTTAAATCATTTTACATTTTTTTTCTTTCCCAGGGTTGTAATGTATTGGGAAGTCAAAATATTTAATCTATTCTAATCATCTTCTCTAGCGCATATCCCACTCTAGATATGTAAATTTATAATTAAAAAATTTGTGGTCCATATATATATATATATCACACCATTTACCATAAATAAAATTCCTCTATATCTTCAACATAAAATTTAATACTTCCAATTCCAAATCACGAGCTGGGTAAAATTTCTCATGTATTTTCAATTCGCATAAGGCAATTCTATAACTATATCATTCTTCAAGGAGGAACATCCTAATACTTCATTTTATTAATCATTATAGATCACATTCCCTTATTCACTACATGATAGTGTGAGTATAGGTGATCTCACCAATATTCACTGTAGTTCCATGAAATTCAATTCACATTCATTTATCCACAGACACTTAACCCCCTTCTGAGTGAACTAGTTGGGTGGATTAGATAGTCATTATAAATCTCTCACAAAGAATTAGTAATATATATCCAACCTAATATAGATACAAATATCCATAATATTGGTTTTTATAGTCTATTTCTTAATAACTTTTACCATTAAATAATCCACTAAAATACCCTCACATGAGATTATATGAACTAAGAATGATACTTTTTAATCCAAAACTATCACTTGGTAAATTTTTCAAAAAGATAATCATTCCAAAGGGTCTTTAGAATAATTCTCAAGTCATCTTAATGATATTATTTTCACTTTTAATCTAAAATTATATCTTCTATAATGGTTAACAAAATGTGATCAAGTTAATATCTAAACACTCTATTAATTAAATACATAATGATAGTTGGAAATTAGTTTGTTAAAATGGAATAACTATAAATTCATAATTCCCATAACTCAGAAAGAATTTTGTATGGGGTATATCCTCCTTCTTAACCATAATCTAATGGTATCTATAATGAAGTTAAATCTTGGAAAATTATTCATCTCCTCGTAATAGATCAAAAAAATCATCGATATGGGGCATAAGATAATTCTCTTTGATAGTGATCTTGTTAAGTAACTAATAATCAATGAAAATATGCCTTAACCCACCTTATTTATAAATAGAAAGAACCGTTTCACACTATAGTGATGTGATAGGGAATATTAATCCCTTATCTAATAATCTTAAAATTATTTCTTCAATTAATACTACTCTATTGGGACCATTATATATAGAGTATTTTAAATATGTATAGCACCAGTTATGAGTTCAATTGAGAACTCATCTTCATGATTTAGAGTAATACTATATAATTCTTATGGAAAGTCATAAAAAACTTTTGTATAATAAGAATATCCATAAATATTATTTTCAACCCAACCATCCAAGATAGATACCCTACATTGATAGTAATTAATACCCACAATATTGAAGTAAATTCCATTGAACGTTATTATTCAAAAACACATCAATAAATGATCATAGGTTATATTGGAACATGAAATGTGACTTCACTTCCTCAGAATTTAATATGGTATCAATATAAAGAAATTCATTTCATTCATATAAAAACATAAAATTCAATTATGGGAGTAATCCTAATATTTTCAGGAAGCATTTTTCCATGAAATTAAATCATGGAGAAACTATAAACATGAGATGCAAGAATAATACCATTTGGACTTTCATTTTCAACTAAACATATATTCATTGAGGATATAAATTAACATTCATTGATACTTTCTTGATATATAGTAATTTATATAAATACAATAAAATTGGGAACATCAATATGTGAGTTTACCTATTGCCACTGAAAATTCATCATTCTATCATAAACCCAACAAAAACCAAAAGGGTTAGCATAACCATAAAGTTTATCAGATCCGAGTTATCAATCACAAAAATATCATACATAGGATTTCTAATACTTAACACCTTCTATTAAACCTATGAAACCTTAGGTTTATCCTAGGTTATCCATTTTCGTTACCAAAAAATTAGAATGTTGTCTTATACTTTGTCTAATCCCCATAATTTTCCCTAATTTATTTAGTCATAATTCCTAATTATTGACTAAACCATAATATAATACAAACTAAAGTGAACTATGATTTTCATAAATAAATTTTAAATATTTTTAGATAAATATTAAATACATAACATTATGATCCAAGAACTGTAATGGTTTCCATATTTGGAGAATATATACATAAACATATTATTTATGTTCATTTTTAATTATCTATCATAGGGTTATTTTCAATTTGCAGCCCTATTAACTTACCAAAATTAAATCCTTTATTTATAACCTCTGGAGATAAAACATAATAAAGGGTGAGTTTAGATGATCAATATCGGTAAAATGGGAGATATCATTTGATGATAACATCAATGAATATGATAAAAAAGGGTATGAGATTATGAACATAAATCAAAAAGATCATACCCAATCTTTCATGGATCATAAAAATGATTCATGTAATAAAACACTATGATTTATAAATAAATTAATCATAATATTTATGAATCATCATAAATCAATCAGAAAACATATGTCTAAATCATAATAATAAGAACATGTCAGAAAAGGAGTGGCACCATCATAGGAATAGAAAACAATTCATAAATCAAGATTAAATATAGATACCATGAAATCAAAGTGGATAATTCATCAACACTGATTTCCCATATCATAATAGATCACGAATCACCACCAATTTCCTATAGTGGATTGTGAATCCCTATCTCTTTCCCTATAGTGGATTAAACATCCTTAAATGTTTCCCACAGTCGACTAATCATCCTTACATGTTTTCCATAGTTGTTGCATGAGATATAATGGTTTACCTATAGAATTAGAGGGAAATATAATTCTTGAACCAATAGTCACAAAATAAGAACCAAACACACATGATCCCTAATATCAAACAACATCCATAATTTCATCATATCATAACCCATGGAAATGAAATGGGTTTCATAAACATTTCATCATAGCATAACCCATGAAAAATAAATTATTCTCAATAAAATATCATAATAATAATCATAAATAATTCATTGAAATAGTACGGGAGGTATCCTTGGATCATATCTCTATTAAAGAATATGTAACATAAAAGGATGCTATAATAAATTAAAAAATTCTTTAAAATATCTCTGAAATATTTATTTAGGAAAATACCCATCTCATTTTGAAATAAAAACTATAAAATATAAAAATTTCCAAATATATTATGGAAATTTTTTATATTAATGAAATAAAACATTCTAAAAAAATCTTCGAATCATTGATTTGTCATGATGGTGGGAACTTTATTTCATGTCATGTATTTAAAAACAATGATTCATTTTAAAATTTTAATAAAATGTAAAAAGTAACTCATTTAAAAAACAATAAAAGGATTACTTTAAAAAAAATAAAAGTAATTAGATATATAAAAATTAATTTAAATAATCATAAGATGTTATTATGAAGATTATTTAAAATATTTTAAGGAAAACGTAGACATGGAATTAAAATATTTCCGACCAAATAACAACACACAATCAGTCTATTAAAAAGTATCTTTTAGTATATTTAGTACTTAATGTGAGTAAAATGAAATTAAATAACATATTCTCTAGAAATATACACTTTATAATAAATATAAATAGTATTTATCATATAAGGATCCTATAATTTTTTCAATATAAATTCAAATATAATTAATCCTTAATAAATGGAATTGAAACATAAATCCCATATCACTTTCACAACATTTGAATAAAAGCCTAATGCAACAAATACAAATAAATAAATTTGTATATCACTATAATTTTATTGATAATAATCATAAAATTCATTAATTTTGTGTATATAAATCACATAAAACAAATGATCGGTGAATATGGAAAGTGTCTCAAAAAACTAAAAATGAGACAAAAATCCATTACCTTAAGTCTATTATTTATTTTTATTCATTTTAAAAACATGTATAAAATATATAGATTTATTATGAATTTATTTTATAACCATAATAATATATATCACACCATATATGAATCACTTATAACATCTTATCACTTATTTTTATCAATTTATTTTTAAAATTATTATTCTGGGTGAAGACAGATTCATTTGTCATGCATATTTCAGATCAATAGTCCTAGAACTTATAATTTAATCATGGTTACATCTTATAAATAGTTATAATATTTATATAAGTTTAACATATATTCCATACATATCTTTCATAAAAGGTAGAGATAAAAAAATTAGTTACACTGGTCATTGAGATGGTAGGTCATACGTATGCATGAATGTTGTTTCAATTTCTTATAGATGGAAAGAATGAAAGATAAATATTATTTAAATTTTATTAAATAATTATTATATAATTAAATAATATATATTCATTTAATTTTTCCTTATTACTGTTCAGTTAATACAGAAGGGAAAAACGAATCACAACATATTATGGAGGTGGTTGTCCATATGTACGAAGGAGCGACGTTATCATTGATAATAGATGGGAAGAAGATGTATAATGATTTTTGAATGATCATAATAAAAAATAATCATATTAAATATGATTAATTAATTATTTTTTAATGTATTATATTTATTTATAAGAGTTATAAAAAAGAAATAAAATTGATAATACTCGATTAAGAGGTATACTTGTTCATTCAGAAACCCTCTTTGTGTTACACATTAAGACTTAAAAGGGTTGTATTTAAAAAAAATGAATATATATGACATTGTTAAGGGATATATTATGACATTTTATCTTGGTTTTACAAAGATACAAGGATCAAACATTGTGAATAATGAATGATATCTGGATCCATTTTAGAAATGGGGGGAGGGGAACTCTTTGAATTACTAAAATTATTAAATTAATATAAATATATTTTCATTCAAAAATGTATCCATATTAATATAATGAAAATATAATATTACTATTAGACTAAATACACTAATACAATAAAATGTTAACAAGTTTACTTTATTTTTAACCTTATCTCATAGTTTTCACCCCCATTAACCCTTTCAAAAATTATCAAAAAATCAAAACGTTTTACTATTTAATGGTTATGAATGTTTCCAAAAAATACATTTTTACACATAAATAAACCATTAATGGTTTTTGATAACTTATACAATTATATTCCACAAATATATTATTTTTAATAATTTTAAATCCTTTAATAAAATATTATTTATTATAAAATATCATTAATGTAATTTTTGGAGATATTCAATTAATTTGACTTTTAAAATAATATGATTTCAAAATAATTCTAATAAAATCAAAAAATAAATCCCTAATATGTTATATATATCGATAAAATTTATGTTACATTATAAATATCTCAGAAAAATTACTTTCATACTTTTTAAAATCATTTACTCAACTTTTTTACCACTTTCACAAGCACTATTTTGGTGTTTCATAAGTATTTAAGGTAAATATTTCATATCTAAAATTTAAAAATATAATACCATGATAAAAAATAATTTCTATTTGAAATTAATATATATATATTAACATAATTTTCTTTTTCCCTATCACAAAATATTATATTTATTAAAATTTATAAAGTGGCATCTTTTAATTTATCATTTACTTAAATATTATAAAGGTAAAAATTAAACTATAAATTTTAAAAAGGTTATATCTTATATTATTGGATTATTATAATATAAATAGAATCATAAAATAATATACTTTAAAGTTTTTTAATGACTTTTAATCCTTATCACATCAGTTTTAATCCTTATGAACCCATTTTTCATTTATTGTGGTAACAAAAATTTTCTATGATTTCTATTCATATTGAAAAAATAAAAGGTTCCTATTAAAAATTTTGTATCTATTGATTAAAAATATGGAATTTTTTTATGATTCAATTTTTAGATGTGAAAGCAAATAATTTCATATAAAAAATGCAAAACACAATGAATTTTGTTCTTAAAAAAATGCAAGTATAAAAATTCTTTCATACCAAATTCTGTAATAAAATTGATTCCAATGAACATGATCTGATTATTAAAAATATTAGATAAATAATTTTAAATTTAAACCATAATAAAATAAAATCAAACATAATAATTTCGTGAATAAAAAATATAGTATTTTCGAAAAAAATAAGTATTTTCAATATTCACTAAAAAATCATTCTTTTTTGAAAAATCCAAAACAAATCACCCAATGATAATTTTGATATAAATATTTAAAGTTTTTTATGCTTTTAATGTAACAAACCCCCAAATTGTACGACTCATATATCAACAATGTGATAAAGGAGATGCTGACTTCCCATGTCCCACCTCTAGTAAGCTCCATGTTCGTGACTAGCACCAAGGGTATAAAAAACATACATATGGGAGGAATTAGCCTATTAGAGCACATATAGAAGAGAGATATAAGATAGATGAACAAAAGAGCACCTACTTTGATATATAAATTTAAAACTAATTTCAAAATGCCATTGAAAACAATAAAATATCAACTAAAAGGAAAACTACAATTACCAAAAAGGTATATATGGTAGCAGACATGAATCCTAAAGAGCTCTTACAAACCATGTGCTAGTAATATCGAGCCTAATATCCAACCAGATCTGAAAGACATAAAAAATAGTTTAAATATATAGGATTATCATACCATTATACACAGTAGGATCCTCACTGAATCCTCTCATGAGGAAGATAAATAAATCATGATAAAACACAGTGAAAAATAGTAAAACTAACTCATCACCTAAACAGGTACACTATGTTCCCATCCTCACTAGGGTTAAGTATCACCATGTATTACATATATGAGTTCATATAATATAATAATTTAACATCAAGGGTACCCAGATCCCACTTTCCTAATGGTTTGTCACTCTTCCCCAACATCGCACATCCCGAGCTAACTCTCTCCAAAATTGGCCAGTATAAAGACACCTAGGAAATGAATCACAACATGCACCTCATGCAACATATCATCATATCATCCCATATCACATATACAAATAATAACCATGTAGTTTATACGAGCCACCAAAACCCATATGACATGTATCCTACATTTGGTATTCTACCTCATGACATTACAACCCATACACCATGTAAGTACATCAAGCTATCACAGCCTATACATGTCATACCTATAATAATACTTGGACACTATATCTAAACATACATGTGTGTAAAATAACTATAATCCATTACAACCATCTACACATATATATGGGAAAACTAATCATCAGGCATACCAATGAAAGTAATTACCAAGAGAAAGAGTGGGGCCAGAGGGGGGTATTCAGTCATCCATCCTCCCACTAGGATATTGTGGAAAACACCCTCGTAGAGTCCACTGGGTTTCAGTCACCCTAACTGAAATGGGTGGGTAGCATATAAAATCGTATGCTATATATAATATATTATATCTCACAACAACAATATGTTCATAAATTTTTCATAGACACAACTAAAGATAGCATCGATTGAACTACTAACTGCCACATGCTAAGACTAGATATCCTATATGTACACAATTATCCATTAGATATACATTAATTACTTATTAACTTTTTATCATTTAATTCCCTTAATTATTTAATTCTCCATTAATTAACCACTGTAATTATTCCACATTATACTACATTTACCATCAGAGTAAAATTCAGGCCCTCCAGGAACATTCCTAACAGAGTATGTTGTTTCTCAAGATTAATATGTTTTCAGCATTTTCATTCCATCAATTAAATACCATGGGTTATGAATTATTCATTAAATATTAAAACCATTCCAAAAATCATATACTCTATGAAAAACATACAAATATACCACTATGTAGGGACATGAAACCAATCATATCTTCCTTAAGTTGTGGGGAAAGTAGTGCAGATAAAAACAATTAACCTGGTCATTGTTCATTAATCAAATCCATAATAGGGAATCCCAGCTCTTAGCATCACATCAATAGTTAAGACTATATTCAACTGATTTCGTTATATGTGGGGCCATCCTCGACACCCACATGCATATCGTGATGCATCTCTCTATCATAGGTATCTACTGCTACCAAACCATCTATGACTCCCACCCACATATCACATCATCCATCCAAGGATTATCCATCCCATATAAATGATCTCTCATATTTGAAAACACAAGGCACATGTCCTTCTTTATAAAATAGGAATCTCAAGTCTTTGAAATTGTTTTTATCACACAACTAGTTCAAATTCCTTCTCAAATTGACCAATTCATTATTTAGAGGCAACAACTTTGGAAAACAAAATGATTCAAGATATAATAAGATGTCAAATGATTAAACATGATCGCTAGAATTTAAATCAGTTTCAACAAACTTAATGAAGTATCATTCTCCATTTACATGCCATTTATTATTATCAACAAGCATAACCTTTTTGAACATTATTTTCCGATTCAATTAATCACATGGATGGTCATTTTCAATTTAAGATGTGCATTGCTTTAAATTTATCATTATAAAATTGTGATAAATGCCTTATTCAAACATGAAACATTTTTTATTATTTTTAAGATAATAAATTATCAATTAACTCTAGAATTATATTATTTACAATTTCCATCATGATAATCCATGAATAAGAACATGCTAAAAAATAATAGCATAGATATTATACTATCTATCAAACAAAGAGGCAACTATTATCATGGTGTACAACACATCAACTTGAAATCACTAAGTAATTGTTTATTTATATAGTTAAATTGTTATTAATTAAATTTTAATACCTTCTGAAGGGAAACCCGATGATCAATTTATGATATCACAAAAATATAGAGAAGAAATGAATCCCCTACCTTAATGGTGTCCACATTATTAACATTGGAAGGGACTAACATTGTAGATACTGATCACCACTCCCGTAAAAAGCTGCATCCACCCATGGATTTCGTAAAACAACCACCCCCAAGAAAAAAATTCTTTTAGAAACACGGTGATGATCTTCCATCATATAAACATAAGAGAATATAGAAACTGGATCAAAGAACTATAATAGAAAAGTCAAATCATACCTCAGATCACAATGGATCGATAATAGAAGTAAAACGATTGATCCATGTAGAAGGAATTCTTAAACACCTTGACATTGGGTCATTGGTAGCCTATAAATCATGAAAAACCATAGTGTTTGAGGAGAACACATGTTGATATAGCCTTTATAGGTGTGATTTACAAAGGATTTATGTGACGTGAAACCCCTTTTCATGTCATGTAAATGATGAGTATCAGATATCACTGAAAAGTTGGTCTCCTTGAAGTATTTAATCCTAAATATTTACACACCATGTAACACCTCATGAAATGGCCTCACAAACTATGACCTTATTTTAGACTATGAACCAACCTTACAATTGTTTTGAACTATTAATACATAATGTGAAAAATTTACACGTCATGTATTCTCCCTTAGTTCATATTTTAGTAGATGGAATACTCCAAACCCACTCTAGGACTCATATGAGCACCATGAGATTTTGAAATATACAAAGGGTTGGACTAGATGGATATAATCCATTATATTATATACCACTCAAACAATTCTCATCCATGATAACCCAAAACCAAATGTAGGGAGAAAATTAAATGTTGTCCATCCAAATAGCCACCCCACAAGATACCTCATAAGGACCTCATCATCATTGGGGATCAACGACCTCCCTAAGAGGAAATAAGCATGTAAACACACAACTGAAGCAACCATCACCTAACAATCTCATGTGGGTGATACTTCTCAAACAAGAGTAAATCCACAAAAATCAAAAAGAGGAAACCAACTCATATAATAGAAATTTCAACATACTAAAAAACAACACTATAAGAGAATAAATAAACATAAAATATCCTGGGGTACTGAGTACACATCTACGACTTACATTCCTAGGTACTCCCCTATATGCCACCATACCAACACAAGTCACAAACCATGTTAATTGAACATAAAAACAACATCTTAACAGGGGGTTATTAATCTCCACAATCCTCTCCTCGAAGGTTTAATCATTATAAAAATCGATCCCACCATAATCGATGACGTGAGAGTTGTTGTGAGGAGAACAACAAAGATGAGATATGGAAAAACATTGTGTATATTTCTTATTTGAATGGGAATTTCTATTTGATATACAATAACTCTACCATGAGACAACACCTAGAAAGGAACAAAAAAACCATGGAAAAGCAGACTTCTATGACCAAACCATTGTTCCTTATGATGAGGAGTCACCTTCAAGAACATGTGATCTCCAATGTCGAACTCCCAAGGTCCTCCCCTATGGCTGAAATAATATTTATAACAACCATACACTGCCATCATCCACTGGTGAATTACCTAAACCATATCGATCATATTTTATACTTATTTCAACTTAATAATTACACCTATTTGACCTATATCTAGAAAAATAGATAACAGAATGGTTTTCATTAAAATGATTCAAATGATGCCTCACCAATGGTGGAGTGAAAAATATTATTGTATGAAAATGTGACCAAGGGAAGGTTTCATATCCAAAAACCTTCCAAATAATAGACATACTATCACAACATGCATTCAAGTGTTTGGATAGTCTTCTCTGTCTGACCATCCATCTATAGATGAAAAGTAGTTCTAACGAATAACTGAGAACCAAAAGCATGTTGGAGACCTCTCCACAACATGGAGGTAAAACTAGGATCATAACCTGATATGATCATCTTAGGAAATTATTGGAGTCACACCACCTCCTCTAGATACCACCTTAACAAAACCTCTATTACGATCAACTCCCTGATCACTATAACGGGGGATGATTTCATAAAAACTCCATTATCACTCATACAATAGCATGTCTTACCTGATCTTGAGGTAGACTGATAGTGAAGTCCATTGATATTTCCTCCCCCTTCTACTATGAAAATATATTATGGCTATAATAATCCATAGGGAACACGGTTCCTATCCTTCACCTTATGTAACACCAAATGTCTAGAAATATACTCATAAAATTTCTGATACAACCCATGCCACAAAAACTAACCTCTAAATTCTCAGTACATATTTGTCATGATGAGATGTAACACTAAAGGATAGCTATGGAACACAAATAGAACCATCTCATGCATCATCTAATGGATGAAAATCCTTCCTTGGAACGACACCAAGTGTTATTTATCCTCATAAAAGCCATCATGTGAATTTCCAAAACAATATGATCCCTCAAGAACTCCACCTCAGAATAACCTAACTAGGAATCCTATAACTTCTTCACTAAAGAAGACCACGACATTATCTAGAAAAGATAAACTCTAACTCAAACATATCCCATATCTATATGTATTTATAAGAGTTATTTCATCACTCTAGGATTCTCTATATTCAAGTACAGAATAACTATATGAATTCCTACTCCGCATATCAGCCACAATATTTCCCTTTCCTATAATATATGAAAATTTATAGCAATAATCCTATAAGAAAGCCATCCACCCTCATTGATTCAAGCTCGTATCACACTGGGAGAAGACATAAATAAATCCCTTATGGTCAGTAAAAACCACCAAATTCTATCCAATTATGTAATGTTTCAAAAAATGTTGAAAAAACATCTACCACTAACACATGATCATGGGTGGCATAGTTACCCTGATAGGGATGTATCTTTTGAGACCCATAATAAAATGCTAATCTCTAATGCATCAGAACAAAACCAAACCCAAGACACAAAGAGTTTAAAAAAACTCAAACTAAACTCCCTCTACTAAGAAATAATGGATAGGAGTGCTGACAAGCATCTCCTTCAAGTACATGGAATCTTCCAAAAACTTGTTAGTCCAAAATAATAGCTCCTCGTTCTGGGTCAAATATATATGAGGAGTCTCAACCTGAGAGAAATATGGTTTGAAACTCCTATAATATCCTGGAATAACAAATAAACTCTACTCCTCTTTCACTATCTGGGGGGCTTTCCACGTTACAAATTCTTCTATATTTGACGTACCCATAGCTACTAAGTACTCAGACACATCATTCCCTAAGAATCATACTTCATAAGCCCAAAACACACACTTCAGCAACTTACCAAACAATATATCAATATTAATAACACCCAAAATGGAAAAAATATTCTAGGCATGCTACTCTTCATATGTAGAGTACATAAGGATTTCATCGATAAAAACCGCAAGCAACTTATCAAGGAACTCTCAAAACACTACATTCATGAATTTTATTAGCTACACATTGTTAAATACCCTGACATAGTGGATGAATCGGGGTATGAAATATTAAAACTAGTTCCCTTAGGATCATGTTACATTTTAAAAAAATACACTTATCTCTTTATCCTATAGCAATATATGAACATTAATGAAATCATGAACAAGACACGTCGATTTTACTTGGTTCACCCTCACTGGCATACATCCAAGGAACATAGAGTGGTGGTGTTCTGATATACCAAATCCAATAATGCTGACTGCCAATTTCATGGTTTGGGAAAGATCACATCTATAACTAGGCTCACTCCCTTTACAAGATTTAGGGTCTGCTCACTGCATTCCTAAGGGTCACTCCCTATGTATCTTTCTCTTTCTCACTGCCGATGGAAAGGATCATTGTATTCCTCTTCCTTCAATTACTACTCTTGGAAGAGATCATTTCACATATTATCCACATTTAGGTCCCATAATTTGCAAGAAATCATCGATGCTCAACTATAGGTAGATGCTCTGTTGAATTCCCTTGTCACCTATATATTAATTCCACTTTTCTTGTGTACTTGTTATTAGAATAAAAAACTTTCATGGATTGTGTAGAGACCATAAGCTTGACATACATGGACATTACATTACTTTTGCGGAATACTTAGTACATAACAAAAACACACACACAAGGATCGTAATAGTTTAGTGTCTTTGGAAACTCGGAATATAATCTTCTAATCCTGGTGAATGATCATAAACATCTCCCATAAAGATCTTCCATTTTTTACCTAAAACCTTTCTTTATATCCTGGGGAAATGAAAACATAAAAGGGTGAGCTCAAATGCTCAGTAAGGGTAAACAAAAGAAATATCAATCACAAAATTTTCCTAAGGACATAACATTTTGGAAATCTTAACCTGCAAAAGAGAGCATAATTTCATAACATGGGATAAATCATAGTAGTGAAATGAAATCCCAATAATCATAACCTAAAACATGAAACTTTGTTTCAAACACACATAATCATAGAGAATCATTTCTTATTAGTCAAGACTCATTGCCATGACTATCTTAGTGGACAAAGTCCATTTCTGAACCGAGTCACCCTCGTTTCAGTCCTATTTCACTGAACCGGTATAACCTACCATTCCAGCCATGTCTATCTCATGAGATATAAAATCTTTACCCAACTAATTGGAGGGAGATATAGGTCCCACCCATCTCATAATGATACCATTCTTATGTGTTCCACAAAATCATAAATCATACATCATTGCATCACCCATGTAATAAAAATGGAATTTTTAAACATCGGGACATTATAAAAAATTCATATAAGATAAATGAATTCATAAAAATAATTCCATCACAACATATTCAAATCAATGTAGTGATAGGGATAGAATCAGAACCCTATTTTATCTTAGATGGAAAATAATTTTGATAAAACACTTGAACTCCATTCTTGAGGAAAATATCCTTTCTACTTCAAAAACAATTTTCCTTTCTTAACATGTCATACACTTTTAAACTAAAAGAAGTTGATTAAAAATAAACTTGAAAACTTGTAAAGGAAGTTTCTTGGAAATAATGTTTTAAAAATCCATTCATGCCGTATAAGTTAAAAAACAATCTTCTCGTACTTTTGTCGGAAAAGTCAAAAAAGTACCTCGTACGAAAAACGACAAAAGATTACTTTCATATCTTTTACTAAAAACTCATCGAAGGGTAAAATAGGATTTAAACAATTGTAGGTGAATGTAAATAGTATTACATATTGAAGAAACATGGATATGGATGATAAAATACACCCCAGTAAATGCCAAACTATAAACAATCTCGGATAAAAATGAGATTGTGATATTTCCCTTAACTTAGGTCCGATATGCTTTGTACGTGTCTGAACCTCATGTATAATTATTTAAATAATGTTATTGACTTATTCCAGAACCATACTTATTTTTATGATATCATATATGGTCATATTCTTAGCTTCTTAGTAGCAATATTTCATTGCTACATGTTATTCGGGTGTTTATAACTTTTTGTTCTTATGCGTGTTTTGTCGAATAAATTCATATTCTTCTCTTTAGGTTATAGATGCCTCATTTCCAGAATGGTATTAGTGTAATATATATCATATTCATTCATTAAATTAATTTATATAATCATTATAAAATGGAGATCACGTAGAATGAGTCGCATCACATCGTGGAGACTGTATTCCGTACGTACGCACGAGTGATGATATCGTTCCTATGATCATGGAATTGTATTTTAGTGTATGTATACTATTTCAGAATCAATATCACTTTATAATAGTCATATATAGTCATTATTTACACCATTATACCCATCCAAGTAAGGTGGTGGTGGAAAATAGATTACTCCACGGCGTGGAGACGGTATTCCGTACGTACGCACGCGCAGTGATTTCATTTTCCGTAGGATGGATAGATGGTTAAACAGGGTTGTTTCATACATATAATAACATATAAGTATATGAGTGATACTTATGTTATTACTTTATAATGAAATAACTAATGAAGAAGAAGTTGAAGAAGAAATAAATTGGAAAGGATCGGTAATGGATATTACCTCTTCTTTGAAGTGCTTCTTTGAGACCTCCTTTTAGGGCACTAAAATTGGTCTTTGAAGAAGATCAGGACCTCTAGGATGTCTATAGGGATGTTGAGAGGAGAAAATGGCAGGGGTTGGCCGAGCTTGAAGGCTCAAAGTGGTGTGAGGAAGAGAGGGAGGAGGTGCCCTTTTATAAGGGAGGACAGGGGCACCTTTGGAATAACTAAAAATATTATTTTATTATAAAGTCATGTTCGGTTTTAAATAGCTCAAAATTGATTTTTTTCGAGGATAAGGTGGGGATGGGTCTAAATCCTCTCGTCCAATAGAATTTAGACAAGTTTAGGATCCTATTTTAACCTTATCATTTAGATTTAACATTAAGTTAAATAATATTACTTTTACCGTGTCTTCTTGTGTTCTTATACTATAAGGTTAATAAACTTACTATATAAAGCCAAAAGACCCCCAAATTGTTTATTATTAATATATATAACCTTATCTATGTCATTTGGCCAAACCATAGATTTTTAGGAATAAAATAACAATTAATAATATAATATTTGTTTTAAAAACTATATTATGTCAATTTTGACACTATTTAGTAATTGATTTTTGTGAAAATCATAACAGAATGATAAGTTCAGAAGAAGTTAATAAAATCAATACTAACATTTCATATTAACCTAGAAAAGTAGTTGAATTCATTAAAAGTCTCAAATTATATTTATTTGGGTATTTATAACATCAATTATGTCAATATTTCATTAATAAGATAATTACTGCATCATTGTTGTGTCATAAATAAATTAAATTATTTAACGTCTAAAAATTACAAATAAAATACCATTATGTAGGAAATATTTTTATCTTTATAATGAATTTTTATAGTCGAATTTATCTTATGTATAACCCCATATTAAAAATGATTTACTTATTAAACATTATTTTAACTATTTTAACCCTTCTTTAAATAAATTAATAATATATGTCCTAATCTAATCCAAGTGGGCCTAAATGGTCATATTTTATTCCTAACTTTGTTTTTTGTTAAATTACACTTTTCCAATAGATTTAGGACATGTGTTAGGGTAATAATAATATCATTTTTACCCTTAATTACCCTATTTACTTTTAACCATGGTAAAAAAAGTAAAAAGTTATTATTCACCAAAAAATTATTGAACCAAATTTTACTTACTGACATCAACCGTGTCTCTCGGATTTTCGAAATTCCACTCATAGAAGCGCTAAAATCATTTTTTTTGAAAAATTCAGTTTTTTTAACTACAACTTAGTGGTTTCACTATTCATCAAAAAATGAAAGTTTCCAGAAAAATACCAAAAATTAGATCTAAGCTATATTTGATATTATGAATTCAAAAATGATGTCTGTTTTATCAAATTCAAAACATATCAGTTGCATTAATTAATTTAAAAATTAATTCTCATCGTCAAAACAAATAGCGTGTTCTTAAGAGATAATAACTATCAAAAGATTGACACTTGTTTATGACTGGTTTAAATGTGAAATTACATCCAATGACCAACATTTTATTAAATTGTAAAAATATATTCTAAATATACTTTAAAACCACTCAAATTAATAATTTATCACTATTAATTATTTCGATTAAAAAAAGTTGTTTTTAATTATAATTTAGTAATTTTCACTATTCATTAGAATATGAAAGTTATCCGAAAAGTACCAAAATTTCACCTTAGGCTAAATTCGATACTCTGAATCCAAAAATGAATTCCATTTTGAGAGCTATAATTTCTAAAATTTCAAAAGGTGGTTATTACTATTCATAACGGCTAGTTTTAATAAAATTTTAATAGCATATCGTTGTTTAGTGAAACTCGGTATTGCGTACTACACACACTATCGAGGAAGGTCGTGATTGCGTGTAATGCAAGGCATGTCAAGGATACGTCTTGAGTAAGATCCTTTTGGTGTAGCGTACAACAAAAGACATTAATGAAATTAAAAAGAATATTTTTTTTAAAATCTCAGGTTGTTACATTCTACCCCCCTTAAAATGAATTTCGCCCTCGAAATTCGTCGGGGTTATAAATGGTTTACTACTCGAAAGTTTCTTTAATAGAAACCCACATTGTAAAAAGGAATACCAAAACTTTGCTTTAAAAACTAAAGTATGAAATGTAACGATTACCCAAATAAACTAATCACTGAGTTTCCACATAGGTGAAAATATGGATACGGAAGAGAAATATAACCATCATGTTCTGATGGAGAGTGGTAGAGAACATGGTTATGGAAAATACAACAATCACAAAGCCATAAATTTGTGACGATCTAAGGTACCATCTGATTCATCAGATATAAGATCAGTAGGACAACATTTTTGGTTTTCAAGATCATTTCCCTAAAGTTGATGAAATTAGAAGAAATACTTTCGTGATTTTGGTATAGTCTCACCGTTTGTCGTTCTTTGGACAATTTCCACTTCATCTCTTAAATAAATGAAGTCGAATTTGTCATCCGTGATGTGTTAGCGGATCATGTGATAGAATGATGGGTCATTCCATCTATCTCAAACAAAAGGTTAGAAAAGTTATCAAAAAATACATAAGTCCATCTATAGTGAGATTAATCATATATAGTTCCTAAAATGGACTTATACTTCATATATCATACTGCTTAATATAATAAAACTAGTTTCTACTAAATAGGGATTTCCTATAGGCCAGTGGTAGGCGATAAAGGCCAGTCGCACTTCGGTTGTGGGTTCGATTCCCACAGCCTTGTCCGACGCGATGGGTTGTCGCCCGTCCTGCAGGTTGTCCTTTTTCTAAAACTACATTACTATAACATCACATAAAAAATATCAAAAAAAGTTATATCCTTAAACAATACTAACTTATGGTCAACATAATCCATTCCAATCTTTAGGCATATCTAAAATACTTCGGTCCAACCTCACAGTATAAAGAAAATGATAACTTGAAATGTCGTCAACCAAGCATGTGAATACCATCATTTATCTCCCATATATCTTGTTGGTCACATTCCAATCATGTGAATACCATAATGATGTATTCTCTTCAAAAATGAATACCCATTAAACCTTAGTGAAAAAATGAATGCTGTCAAAAGTTAACTCTTTCCACATACCAAAATCCAAAAATTCTATATACTAAAACCATGATATAACCTTCTCCTTATATCAGTCATGAGATCATGAATACTATCAAACATTTAATTTTCTCCTTATCCCTACATTATGTGCATATCATCTACATTCCAAAAATATTTGAATAACCTTTCATGGATACTGGTAACATTAATCATACACTTTCAAAACTCAAGGAAAGAAAACAGTGTAACAATCCTTAGATGTCTCTTTATTCCATAGTACCATGAGATTACTTATACAACATTACACATGATAAACATGTAATCATTCCACTCCATTCTTAAACCATTGACCTAGCTTCAACAATTCATTCATCTCGAATATAATTTGTAGTCTCTTCATCGTCATCCACATATATACTACCCATACGACCATACTGATTCTCTTCATGAGACTTTCCCTTCAGGAATTTGTTTGCATAATGCCCGTACATTCCACATTTAAAACATTTAACCATTGTTGATGTCGTAGCAATACCATTATCCTCATCCCTGGTGTTAACTGAACCTTTTCCTTTGCACTTACTGGCTTTCTGTCCTTCTTTTCCACACCCAAAGCATCTTCCAGTTCCTTTGAAACATTCTCCTTGATGCCTCTTCCCACATGATTTACATAGGGGAAATTGAACTTTCTTTCCTCTATGATCGTCATTAAACTCCATCTTTCTCTTATTAGTCGAGTCAGGAAACTTACCAAATTTTACTTTATTGATCATATTATGATATTTCTGATTCGGCATAATAATGATGTCTGGACTTCCAAATCCCATTTCATTTGGTTTCTCATGAATAATATCATTCCATTGTCCATCATATCCTCCATTATCGTGAATCATCTTGTTTCCAGCCATTTTCTAAAACCCAAAGAGAATAGTGTGAGAAGAAAAAATCATAATAAAGGGGGAGTAACTTCAATATCTAACATCTTTGGTTTAATCTAATTTAGTTACCATAGTTCTAGGACTATATCCTATACGTATACTTATCCTTAGGGACATCCCTAGATATACCTTAGAAATATCTCTAGGGATCTCAATAACGTTTTCGCATCCTTGTTTCCAAAGGTTGACTAAACTTTTCCTCTAATACCAACTGTAGAGACCCGAAGCTTGACGTACATGGACATTACATTACTTTTGTGGAATACATAGTACATAACAAAAACACACACACAAGGATCGTAATAGTTTAGTGTCTTTGGAAACTCGGAATATAATCTTCTAATCGTGGTGAAAGATCTTCAACATCTCCCATAAAGATATTCCTTTTTTTACCTAAAACCTTTCTTTATATCCTGAGGAAAAGAAAACATAAAAGGGTGAGCTCAAATGCTCAGTAAGGGTAAACAAAAGAAATATCAATCACATCATTTTCCTAAGGACATAACATTTTGGAAATCTTAACCTGCAAAAGAGAGCATAATTCCATAACATGGGATAAATCATAGTAGTGAAATGAAATCCAAATAATCATAACTTAAAACATGAAAATTTGTCGCATACACACATAATCATAGAGAATCATTTCTTATTAGTCAAGACTCATTGCCAAGACTATCTTAGTGGACAAAGTCCATTTCTGAACCGAGTCACCCTCGTTTCAGTCCTGTTTCACTGAACCGGTATAACCTACCGTTCCAGCCATGTCTATCTCATGAGATATAAAATATTTACCCAATGCATTGGAGGGATATATAGGTCCCACCCATCTCATAATGATACCATTCTTATGTGTGCCACAAAATCATAAATCATACATCATTGCATAACCCATGTAATAAAAATGGAATTCTTAAACATCGTGACATTATAAAAAAAATTCATATAAGATAAATGAATTCATAAAAATAATTCCATCACAACATAATCAATTCAATGTAGTGATAGGGATATAATCAGAACCATATTTTATCTTAGATGGAAAATAATTTTGATAAAACACGTGAACTCCATTCTTGAGGAAAATATCCTTTCTACTTCAAAAACATTTTTCCTTTCTTAATATGTCATACAATTTTAAACTAAAAGAAGTTGATTAAAAATAAACTTGAAAACTTTTAAAGGAAGCTTCTTGGAAATAATGTTTTAAAAATCCATTAATGTCGTATAAGTTAAAAAAAATTCTTCTCGTACTTTTGTCAGAAAAGTCAAAAAAGTACCTCGTATGAAAAACGACAAAAGATTCCTTTCATATCTTTTACTAAAAACTCACAGAAGGGTAAAATAGGATTTAAACAATTGTAGGTGAATGGAAATAATATTACATATTGAGGAAACATGGATGTGGATGATAAAATACACCCCAGTAAATGCCAAAGTATAAACAATCTCGGATAAAAATGAGATTGTGATATTTCCATTACCTTAGGCCTGATATGCTTTGTACGTGTCAGAACCTCATGTATAATGATTTAAATAATGTTATTGACTAATTCCAGAATCATACTTATTTTTATGATATCATATATGGTCATATTCTTAGCTTCTTAGTAGTAATATTTCATTGGTACTTGTTATTCGGGTGTTTATAACTTTTTGTTCTTATGCGTTTTTTGTCGAATAAATTCTTATTCATCTCTTTAGGTTATAGATACCTCATTTCCATAATGGTATTAGTGTAATATATATCATATTCATTAATTCAATTCATTTATATAATCATTATGAAATGAAGATCATGTAGAACGAGTCGCATCACATCGTGGAGACGGTATTCCGTACGTACGCACGAGTGATGATATCATTCCTATGATCATGGAATTGTATTGGAGTGTATTTATACTATTTCAGAATCAATATCACTTTATAATAGTCATATATAGTCATTATTTACACCATTATACCCATCCAAGTATGGTGGTGGTGGAAAATAGATTACACCACGGCGTGGAGACGGTATTCCGTACGTACGCACGCGCAGTGATTTCATTTTCTGTAGGATGAATAGATGGTTAAATAGGGTTGTTTCATACTTATAATAACATATCAGTATATGAGTGATACTGATGTTATTACTTCATAATGAAACAACTAAAGAAGAAGAAGTTGAAGAAGAAATAAATTGGAAAGAATCGGTAATGGATATTACCTCTTCTTTGAAGTTCTTCTTTGAGACCTTCTTATAGGGAACTAAAATTAGTCTTTGAAGAAGACCAGGACCTCTAGGATGTCTCTAGGGAAGTGGAAAGGAGAAAATGGCAGGGGTTGGCCGAACTTGAAGGATCAAAGTGGTGTGAGTAAGAGAGGGAGGAGGTGCCCTTTTATAAGGGAGGAGAGGGGCACCTTTGGAATAACAAAAAATGTTATTTTATTAGAAAGTCAAGTTCGGTTTTAAATAGCTCCAAATTGATTTATTTCGAGGCTAAGGTGGGGATGGGTCGAAATCCTCCCATACAAAAGAATTTAGAGATGTTTAGGTTCCTATTTTAACCTTATCATTTAGATTTAACATTCTTCTTGTGTTCTTATACTATAAGGTTAATAAACTTACTATATCAAGCCAAACGAACCCCAAGTTGTTTATTATTAATATATATAACCTTATTTAAGTCATTGGGCCTAACCTTAGATTTTTATGAAAAATATAACAATTAATAATATAATATTTTTTTTAAAAACTATTTTATGTCAATTTTGACACTATTTAGTAATTGATTTTTGTGAAAATCATAACAGAATGATAAGTTCGAACAAAGTTATTTAAATCAATACTAACATTTCATATTAACCTAGAAAATTAGTGTAATTTATAAAAAGTATCATATTATATTTATTTGGGTATTCATAACATCAATTATGTCAATATTTCATTAATAAGATAATTACTGCATCATCGTTGTGTCATAAATAAATTAAATTATTTAACGTCTAAAAATTACAAATAAAATACCATTATGTAGGAAATCTTTTTATCTTTATAATGAATATATATAGTCATATTTATCTTATGTATAACCCCATATTAAAAATTATTTACTTATTAAACATTAATTTTAACTATTTTAACCCTTCTTTAAATAAATTAATAATAAATGTCCTAATCTAATCCAATTGGGCCTAAATGGTCATATTTTATTCCTAAGGTTGTTTTTGGTCGAATTAAACTTGTCCAATAGATTTATGACATGTGTTAGGGTAATAATAATATCATTTTTACCATTAATTACCCTATTTACTTTTAACCGTGGTAAAAAAAAGTAAAAACTTACTATTCACCAAAAAATTATTTTCATCTCATTGAACCAAATTTTACTTACCGACATCAACCATGTCTCTCGGATTTTCGAAATTCCACTCACAGAAGCGGTAAAATCAAGTTTTATGAAAAATTCAGTTTTTTAACTACCACTTAGTGGTTTCACTATTCATTAAAAAAATGAAAGTTTCCAGAAAAATACCAAAAATTAGATCTAAGCTATATTTGATATTATGAATTCAAAAATGATATCTATTTTATCAAATTAAAAACATATCAGTTGCATTAACTAATTTAAAAATTAATTCTCGTCATCAAAACAAATAGCGTGTTCTTAAGAGATAATAACTATCAAAAGATTGACACTTGTTTATGACTGGTTTAAATGTAAAATTACATCCAATGACCACCATTGTATTAAATTGTAAAAATATATTCTAAATATACTTTAAAACCACTCAAATTAATAATTTATCACTATTAATTATTTCGATTAAAAAAGTTTCTTTTAATTATAATTTAGTAATTTTCACTATTCATCAGAATATGAAAGTTATCCGAAAAGTACCAAAATTTCACCTTAGGCTAAATTCGATACTCCGAATCCAAAAATGAAGTCCATTTTGAGAGCTAAAATTTCTAAAATTTCAAAAGGTGTTTATTACAATTCATAACGGCTAGTTTTAATAATATTTTAATAGCATGTCGTTGTTTAGTGAAACTCGGTATTGCGTACTACACATGCTATCGAGGAAGGTCGCGATTGTGTGTAATGCAAGGCAAGTCAAGGATGCGTGTTGAGCAAGATCCTTTTGGTGTAGCATACAACACAAGACATTAAAGAAATTAAATAGAATATCTTTTTTATAAAATCTCGGGCTGTTACAGATTGTGTTAGTGATTTTGTAGGCTTCCTTGATTCCTCCACAAACCACATTGCCTATTCCACAAATTGGGTAGCGGGTATGTCACGACCCATCCTTGGGGCCCGTGCTGTGACTACCCCGATCCCGCCTTCCATAGGCTAGGGGATGGCGACTAGCACCAAAGGCGTAAATCCTGATAAAAGGGAAGGCATTGCCTTTATATAAGTAAACAAACACAACAGAGTACGCATGCTGAAGTAAACACTAAGTAAACTGAGTATAAAAGCAAGTATTAGGATGTGAATGGGCCAGAATACAAACCAAATTAAAAGTACAGTACACCAGTGAAGAAAGAACGACTCCAGTAAAGTAAACCAGTAACCACTGAGTCGTACTCAGGATATCCCACCTGAAGGGTGGGTACAAATGGTCTCCTCAGCTCCTTAGGTACAGTCGTCCGCTCCGTGTAGGTCCCGCCAAGTGGTCCACCTCCAGGTACCGTCCCGCTCCAAAAGACTCCACCTCGATCAGTGTTGTCTATCATCTGCATTAAACACAACGTAGTGAGGGCATAGCCCGTGCAGGGGTGAGTATACGATACTCAGTAGGGACACTGAGACTCCCGAAGGTCTCCTAGAATCCACAAAGTATAAACCACAAAGGAATGATAGAAACACGAAGTATCAACCAAATATACTTAGGTATATGCCCATACATATACCTAATTCATCAATTCCAGTTTGACTCCAACTCAAGATCGCAAGTACAACCCAGTCCACAAAGGAAAGCACAACCCAGTCCACACAAGAAAGTAAGTCAACCACATAGATGATAATGACTGAAAGTCAAGACTCAGCTCACACAGGTATATTATTCACGAAACGGGGTGGAGATGATAGATGTATCCTCTGAATCATCTCCCCTGCCGAACCCACATAGGATCTATGTACAGAAGTCGTCGCTGTCGAACCCACGTAGGATCCATGAATAGTAACCATCGCTGCCAAACCCACATAGGATCCTATTATTTTCGCCATCATTGCCGAACCCACAGAGGATCCTAGTATAGTCTTCCTCGCTGTCGAACCCATGTAGGATCCAAGTACAGTCGTTATCGCCGTCACAGTCGCAGCCATCTCTAGGGTTCCTGCACAGAGCACGCTCGATTCCGAGAGGGTCTGCTCCATGAGCCAAGGGGGGTCGATACATCAATTGTCATGAAGTCCAGAGTTGATGTATCACAATGTTCAGTCTCGTCAATAGGAACTCAATGCGACAGATGTCGTATCAATCGTATGCACGGTCTGAGAGATATAGGCTTCTCCGTCCCAGGGGCCCGGTTAAAAATTTGCTCTTTTCTAACCCTACCGATACCCAAATTCATCCGAATCTTACTCAGAGTATTGAAAAAGGACCGTCTCGTCTAAAGATTACTATTTCCACAGATGGCGCTTTGATCGGATGCACAGTCTTAGAGTTATTCTTGTTTAAGTGATTAAGAGGCCCGACCCGTTTACCCCAATGGGCCGACGGGTCGGGTTAACCCAGTTTGACGGGTCCAACCCAGCAGGGGTGTCAGACTGGTCTGAAAGAAATACTCAACTCAGCCTGAAGGGACGTGGCTTGGACCAAAGGGGTGCGGGCCGGCCCGAATGGCTCAATCGAAGCAGAGCGGGTTCCATGCCCCCCCCCCGGTTTTCCACACCGGTGATGCTAGGCGGTGCCGCCCTTCCCCAAACCGGCCGGCTCGACTGGCTGGTCTTCTGCACACGTGGCCTGTGTGGGCAGGATATCGGTCTTCTAGCGTGGCGCCCTCTGGGCACCGTGGTCCAGCTCCGCCCGACAGGTCGATGGGCCGGCAAGTTCTTCCGCTGAAGCGGCCCATATAGTGGGCCGCAGTTCTTCCCGCCCAACCGGCGTGATGACTTCGACCTCCTTTTTTACATTCCCAACACGGCATGACGTCGTCGTGCCTTCTTTGTCGCATTCTCGGCATGGTGCGATGGCGTCGTGCCTCCTTCGCCTTCGATTGCCAATTCTAGAATAATTAAACGATTACAACAAAGGGTTGTTGGGCCGTGTTCGTTCGGCCCACACCCTATGCGTAAAATGATAACAATCAGCCATATTTAAACAAAAATTTCCAACAAGTATGGGGTACATAAACATCCACATTCCAGAGTACACCCCTACCTCGATAATCGATGTCGAACGTCAGCGTCGCGGTTGACGGCATCACGAGATATGGATTTGTAGACCACAATGGAGAGCATCTGAGGAGGAAGCGGCAACTGCCCTTTTTATCTTGAAGAGAAGAAAACAAGGCGTGACGTCGTTGGGGAGTTCTAGCATTGGTGTCTCCTCCCTTGTCATGTAGGAAGAAGAGGGTGGATAATACGGGGTCACCGAGTCGAAGTTCTTCGTTAGAGAGTTTGTGTTCTTCAACAAAGGAGATGAAGCATTCTTCAAAAATCAAGAGCTATCTCCCCAAAATCTCAACACAACAAGCCAAACAAAAATAAAATAAGGCTTCTCCTTATTTTATTAAATAATTCCATGCATTCAAATTTACAAAATTCAAATTCAAATTCACTTAATTAATCAAACCATGAGTTTCTTAATTAATTAAGTGATAGTTTGGCAGGTTTTAATGGAGTGAGAGAGGGAGAGGAAGAGTCCTTATTAAAGAGGAGTTAACAAGATTAAAGGGAGAGGTTTAAGGATTTTTAAGGAATGTGAAGGGTTGGGGCTCATTTGGGCCCCACCTCCGAAATATCCTCACATGGGTAGCTAGGGGCCCACCCCAACTCCCCCATGCAGGATATAACCACTTTGATATAGAATAAAAATTATTCCACATTTTTATTCACTTCTTATTTAATCCACAATTTTTAACTTCTCCTCCCGCATAGACGTAACTACGATAAAGGTCCCCTCAAGCAATTACCGGAATTGAAAATTCATCGGTGCCCTCAGATTTCAATTCCGAGCACCGGTTCAAAAGATAGAAATATCCCTCTCATTCATTTATTAAATATACCCGAGCTAAACTTAGAAAATTGATTCCGAGCACACCAGGCCTCAGAATCATGTGCTGTCAGAAGCCACAGACTCGTAATATTCCAATTTATTTATGATTTTTTTTTCAAATTTCCAGGTCATTACATTACTCCCACCTTAAGGATTTACGTCCCCATAAAGCTACATCATAAACTAGGGAAACAAATGAGGGTATTGTGCACGCATCTGAGCCTCCCGCTCCCATATGCTCTTTATAGGTTCTCGTGCTACCAACGAATGCGCGCTAGAGGAATCGACCATCCACATAGGAGCTGCTCTTGTCGATCCTCAATCTCCATTGTGACCTCCACAAAGTCACCCCGTTATCGATGTCCAGCTCCCTGTGATCAATGATATGTGTCAAGTAGTTCACATATGTCCTCAGCTGAGATACGTGGAAGACGTCACACACCCGGTGCAACTGAGGTGGAAGAGCCAGGCGATAATCCACCTCGACTACCCTGCTGAGAACCTGGAATGGCCAGATGAAGTGTGGAGATAACTTGCAGCCCTAGACAACTCTCTGTAATCCACGTCGAGGTGAGACCCGTAAGAAAACATGGTCACCATCCTCGAACTCCAGTTGTCTCCGTCTCCTATCAGCATAGGACTACTGTCTTCTCTGTACAGTCCTCATCTGCTCCTGGATGATTTGCACCTTCTCCGCCATAGCCTAGACCATCTCTGGTCCTACAAGTGCTAACTCCCCAGGGTCATTCCAAAATAGAGGTGATCTGCATAGTCGGCCATACAGTGCCTTGTATGGTTCCATCCCGATGGTGGAGTGGTAGTTGTTGTTGTACTCAGAATCCACCAATGGTAGGTAATTCTACCAACTGCGACCAAAGTCGAGAACACATGCACGGAGCATGTCCTTGAGAGTCTGAATTTTTCTCTCCTTCTGTCCATCCATCTGAGGATGAAAGGTAGTGCTCAGGCATAGCTTCTTCCCAAAAGCCTCGTACAACCCCTTAAAAAGTCGGGATGTAAATAGAGCATCTCGATCAGAGATGATAGATGATGGAACACCATGAAGTCGTACGATCTCCTGAATGTAGAGGCATCCCATGATCTCCCTTAAGCCCTGCTCTCTGATAGCTTGGAAGTGGTCCGACTTGGTGAGTCAGTCTACAATCACCCAAATAGAGTCATGTCCTCTAGAAGTACGAGGGAGCCCCATCACGAAATCCAAAGATATCCCATCCCACTTCCACTCTGGGACCTCTAAGGGCTGCACCAAGCCAATCGGAACCTGCTGCTCCGCCATCACCTACTGGTAGGTGATGCATCATGGAATGAACTCTGCCACAACCTTCTTCATAGTCGGCCACCAGTGCTGTCGTCGGAGATCCTAGTACATCTTCGCTACTCCTAGATGTACCACAAAAGGGGAAGTGTGAAACTCCCTCAGCACCTCCTTCTGTAATGCAATTGGTACCATGGTACATCCCCTGAAGAGGATGACGTGCGCTCCTCCAACAAAAAATACATCAGGTGCTTATCCTGTGGATATCTGTGCACGTCGCGTCTCACAGTCAACGTCCCCACATTGAGCCTCTATGACCCTCTGAAGTAGAGAAGGAGTGACTGTAGAAAGGCTTCTCCATCTCTATCCATAAAGGATATCTGAAATGAGGCTAGTTGCAATGTCACCTCTCCAAGTAGCTGAATGCCCAATCTCCTTCTAAGAGCGTCAGCTAACACGTTCCCTTTCCTAGGAGTATAGACTATCTCAAAGTCATAATCTTGGAAGAACTCAATCCATCACTGTTGTCTCAGGTTCAGGTTCTTCTACGAGAAGATTTACCTGAGAATCTGGTGTTCAGAGTAGACTGCAAAGTGCTCGCCCATCAGATAGTGCCGCCACATCTTCAAGATGAAGACCACTGATGCTAACTCATGGTCATGGGTAGCGTAGTTCTACTCATGCTGCCTCAAATATCGTGAACCATAAGTGATCACTTCCTTCTCCTGCATCAGGACACAGCCAAGTCCTTCCCCTGATGCATTGCAGTAAACTATGTATCTTACGCCCTCCTCTAGTAGCCTCGAGATGGGTGCACTGGTCAATCTCTTCCTCAGCTCTTGGAAGATCTACTGACATCTATCTAACCATACGAAGGGTTTCCCCTTCTTTTTCAAAGCTGAATGCGGTGATGCATCTCTAGAGAAGTCTGGCACAAATCTCTGATAGTACCCAGCAGGACCTAGGAAACTTCGTACCTCTATCACGCTCCAAGATGGCTCCCAAGCAAGTACTGCCTCGATCTTCATAGGATCCATAGCAAATCCTGCCTCAGAGATGGCGTACCCCAAGAAGTGGACCTCTTGAATCCATAACTGACACTTCGAGAGCTTACCATAAAGCTAGTTCTCTCGGAGTGTGTCCAGTAGAACCTGCAAGTGGTAGGCGTGCTCCTCCTAAGTATTCAAGTAAATCAGTATGTCATCGATGAAGACTATGACAAATCGATCGAGGTAAGGATAGAAGATCTTGTTCATGAGACTCATGAACACTGTTAGAGCATTGGTTATTCCTAAAGGCATAACAAATAACTCATTGTGGCCATACTGACACCAGAAGGTCGTCTTCTACACATCCTTGTCTCAAAATCTGAGTTGATGATAGCATGTCCTGGGGTCTATCTTCAAGAAAAATCATGCTCCCTTGAGCTGATCAAAGAGGTCGTCAATCCCCAGGAGTGGATAAATTTTCTTTATGGTCACCTGATTTAGGTGACGGTAGTCGACACATATTTGTAAACTCCCATCCTCCTTTTTGGCGAATAAAGTCGAAGAAGCCCAGGGTGAAACATTGGGTCGGATGAATCCCCTGCCCTGCAAGTCCTCCAGCTGTACTTGTAGCTCTCGAAGCTCAGCAGGAGCCATACAATATGCTGGAGTAGATATCGGGGTTGTCTTGGGGCACATGTCAATGTGGAATTCTACCTCTCTGTGAGGAGGTAGTCCTGGAAAGTCTTCAGGAAAAATGTTCGTATACTGATCCACCACAATAGGAAAACTTAGACTCCACACATCAAATACTCCTAGAATGAGACTATCTAACTGATGTGTGATCGGCTACCCTCTCCTCTGCATAAGTCCATCCTGTACTGCAAAGGCTCCCTTCTCACTGGTGATGGTGAACCTGCTCCCATTTGTGCAGACACACCCAATTTGCGCCTAATACAGTCAATTTGGGCTTGGACTGTAGATAACCAGTCCATACCCAAGATGACGTTGTAAGGCCTCGACGCCGCTACAAGAAGATCCCATCCGAAGATCTCGCATCCTAGAGTAATCTCACACTACCGGCACCAGTGTGTAATCATCGAGTCTGTTACCGTATGAGTATCTAGTCATAAGGATCGAGCCAACGGCTCTGTTGGAATCTCTGAACTCCAAACAAGGGTAGCAATAATAAAATAATGAATCGCTCTTGTGTCTACAAGAACTACAGAAAAGGTGGAGTAGACATAGATAGTACCACAAATCATCTCGAGTGCTTCGTGGTCGTAATCCTCCACTGCCTGAAGCTGAGCCTTCCTCTATCTACCAGCTCCCTGTGGTCAGGGTGGACCTCCTCGTGGTGGTGGTGGTAGAGCCTCAAAGCGTCGCACACCACCTGCTTCTCAGCCAGCTCCTCTGCCTCGTCCGTTTTCTCCCTATGAACTTCCACAGTCGATCCTCTGCCTCTGCTTGGGTGGTCCCTCAACCGTCTGCTACTCCTCTGCATGGCGGGTCAGGCAGTCACGATCCATGTGGCCCTTCCCGCTGCATGCATAGCACTTCCTGCCTCTCATATGACTAGATCTGCTGCGTGTGCCCCACAACTCCGAACCAGTATCCTGTGGTCACGCACCTGATGGCCTGGTCTTCTTGGAACATTGCGACATCTTCCTACTACCGGAAGCAGAAGACTCCACTATATGTCACCCTGCAGTAGGCCTCGCTGCTGGCGTAGGCTCAACAAGGAAGCTCTTCATAAGAAGGGCTCGCTCCAGTACTCCTGCCTGCATCGGAATACTGAGGGAGATCATCGAAGCCCTGATCTCATGCCTCAGTCCCTACTCGAATGTCTCGGACCAAATGAATGGGTACCATTCCATGTCTGTGGAGTAGCACGGGAGGTTAGTAAATCTCGCCGAGTACTGGGCTACTGTCATGTTGCCCTGTCGCAATTGTAGTAACTCCCGGATGAGCACCGCACAGAGGGTGGCTGAAAAAAAACTCCTAGAGAAAGAGGCTCTAGAAGTCCGTCGTAAGTAGAGATGCCTCGTCATGTACCTGTAGCATCAGGAACCACCATCTACCTGCTACTGCGTGCAAGAAGACTCGTGGAAAGGATCACCATAAGATCTACTTATGTCCCTACCTATCTGAAGACTCGGACAATAGCCTCCAGCCAATCCTCGGCTGCCTGAGGGTCCGTCTTTCCGCGGAACCTGGGCAGCCACTATCGCTAAAACTCATCCAGTGCACTCAAGAAGCGTGCACTCTCCACTGCTGGGGCTGGTGGTATCAGTGGCCTAGCAGTTAGAGGTACTGCTGGTGCCTCCTCTATCATGGGGCCCTGCACCGAGGCATCATCGCTCGATGGGCTTCCATCTCGCGCGTAACTGGGAACCCTTGCTGGCTGCCTTTATGGTGCCATCTTGAAAATAAACAGGTGTGACACAGTTAATATAGTATACCTAGTGAGCTGACACAAATAAATCACTAGGAAACTTGAAACACACATGCAATCAATGTTTTCATGCACTGAGTTGGAAATCAAAAGTTAGGGTCCTTGTGTACGGATACGTCCACTTCCGCACGAACACTGGACTCTCTGGACTGATAACTACACTCAATACCCTTAACACTACTGCTTCACAGAAAGAAATTAGCAGAGTCTTATGTTCTGTGGTAGAACCAACTCCGCGGATACCAATTTTTCACGACCCATCCTCGAGGCCCATGCCATGACTACCCCAAGCCCGCCTTCCATAGGCCAGGGCTGGCGAAAAGCACCAAAGGCGTAAATCCCAGTAAAATGGAAGGAATTTCCATTATATAAGTAAACAAACACAATAGAGTATGCAAGTTGATGTAAACACTAAGTAAAATGAGTAAAAAAGTAAGTACTGGAAAGTAAATGCTCCATAATACAAACCCAACTGAAATTACAGTATAATAATAAAGAAAGAACAACTGTAGTAAAGTAAACCAGCAACCCCTGAGTCATCCTCCGGATATCCCACCTGAAGGGTGGGTAAAAATGGGCTCCTCAACTCCTCGGGTCCGGCCGTCCGCTCCGTGTACGTCCCGCGAAGTTTTCCACCTCTAGGTACCATCCCACTCCAGAAGACTCCACCTCGATCAGTGCTGTCAGTCGTCTGCATCCAACACAATTTAGTGCAGGCATAGCCCGTGCAGGGGTGAGTATACGATACTTAGTATAGAACTTGAGACTCCCATAGGACTCCCAGAATCCACAATGGATAAACCAAAAAGGAAATATACAAATAAGAAGTATCAACCAACTCTACTTAGGTATATGCCCATACATATACCTAAGTCATCAATTCCAGTTTGACTCCAACTCAAGATCCCAAGTACAACCCAGTCCACACTGGAAAGCACAACCCAGTCCACACTGGAAAGTAAGTCAATCAAATCGATGATAATGACTGAAAGTCAAGACTCAGCTCACACATGTATATTATTCACGAAGAGGGGTGGAGATAATAGATGTAGCATCCGAATCATCTCCCCTTCCAAACCCACGTAAGATCCTTGTAAAAAAGTCTTCATTGCCAACCCCATGTAGGATCCATGTACAGTAACCATCGCTACTGAACCCACGTAGGATCCAATTATAGCCGCAATCGCTGCCGAACCCACGGAGGATTCTAGTACGGTCTTCCTCGCTGTTAAACCCACATAGGATCCAACTACAGTCGTCATCATCATCGCAGTCGCACCCAGCTCTAGGGTTCTTACACACAACACGCTCGATTCTGGGAGGGTCCGCTCCACGAGCCAAGGGGGGTCAATACATCAACTATCTCGAAGTCCATAGTTGATGTATCACTTGTAACGCCCAGACCCAAGTTACTCAGTGTCGGTGAATTATTACATAACATTGGCATGATAAAAAAAGATCAAGTCTCAAAAGGCCGATTGGATTTGTAGCTTCAGAAACACTAGATACATTCATAAATGTTACATTACATCCTAAAGTGAAAACTACAAAAACATATTTTCTCCACCCTCATATACCCTTATACTATCTCTGCAGGTCATTTGTAAAATACTTCTTCACGTCCTGAGAAAAATAAAACATAGAAAGGGGTTAGCTCATATGCCCAGTAAGGATAAAAATATAGCGGAAACATTCATAAATAATCATAAAAATTTAAGGCAATGTATAACTAAAACAAAAGCCTTTTAAACCTGAACTTCTGCATAATATGGAAGAAATAAAATTAAATAATTCCATTTACTTATTAACATGGATATTCTACTAATTGAATAAGCACATGCAATATCAATAACCACTTTCATAATGATGGAATTCATAATGCCAGACAATCATTTCCACATAATCAAGGCCTCATGCCAAGACTACAAATAAGATTTTGTCAAGGCCTCGTGCCAAGACACTAGTTTGTATCATGAGACCTACCGATGCATCGAGGAGCTATAGCGGGCTCCAACTATCACTTATTAAGTCCAATGCATTCCTCATATGAAAATTTTTAAACATAACATAACCATTCATATTAAAACTAGCATACGAAATGTCAATACTTTCTCCATAAACCATGAATGGTATAGAAATAAATCATCCATAGTCAAACATATAACAAAACCTTCAATACAATATGGATGTTTTGTATCATAATAAATCAATTTCAAATAAGCTTAAAATATATCAAAGGATGTTGATATAGATGAAATCAAAACTATTTGAGGGAAATATCTCTTTTTTGAAAGCATTTAAAAGTCACACACATATAAAGGAAGTAATTTAAAAGAGATTATTGAATCAAAGTCTCCCATACAAATTTGAAACTTTTGAAAAGAAATATCATTTCAAAACATTAATGTCCATAAAAATAAATCTTTAAAAATCATTTTGAAATCATGGAAATCAATTAAAAGATTTAGAAAGATAAATCTTTAAAACATTTAAAATTCTGATCTTGATAAAGAGTACCTTTCACAAATTCTTAAAATATTCATTTTGAAATAATTTAAAGGTCACATTATTATAAAATAAAACATTTACTTTCAAAATATTATTATAATATTTTAAGGGAAGATTCAATGAGTTAATAATGTTAGAAAATAGCTGTACCCGCCGTATAAGTTAAAAAAACATTTTTTCCTTAATTTTGTCGAAAAGGTTAAAAAAGACCTTGTTTGGAAAAGGTTGGAAAGATTCCTTTATAAATGTCTTATAAATAGTCAAAAAGGGTATAAATGACTTTAACACATAATCTATAATATGGTAATAATGGTTTGAAATAAATTTTTATGAAACATGGATGTGGATGATAAAGAGGTCCCAATAGATAATTACGTATAAACAACCTCAGATAAGGAAGAGATTGTTAAATAAACCCTTACCCTATAATTTTCCTTGTTTGAGGGTAGGATAACCTCCTGTATAATGGTGAAATAATTTTTATTAAATTAACAAGAATTATATACATTAATATGATATTTTATATGATCTTTTAACGTTGATTTGTTAATAATATCTTAGTATTATCATCGTTTCGGGTGGTAACTTACTCGTTTTATTTTATATATTTTGTTACATAAGCCATGTTTGTTATGGATAGGTTGTATCTTATTCATATATAGAATGATATCATGTCCTTAAACATTATTTGTAATCATCAAATAAAAATTATAATTGCATGGATACGATGGGGAATGAATCTCATCGCATTCGTGAAGACGGTAGTCCGTACGTACGCACGAACGACAATATCATTCTTTTGATATTAAAATAATATATAATTGGATGGTATATCATATATAAAGAATACTTATCATGTTATATTTATTGTTTAAATAAATTACATATCATTATCATACCCATCTAAATAATAATGTTTTTGAATAACAATTACACCACGACGTGGAGACGGTAAGCTGTACGTACGCAAGTACGGTGACATGTCATTCAAAGGATGAATAAAATACTTAATATGGTTTTACCATTTTATTATAACATAACAGTATATAAAAGTTAATGGATTCAATATTTTTTAAACCAAATAACAAATAAATAAGAAGATGAAGAAGAAAGGAACTTGAAAAATGGTGGTGAAAACATTACCTCTTCTTCGGGTTCTTCCTTTAGATTTTATCAAAAGGGCTGCATAGGTTGAATTTCTGATCAAACTAAGGTATCTAGGTTGATTTGAGGGAAGTTGAGAGGGTATTTGGGTAGGGGATGGCTGAACCAAAAGGCTTTGATGGTGTGAAGAATTGGTTAGAAGTTGTGTCCTTTTATAAGGGGGAGGAGGGGATCTTTAGGAAAAACTTAAAGTATTAATTTATAATAATTTCATATTCAATTTATAATGGATAAAAAGTGGATTATTCTAGGTCTAAGGTGGGGATTGGTAGAAATCAATTCAACCAATATATTTTATATAGGTTTGGGTCATTATATTAACCTTATCATTTAGTTTTAACTCTTTGTTAATTAGATTGACATTTACCATGTCACTTTGTATTTTTATATTATATAGTCAATAAACTTAATATATAAATCCTAGCGACCGCAAAATGGTCCATTAATGGTATACCTATCATAATATAAGTTCTTTAGCAGATCGTTATATTTTTAGGAATAGAATATCAAATAATAAGATAATACTTGTTTTAAAAACTCATTTATGTCAATTTTGATAATATTTAATAATTGATTTTTTTTAAGTCTTAAAAAATTTATTAATTCGAAAAACATTCATTCAAGCAATCCTAACACGTCATATTAACCAATAAAATTATTGTATGGCCTCAAAACATTCAAATTATATTTATTTTAACTTTTATAATACCAATTATTTGATTCTTTCATTAATAAGGAAAAAACTGCATCATTATTGTGTCATAAATAAATTTAATTATTAAATGTCTAAATATTATAAATAAAATACCATTATGTAAGAATTTTTTTTATTTATAATGAATATTTATAGTCTAAAATATAACATATATAAGTCTATGTATGAATTTTTTTTAAAAAATATATATGTTTATGTCATTTTTGTATTTACTTTAACTTAATTAATATAAAGTGTCCTTATCACCTACAAGTGGCTCCATGGGGTCCCAAAATCGACCCAAAGATGCCCATGGTCGGACATGTATCAACAAATAGTGTTAGGACACGTTTTAGAGTAAATTAATATTAATATAATATTATTTTTTACCCTTATTTACCGGATTTACCCTTTAACCTTGGTAAATAAAATATTTACCGAAGTAATTACTCCAAATGTCTAAAAATAAAAGTTACCTATTTAAAAAATTTGGACCCCCTGATTAAAAATATGGAATCCATATTTTATCAATTCAAAACCCAGAAGTGGCAGAAATTAATTTAAAATTAAATCTCGTTGTTAAAACAAAAATGCGTGTTTTTAAGTGATAATAACTATCAAAAGATTGACACTTGTTTATGTCCAGTTTAAAAGTAAAATTATGACCAATGACAAACATTGTATTAAATGGTAAAAATGTATTATAAATATACTTTAAAACCACTCAAATTCATAATTTTTCACTATTAATTATTTTTATTAAATTTTTATTTTAATTAACATTTAGTAATTTTCACTATTCATCAAAATATAAAAGTTATCTGAAAAGTACCAAAATTTTACCCTAGTATAATTTTGATACTATGAATCCAAAAATTAAGTCCATTTTTAGAGATAAAATTTATAAAATTTTAAAAATTGGTTATTACTATTCATAACGGCTAATTTGATTGGTCGTGATGTGTTAGAATCTTGAAGTTGTGTACAATGCAGGCTATTGCATTATTCAAAGGGAAACATACCGTGAATGTTTAGGGTGTTACATTCTTCCCTCCTTAAATAAATTGTGTCCTCACAATTTGAAATTATTTTTTGAAAATAAAAGGTTGAAAATAGAAAATACATTTGGGAAAACCCACATCGGAAATTAGGTTAATAAAATTTAGTCTTAATAAGAGGAAAAGGGAAATGAAAGGTTCACCACAAAATTATGATCTCGATTAGGAGAACATTGGTGGAAATTAGAGACATATAATTGGAGGGAAAATGTAAATATTTATAGGTAGTTATTGAGGTCATCAATCACAAACAAGTGTAAAATTGAGGGCCTTAAATTCATCAATCTATGATGATTTAAAATACCATCGGTTCAACAAAACATATGGTATTAGGATAACACGTTTTTTGTTTTAAGATCCCTTCACTAAAGAATAAGAATTAATTTTTTCATAGAATAAGAGAAGAAGAAAAATATATACTTCAAAATTAGAGTCCCATCATATAACTAATTTCTACCACAAACTCATCTTTCACTCTAAAAGATAATAGAACTTAAAAATAATATTATATATATCCCATTCGTATAGGCTTTAAAAAAATGAATTTATAATTCTTCTACCAAAACTTTTTTTTAAAAAGAATATATTATTCAATCCAGGACATCACGTGGGCCAGTGGTAGGTGATACACACTTGTCGGCCTTCGGTTACGGGTTCAAGTCTCGCGGCCTTACCAGACACGACGGGTTCCCGCCCGACCACAGGGTTGTCCTTTTATGGCAATCCAAAAATAATCTCAAACTAGAATTATCCAAAATAATTCTGTCCAAACTCACAGTCCAAAATTTATAAGGAAGGTAAAAACAATTAAGATCCTTTTTACCCCGTAATAGCATGTTAATACCTTCATCATGTATTCTTTTAAAACACTGAAACATCCTGAATTACCATAAAACATTATTGATTACATTTATGCTTTCTCATTCCTTATTGAATACTGGATATACTTCATCCATCCAAAAATGTTGTAAAATCCAACAATGATAGAATATACAAATATTTAATCAGTTTCAAGGCATTCAAGATCATCCAATATAATTTACCAAATCAACCATATCTTATTCCAAAATCAGTACCTCAATATTAGGACCATATTAAGGTTTATCATTCCTTCATACATGTATTTTCCAAATAAAATTAACTTTCTGTAGAGTCACTTTTCTTAGTACCATAAAATCTCAAATCCTCAAAGAAATAGTACTGCAGTACAATCCTTATTTATTTCCAGTACATCATTGATACAACACTTCAATGAAATAATTCTAAAATAACAACATAAAAACACTAGTCAATCCTCTTAATCTGTGGTAGTATCAGAACATGATTATTATCCAATAGAATCATTTTCAGCACAGTCTTATGACTGGGACATTGGTTCGCATAGTGTCCAAAATCCTTGCAGATGAAGAATTGTACATTTGAAACCTTTTTCTTACCCTTGTAGTCATGAACATGGTGTCCTTTTTCTCCACACTTATGACATACTCTCATTCCCTTAGATCATTTTCCAAGGTGATTTTTTCCACAGTTATCACATATAGGAAAATCCTTCTTCAACTTCTTCGCTTTATCTATCTTTCTCTCTACCATCCTTTCCTTCTCTGGCTTCCCTTCAAATCTATAGGACTCCGAGAATTCATTACTTATCTTATCAACACAAGATACTATTTCTTAATATGATGATAATTTGTGGGAGACTATTTCCCTTCTAAATTCTGGCTTAAGACCATGAATGATATGATGCTTCTTACTCTTTGGATCATGTGTATTGCTGGAGTTCTCATTCCTTCTACTTGCGCCATTTCTAAACAATGTCATACACTAGATTAGTTTATTAATAGAAATACCTAATCCCAAACATGTGAAATACATAACATAATGTAAACTGTTTATGAATATAATCCATAATCATAAAAATGTTTTGTTTGAGGATGTATATACTCATAAACACTTCATAATGGTTTGTAAATAAAATGAGAATTATCCTAAGCATATCCCCCGGGAGTGTCGTAACCAAGAGTGTAGCAAGGCCCGTTGTCGTGCACCAGTTCTAGTTCGAGTCTAGCTCAAAGCGGTGTTTTAGAGTTTTACCCCTTGGTACATATTTTCCAGAGCCGCCTCTACCTGCTCGTATCGAGACAGGGACGTTTTTTTCTTAGAAAACTCAAAAAAATCTCTACATCACCAAAATTCTAGGAATTTAATCTATACTAATCCTCAAAGTCCATCTTAGGTATATATGCTCTAATCAGATTTTAACTAAATCTAACTTCTAAGGTCGATACTAAACTTCCTCTAATACCGACTGTAATGCCTCGACCCGAGTTACCCAATGTCAGTGCACTATTACATAACATTGTCATGGAAAAAAAAGATCAAGTCTCGAAAGACCGATTTGTTTAGTAGCCTAGGAAACACAAGATACATTCATAAATGTTACATTACATCATAAAGTAAAAACTATAACAACATATTTTTTACACACTCATATCCCCTTATACTATTCCTATAGTTCATTCATAATATACATGTTCACATCCTGGGAAAAATAAAACATAGAAAGTGGTGAACTCAGATTCCCAGTAAGGATAACAATATAGCGGAAACTTTCATATATAAGCATAAACATTTAAGGCAATGTATAACTAAAACAAAAGCCTTTTAAACCTGAAATTCAGTATAATATGGAAGAAATAAAATGAAATAATTCCATTTACTTATTCACATGGATTATCTACTGATAGAATAATCACAATCTATATCAATAACCACTTTTATAATGATGGAATTCATAATTCCAAACCATAATAACCACATAGTTAATGCCTCCTTCCTAGACTACAAATAAGATTTTTTCATGGCCTCGTGCCAAGACACAATTTTGTCTCATGAGACCTACCGATGCATCGAGGAGCTATAGAGGGATCCACCAGTCACATATTATGCTCAATGCATTCCTCATATCAACAGGTTTAAACATAACATAAACATTCATATTAAAACTAGCATACGAAATGTCAATACTTTCTCCATAATCCATGAATGGTATAGAAATAACACATCCACAATCAAACATATCACAAAACCTTCAATATAATATGTAAGTTTTTTATCATAATAAATAAACATCAAATAATCTTAAAATCCAAAAAAGGATGTTGACATAGATGAAATCAAAAATATATGAGAGAAATATCTCTTTTTTGAAATCATTTAAATGTCACACATTTATAAAGTAATTTAAAAGATATTTTTGGATCAAAGTGTGCTATACCAATTTGAAACTTTTAAAAATAAATATAATTTCAAAACCATCATGTCCATATAAATAAATCCTTAAAATAATTTTGAAAACATGGACATTATTTAAAAATATTTAGAAAGATAAATCTTTAAAACATTTATAATTCTGATCTTGATAAAGGGTACCTTTCACAAATTCTTAAAATATTCATTTTTAAATCATTTAAAGGTCACATAATTATAAAATAAAACATTTACTTTAAAAATATTCTTATAATATTTTAAAGGAATAATCAATGAGTTTATAATGGTAGAAAATAGTCGTACCCTCCGTATAAGTTAAAAAAACATTCTTACCTTAATTTTGTCGAAAAGGTTAAAAAGGACCTTGTTTGGAAAATGACAGAAAGATTCCTTTATAAAAGTCTTATAAATAGTAAACAAGGGTATAAATGAAATTAACCCATAGTCTATAAAATAGTAATAATGTTTTGAAATACATTTTTAAGAAACATGGATGTGGATGATAAAGATGTCCCAGTAGATAATTACGTATAAACAACCTCGGATAATGAAGAGATTGTGAAATAAATCCTTACCTTGTAATTTTCCTTGTTTGAGGGTGGGGTAACCTCCTGTATAATGGTGAAATAATTTTTATTAAATTATAAAAGAATCATATACATTAATATGATATGTTATGATCTTTTAACATTGATTTGTTAATAATATCTTAGTATTATCATCATTTCGGGTGTTAACTTACTCGTTTTATTTTATATATTTTGTTACATAAGCCATGTTTGTTATGGATAGGTTGTATCTTATTCATATACATAATGATATCAAGTCCTTAATCATTATTTTTAATCATCAAATGATAGTTATAATTGCATGGATACGATGGGGAATGAATCTCATCGTGTTTGTGGAGCTGGTAGTCCATACGTACGCACAAGCGACAATATCATTCTTTTGATATTAAAAATATATATAATTGTATGGTATATAATATATAAAAAATCATTATCATGATATATTTATTATTTAAATCAATTACATGTCATTATCATACCCATCCAAATAATAATGTTTTTGAATAACAATTACACCATGACGTGGAGACGGTAAGCCGTACGTACACACATATGGTGACATGTCATTCAAAGGATGGATAGAATACAGAATATGGTTATACCATATGTATAATAACATCAAAGTATATAGAAGATTCTAGGGTTATTATTCTAGAATGGAAATAACAAAGAAATAAGAAGTTGAAGAAGAAAGGAACTTGAAAAAGGGTGGTGAAAACATTTCCTCTTCTTCAGGTTCTTCCTTTTGATTTGATCAAAAGGGCTCCTTAGGATGGCATTCTGATAAAACTAAGGCCACTAGGTTGAAGTGAGGGAAGTTTAGAGAGTATTTTGGAAGGGTTTTTCAGAACCAAAATGATTTTAAGGTGTGATGAATTGGTTATAATTTGTGTCCTTTTCTAAAGGGGGGAGGGGCTCTTTAGGAAAAAATTAAAGAATTTATTTATAATAAATTCATATTCAGTTTGTAATGGCTCAAAATCTAATTATTAAAAGTATAAGGTGGTTATGGGTGGAAATCCATTCAGCCAATAGATTTTAGATAGGTTTGGGTCATTATATTAACATTATCCTTTAGTTTTAACTCTTAGTTAATTAGATTGACATTTACCATGTCACTTTGTATTTTTATATTATATAGTTAATAAAATAAACATATAAATCCAAGTGACCCCAAAGTGGTCCATTAATGATAAAAATATCATGATATAAGTCCTTTGGATGATCCTTAGATTTTTAGGAACAGAATATCAATTAATAAGATAATACTTCTTTTAAAAACTCATTTATGTCAATTTTGGTAATATTTAATAATTGATTTGTGTTAGAGTCATAAAAACATTATTAATTCAAACCAAATACATTTAAGAAAACCTAGCATGTCATATTAACCAATAAAATTCGTGGATGTCATCAATACTTTCAAATTATATTTATTTTAACTTTAATAATACCAATTATTTGATTCATTCATTAATAAGGAAAATTCTGCCTCATTATTGTGTCATAAATAAATTTAATTATTAAATATCTAAAAATTATAAATAAAATACCATTATGTAGGAAATCCTTTTATATTTCTAATGAATATTTATAGTGAAAAATATAACATATATTACCTTATTTAAAAATTTTTTTTCTAAAAGATATATGCTTATGTCATTTTTGTATTTACTTTAACCTAATTAATATAAAGTGTCCTTATCACCTACAAGTGGCTCCATGGAGTCCTAAAATTGACCCAAAGATCCCCATGGTCGAACATATATCAACCAATATGGTTAGGACACTTTTTAGGATAAACTAATATTATTATAATATTATTATTTTCCCTTATTTACCGAATTTACCCTTTAACCTTGGTAAATAAAATATTTACCTATGTAATTATTTAAAATGTATAAAAATAAAAGTTACATATTTACAAAATTTGGACCTACTGATTCCAAATTTCTAAATTCAAAACACGGAAATGGAATAAATTAATTTAAAATTAATTCCCATTGTTAAAACAGAAAGCGTGTTTCTAAGAGATATTTACTATCAAAAGATTGACAGTTGTTTATGACCGGTTTAAATGTGAAATTAGGTCCAATGACCAAAGATTTATTAAATGGTAAAAATATATTCTAAATATTCTTTTAAATCACTCAAATTGATAATTTATTTCTATTAATTATTTTGATTAAAAAAGATGTTTAATTAACATTTAGTAATTTTCACTATTCATTAAAATATAAAAGTTATCCGAAAAGAACCAAAATTTTACCCTAGGATAATTTTGATATTCTAAATCTGAAAATAAATTCTATTTTGAGAGATAAAATTTATAAAATTTCAAAAATTGGGTATTACTATTCATAACAGCTACTTTAATTGGTCGCGATGTGTTAGAATCTCGAAGTTGCGTACAATGCAATCTATTGCATTATTCAAGGAGAAATGTATCGTGGAAGCTTGTGGTGTTACATCACAAAGTTCCATTTCGTCAATAAAAACTCAACGTGATAGACAACGCATCAATCGGATGCCTGTTCTGAGAGATATAGGTTTTCCGTTCCAGGGGCCCAGTTAGAAATATGCTCGTTTCTAACCTGGACGATATCCAAATTCATCCGAAACATACTTAGAGTATCGGAAAAGGATCGTCTCATATAAATAGTCCTAGTGCTGTAGAGGACATGTCGATCAGATGCACAGTCTTAGAGTAATTCATGTTTAAGTGATTAATAGGCACGACCCGTTTATCCTAGTGTGCCGACGGGTCGGGTTAACCCAGTTTGACGGGTCTGACCCAAAAGGGGTGTCGGACCGGTCCGAAGGAAATAATCAACTCGGCCCCACCCAAAGTGGCGCGGCTTGGCCTGGGGGGGGGCACGGCCTGACCTAGCCTAGTGCGGCCCGGCTGGCTCAGCCGAAGCCGAGCGGGTTCCAAGGGGGGGCACGACCCCCCCCCCCCCCACAGATTTTCCGCACCGGCGGCACCGCCCTTCCCCAAACCGGCCATCTATACTGGCCAGTCTTCTACGCACGTGGCCCGCATGGGCATGCCGCTGATCTTCCAGTGCGGCCCCCGCTTGGCACTGCGGTCCAGCTCTGCACGGCCGGCCGATGGGCCGGCCGGTTCTTCCGTCGAAGCGGCCCGTGTAGCGGGTCGCGGTTCTTCCTGCATAACAGGCGCGACGGTGTCGACCACCTTTGTCGCATTTTCAGCACGGCGCGACAGCGTCATGCCTCCTTTTTCACAATCCCGGCATGGAACGACAGCGTCGTACCTTTTCCGCCTTCGATTGTCGATTCTATAATAATTAAACGATAACAATAGAGGGTTGTTGGGCCGTGTTGGTTCGTCCCACACCCTCCGCGTAAAATGATAACAATCGTCCATATTTAAACAACTATTTCCAACGCGTATGGGGTACGTAAACATACAATTTCAAGAGTAAACCACTACCTCAATAATTTATGTCGAACATCGACGTCGCGGTTGACGGCATCGCTAGATAAGTATTCGTAGACGTCAACAGAGAGCATCTGAGGAGGAAGCAACATCTCTCCTTTTTATCATGGAGAGAAGAAAACAAGGCATGACATCGTTGCCGAGTTCCCATGTCGGTGTCTCCTCCCTTGTCACGGAGGAAAGGATGGAGAATTTGGGGTTTTCGAGTCAAAGTTCTTCATCGGAGAGTTGAAGTTCTTCAACAAAGGAGATGAAGCGTTCTTCAAAACTCATGATCTCTCTACCCAAAATCTCAACACAACAAGACAAACAAAAATGAAATAAGGCTTCTCCTTATTATTTTAAATCATTCCATGCATTAAAATTTAAAAAATTCAAATTTCAATTCACTTAATTAATTAAACCATGAGTTATCTAGTTAATTAAGTGATAGGTTGGAAAGTTTTAATGGAGTGAGAGAGGGAGAGGAAGAGTCCTCATTAAAGAAGAGTTAACAAGTTTAATGGGGGAGGTTTAAAGAGTTTTATAGAATGTGAAGGGTTGGGGCTCATGTGGGCCCCACATCAAAAATATCCTCACATGGGTAGTTAGGGGCCCACCCCATCTCCCCCATGTAGGATATAACGACTTAGATATAAAATAAAAAAATTTCCACATTTTTATTCACTTTTTATTTAATCCACAATTTTTAACTTCTCCTCCCACACAAACAGAACAACAGTAAAGGTCCCATTAAGCAATTACCAGCATTGTGAATTCATCGGTGCCCTCGGATTTTAATTCCGAGCAACGGTTCAAAAGATTGAAAAACCTGCTCATTCTTTTAATGAACGTACCCGAGCTAAACTTCGAAAATTGATTCCAAGCACACCGGGCCTCGGAATCAAGTGTCGTCAGAAGCCACAGACTCGTAAAATTCCAATGTATTTAAGAAAAAACTTTCCTTGAAATTTACAGGTTGTTATAGGTTATTATTTGATGATCACCTCTGTTGGGAAATTCCTCCACTTCCACTGCCTCTTACCACCTTCGTGATCTGTTTCCATGTACCACCTCCAAATACTGATTTTGCGAATTTATTTCACTTACCACCTCCACTTCTGTAGAATTCCTTTTTCCATGGGAAATTTATTTCAGGGATCACCTTATTCCTTTATGGACTAATATTCTAGGCAAACACTCTTTCACATAATCACTTCCATGAACAACTTCACCCTTCGTAGAATTCTCCTTTACAAACCACTTTTGGGCTTCATCAAATTCCAAAAGAAAACATATTTTCTTATTAAAAATCCCTCTACTTAATACTAGTTTTAACTCTCCTTATATAGTAAACTATATACAAATTATATGATAATTTGATATTTAAAAAATGATCAATGTGGTACTACCTTCACCACGTACCGTGTATCTCTCACAAACCACATTTGTATTATGAACCATTTTCCCAATGTGATCCTCATACCACCACTCTTCTTTAATAGCATCCAAAATAACCATCACCTTTATTCCAACAACACCCTTTACAGCTTCAAAAAAAACTGCCTCATTTTCACGAATCACAAGACATCCCACTTACTGCTAGCCTCCCACAAACTGTATTCCATCCCGATAGGACACCATGTGAGATTTTTTCCCAAACAACCCCATGAACATGGTTGGAGAATTCATCCCATTGAACAAAATCACAATAAACTCACAATTCCCATTATGTTAACTAAAATAATTCTTAATAAAATACTCATCATTCACTCACATTTGATGAAATCATGACCATAAATGGATCTTTGAAAACCAACTTCCACTCTTTAGATTATTGAATAAATAATCAATACGTGGAATAGGATAGAGGATATTAATTTTCACTTTGTTCAAGTGATGATAATTGGTAAAGAGTTAGAAATTTCCCTTTAAATTCTTCATAAAAAAGGTTTTTCACCCCAAGGTAACACACTCTACCAAATAAAACCTTACAGCAATAGATCATCGAGTTGTGATTGAAATTCTCATAAATCAGAAAGAAACATCCTATATAGATAAATCAAGATAGGAGACATGTTTGGATATAGTGTGATCCCAAAATAAATCTCCCATTAATGGGGGTAATATATAACCTCATTTGGAAAGACATCAGAGTATTATACTAAAATCCTATGAAGCATAGACTGCGGAACCTCCGATGAGATCGGCATCAACTCAGCTATCAAAAATGGTAAGGAAGAAAAATTCCTCCAACCCATCTAAGGGTATTGCTCACCATCAAACATTGATGGTTCTTTATCGGCATCCTAAACCATAACCTTAACCCTTAAAAATCCATGATTATTTAAAAATAATACAACTTGTCAATTTCAAGGATGATGTATTATGGTTTCCCCTGTAAAAAAACTAAATATCCCTAAGATGCGTTCTACCACAACACTAGGTCATTGTCTCTATATACTTTATAGAAGTTATCTTTACCTCTAACAGGAATAGTCAATGGAAAGTGTATTAGAAGCCTCTCTTCCTCATGTCCCAAAGCATGGATGTGGAAGGTAAAATAATGTAGTGTGCTGCTCTATAATTCAACAAAGTAAGCACCCATGTCTAAAAAAGGAAATGGTACCACAAACAATTCCTAGATTGATCAGTGTTTGAAATGCTAAAACATGAATCTATCTATGACTTGTGCCATGTCCCTACTAACCTTACTGGTGACCAACTCCAGGACTACCCTTTTCTCTCTAAGGAAGGGGAGCATCTCAGGCTTGTACTCGGCATGCTCCATCTCTTCTCTTCTAATCCCAAACTAGATCACCCTAATATTACTTCGTAGACTGAATCTACCTCAATAGAGGAACCTAAATGGGAATACATTTTGTATGTTGACATCTCAAAAAGGATGGGCACACTAACCACTGATGACCATGGTATCCATAAGAAAAAAATTTCATGATCCATAGGCATGGGTTTGAGATCCACTGGCCATGAAGAAACTTAATGATGTGGGAAGGGACATATCCTTTCGGAATGAATACTATTTTATCTAGACAACTAGGAACCCAGACCACATATTTACTTTATAAAGATTCTTGAAGACTCTACAATCAATAAAATTTTGTTCTAACTAGCATTATCTCAATAACCTATAATATCTATAACACCTTGATATAAATCTTTATCATAAAATATGTGACATGGAATAAGATATATGAATGAAAAGTCTCCTCCAAATTCCTCAACCTAGCTTACTCATCTAGAAAAGAGCCAGAATCATATCGTTTAAGGGTCTTGGAATGAATCCAAAACTCTTGTTTGCTAGAACTCCCCTTCCAAAGGGTAGGAAAATCCTAGAGAATGGCCACCTTCATGGAGAAAAAAAAAATTCAGGCATAACTTGTTTCAAAACTTCTCCTATGAGACTCTTCACTCCTCATTATTCCCAAGGTATACAAACCACCACTTCCACAATACTCCATGTAGAACCATCATATCTAATAAAAACCAGTTCTTCCTATAAGAACAAACCAAACTAAAAGCATTCTCAACTGCCTCCAACAAGTAATTTATGACGTAATCTGAAAAGGATCACTCGTACTTATGCATACTCTTGCATTGAAACTCTCAGAGTTTCCTCCTTCATGTATCACTTTTTTCAAAATCCACTTCACAAATAACTTCTAGCACATCTTGTTGATCATCTTTGGCATGAACCAGATGAGGACGTTGACATGGATGCATGCCTACAAAAACAAAAAACTAATTGAGCTCCAAAACCTAGAATATGGAATATTGAGCATTAATTAATTATTTTATTGTCTATTTAATACTTTAACCTATACCAAGGTCTACCGATTTAAAAAATAGGTGAAAGATGACTGATTCATGATCCCTTCGTAGGTCTCTACCATTCTACAAGTATTAGTTCATTTAGTAGTCTCTGTAAACATAAAGGTCCTTGCATAACATCATAGGGTCCCCTAAATACCCCTATATTAGCTAGTATCCTATGTTTATATCCCTCTCTAAAGATAACTGACATAATTTCCATAGAAACCCATGTAACCTCACCAGTTCTTAACTTTAAGCTCCATCTTATCCCTCAACTGGAACCTCTATTACCACACTGTCAAAACCCATCCCCCCAATGTGTGCCCCTCTTATGCTGAAAATGAGATAAGTGAGACGGTGACTACTTGAGTCCCACCTCTAGTAGGTCAAGATATGGAGACTAGCACTGAATATAATAAAAATAAAAATATGAGAAATTACCTTCTATGATAACATACATAAGAGAGGGATAAAAAGGATACAAAAAACAAAACATGCTCAGATTTATAAAATATATCCTATGTGCAACATAAAATTCTATATAGTAATATAACAACTGAAAGGAAATCTATAAGTGCCAAAATGGTAAAGGCGATAACAACCACAAACCCCAAACATCTCCTGTAAACCAAAATCTACTAATATCCAGCCAAATATTCGACCTTCTCAAAAAAACTATAAAATAGTTGATATATACGTACGGTGATCATAAAAAAATACTCACTAGAATCATCCACAAAGCCTCTCATTCAAAAGATAATGAAAACATGTTAAAGAAGAATAAATAATAGTGAAACTAACTCAACACCTAAATAGGTGCACAAAGTTTCCATCCTCAAAATGGATAACTCTCACTAAATATCACATACATTAGAGAATATAATATTATAATGAAACATCAAGGATGCCAGGCTCCCACTTCCCTAGTAGTTTACCACTCTAGCCAAAAGTCACATGTCTTGAGTGATCTCTCTGTAAAATAGGTCAGCCAAAAGACACCTCATCAATCCATCAAAACTTACACCTCATTCATCAAATCATCACATAATCCAATATCACATATCCATATATAATAACCAAATAGTTTATAGGATCCACCACAACCTGTATGAAATGTATCATACATTAGTTATTATTCCTCAATCCATTACAACCCATACACCAAGTAAGTACCTTGGGCCATCATAGCATATACCTGTCGTTCCCCAAGTAATTCTTTGTATAATATATCTAGAGATACATGTCTGTAAAATAACCACAATCTATCACATCAATATACACACATATATGGGACAACTAACCACCATTAATACAAGTACAAGTAACAACCAATAGAAGATAGCAAAGAAAGAGTGGGTAGACTTATATCCATCCTCCCACTGGGATTTTTTAGAAAACACCCTCCCAGTGTCCACTCAATTTCAGTCAACCTAACCAACATGTGTTGGGAATCATATGAATGCATAGAATATATATGAATTAATAAAGCTCAAAAACACACTTTGGGAATAAACTATTCTTAGTCTCTACTTCAGCTAATGTCTCTTGGACTCTCATCTTCCACTTACTAAATTTATATATCATAGAAGAACAAAATAATATTTAAGATCTATATTAATTAACTTTTCCTTTTTATCATTTCATACCATTAATTAATTATTTTTCCATTAATTAACCATTAAAATTATTACATGTTACATTAATATAACCATCACAGTAAATTCCATTACCTCTAAGAATAATCCAGATCGAGTCCATGATTTCTCACGACTATCAAGTTTTTAACATTTTCATTCCATCAACTCCAACCCCATGGGTGAAAGATTATTTATTCATTATTAGTATCATTCTATACACTAGGTACTCTTGGAAAACAATCCTAATATACCACCAATAAGAAACATGTAACCAAGGATATATAGTTGCCTCAAGTAGTGGGAAATTGAATTTAGAAAAAAAAGAAACCTGACCATCGATTATTAAAAAATCATAAGAGAGCATCCCATATCACAACATCACATCAACAAATAAACCCAGAATCAACACATTTCATCATCTCTGGTTCCATCCTCAACATTGACATGCACATCCCAATGCATATCACCTTCATAGGCATCAACTGATGCTATAATCTTAGCATCCCTACCCACATATCACATCACCCATCCCTGGCTCAACCCTCCCACATAAATGAGCTCTCATGGATTTAAACACAAGGCACTCAACCTTTATAAGAAAACGGGAAACTCAGGCCCTCAAAATTATATTTATCTCAAAAATTAATCTTATTCCATCTTGAATTAAATGATTTAGTTTTCAATGGTTCAAACTATGGGTAGCCTAAGGCATCAAGATATAACATGAAATCAATTGATTAATGATTATCTCTAGCATTTAAACTAGTTTCAACCAAAATAAAGAAGTATTATTCTCAATTTACATGACTTTTATTATTATTATTATTAGTATTATTATTAATTGTTATTCACATTATTTTAAAATTTCATTAATCACATGGATGATATTTTTCAATTAAAAATATGCATTGAATTATTTTGATCATTATCAAATTGAAAATACACCGTATTCAAACATGCCTCTTCTTTAATTATTTTTAATCAAATTAATTATCAATTAATTATATATTTTCATTATTTACCAAAATTCTAGAAAGATAATCCTAGGATAATAACATGATAAAAAAGGAAAGAATATATATATATATATATCAAAATATCTATAAAAACAAGAGGAAACCACTATCATAGTAGAAACCACATCAACAAGTGATATCAAGAAAATTATTTATTGATTTAGTTATATCATTATTAGGTTAATTTATTTGCATTTCTAATGGATAAAACATGATAATGTTTTGATTTCATGTCAACATAGTGATGGAGTGAATCCCCTATCTCAAAGAAATCAATATTCTACACATGAAAATAGAACAATATAGTGGATCTCGATCACCACTCCTGCAAGAAGTTGCATCCCTCCTAGGACTCCATGGAACAATATTACCCAAAAAACTAAGAAAAACAATGTTATATATCGAGAGATGATCTTCCATCACATAAAAATAAGATATGGGAGAAATCATATAGAAGAAAAATAATCTAATAGGTAGAACATAACTCATATCTCCATATATTTAAGATGGAAGTACATGGATCGATCCCTATCAAAGGGGTCCCCAAACTCTTTGATATAGGGTAACTTGAATCCTTGAAATTGAGAGCATCAATTGAAGTTTAGGAAACACAGAGCCTCTACAACTTTTATAGGTTCACTGTACAGGGTACTTACAATATGTGAAACCCCTTTTAATGTTGTGTAAATATAGAGCATAAGATCTCACTAAAGAACACATTGCCTTGTGGGATTTAATATTGAAAATTCATATGCCATATACAACCTCATGAGTTGGGCTCATAAGATGTGAACTATTTTAGGCCATGAATTGTCCTTACAAAAGTCGTGATCTTCAAATAACTAATGTGAAGCATTTACATGTCATGTATTCTCCTTATTTTGGCTTTTAGTAGTCAGACACTTACATACCCACTCTAGGAATCCTCCAAGAACTATGGGCTTTAGAAACCAGAAAAGTGTTAAACTACCTAGATATGAGAATTAAAAAACAGTTCATGAAATACAATTAAAAATTTTCCAAAAAATAATTATAATATTCACTAATAAAAACCAATGAAATAACATTTTTTTAAGAGAAAGTATTTTTAAAGAATAAAATTATTTAAAATAAAATTGAGAAATATTTTCTTAAAATTAATTAATAATTTTGTATTAAATAGTTTATTTATATATATTTCATAATGTAGATATTCCTATTCATTATTATCAATCTATCAACTATGTGATAACTATCATATTAAATAATAAACTTTAAATAGTGTAATGTGGAATGTTAAGACTCATTGTTTCTGGTAAAGTAAGAGATCAAAAAAATCAAAACATTATTATAAAGAAATATATCATGAAATATAATGTTGTTACAAAAACACTTTCTTAACAAAATTGTATATTTTAACTAAAAAAATCCACATTCAGTAATTTGGGAAATGAAAACATACAATACAAAACATAAACAAAACAAATAAAGAATAGATATCTTTTGATGTGAAAACACTTTACTTGATTACATTATCCTTATTGAAGTCTTTTTATAGTGTTCAATTTTCTTTGATAATTTTGTCATCTTAATAGAGCACAAAATAATATCAAAAAAATTAATTCTTAACAAAGTCATTTATTAATGATCTATATGAAAATTAAAAAAATAAGGATTAAAAAAATATGGAAATTTATTTAAAAATAGAAGAATTGTTGAGAAATTTAACTGAATAAGTATAGTGAAGTCACCTCCTCACAATGTCTGCATAATTTATGACACCATGTATTATTCCCATTTATTTCTAAATACATCTATTTCCACTTTTGAATATGTGTACTATCAATAATCCTAGTAGTACTTGAAATATATATATATATATTAATTAATAAATATTGTATGATAAATTTTAATTATTATTAGAAATACACTTTGGGGTTGCTATATTATTCATGTAATATGATATCATTCTTAAATTTTAATATATAATAACCACAATCATTTCCGTTAGTTTCTTTATGAAACTTCATAAACATTGATAAAAATATGAATTTTTTTCCATACATGTTTGGATAATGAAATACTATTATATAGACCGTAATGCTTATCCAATTTTATAATTAGATGAGCTTCTCATGCTTATGTACTATACTCGTCCCTTGATTTAGAAAATATTTAAACACCACCACATAATAAAAAATATTAAAACATAATATAAAATGTATATGTAGAATATGTATTAACTCATTTTGGGGGTTAACAAGGTTGTTCATGTTGGATTAAAATATTTGTCTGGATTTACCCATTCACACTTGAAACCTCTTACAAATATTGCCCTCACAAAACTCTATAAATTCGTGTTTTTATAATTTTTAGGGGTTGAAATTGAAATATAGGATTGGTATCAGAGTATAAATGGTTCCTTTGCATTTAAATTCTCCATTGGAGGATGGAAGATTTCATGCTAGGATCTCTTCCAAAATGCTATTCCCTTCCTCTTCTTTGTTGAATTATTGTTGTCAATTAAATAAAATCTCTTAGTATCTATTATAATTAATATATTATGATCAATTTTATTGTTATATATTTCATTTATTTGATATTTAAATCGATATTATAAAAATTATCTGTGTATACCCTTTCTAATCCTTTCCGAATGTAATTTGTTTCTAGGATGACTACACTGCCCATGGAAGAGTAGTTTTGTTAATAATTGGTCTATCTATTTCCTTATTATTTTATTTGTTTTGAATAAATGAGATATTTTACTTCATATTATTTTATCTATGAATTATGAATCTAATTTAAAATATACTAATCAAGAAACTAAAAAATTAACACAAAATAAATGATGTTTAAAATTATGTACATTGTGAGAGCATGATCTTAATCGGTAAAACAGACGAAACATAATAAATTTTTATAGTTAAAAAACTACAAAAAATAAATTGGTTCTCAATAACATAATGGATATGAGCCCTAATTTACCACTTAGGAAAATATTCCCTTAGAAAAACAATCAAATTAGGATGCTGTGATTGCATGTTCCGAAGATAGCCTTGGGATTAGTTCACTACATCTTTGTGGAAAAGTTAATTCTTGTAGGGTTCAAGAGTTAAATAATTATGAGATCATATTTAAGTAGATATTAATTTAAATGATAATTATTAATAGTTATGTGAATAGGTAGATTGTGATCTATTATTCTTTCAAAAAAAATCCCAAAAAAAACCATCTTCTCATTTTTTCATATTAATCAAATTTCATTTCAACAAAAAAATAAAATCTTCTTTCAACATACATCTTCCAGATTTATATTCATTAATCAAACCAATAATTTTAAGTAGTGTGTCTATGTTAATTTATTGTATTTTCAAAATTCCTTTAATATGTTGTTTGAAATTACTTCCTCCTCTGAGAGACGACCTTAGTCAGCCATTCCGCAGCACCTAAATATCTCAAAATCAAACATAATTTGGGAGTGAACAGGGAAGAACCTTTCAAATTGGAAATATTTCCTTAGAGGCAAGTAATTTTATCAACCAATTTTAGGTATTTATTTTATTTATAATATCATTCTATTTTTATCTTCTTTCATTCTTCTTTTTCCTTTCTTATGTTTCATATTCATTTTTAGACCATCAACTCAAACTTTTTATCATTTTGTTATAGTTTATTTTTCTCCAAATCCTTTTTATATTTAATTAATTTAAGACACAAAATAATCTCAAGTATCTCTTATATATCTACCATGAGTTTGAACATATCCTTTGGGATCTAATCATACAATCATAGACTACTTAATGTTTTAATATGAAACCAGTTGAAGAATTCATCCATTCTTGGAAAAATAAAATTAGAAACACTAATGAATCAAATATAAAATAAGAACTAATGACATAATACAATAACAATGAACCTAATAAAACCATTAAGTAATTGACCAAACTAGATTTTAATTATCAACCAAACTGTGTTACAAACCCAAATCTCGAATCAGACTTTGAAATAAAAGCTGGGGATAATACACCTTATTTCAAAATATCATGGATTATATTACAAGGATCCAAAAAACATTTAAAATAATTTAATGGTGTTTTCTAAATTATTAAAACAAGAAATTTATATGAAGAAAAAATAAAACAAAGAGCATTACCTTGTTCACATGATGGAAGCAAAAATGATTGGATGTATTATTTAAAACATGAAGATGTAACATTTTATAATGATATGAAACCACTTTTTTTATAGAGATTTTTTCTATAATAGGGGACCAATACCATTCAAAAGGAGATCTCGGGTATCAAGCAATCACAATATGAGTCAATGTGTGAGTACTAGGAGTGATTTGAGAAGATGCATAAAATATTTTCACATCACCAAATCAGTGAGCAACTACTTATCTAGTAATTTTATTAATTCTTCACACATATATAGAGAATCATGGTTGATTCCACGGTTTGAGGGGAATTAGTTGAAAATAATAGTATCTAGATGTGTGTCTATTGATAATATGGCACAAAATTTCCAACAATTTGGTGATCAAGATACACCAAATGTTAGTGTATTCCATCAGGTATGTCCATCTTATCTTGAAAATCATTTAATTTATACAATGTTAGAATAATTGACCACTATGGTGGGATAGATTTATTTGGTTCAAAATAAATCCCAACCCTCTCCAATAAGGCCATATGGAATTTTCACTAAAATAAACCACCCAACTGACTATTTCCACTAATTACAAGAGATAGAAGATTGCACATCATGTTTCCATATGAGACCATGTTAGAAACAAAAATAACCACATCCCAAAAAAAAGTATGATTCATTATCACCAACATAAACCCAACGATGTAAGAATCAATTTAATATGAGGAATGACTATAGACAAAAATAAAAATCCCCTTTTCAAAAAACAATTCTAGAAGCCTCCACCTTAACAATAATTTTTCCAACAACCCTATAGTAAATTTTAAACACTAGAATAAACCATCAAAAAAAAGGAATCCCCAAACAAAGGAAGATTCTAATATTAATGATATTTTGAAACAAAATTTTCTTAATTAGTAGAATTAACAGAAGAGTCAAGGTTCTGAGTTGAGGGAGTTGAAGGCACAAATAATCTAGATTTCCTCTTACCTCTATGAATAGGTAAGTAATAACTCCATAAATATTCCATCCCAAACTTCTCCAAATCCCAAGGAGAATGTAGGTTCCATCACATTGAGAAGTGGGAAGCAATCAACAGATACATCTCCACCTATAGTTCCCCCAAGATTAAACTTAACTTTTAAGGAGCCCCATTCAAGACCAACTGATGAGTAACCCAAGGATAAATACAATGGTATGAAAAAATATTGATGACATTACTCCTAAACCCATTCTATTTCCAAATATAGTTGTCCAAACCAAAAATATGTTTGAAGAGGCAATGAAAAAAGTGGTTTTTGACACATTACTAATCGCAGAGATAAACATACACCTATTGAGTAAATTAAGGAAATACCAAGGTAATATCTTAAAAGAACCTTGGACTAATCAATGATGTCTAAAGGGAAATGGGAGGTTAAATATTGGAAGGAATCTTTCAGCACTCATTAGACCAACTCGTTCAATTCATATAAATTTCAAGGATCCAAGGACATTAACCATCCCTTTCACCATATGGGTTATAATTCTTGATAATTTATGTTTTTCGAGAGCTTCCACAAATGTTATTTCCCACTCTGCATTCTATTATTTATATTTTTGTGGGTTGAAGCTGATGAGAGTAGTGATGTAGTTTGTGAATAGATATTCTGCATATCTAGCATGAGTCCTTGAGGATTTACTTGTTTGTGTAAGATACATGATAGTTCCAACTGATTTTTAGATGATTAAAATGGAGGATAATCAGGTAAATTTTCTTGATCCCATTATCCTAGGTATTCCCAACCTCATAACTGCAAAACTGATCATAAATGTCTATGAGGATACACTTTACATGGTGTTTGAATATTATGTTGTGATATTTAATGTTGTAGATTATATAAAGTACCCCTTAAAGGGCCATTTTAAATTTGGAATCTCTCATTTTGAACCATCACATAATAACCCCATGGATTTTTATTGTCCTATACTGAGGAATATTACGAGCATTTTTTCCAGTTTTATGTCTACGAGAACATCCTCACCGATTTCTAATACGAAAACTTCTCTTGGATATAATTTTAATATGGATTCATATTCTGATTTTGATCATGTTCACTCAGATTATGACATGAATTTTGAGTTTTTTTTGGATTTGATACATTATTCTCTAATTTTGATGATGTATATTATGTTACTGATTTTCATTGTGCACATAATTCAGTTACTTCAATGTATCCAACCATAATTCACCTGATTTCTGTGTAAATCGATTGATTTCCACAAAATCTCAGATACTAGTAGTTTTCTAGTGGTGATATTTTACCTATTATAATTTCTAAAAATATCCCTTTTTAACATGAATAATTTTTTTTTATATTTTTGGCGAGAACATTCATGAAATCAAGTGGACCTTGGATGAATTTTCTCATATAATCCCCTCCATTTTTATGTATAAGAACATTTTGGATGGTTGGGATAAACTGGATAAGTATCTTCATAAAATAATCCATCCAACCCTTCTATAAGTTTTTAAAAAATAAGTTGAAAAAATACTTGAGGAAGGTATAATTGATCCCATTTTAGATTCATAGTGTGTGAGTCTTATTCAGGTTGTGCCTAAGAAAAGTGGTGTTACTATTTTTAAAAATTAGAGAGAGGAATTAGTTCTAATTAGGGTGAAAAATAATTGCATGTGTGAATGGATTATTTTAAACTAATTTAATCTACATGTAAGGACTATATCCCCCACCCATTTATTAATAAAATGCTTGAGTGAATATTTGGTAAGACACACTATTGTTTTCTGGATTGATTTTATGGATATTTTTAGGTTTCAATAGCTCTAGAATATAATGAGAAGACAATATTCAATTTTATAGTTGGTATATTTTCCTACTAAATGATTCTATTTAGACTTTTGGATGCCCCATGTACCTTCTAAAGATGCATGGTGAGTATTTTTATTAGATTTTATTATGAACTTCATGGTGGTATCTATGGATGATTTTACAGTTTATGGATCTTCATTTGATTAATTTATCTTTATTTTGTGGAAAGGTGTTGAATCATTGTATCGAGAGGAATATGGTATTGAACTTTAAAATATTCATTTCATGGTAGAATATGGAGTTTTATTAGTGTATGATTTGTCAAAAAATGAAATATATTTTGATAGATCTAAGGTGGATATTAATTCATCCCCACCATATCCATCAGGTGTACGTGTTGTTAGATCATTCCTAGGGTATGCGGGCTTTTATTAAAGCATCATTAGATAATTCAATAAGATCACTCTACCCTTATCATGGTTTATTCAAAAATATATTGACTTCATTTTTTATGATTCATTTAGGGTTTCATTTTATGAGCTAAAGATGCATTTATCCACTCCACTGATCATACAACCCCCATAGTTTGACCTTCCATTTGAGATTATGTGTGATGTGTCAAACACCATGGTTAAATATTTCATATCACAGAGGGTGGAAGGATGTTCACATGTTATTTCCTATACTTTGAGGAAATTGGGTTCAGCCTAACCAAACTACACAACCATAGAAAATTAGTTTCTTTCCATCATATTTTCTTTAGATAAATTCAATTCTTATTTATTGTGTTATAAATAGTTTTTTTTCTAACCTACAATTCTAATGTTCCATTTAGAAAATAAATTTCAATCCCATACATATTTGATAGATTATATTTTTTCAATAATTCAAAAATGAGATAAAGGAAAATAAGGGGTCCCAAATTTTGACAGTGGACCAAAAGAGCAGGATTACTCAAACACCATAGGTTGACACATTGGACTAGGTACAACTTTAGGAAACATTCCCCAATGAGAATATTTATTCAATCATTGATACATATTTTTGGAATGTTGATTTAGTTAACTACCATGTTTCCTATGAAATTAATGATCCCTAGCATTGGTGGTGGGGTGGTAAGGGTTTGGGGGGGTGAGGGGCAAGTCGCTTGGTCAAGTCCATGGGCTTGAAATATAATGTAATTTTCATCCTTGTGTCGTGTTCCGTTATCGAGGTTGTACCCAATTTTAATGAAAATTTAAAGAATATTCAAGCCTAAAAATTAAGGAGTGAATATATATTTTGGGGGGGGGGGGGGCGGGGATAATCCCTACTTACGGTGCATGTATAGTGATCATGTTATTAGGAGGTGTGTTACTAATAATGAGTTTGAGTCTATTCCTCATTTCTACCATAAATGTTCATGTCGTGGACAATTTGGACCCCAACAGACATATAGGAATGTCTTAGACTCTATATTATATTGGTCTTGCTTATTCCATGATGCTCAGGTGTTTTGTATGTCATGCTTTCCTTTCCAACACACTATAAATATTTCTTGGAGACATGAGATAACCCAAAAACCTATATAATTTTTTTAGATTTTTGATGTATGGGGAATTGATTTTTTGGATCATTTTCAAATTTAATTATATATATATTCATTTTGGTTTATTTTGTTATAAAATTGGAGGAGGCCAAGGACACAAGGACTAATTATTATCGTGTTGTAGTTGATTTTTTCAAGGTATATATTTTTTATACGTTTTGGAGTACTAAAGGCTATTGTAGGTGAAAAAGGGACACACTTTTGAAATCGAAATTTGGCTTCCCCCCATTAAAATAATGGGTTGACACACAAAACAACCACACGATACCACCCCAAACAAATAGCAAGGGTAAGTATTCAAATTGGGGGTTTAATGTTTTTTGGGGAAAACAATCCATCCAAATATGAAGGATTAGAGAAAATTTTGGATTTTTTAATTTGGGATTATATGGGAACATACCAGACACTCATCGGTATGTCTCCATTTCATGATTTTTTTGGGAAGACATGTCATATCCCCAAAGAATTTGAGAATCAATAATATTGGGCTATAAAAAATCAAAAATGTATTTGGCACAAAATAGAATTCAACATAAGCTACAAATTCAATATCTTAAAAAGATTTATTTTTCATCATATTAGAACTAAAAGATCTACAAGGAAATATAAAATGAATATCATGGTAGAATGATCCAAAAAAAGTGAGTTTCATGTTGTAGAGAAAGCCCTTCTCTACAATTAATGACTACGACTGATTCTTGGTATGTTTCATTCCAAATGGTTTGGTCCTTATGTTTTATCTAATGTTTTTATTTAGTATGATCTGGAGATCACACATGAGAACACAATAAGGATATTTAAAGTAAATGGGTAATGATTGAGTCAATATATTGAGGGACATCCTACTAATATAGTTGATTTCATCACACTGCTTGACCCATCATCACTTGAGAATATCTGGATGTTCCTAACCATTATAGTTTTATATTATTTTTCTAATATAAAATTAAACATTTCATGTGAACCTATCATATAATATGTTTAAATTGAGTTAAATTAAATATTTTATGTTTCAAGGAAGGGAAAACATTTTAGGGTAGCCTCTTTATGTTTTTCATTTGTGTTTTTTGTGGGTATTTTATGTTAGGTTTACTATTAAATTTTAAAAAAACAAAAAAAATCCAAAAAAGTCAAAATATAAATAAATCATATAACATTCTCATTTACATGTAGAACATATGTAAAATTAATGTTTTCAAAATTCATTTATACAATGATAATCATGAGAAATATTTGAACATCAAGAGTTATTCTTTATAAAAATTTAAGTCATCGATGATATGATTGGTTGTTTCATTATAAACCCATTAGATTTTGACACCATTATTAGTTATATTTTTTCATGGTAAATTATGTCATTGATTTCTACACACAACCTTTCACACAACCATGACTTGTGGATTATTTCATACTCAATTAATGGTATATCCAAGTTAGTTAAATATCATCTTATATAAATGGTTGATCCATTTAGTTGTTTCTCTTTCTATTGATTTCATTACTATACAGTATTAATCAATGCATGTGTACCTTATATTCAAAATTTATACATCATCCAGAAAAAAATAGTAAAAAACTATAATAACAAAAAAATATTATATTGCTAAATACTGGAGTGATGAAATTTACAACACATGGGGATATCTCGTTTGAGAGCTTAAGTTTTTAATTTCTAGAATTATTATGTTACTGGGTCTTAAAATTTGATTGAAAAATAATGTAAAATATTTTCAGTGAATTAATCTAGTTAATAATAATTTTTTTACTTGACATTAATACACTGAATAAAGGGTGGAGATATGAGCGTCAATTGGTTGGCACATACACACACACAAGGGAAATTAATGGCATGGTGGACCCATAACTTGTTACCATATTCTTAGTGTCAATAATATCACTAGGTTTTATTATGATACAATTTATGAGACAATTAAATTAAATTTTTTTGATATTGACTTTTTATGGGATTTTTAAATTCCCTATATTTTAATTATGGATTGAGAAATATGAACACAAATATCTTATCAAAATTTTATGGATTACATGATATGATATTTTTCGTAGGAGTAAAAATTGTAATGTGTGGGGAGATAATAAAACACAATTTATTGAATATTTTATTAATAATAAATGACATAGTAACCTCACATTTTTTAAATATGATTATTTATAACATATTTGGTATTAGATCATTCATTTGAAAATTTTATTGAAATTCAAGTTTTCCCTTTAAAATTAACTCATGTATTTCGAACATAAATATTTTTTGGTAAATTATTTGGACATTAAAAAATTTAATAGTATTCCTTAATCATTTTCATACAACATTAATTTAGTAAATCTAAAAAATAGAACATTTGATTGGATTAAATTATCTATGAAGTAAAAGATGTACTGAAAATGATATATAGAAAACCACTTTAGTATTTAGAAATTAACATCGTCAGTAGTTCTTGTATTATGACAAAATTTGGAGGTAAATTGTAAAAACTAGTTGTGAATAAATAATAATTCTAGAAGGTTATATGGTTTGCTATTTTTAATGGTAAAAAAGGTTGAAGAAGTTAGACTAAAATATTTTGCTGAATTTTTCCATTCACATTTCAAACATCCTTCCCACCTAACCTCCCCTCCACTATATAAATTGATGCTTTTTTCATTTTTAGGGGGATTTATGTGACATAGAAGATTGGGATTAGAGTATAATTGGTTTATTTCCCATTAAATTTAACATTGTAGGAGGGAAGCTTCCAAGCTAGTATCTCCTCCAAAATGCTCTTCTCTTCCTCTTCTTGGTTGTAATATTTTTTTTCTTTCAATAAAATATTTTAGTTTCTCTTCAGTTTAAATTGTTTTCTTCAATATAGTTCTTATTAAATTAAATTATTTTGGATATAACCCAATATTAGAAACATAATTAAGGTATATTATTTCAAATACTTTGTGAATGAAATTCATTTCTATGATGACTTCATCATCTATAGAAGAGTAGTTTTCATAGTAATTAATATAAATCATACCTTATTCATTTATTTATTTTTAATCTATGATATTATTTATTTAATTTAATATGATTAAGGAATTTATTTTTTAAATTAAATTAAATAGATCAAGAAATTAAAAAAAATACAAAACATGTGAGGTCAATAATTGTGTAAATTATGAGAGCGTGATATTAATTTGTAAAATAAATGACATATGATCAATTTTTAGGGTTCAAAATATCCCAAAACACAATTTATTATAATTTATATAGTAGATATGTTCCCTAATTTACCACTGACTATAAGATATATTTAGAACAACAATCAAAGAAGGGTGTTGCTATTTCATGTTTTCAATCTATCATATAGTTTAATTCACTTCATATTTGAGGTAAAGTTAATTCACATTGGGTTTGGGGGTTATGAAATTAGGGGATCATAATTAAGTTATATTAATTTAAATGATATTTGATTAATAAGTGAGTTAATAGGTAGAGATAGATCGTTTACACCTTTTAAAAATATTTTCTAAAAAACATCATTATATTGTGTCTTTTTAATCAAATTTCATTTCAAAAATAAAAAATACAATCTTCTTCTAGTATACATCTTCAAGATTTATAAACATTAATCACCCCATAGTTTTAGGTAGTTTTTTGTTTTACTTTATTCTATTTCTAAAATACCTTCAATATATTATTTTAAATTCCTCCTTTGAGAAACAACCTTGGTCGGCCACTCTACTGCACCAAAATAACCCAAAACTGGACATTATTTGAGATATCCCATGATAAGTACATTCAATAGAATACACATATTATAGAAAATAATTTCATTAATAGTTTAAAAATTATTTCCAAGATAATCATAGTGTTATGGTTTTACTCCCCAAACCGTGAATGTAATCAAGGTTCACTCCCAAGGCTATAATAGTGGAAAGATTACCTTACTGAACTAGGTTCACTCCCCATTTGATTCATGTTTAAAATATATGATATTAATATTTAACCAACGAATTGGTTGGAGATATATGTCCTATCCATAAAACAATAATATTATATATACCTGTACTAGAATATTACGAAACATTAATCATATCAGAACCCATGAAAATAAATTGTTTCATAAATATTTTATCATAGAAAAACCTATGGAAATGAAATAGGTTTCACAATAATCTTCATATCATAACCCATGGACAAAGAATCGGTTTTTGAAAACATTTTATCATTGTATAACCAATAGAATAGAAACAAGCTTCATAAAAATCTTGTAATCATAAATGAAAACCATTAAGAGAAAGAATACGAGTAGTATACCTATATCATTTCCCTAATAAAGAGTAAGTAACATCAAATTATTTCATCTTAGATTGAAAATGATGTTGAAAGATAAATTATATGGAAGTTTTCTTGAGTAAAATATACCTTCTTTGAGAATGAACTTTTTATAATTAAACATTTATAAAGTATTTTGGAAATAATTTCAATTGAAAATACCCATGAAAACTTGTTAAATAATATTCAAATCAAATAATTGGTACGATGTTGAGAAATTCCATTTATGTTTTACATGTTAAAATAATGATTTCTTTCACATTTTCAATAAAACCCAAATGGGCCTTATTTGGAAAATGAAATGAATATTCTATTAAAAAGATTTTATGTAAAGTAAAAAATTGATAAAAATATCTTTTATAAATTATTTTTATAATCCAAAAGAAATTGAAAATATTTTTAGAAAAATTTATTTTATTAGAAGAAGTGTTTTTGTCCTAAGAGAGAAATTCATATGTGTGTTTATTAAAAATATTCTTATGAACTCATGAGTATATAAAGAGAATAAAATGAATAAAATGAATATAAAAAATATATTTTAATGAAATAAATATAGGATAATAAAATACATGATTTCTTAGAGATATTTACCATCATCTTTCATTATTGAAATCATAATCATGATCGATCCCGATAAATGATGATATTGTAGCATAAAAATAATACCACATCAGTAAATTTGAATTGTAAGCCACATGAAAGAATTAAATTAAAATAAACATATAATATAATGATATTAAATAAATTCATGATATTACACATCAAATTGTATGTATATGCAACTCATAAAAGAATATAGGTGCATACTATAAATTATGTCTCAAAGAAGGAACGTTGAGACACAAATTCTTTTACTTAAGTCTCAACATCCTTTATATATGATCTAAATTAATATATAACAAATTTATGTTTATTATAAATCTATTATTAAAAAATAATTTTATATATCATACTATATTAGATTTACTTATGACCTTTTAATTACTCATTTATTAAAAATTCCAAGTTAATGTTACATTTCAGGCAACAACTACATTGTTCTTTGTGTAAGTTTTGATTATTTATTTTTGGTCCTCTTAATTTGAGCATGCTTAAATCATATCCAGAACCATAACCATGATATAAATATAATTTATATTCAGTATATATTTATTTAGAGTAATCCATAAAATATAATGATAGAAATTGAAATACACTGTTCATGGAGACGGTAGGTGGTATGTAGGTATGAAGGTTGTTTCCATTTTCTTGATAGATAAAATGAAGGAAAGTTAAATTTTATAATATAATTATAGATTAATTTTATGTATTATATATCACATATTTTCACTAAAACTGTCTTTATAATCTTTCTTGAAAATCCGGAATGAATCACATCGCTTCACGAGGTGGTAGTCCCCCACACACAAATGACATTATCGTAATCCCATAGAATGGAAAGTAAGGAGGTATATATGGAAAAATAATTATAGAAGTATAATAATATAAAATAATTCATATATATAATTTTAATCTATCATTATATCCATCTTTGATAGGTGGTTATGTAAAATAAATACCATTAGTTTGTGAGGAGGTAGTCCGCTGTACAAATGGATGTTGATTTCATACCCCATTCGATAGAAGTGGAGATAAATATAGTTCATTAACTTATCAAAAACAAATATAGTATATGGAATATAATTAGGTTTTTATATAATCATTTTTTGGTAATAATTTAATGAGGACATGGAATAAATAAAATAAAATTCTCAGTTTGGGACGTTACCTCTTATTCAGAAAACATATTTTGGATTTCACCAAAAGCCTTTATGGGTTCAGTTGTAGACCAAAATATGGATTTTGGGATGAAATGAGGGAACTAAGGAAGGTAATTGGTTATGATTTTCCCTAACCAATTTTTTTAAAAGCTTTAATAAGAGAGGAGAGGGGTGGACTTTTATTAGTGGGGTGAGTGGCACCATTGTACGTTTTGAAAAGAAAATGGCAGACCCCCATTTTTCACATGATAAAAGGCTAAAAAAGGTACCATTCTCAAAACATTGAAATAAGAGAGTTTATATATTTCTTTAAAATGGGTGTTGTATATGTTTTTGGTAATTTTTAACTTATATATTTTTATTTTATCCCCTGGAATACCCATTTTTACCTTAACCTTGGTAAATGTTTACTCATTTTAAATGTCATTATAGAATACAATTAATTTTACCTAATTAGATAATATAAAAATTGATAATTGAAAATATGGGATCCATTCTTAAAAAATAAATTCACATAACACGAAAAATTAAATGTAAAATTAATAATGCAGACAAGATGAGATCGCGGTGTTCCCTAGAAAAAATGTTCAAAAGTTTTAAAAACATTACAGGAAAAATAAATAAGAATATTTCTAAAATGAACTAAATTGAAGTAATAAAGATATAATTTTACTAATTTCACATTTAAAACTTTATAAAATAAAAAATAAACCTTATAATTTTTTTTAACTAAATGGAAGTTATCTATAAAAACTAATATTTTTCACTATTCACTACAAAATTAACCTCTTTAAAAATATCCCAAAAATTAATCCATTGAGAATTTTGACATAAAAATTTCCAAAATGAATTATATTTTATAAGATTAATTTTATAATCTTTTTAAAAAATAAATTTTTCCTAAAAGAAATAAATTATTAAACAATTGTTTGAGAAAATAGAATCTTTGAAACTTATAATAACATTATGGAAAATTAAGAACCATTTTATCAATATGTTTTATTTATATAAAACTATTATAAATAATATTTAAAATTTATTTATACATATTCACGCCACCATGTTTAATGGTTAGGTAATAATGGTCATGTTTAGTCAATATTATTAATTGTTTGTCATGGTTTGTTAAAACCTGATGTTGCGTATAATGAAAGATATCAAAGAAATTAAATATATTTAGAATAGAATATTTTAGAAAATATCAGGGTGATACATTATGCCCCCTTAAAATTAATATCTCTAAAAAAAATTCACTTTGATAAAAATAGATGAGGATACGTCTGCCTCATCATATCCCAAGTCCCCACCTAGATTCCTTAAACCGGTTGTTTCACAATAAAAATTTATCCATGTATGTATTATTATTTCATAAAACATCCTATATTAGATCTAGAATCTCCAATGGTTATTCATCACAAATAATATATTTCTCCTGTGGTATAAACACTGACTTTATAACATGTGAATGGCTATGTACGTACTTCCTTATGAGAGATACATGGAACACATCATGAACATGAGAGAGGTTTGGTGGAAGTGAAAACTAATAAGCTATTGTCCTGATACGTTCAATAGTTTAATGGGGAAAAATATAACTATGGCATAGTTTACCGTCTTTCCCAAATCCCATAACCTTCTTCTTAGGAGAATTTATTAGAAGAACATTGTAACCAACTTCAAATTCATGATAATATATTTGATTATCATCATAACTTTTCAATCAATTACATGTCAATCATATATGATGCTAAATGGATCTAACCTCATACTCCATTTTTTTATCTATCTAAATTACAAAAAACATTCATTCTAAAACATAATTCTAGAATTTTGGATCTCATCACTTCTTTCCATGTAGGGCTTCAAAAACATCCATTTGAATACTTGAGTGAAAGCTATTTTTTAAAAAATCTCAACTATCGTATGGTTTTTCACCCAACCACCTTCAAAATCAATAGAAAAAGATCCCAATATATCCAATAGATTTTGATTTACTCTCTTAGAATGACCATCTATATGAGGATGTTATGTAGTGCTAAACATCAACTCAATATCAAGATCTAACTAAAGACATTACCTGAACATTGAGGTAGACCTAAGATATCGATCAAATATAATTGAATGTTGTTTTCCATGAAAACATACCAATTATTTAATGTATATCCTTGAATGGTTATCCAATGTGAAATATTATATGATAATAATTATGTGTATAGGTTGTTTTTGGTGGTCAACTACAAACCATATATCAGTTTCCCTTTAGATGTTTTGGTGAGTCCGAAGAAAAAATACTTGGTGATGTTTTTTCATTTAAAATATTATATGTGTAATGAATACAACACCCCCCATAGACTTTTTTCCCTCAGCCTCAGCCTACTAACATACCAAGCACCAAGAAACAAACTCTATAATATCCCTCTTTATGAAATCCCACCATAGATACTCTTTTAAATATATATATATACATATATATCCTTGTAATTCAATGATTAATAGAGAATCTTGAAATTTGATAGTCTTATAATAATTAATTCTTCAAGTCTGGTATGGGTGAAAAAAATACCAATTTCATTATCCACATCATTCAACCATGATAAAGGTTAAGGTCAAGATCATTTTAACCTTCTTTTTGGATAACTATATATTCCTTCCATGACTCTTTATTCTTTACATGGATAAATAGTTGAACATTAAATTGATCAAGTTAATATTTCATCCCTTCTTAAAGAATTTCTAGAACTATCCTTTCTAAATACATAAATATTGGATCATTTTTAATCCTCATCATGGATAAGCTAGCATGATCCTTTTGACTCAAAGCATCATCCTACTTGTTTAATTTCCTAGGGTGGTAATGTATTCTGTAGTCATAATCTTTAATCATCTCTAACCATTATATATGTTACATATTAAACTCCTTCCATTTTAATATATTTAAAAATATTATAGGATCTGTATATATATTACAATTTTCTTTATAAATAGAATTCCTCATTTAATTTAATGAAAAAATTACCTCAGCTAACTCTAAATCTTGAGTTGGGTAATTCAGTATCCATCAATTTTCATAAAGTATAAGCTAAAACCATGTCATTAGGTATAACAAAAAATACAAATAATTTCTTCAATGAATAACTAGAGATTAAAAATCCTTATCCAATATACTGCAGTGTAAGAACAAGTGAGCCAACTAATATTATGTCCAGTTCTTTGAAATTTTACTCATGTTCATCTATCAATAAGAACTTGTCTCTCCTATAAGTTAACCTCGTGATTGGATTATATAGTCATGATAAATTATCCATAATCTATTTACAATATATTTCTATACCAAGAAAAATATGGATCTTAGTTACCATTTTTGAACTACTGCAACACTCAATAGCCTCTATCTTTTATGGATATTCCAATATACCCTATCTTGAGATTATATTACCCAAAAACATTAACCTTTTTCTATGAAAATTTACATTTTATAGTTTTACCATATAGTTTCTACTTCTTTAGGGGTATAGTAAAAGTCTCATTTGATCTCCATTCACTTACATCCGCTTTAAATAGATATATGTATCATATACAAAGACTACCAAATATTGATCATGGTAATTTTTAAAGATAACATTCATTATATTTATGAAGATAACATGGGAATTGGTAAGACCAAATATAATGACTATATATTCATAGTGTCCTTACTATGTATGGAATGATGTCTTGGGAATATACTCCTTATTGACCCTCAATTTATTACATCCAGAATGAATGTTAATCTTGTAAAATATTGAGATTTTCATAGTTTTTCAAATAGGTCATAAATACGGGGTAAAGGATACTAGTTCATGATTGTTATCTTATTCATCTATCGATAATCAACACTGATTCACATCGATCCTTCATTATGTTTTAAAAAAAGGATAGTTTCCCCACAAGATGACACGCGTGGATGAATGAATCCCTTGTCAATGTTCTCTAGGAGATTGTTTTTCAATTTCTATAACTCAATCGGGGCCATTCTATAGGGAATGTTTTAAATTGGCATGAAACCAGTTTTGAGATCAATTGATAACTCAATTTTTTGTTTCAGTGGAAGCATGTGAAAATCATCTTGAAATACATCATAACATTTACACACAATCATATTATCTTAAATGTTGAGTTTCTCCCAAACTATCTAAGATAAACTTCCAACTAGAATATGAATCAAAAACCATACAATGGATATGATTTTCATCTAAAGTTAATTTTTATCATTAAACTGATATAAAATCATAGGTTGGTTTCAAATATCAAGTATTATATCCCTTCCTCTATAACTAATGTGGTATTTATGTAGTGAAATAAAATTCATTCCTAAGGAAACATTAGATTCAACTAGAAGAATAATTACAAAAAATGAAAGAATAACATTCTCAAAAACATTAGATAGAGAGGAATAATATACATGACATGTGATCATTATACCATTAGGGTTATCTCTGCTAATTCGAGATTTAATCATTTTGGGGTAATCTTGACACTCTTGTTAAATTATTAAAATATGAAATAATTGTTTTATCTTGAGTCAAATAAGACATTATTACTTGTAGAGTGGATGGTAAGTTTACCATTCACAATATCATCATCGCAGGAGTCATTATAAATCAATATTATAAGTAATTTTCTTTTTTATGTTGGCTTATAAGGTTACTAAAATTTATCATCATAATTAACATATAGATTTGGGTAAGGGTTAGATTAATTACAATACTCTATTAATTTGAAACTTTAGAGTGTGGTTGGGGAATTTTTTGGAGATTTGTCTCGATTCATATCATTAGTTATCTTTTTCCCATCACATCGGCATTCAATTTCCCAATTACCTTCCCTTCAAAACAAAAATAATTTAATAGTCTCATTAAAAAAATGTCATCTATGTTTCCTTACAAAATTAAATAATGAAAAGGATCACATACTCTTCTCTCTATGGTTTTTAGAGTTCCCTTTGAAATCTATATTCATTTTTTTATCAAAACATAGATATTGATGGGTAAATCAGATCTCCATTTCCACATTGAGATAACATAGAATTATTTCTTCACAAATAATAAATTCCTATATGGTTAACTAAACTTAACAATCACACAACCTTCTTTTAGATTGCAAGACAATTTAATAAACGTACCATAGAAGTATTGTAAAAATTTCCTCATAGGTACCAATAAATTCATCACCCTTATAATATATCTCAAGGAAGTTATTATATTTTTTTGAATGAACAGTATGAGGCAATTAATTATTGAAAAATATTTCCTTAAAATTATCACACTCCATGGAGACATTTCCATAATGTTCTATTGTATTCAAGAGAGCAGTCTACCATTGACCAAAATTTCTTTTCAAACGAAAAACATCTAAATTGAATTTTTAATGTCTCGAACATTAGAGAGTGGATATTATATTTACAGTGGTACTAATCCATTTTTCAGAAAATAATGGATCATAGGATCCACTATATGAAGGTGGATTTTTCCACATGAAGGACACCACATAGCATTGTTCTCTCTTTTTCTCATTTTGATATTAAACATGATTTAGTACATGAGAATGTTGTGTGAGCATAAGAACAAGATTTTTTCATTCCAACTCCCATAATTTTTTGATGCTCAAGAATATGATCATTTCATTTTCCATAACTCTAAGTATTATCTAGGTTATTCTGAGTCCAATCCATTAACTAAAACCAAACACATTAGTGTAAGAAACAATAATCATAGCAAGGAACCCCATAATCATGAGAAATTGATTATAACATGTATAAATCCTGACACCATATTTTTTATCTATAAAACCATAGGTTTATCATAGGTCATTCATATTCTTCTTATGTTTAAATCCTTGGTGATTATTCATAAACAGTTTTTAAATTTCTAGAACATATCCCATAAGAGTGTCAACCTAGTTGTGCATTAAGGCATTTTTTCTTGCATCGGGTAACAATTTATCCCATCTGAATGCACCACATTCAATTTTATTACCCATAGATACCTATCTTCAAGAATAGAATAAATTTAAACTATCTAGATAGGGATTTAATATATAAAAAACCACTCTCTCTCTCCTTTACAAATTTCTAGTAAATTTTCCTATACTTTTACTCATCCCTAGACTTATCCTTAGAAATATCTTTATAAATATTATTAGGCATCTAAATTAAGTATTTTAATCTATGTTTCCAAAGGGTAACTAAACTTGTCCTTTGATACCATATATAGAGACAAAAATTTCCCATTCGTAGATATTACATCATTTTATATTAATATTCAATACATTATATAAAAACATATTTGAGGACCGTAAAGGTATAATTCCTTTGGAAACTCAATCACATATTAAACAGGTCTATAAGTGAGCAACATCATCTCCCACAATGTTTCTTTATAACTATAACCTTTCTTAGAAAAAATATACATAATAAATTTCATCAAATCATTGGGAAAGTAAAAAAAATGAAAGGGTGATCTCACATGCTTAGTAAGGGTTAAAAATGAGATATAAATATATCATGAGAATATGGGTATGTAAGCATGAGAATAACATTTGAAAACCATACCATTCATTTCATAGATTATAAAAATCAGTCATGGAATAAATCTTAACATTTTATAAGATATAAATCATAATTGAATTAATGAATATGACCCATTAGAACATAACATTTTCATAATACATAGATTTTTAACTATTGTATAAAAATATAAAATGATTTCCTTGGTAGTTCAATGATTGTTTCCAAGGATATCTTAGTGGAATAGGTTTAATTACAAATCCATAATAATATTCAGGGATCACTTCCAAGACTATTATAGTAGAAAGAGTCCCTTACTAAATTAGGATCACTCCCCATTTCATTCCTATTAATCTTATGAGATATCAGTCTTCACCCAATTCATTGGAAGGAGATATAGGTCCCTCCCTAAACAGAATGAATATTATACATATATGTTCCAAAATATCATAGAACATTAATCTTATAAGATCCCATGGAAAGAAATAGATTTAATTAAAATTTCATAATAGAATAACCTATGTAAATGAAAAAAAAATCCTAATCATTTCATCATATAACATCCCATGGAGAAAGAAGCGATATTCATAAAAATTTTGTCATGGTATAACATATGAAAGAGAAATGAGTTTCATAAAAATGTTGTCATAATAAATATAAAAAATTAAGATAATGAATAAGAATTATATATTTGAATCATGTCTCAAGTAAATAAAATGTAACGTCAAATAATGTCATATTATATGAAAATTTATTTTGAAAGACAAATAACTTGGAACGTTTCTTGAGGAAAATATCACTTCATTGAAAATGAAATTTTTAAAATTAAAAATTCATAAAATATTATTAAAATCCTTTTCTTTGAAAATAAACTTGAAAAATTATAAAGTAATATCATAATCAAATAATTTAAATTCCTTTATGAAATTTTATTCACACAGTAAATTTTAAAATAACGATTCCTTTCACATTTTTGGTAAATTTAATATGGGACTTATTTTCGAAAATGACATGAAAAATCCTTAAATAAATATGAAAATCTCAAAATGGGTATAAATTTATTTATTGAATCATTTGTATTTTGTTTAAAACATATTTCAAATAATTTTTTGAAAAAATGGTTTTTGAAGAAAAAAGTCCTTTCGGCCAAAGAAAGAAATAATGATGATTTTTCATAAAAACATTTTCCCAACTCATGAATTGATAAAGAGTGGAAAATGAAGGTAAAAACAATACTCTCATTAATTAACCAAATAATAATAGAATAAATTTTTATTGGGATATAGATCAATGTCTTTCATCATTTTGAACATAATAATGAATAGTCGTGATAAACGATGACTTTATAACATAAAACTCATACAAATTTAGTAGATTTGAATCATAAGTCCCATAAAAGAATTACATTAAATGAAACATAGAATATAATGATAATAATTAAATTCATATATTTCATTTTAAGGGGTCTGTATATGCATCTCATAATAGACTATAGGTTCATAACATAACATATGTCTCAAAGAAGGCACTTGAGACAATAACCCTTACCTTAAGTCGCAACTTCCTTAATACATGTTAAAAAATAATGTATAATATATATATATAAATATATATATTATAAATATATTACATAACAATAATTATATATATCATACCACATATGATTTACTTATGACCTTTTGTTACCCGTTTATTAACAATTCCATGTTAATATCACATTTCGGGCAATAACAACTTTGTTTTTCATGTATCTTTTGATTTATTATTTTCTATCATATTAAATTTATCATGGTTACATAATCTCTATAATATTAAACATGATATAAAAATAATATATATTCTTTATATATGTATTTATAGTAATCAATAAAATTTAGAGACAGAAAACGAATTACATCATTCATTGAGACAGTAGAGAATACATATACATGAAGGATATTTCCATTTTATCGAATGATTGAATGAAAAAAAATTTAAATAATTTATTTTCCTTGTATAATAACTATTATGTAATATATGTCACATGTTTTTATTAAACCCATCCTTATTATGTTCCATGTAAATTGTGAACGAATCACATAGCTTTGCGAGGAATTACTTCACTATATACACGTGCGACATTGTTGTATTACAATTGAATGGAAAGTATATAGTTATATGTGATATAATAATTATATAAGTATTATAATATCATTTATATCACATATAAAAATTTAATACATAACTACATCTAACATTTATAGGTAGTGATTAAAAATTAATAACATTTGTTCGGGAGGAGGTATTCCGACGTAAACACGAATGATGATTTCGTATATCATTTGATGGAAGAGGATACAAATATAGATAATAAAAATAACATAAAAACATACCAATATATTTAATATAATTATATTCTTATATCATAATGTTTTTATAATATTTGAAAGAGGTGGAGGAAGAAATAAAATAAAATTCTCGGTTAGGGACATTACGTCTTCTTCATACAACTGTTTTTGTTTGCACCAACATCCTTCATAAGTTGATTTTTTAACCAAAATAAGGATTATATTATCATATTATATAATTATTTAAGTTTTTTTGGTTGGTATTGGATGAAAAATGGGTTTTAATTTGGATAAGAAGAGGAGAGTGGGTTACCTTTAATAAGTGAGGTGAGTGACACACTTGTAAATTTTTAAAAGAAAAACGTATCCCATATTTTTCACAAGAAACAAGGATTAAGAATAGACCAGTAATGATACATAGACATTATATGGTTTAAATGATTCTAGAAAATGTGTTGTTTACATGTTTGGGTCATATTTAACCCATTCCCTTTTAGCTTTACCCCTAAGAAAATCTTTTTTACCTCAACCAAAATGAATAGTTTTTACTATTCAATATAGTAAAAAATAAAGTTGAAATTATATTATTATATTAATTATTTTTGGTTCAACATGTTTAATACATTTTCTCTAATTAAATTACTAGAAGGGAAAAAATTTAATTTAAAATTAAACCTATAGACGCGATGATAAAGCAGTTTTCCAAAGAGAAAATTTTAAAAAGTTTAAAATGATTTTACATAAATGTTCAATATGAAAAATATTCTAATGACATAAATTGAGTTAATAAGTATATAATTTATCTTATATTACTTGTAAACTCATTTTAAAATAAAAAATATCCTTATAAATTATTTAAATGAAAATGCTATTTTCAATAAAAACCAGTGTTTTTCACTATTCTTCAAACAATTATTCTTTTCAGAAAAATCCCAAAAACTGAACCTAATATAATTTTTAAATGAATATTTAAAAAATTAAATTTTTTATCAAATTAAAATTCTAAAATTTTTAAAAATTAATTTTTTTTCCTACAAAAAGAAATAAATAGAAAAACATTTCTTTTGATAAAATTGTATTTTCGAAACATATAAAGGATATACCAAAAACTAAGTACATTTTTATCAATAAGTTTTATTTATATAAAACTGTTATAATTAATATTTATAATTTTATTATTACTATTAATTATTTGTTTTTAATTTATACTTAATAAAGGTCATGTTTAAATAATAATACTAATAGTTTTTCATGGTTCATTAAAACTACTTGTTGCATGTAACACGAACTATTGAGGAAAATAACATTATTTGAAATCAAATATTTCAGAAAATATCATAGTGTTATAATAATTTTTATATAATGACAATTTAATTCTAATTAAATCTTTATTATTCCATATTTTCACATGATTCCCATATTTTATGTGTATTTTCATATATTAGTATTTTGTCTATATTTACCCAAGTATCCTTCCATAGAACATGATGTGGGATGAAATTGGATTATGATTTTGATTTATAAATATAAATATAAAAAAGGAATACAATTATTTTTTTGTTTCATGCCAGTTAAAATTATTTATATAGATTTAAAATACATACAATTTATTCAAGAGAAGCGTACCTTATCCTTGCATTATGGTTGGGGTATATTGGTTTGGATGCATGTTGTTAACTGCTATCACATAGTTTTAGTTTCATAAATTAAAAATTATTAATCAAAGTGATTAATACCTAATTTTAAAACTATGTATTATTTATCACTATGTTCCTGAAAAGATGTCTCTTTGGGAAAACAAATTGGTAGATTTTATGTTTCTTGGTTTATTTTTTGTTCATAAAAATATATTGGGGTGGGTGTATTTTCTTTTCAATATCCCTATGATGGTGCTTCATGAGAATTTCCTAGAATCCCATATGAGGTTTTCCAGTGAAATTTAATAAAAATTTCATCATTAGTCACCCTGTTTAATTAAACTCTTCTCAGGATAAGGAGGAGTAAATCAATGTTTCATTCATTAATTTTTTACTAAAATAAATAGATTATATCAATCACTTTTCTGAATATCATTTCAAATTAGTGCCTTAATTTTGGTCAAAAAAATTTTCCACATGTCTTCCTTAATCAGAATGCACATTAGATTGGTGACCCTAATGTAACTAATAAATATTGAATTATTAGTGTTAATAGGATGGTCGTGTGCATTCCATCCAACCTCGAATTTGATGCCTCTTCTTATTTCCTTAAAAAAATTAACATTATAACGATGTGATGATACTATTTTTTAGGACATATTCTATTCACCTTCTACCATCATCTTCAACATCATAAATTTGTTGCTCCTTGGGATTGGTAGCATCTGTATGTGGAGAATCATATTATTCCTCTACATTGAGAGTATTAACATGTTGATAAACCAGTTGATCTTTAGGATTAGGATAATCAAAATGTGTATTATATATTATTTATATGAGCTGTTAATCACTTAAATAATATTATATAAATGAATTAGTGGTTGAATAATAATATAAGGTAAAATAATTTATATTACAGAAAAATATTACATGATTATTAAACCCTCTCTATTTTTCTTTAAAGGATTAACAGATTTGTCCCGTCAATTGAATATTCAAATCCTCTAATTGTGTTCTTATTTGACATGAAATACCATGTCTATGTCGGGAATATAGTCAAATGATTACGATGTATTAATGAAAGGTTCATCCTTAGTTGAAAAGACATCTAAAACATAAATATTTTTTGAAGGTAAAAAAATAATTGACCACTTTCTATTTATTAGATCTGAGATATAAAATAATTGTATTACATATGACTCCATTATGAATGGTTCTTCCTCAAACCATTCCTTACACAATTACACTAGCAGAAACCCCACTTCATCAATTTCGACAACACTCCTATTATAAATCCATATTCATTAAAAACTGACTCTTGGGATTCTATATAATACATATACCATGTTGGTTTGATGATTCCAACGTATGACATATTCAAATTAATTGGATTTCTATCCTTGGTACAAGATACATGCATCACATCATCCACATGTGGAAAGCCACTATTTTTATGGTATTATTTTCATCATGTTCAATTGAATAAAACATGTAACAATTAATACACAACCATGATAAGAAAGCACATGAACATTTTGTCCTCTCTTTTCCATCAAAGTCATTCTCAAATTGAATTAGAATATGTAGTTAACTCCTTAAAACATGGTCTCAAAACCATCCTTAAAAATATTAATTATGTATAATTGATATCTATATTTTCTCTCTTAATAGATTCAAACTCTAAGAATTAATTTGTGGGCTTTAATATATCGAAAAAACTCTAATATTTTATGGGAAAAATAATGGTGTGCCTCCTCCTACTCAGTAATATTAATTAAAAAAAATATTCTAGAAATTAATTTACCCTTAAGTTGCCCGATGTAATGGGATTTTAGTAGACCAATTCATTCCACATAATATAGGTATTTGGTAAAAATTTCAATAGCTTTTCCAATAATATATCATTCAACAATACAACTTTTAAGATGAATTATGTTTTTGATATACCATTTCAAAATCTTAATATACCATTCAATGGGGTACAACTATCTATAATGTATTAGAGCACATATCTTGATGTCTCTAACTAATAAAACCATCATGTGAACTATCATATATGATAATGATGTTATGAGGAACATCTCTAATTTTCATCAAATTATTGGAATTCCCTTTTTGTAGTTTTAAATTTCACTGGTTATATAAGATTTATGCATATAGATTTGAAAAAGAAACAAATCATGTTTAATATATGAAAAACATTCTTTGGGAAAATTCAACATAAAAATACCATCATTTCATCTTGTATTAAAACATGACAGTCATGGAATTTTATCCCCATTAACATTAAACCAGTAATCAATAGGATATTCTTGATATTTTAGAAATAAATCTCTAAAACGTTTTCATTATTCAGGAAGTTAGAAAATTGATATCTATCTTTCTTGGAATGAGTGTAAGAAGTTGTAGGATGAAAAGAATGACTTTCACCCTTCACTAGCACCAAATCTTCCCATATACCCATGAAAATTATGTCTAGACTAGCCTTATTGTCACCCTTTGTTATTATATGTGCATTTTGGAATGATCCAATGATACTATAACATATATTTTCCCATTTGTATGGATTTAAAAAAATATATGATCTACAAATAATTCTCGTATGTTAGTTTTAAAAAACAAATATCCTTTTTTAATATGCTTTTTAAAGGTGTTTTGAATATATTTTACCAAAAGTAATATCCATATCTGTTCCTTTATCAAACAACTGATCACCTTCTAGTAGATGCTATGTAGTACCGTCTTCTAAATTCACATCAAATGATATCTTCAATTATCGATATTTATGTTATAAGGATATAAATATATGATGACCTAAAAACATAGTGGTTGATGAATATTTCCAACTAACATAGGGTGTACCTCAATCAAAAATGGGCCACCCTTGTCTTCCTTTAATGTTATATCCTAAAAATAATAAATAGGTAGGAAATTAATTTTTCATCCCATACCACATAGCGCTCAACATGAAAATATTAATTTCTATAAGCATTATACACTGTAACACCTAAATCCCACATTAATTTCAATTCTTAAATCAATTAAGATAAATAAACAACAATATCATTATCCGGTTGTTTTGGACCTAATATAGGCAGAAACTACACAATGTATTCTCACTTCATGAATAACCATGATAGAAAGATTAAATGTATGAACATAACCACCCATGTTCTATGAGTGTTTCTTTCTAAACCAAAATGAACCATTACATAAATAAGTAGATCAAGATAAAGTTTTCTTAGATTGTTTCCAAATTTAGGATACTCTAGATCCATTTTCTTCCACTGAGGAGAGTCTACTAGGTGATGATGTTTTCCTTTTATATTTTTCGAATCAGTTTTCCACATCAATTTTCTTTTAGTATCCACATATCCACACAGACTCATAATCCATGGAATTATTGTAATGTACAATATAAATTTTGGAGGACTTGATTCAACATTTTTATTTCGAGACACACCACACACTTTGGTAATTTTTAAGTGATTTATGGTCCATGTGAACAATATACAGTCATTTGGATAGAAATATATTCTTTCAGAGGTCATACCCATTAAATGTATTATTTGATTACATTATATATTCAAAAAGGAAGATAATTATCTTATGGTATCATATCATTCAAGAGATAATATTGTTCAATAAATGTTGTGTCACTCCATCCATTGTTGAATTTACATTATATATCTTTAGTACGGCCGAAAATTCTATATATTTAGTGAATGTAGCATACAATGGTGTATTTCAATAGCTCAAATACATCTGAAATTGGTTTGGACAATAATTAAGTTCATCTTCAACTATCATTGTCATTTCCTCAATATAGTATTCATCATCGGCCACACTTGAAATAATATCCCTAATATGATCTTTATCATTATTCACTCTTGTAATAAAATCATATGCTCCATATAATATAGTGTTATCCATGTCACTTCTTAAATTCAGTTCTTCCCCATGTTTATTCCAACATTTATAACTTTAATCTATTCCATGATAGATCAAGTGTTCTTCCAACACCTCAACAATATTTAGTATGGAATAAGAACAATATAAACATGATCAAAGTATTTGAGAAGGGTCATATGCATAATATTTTGAAAACATGAGGAACTATTTCACCCCATCCTTATATTATTCTGTCATCTGATTGACATCCATCCATTTTTATTCATATCCATCCAATTTGATTTAGTAATGTTCTTATTTAACAAAATAAATAAATATATAGAAGCTTTGATCTTAGAACTATAAAAGTTTATTCTTTATATATACACACATTTAGTAATTTTTTATGTGAATCCTAATTGCATCAAAACTTGTTAGAACAAATAATGAGTAAGGATTTTATGACTTTAAAGTATTAAAAAGCTTATTTATAATAATAAAAGAACTCACATATCATAAATAATTCTTTTTTAAAATGGATTCATCATGGGAGATAATTCACTCCCTGTCACTATAAATTTTCACAAGAAACCTATGAATTTATACAACAAGATAAGTATTAGGGTATATCTAATAATATTTCACTATAAAATCATATATCGAAACAAATTTCATAATTTTCATTATTTTCCCACAGTGTTTCAGACAATCAAATCACATTGATTGTGGTAATTTCAATTTTAATTTTATGAAATATGACATATTCAAATTATTCATTTGGTAATAATCATAATAAAAAATTTCATATTCCATAATATTTTGAAAATTGTCATGATTTCAAGTAGATTGGGAAAAACAAATGCTTTCTACAAAATAACCCAAATTTTGAAATTTCAAATCCATGAAGTGGATGTATTTAATCAGAAAATCAATTTTAATGAGTAATTGGATTCACCAAATAAACAACCATTTTTTAAAAAAAAATTGACTGAACTATATTAATTATAATGTGAATTTCTAATTGATTTATAATTCCAAATATTCCCACATATTTTCATTAGTTTGTCAATTTTTTAGTGTTTTAGAATATTTTGGTGTTAAATTGTTCATTGTCAGAAATTCATTCTATATATTGTTTTATTAATTTGATAATTAATTTTTTTATAATCCTATACTTAAAATGAGATTTGAATTTATTTTTAGTTGTAAAGTGCATACACATATTAATTAAGAGGAATTTCTTGAGTTGTGTATGAATAAAATAAGAAATTTAGACTTCTGTATGATTAAAGTGAGTAAGACTTACCCGCATAATATTAAACACAGTCCTAGAAATTATGTGAGATTATCTTATAATAATTAATCACATTTATAAAGATTGTGTGGGATTAACATTGAGATAAACTCAAATAATTGTGAAAAACTCATGAAAGATAAACTGATATTTCTTAAAAACAAGTTCATAATGTCATAAAATTGTGTTTTGAGGTTCGATTTTTCCAAAATGACCGACTTTAGCTATAGTGGAACATCGGTTTCTAGAGAGCTTGAGTGTGATGTGAGGAATATGTGATCTACTAGGGTTATTTTATAATGGTACTGAAATGTTTTATTAGCTCTTAGTGAAAATACAGTAATTAAAATGAATTATATTATTGATGAAAACATAAGCATTGATAAATACTACTTCTCTCAGAACTTTATTAGCATTGATAAATCATAACTTTTATATGTGATAAAAAATGCTAAAAAAATTAGTATTACACAACACTTATGTTTTAGCGTTGATAAAATATCCATTTATCGGCGCTTAAACTAGTGCTAAACATTAGAGAAAATGAAAAAATAGTTAATTTTAATTATATAAATAATAATTTTTTAAAATGAGATATATAATCCATCTATATAGTTAAAATATAAAAATATGAATTTATTTGAATTAATTATATAAATTATAAACATATTGACAATTTTAAAACATAATAAAAAAATAGGTATAAAAAATATTAAATAAAGAATAAATTAAAAAAATAATAAAAAATCACTATTAAGAATTAATAAATTATATTTAATGAATGAATATTAAAATAAAATAAATAAATTTGAAGAAATTACGAAAATATTTAAAACATTGAAATCTGAACAATAATTAATAATCTTAAAAACATATAAAAATTGAATAAATTTAATACATAGATAATATTAGTTATAGAAATGAATAAATTATTAAAAGAGGATAATATTAGATATTTAAAAATAAAATATACTGATAAATTTATTTAACTAAATAAATTATATAAATTTTCAACAAATTAAAAATGTGTAACAAAAATAAACAAAAATTAATAAATAGTGTTTGTAAAAATTAAAAACGTATTAAAAGTATTAGAAGATAGTATAATAATATGTATAGATAAATTTTAATAAGAGAATAAATTCAAAAAATATTAATATTCATAACTACTAAAAATTAATTATTTATATTAAATTATATAATATTAAAAATGAATAAATAATTTTAACAGATAGCATATCTATTAAATAAATGAATTCATAAAACTAATTACATAAATTGTAAACATATAAAAAATGAAGAAAAATGAATAAATAAATAATATATATAATTTATATTATTATTAAAAATAATTTATATTAACTCTTCAAATTATAAATATATTAATTTTTTTAAATTATATTCATTATATAAATTTCAATAGTTTTAAAAATATTACAATTGAGTGAATAAAATTGTTTAAATTTTAATCATAAGAATTAACAACAACTTGAAAATATTAAAACATAGTAAATAATTTTGCATAAATAAATATTAAGAAATGAAGAAAATACACAAAAATTTAAAAATTAATAGATAAAAAAAATTAATAAAAAATATTAAATAAAATAATGTCAAAATTGAATAAAAAATTGAATAAACTACTAAAAAATTTTAAAATGTGAATTTGTAACATTATTAACATTAATTATAGACACATAAAAATTAATAAATATGAATAAATATATAAAATTATTTATAAAAATAACAAAATTATTAAAAATAAATTATATTGAGTATAGAAATATATTAAAATTAAATTTCATTTATTGAAATAAATTATGAAAATTTAAAGTATATTATAAATTTTAAAAATTAATAAATAAAAAATAAATATTAATCTTATAAAATACACACATATTGAATTTATTAAATCTTAGTAAATAAATATGTAAATTTTTTTAAAAAATGAATAAATTCCAAAATTATAAAAACTTAATAAAATTTTAAAGTGAATCAAATTATATTAAACGAAATAATATTATAAAGAATAAATAAAATTAATTATATTACAAAAATATTTTAAAATAAGTCAATTCATATCATTAATTACATAAGTTGTAAACACATAATTTTTTTAAAAAAATTAAAAAATAAATAATAATATTTTTAATTATTGATGTATTTATTGTATTGATTGTTTATAAAAAAATTATTTAATATCTACCCGTAGAATTTTGAATAATAATTAAAAATATTATTATTTAATGAATTGTATAAATATTTAAAAATTTATTAATGACATCCAAAATTGAATATATTACAAAAATATTAAATGAATATCTATTAAAAAGGAATAAATTATAGAAAATACTAAAAATGGGGAAATAAAAAAATGAATAAATAACATTAAATCAATAAACATACATATACACACATACACACACACATACACACAGACACGCATTTACAGATATATACCCATACAGATACACAGATACACATACACGTACATATACACATACACATACACATACACATACGTATACACATACACATATACACATACACATACACATACACATACACATACACATATGTATACACAGGCATATACATAAAATTGCATACAGGTGCATGCATATAGATACACATCCAAATGCAGTTATACACAACTACATAAAAATACATACATATCCACACATATATTCACAAAGGCATACATGTACACATACATACACATACACATACACATACACACACGCATACACATATGCACATATATATATATGCATAGACATACATATGTCCACATATATGTTCATACACACACACATATATAAATATATGTACACATACACATACACATATACGTATACAAATATAGATACAGATACAAATATTGATACACACACAGCTACACTTACACATACCTATGCATATATACATCTGCACGCACATACACATGCATATATGCATGTGTATACACATACACGTATGTATACACATACAAGTGTATACAATTATATACATGCACATACACATCCATACACATACATATGAATACATACACGTGCTGTATAAAAAATACATACATGTATGCACATACTTCTGCATAGGCATTCCTGTACACATACATACACATACACATACACATACACATACACATACACATACACATACACATACACATACACATATACACATTCACATGCACATAAACATACACATACACACATACATATGTACAGAAAAACATACGTAAACATATATACATACACATAAACATACATTCACACCGATTAATATACATACGCATACATGTACACATGTACAAACATACACATATATAAAATTACATACTCGTGTTCATACATACACACAAATATCTAGACACACACACACACACTATATAAACAAACACATGCCACATAAACACACATATACATACATACAGATATACAAATTTTATACACATACATACACATACATACCAATATACATACACATACACATGTATGTAAATTCATAAACACACACACACACACATACATATGCACATACATACGCACACATACATACATACATACACATACACACACAAAAACACACAACACAACACATGCATACCAAAAAAACACAAACATACACACACATACAACATTCACATTCATCCACATACATACACATACATACATATACATTCAAATACATGTAAATATATTTTAAATTATTGAATATGAATTTAAATATATAAATTCTCATACGAATTACATATTTAAAAAAATATGTTCATTTATATATTTATATAATTATTTAAATAAAATAATAATATATCATATTTATATTAATTATATATAATATTTCGAATAATCAATATAAATATGCAAAAGATCATTTTAATTAAATAATATAAATAAAATAATTTTATATGTATAAAACTCTAAAAATAAGATTGATGATAATTCTTTTATTATAATTCATAAAGATAATATTTATATATTATATTTATACAAATATATTATTATAATATCAATATTATTATAAAATATATAAATATGTATATATAATTTAAATTATTCATTGATTCCTTTATCAGCGATTTTTCATGAAATTAATGGTGGATATTTTATCATTGTTATGAAAAGAACTAATAATGTTGAACCATTATCTATGCTATCAAAAGCAATAACAATAGTTAATTTTTGTCAACATGTTTTTTAAACCGATAAAAGTTACATTTATCGTCACTTTTAGCTAGCATTCATTACCCCCCCACCATATCAAAACTTTTTTTAGTGTTGACAAAAGTTAGCATTGAATTGTGTATTATCTATAGTAGTTAAAAATATATCCTTTAATTAGAACATGAACAAGTGTGAACCATGAAATTATATGACATAAATCAAAGAGTAAACACTCTATATATAGTTTTTAAGGCTTTCTCTACTACCTTTTTTGGCTTCCTGAACCTTTCTTGAGGAAACTTCTGAACACAACCATATTTAATGAAGGATCCCACGTGAAATAATGAACCCCACTCTATGTAATGTAAAAAAATGAATATTTAAGAACTGATATTTAGTAATTATTAATTTAATTAATAAGATAATTAACAATTAACAATTTTTCCAATATAATGAGGTTTGAAATTTTATGGAGAGTTTATCTCTCAAGAAAGGAGAGCTAATCTATCTTGATATCAATGGGGATGCCTCATACAACCCAAGAAACAATGATTTTATTTTTGGTCATTTTGAGATGTTTGCAGCATGTGGCTTTCACCATCAGCCTTATTATAGTGATACAATGGGATTAGGCAGTGTTAGCGGTAGGGGACATTACTCCCGTAGATTGAAGTGGAGTGATTCCCGTAAGGGCGTCATAGTGGATGTATCTTGTGAAGATGGTGGGGTGTCAGTTTTGGTCTTCGGTTAGGTTGGGTATCTATGATGAGTGAACCTTAGGAGGGATGGTGATCTCGGTTGATCATCGGGTCTACGGAAAGCTTTTGTGGGTATTCCTGGTGTATGATGATGTTTTGATGACCACCTTGAAAATAGAGATTTCACTTTAGATCGAGGACCTCAGTGGGATACAACGGTTTTGGTTTCTGGATACAGTTGATTATGGTGTCAGGTGATGTAGCGGTGATGTCATAGGGACATTCATCTTTCAGATACGGGATCCTAGTGGGCTAATTCGGTTTAGGTGGTCAGCGAGGCTTCTCATCATCGGTTGTGGTTTGGAATCTCGATCGATCCGATGAGAGATTATAGTTTTTTAAAGGATGATTCCCTAGTCAAAGGCAAAGACATAAAATATAAATATAAAAATGTTAAGGATTACTAAAGTATAAATGATAGAAAAAATTTTCAATCATTATAAGGAAAAGGGAGAAGATCATTAGGCAGGTCCACCATCCATGTAATGTTTTGGTTAACACACCTATTATCAAGGTCGTCTGCCACCTTGTTTGCTTCACAGAAGACACGTGTGATAATATAACTAATATGTATGAGCGATTTAAAACAACTCATCCAACAGATTGTGAGAGGACAAGAAAGATGCAAAACTCCATTACAACTGGCCTGAACAATCGTGGTCGAATCAATTTCAATCCAAATATTATTCAAGCCTTGTTTCTTAGAGAAGGAAATAGCATGAATCACACTCATCGTTTCAGCTTCCAGGGATGAAGTGATACCACAAAATCCATAAAATCATCGAAGGAATTTCCTAAGATTGTCTCTGAAAATAGAACCAAAACCTGAGGGAGCCAAATTCCCTTTGGAGGCACCATCCACGCTCACTTTAATCCATCCAGGGAGCAAGGATTGCTATAAAACATGAAAAGTATACCTTGGTTGTCAATAGATACTGTCAACACTAAGACGATGAAGAATCTCAAAGTCTTTGATAGATTTGTCACAACAAGCCTTCTGAATCGAGGAAGCTTCATGAATAACAATGAGGATCCGCATCTGACCTGTATTTAAACTGAATGAGGAATTTTTGTGACTGAGAGCATTTCTACCATTCCAAATCACATAGAGAAGCTCCCAAACAGCAGTTAGGAAAATGTTCATCTGACTATAATTGATTTGACCGATGGTGATGATGATATCACTAGCACTACCTTGGGTTACGGGGATCATATCATTGTTGACATTGGATGATGGGAAAATGTGACTTCATGTGGGGATGTAGGTATAGAAAAAATATTTTGTTCATGTGAAGGGTGCACATGTCATGGACAGAATCTTCGGTGGTGGGCTAAATTGGGTTGGATCTTTTTTTAGTTGGGCCCATATTTCATTACAATAAGAGAACTTCTTTCTTATAGGTGGTCCTTAGGGCCTATTAATAGGTTTTGATGGATGTGTTTGTTGGTTTCTAGGCCAGTTGGCCTTCATGATTTAGGTTTTTTGGGCCACTGGTCCTTCTTTTGTTGGTCTTCATGCCTTTATGGTGTATTTTGGGTTGCATTTTTTTCTAATTTTTTTTCCGGTGGTTCGTTATGTGCCATATTACTATCCGTTGTCTTTTTTTCTTTTATTTCAATTAATAAATTTTAGGGTCAAGTGTGCTTACTTACTGAGCCATTATAGAATAATTAATAATTAACATTTACAAACATCATCAATATAGTAATTCTTAATTATTAATATATAAATATTAATAAGTAATCATATAATTAATAGTTAATTATAACGATATGAACCATAACCCTAGAAACAAAGATCATATTCCTTTTATTCAATAAATTAAAATATCACAGAGGGTAGAAATTTCAAAAGAAGTGCTATGAAATACAACAAAAAACCCTCCAATTTCCATATAAGCTTGAGTATACAATAAAAAGGGAATCCTTTTTTTCATGTGTCATGGCCCACCTCAACATAGATTCTAACCTCTATTATAAGATTTAGGATTCTTCTGAGGGTTGGAAGGATCATCTTTTTATAATATTTATCGGATTCTTCCCCTTAGAGGTTGAATTCAGTACCTTAATGGATTCATCATTCTTTCCACAGTGTAGACACTATATTTAAATGATAAGTACCAAATATTTTGCTTTTGGTTGGACTAAAGATGGTCTTCTATGTTGGATGATATGAACTCAATGACTACAGGTAATTTTTCATCGTTGAAGAAACCAACTTCCATTTTTGAAAAATACATACTCCACTTGTGAGTCAAACTAATCTTTAATGGCATCATGAGTTTCTGAGGCAACATCCCTAACCCAAAATCTTTCAGTGATAAGTATGATATTTTTATCATTGAATACTTATATTCTTTATTCATGGAATTTTCAAATCTATCATAAATATCGTTCCTTAAAATATGTGTGGGGTATGAAATATTACACTCCTTATAATCAACTAATTCAAAGGAGACCACTATGATATGTGTTTTATGAGAAGTTTCTCTACTTCTATCCATAAATCCAATTTCATTTAAGATAGAGGGTTCCACTTCCTTAATAATGTATCTAGTTGGATACTACTTAGTTATGAGAATCATCTTTTTTAAACATTGCTGAATATAAGGAAATATGGACCACCTTTTATTTTCACTTCTTCCAAGTAGGAATTCCCTTAGAACAAATAATATGTGTTTTTATTGAATATACTATCATCTATTTTTAATGATCTTATTTACCATAATAAAGTAGCGTCACCCTGGCTCTGCCTAGGCTCACATGTAACAGTATTCTTTTCTGACTGTGTAGCCTGTTTGGAAATCACATCAGTCTTCTTAGTATATCCACTGAAAATTTATTGAAGGGTATTCATTCCCTTTAGAGGGATAAGAAACCTCCCTTATAATTTAAATATATTTCATGTCCCTCAATATTATAATTTGAATACATGATAATATCCTTCCAGCAATCACCTTGATTACATCCATGGATTCCAGTTTTTTAGCCGTTATCAATCATTGAACTTTGTTCTAAGAGTGTTTTCTTTGAGTTCATGGTACAACATACATCCCTATAATGTTGGATATTCTTCCATCTTTAATAATTCGTCCTTTTATCCGGTCTGTAGTAGAGCCCATTTCACCTGTAAGGATAGTCATTTTGAAAGGAGGAAAAGCTAAAATTTCTTTATAGATGACTTATCATGATTTTTCATCTATTCATAACTAGATTTTCCTATGATAGAAGTGAATTTTGTAGAAGATTGAGAACTAACTGAGGTCACCTTTAATGTATGTTGATAGACATTAGTCTTAAAAAATATATAGATAGTTGATGATCCAAATTTTTTAGTTCGTTTCTTATCCCAATCAGTAGGTCTGTAATGAGGATCCCCAAGCAAGGAGGATCTTATATGAGTATATTAATAGTTAATAATGTGTTTAATAATTTTTATAGGGGATTAACCCCAACCTATATCAAAACAATTTATAATAGTTAAATAAAAATATAATAACAATTTATGTATTTGGTGGATTTCTAATGTAGTAAATGCTTCTTGTAATCCTGCATCAGACCCCGGTTCAAATCTGGGTGGGAGCGAATTTCCGCTAGTAGGAGGTGAGTTAGACATGACATAGGCAGGCAGTGACACAAGATGGCGATGATACATGCATGATGAAGACCTGATGACGTAGGTATTATGATGCAGGCATGACTCTACACTAGGCATTCATGCTAGTTTGTGGGACTTTGGGCCATGTAATAGGTTTCATGCCCCCTAGGCCTTCAGGCCATGTACTGAATAAATAAGGCTTCATGGGTGGACTATCCCTTAGGGGGGCTATAGTTTGCCTTTCCATATTGTTCTTGTGGTATGTTTATTTCTTTAATGTAATTGTAACCCCAAGTAACTAATATATATAATTAATATTTAATGATGAAAAATATTTTTAACATAAATTATTAGATCAATAATAATAAATAATATGATTAATAATATGAAAAAAATGTAATAATATATTAATAATAGTAATACATAAATAATATATTATTAACAAATATAAATATTTTATAATATATTTAATAATTAATGATGATTACCACAATTAGTAACAATAAAAAATTATATTATAAATTATTAACTATTAGTTATTATATTATTTTTAAATAATATAATTACTAATATAATTAACAATTGAATTAACAATATAAAAAAAATTAATTAATAAAATTAATAATATAAAAAATAATAATATAAATTATACTACTCATTATTGATCATATTATGAGTAGTTGGACAATGACTTAAAGTGATTTTTCTAGGAAAACGATCTGAGGGAGGCTAATGGGCATGTCACAGGATGGGTGGATGCACAGGTAATCACTAATGACCATGACCAGTGTCAGACATCATGTCCTGAGAAAGGGGAAACCAAATTTAAAATATAACTAGTAGTGGTCAATTGGTTCTCAAGGGTTGAGAAATTAGATCTAGAATGTGTCCAGTGACGAATGTCAGGTCTTTTGTGGGAGGGTGGCCAGACATATGATTCCAATTACAGGCAAGGTGGCAGTTATGGTCATTATCATTAGATCTATTCTTAACTATGATCATTGTGTAGGTATGAGACACACATGGATTAATAGGTCTTTCGAGAGGGCATCTCTGGTCAGATTGATGCTTCCCTCCCTCAGATGAATCTTTGCATCACTTACGGACAAAGAATAGGTGTCTGACCACAATATGATCTGGCATTGATGGGGAAAATTCTAGTTAGTTCATCATACAGATCTAGTTTTGGTTGGGATGCTTATGTACATCCATTCTAAACAAGTGGACGACATGTTAAGGAGTTTTTTATATATTATTTTTGAAAAAAATATTTATCTAAAAAATATTAGGGTAATTTTTTTGAAAACTATTGTGGATAAACTACATCAGAGATGCCACCATTGAGTTATAGTCCAATGGAAGTAAGGCGGATTCTGCCATTGATGAATTAAAAAAATATTAAATATTAAAAATATATATGATTTTATATTTTGATATATATATATATATATTCTTGTTTTCTTTTTTAATAAATATCTCCATTTATATTTGAATTTTAAAATGTAATTATTTTAATAAATAAGATTTGTGTCATGTAAATTAAAATTTTCTAATTATATTTATGATTTTATTATTTTCAATTATGTTTTATATGTTGAACCATTTTTTCAAATATCCTTTAGATTACATTTAAATTTTATAATTTGTATTCTTTTAAATTTACCTACATAAAATATATTAATGTTTCATGTTGATGGGTTTGAATATATTTAAATACAAAATAATTAATGAAATATAAATTAAATTTGGAAAACATAGTGATATTATAAAAAATAATTGGAAATAATATTAATTTCATAAAAAATAATGAAAATAAATTTTATTGGAACAAATTATTGTTGTTATAAACCACTACATTTTTAATTATAATTTTGTTACATTCCTTTCATTTTCATTTATCTACTATATATTTAGTCATTATTCTAAATTTCATTTAATTTTTAATTATACTATATTTTATGTGTATTTATTTTTTACTGTGTAAATATTGTGTTTTAATCAATAATATTTTGTGTCAGGTAAATTAACTTTTTTATAATATTTATGAAATTATTTTTATTTTCACAAAATTGTTAAATATTTCGCCCATGTTTTATGTTATTTTTATTTTTTATTTTTTTTATTTTTTATATGCTTTTAAATATACCTACTTGATATTTAATAATTTTTCATATGTTAAAAGTAGTTGAGATTTAATTCTCATAAAAAATGTAATTAAATTATCCATGAAAATTGAAACAATGGCTAAACAAGTAAATATTGTTCATAGTAAAAAGAATTTAATCATTTTAATAGAAATAAAATTATATAGAGTATATTATAATTTTTTTCAAAGCCTTTAATTCAATAACACACATATAAAAAAATGAGTGTAATCATTATCTATAATAAATGTCTAGTCCCATAATATTGTCTGCTAGTGGGATACCTGTATCGTGATTACTGAATTCTATGATGGGGTGGAGTATGATGAGATAGAGAAGGCTCTTCCTTAGGTATTGTAACCTTGTATGTATGATTCTCCACCTATGAATTATTTAGAGGAGGTGGCCTCTAGATTTCATCATGTGCCCCTGATCCTTCCGCCACTACATAAGTGGAATGACATTTCAACATTTGTTGGGGGAACCATAAGGCTTTTAAATTCTCATTCACAAAATGTGGAGGCATGAGAAATAACCCATAATACAAGATCATATCAGATATATTGATGAAAAACAATGGATATAATAATAATATAAACTCATACCACACATCCAGCTGCACATAAAACATACGATGTGGATGGATTACTAGAGGTGTGCCCTCTGCATCTATTATAGGTGATGCCTCACGTGAAACACAACACATTCTATGTTTCTAGCATCATGGATCCTCAAAATCATCACTGATTAGAGGATATTCTTTAGTCAGAACCTCCTCTCCCTATATAGGAACAACGTATCTTGATGTGGACTATCAAAGATACTATCATGCATAACACGATACGCTGAAATCATCCCTAGTATTATAGTTTGGTGTACTACCTAGATAAAAACCTACCCTGCCCATGGATCAGACATACAGATAATATGTTGTCGTCGAGTATGATGTAAATATATTCAAAAAGAATGAAAAAAAGTACAAAAAAACTAATGGAAGTTTATTAACTTACCAAATTCTAGATCCCTCTACCATGTAGAGTAAGATTTCCTATAGACTTTAGTCTATACCATGGATCATAGTCGATCTTAACTTCAAGGGGGAATAAAATATTATGTATAACCTTGATATGAAATGACATTTATCTATCATGTAGGTGTATATACTATTCATATAGTCCGCACTAGTAAACATCACTCCTCCCTATTAGCTTCATGGAATGTAGAACTGTTAACTGTCTAGTTGGAAAGACAATAATTTAATCAAATATAAATAGAAACATGACTCTATAATGATGGATTCACTAAAAAATATGAAAGTGAATGAGAGGTGTCAAATCCATGGAATAATGAATCCCATCAGTGCATTATGCAACCAACTGGTCTAATAGATCCCAATATGGTATCTAAGAAATCTAAAATGAAATCTGACATTTGTTAAAAAATTGTTAACAAAAACCAAGAAATTTAATATTATGAAATTGATTATTCAAGAAAATAATGTATATACTAACATCGATGGGAACTAAAATACCCAACAAGATATGATATACACCCAATTTTTTACTCAATGTCATAGAAAATTCGTGTTCCTAACTCTACTTGTAACTTATAATAAATAAACTGATAAACAATAAGAAATTAAATTTAATAACACAGAGTAGAATTAGAAAAAAATAAAAATGAGTGATCTAAATGAATTTTTATGACATATAAAATTTATAATGATTTAATGTTTATTTATAGTCTTAGGAAAAACCTAGGTCATATCTTAAGGAGAGTATACTGATTTAGAGTGTCTATTTTTAATAATAAGAACTAAAATAGGTGGGTTGTTTTGAAACAATAATTAAGAAAATAATTTAATTTAAAGTGTTTATTATTATAAAAACAAAGAGGATTTTAAAAAATATATGATAAAGGGTTAAAATATGAGCTCACAAAACACATTTAAAGTTCATTGTTTGTGGATATTAATTAGGTTTTTATGTAAGTATTTGGTTGAAATTAATCAGAATCCTGATTACTTTACAAGGTTTTATATCTAATCATATTGATCGAAAACTAAACAAAAAAATCATATATCTAAGGTATAGATCTCATGCATGGAATAATAACATAAAAATAAAATTGAGATATCAAATATGTAGGGAAGAAAAGGATTCTTATGCTATCCAATCTAAATAACACAAGTCATGCTCTAAAGACTTCCAACCAGTCAGTTAAAATTAAAGAGTATTTCATTGGTGTAAATCTACAAATCCACCAAACATGAATCAAAGTAAGATTAATTCAAATCGAAATTTTGTAAAACCAAGAAAACATCGAACCAGTTGTATTATAAGTGCCAAAACTCCCTTTACAATATGTGTAGCTCTATCACAATGAACGCCCATTATTTAGATCGACATCGGGAGGAGGATGAAGCTTGGGTGAAACTCTTTCTTTATTTTTGATCACCCAATTAGGATAGAGGCCTTTTGAACATCTTGTATTAGGACAGGGATCCCATGGGACTCCAAAATAGAAGATCTTTACTTTTGGTTTGGACTTGCATATGAGGTTCCCATGGTACCTTTTTGTAGCCAAAATGGGACATGGGTTTTGGAAACATATTTTTGAGATACCACTTGTGTCTCGGTTTTAGACTAGTAAAAATAAATATAATTAAATGGAAAAAAGATAAGAGTTTCTGATAGGCCTCATGAATATCTCCATATTAAATTTGGATGCTATTATACATATGGATTTGGATATATGGACAAAATTCCAAACTAAACATTTAAATTTGGGTAGATTCTATACCGAATATAGAATGGTTCAGATAGGCCAACCGATGGACACATTGGGCTTCAGTTCCTGGAGATGAGATATAGACCATGTGGTTTTGGATCAAACAAAATAAGTTTATCCCATTTGGACTCACAGATTTTGCGGTATATTCAAAATAGTGGATATATGTCGTTGGAGTCCTAGGAAGTCTGGTCTATTTCCTTCTAGATCATCTCTAGGGCCTCCAAATCACCTCCTCCTACAATGAATTCATCAAAACAAGAAACATTTACCTTCTTGACATTGATAAACATAAAATAAATTTGTCAAACCAGAATTTCAATTTGTTATAATTTCTATAATTTTCAATCCAAAACAAGTTTAGCACTGTGGTGCAAGGGTGAAAATCAAAATAATGAATCACAATGTGATTACACCCCCACCTCTAAACATCTTCACTCCTAGGAAAGGAATGATATCCTAAAGAAGTCTCATTCCTAAATCAATGGTGATAAAACATACATGATTCTTCTAAAATGAAATTCATCATGTCTCATTTATGAAATCAATTTTCCAATAATTTTTCTTCTCTCACAAATGAATTTGTTCTACATCATTTATTTACTAATGCAACATGTTATAGCCTACCTCACATTGAAATTTTCACTCTTCACTCATGGAATAAATGAATGTGGGGTTATTATATTTTCCTAGAGTTCATGTAATCTTACTCTATTATTTCCAAGATTATAAGTTCTTTACCAGCTGAAACTAGTGTGATACTCAACAGGAATTCTAATTGTTTGTTCAGAGGTTCAAGGGTTGGTAGTATTTAATGTATAAAATATATGAGTTAGAAAAGGCGTGTTTAATCTCTTAAGTAAAAAACATGTTAAAATTGAACATGTGTTCACAATGTATATACAAACTCATCCCCTCACAAAGTGTATCACTTCCATCTCACTGTACCCATTGTTTATTTGTGTTGGTCACAACCGATTAGTGAATAATAATGAATAAACTTCTTCTTTTGTACTTCAGATTTTTTTATTTTTGTTTTTTTTCAATGTATAGAAGTATTTTCTTTTTTTAGAATTTTCATTGGATATAAAGAGGTAAAATTTGTAAAACAATGATACAATATGGATTATGATCCCACAAACCATGTAAAATATAGGAACAATTTCTATCAACCCTTAAAAATGATTCATTCATGATAATTCCCATGGAAAAACCATCTCCCCATAATTTCTGATAGTAAAACAAGAATGTACATAAGATATTGGTAGGTAGGGTTAAATAATCTTGTAATGTGGCTACCTAATAGGCATTTCATGGTCTCTAAGTCCTGAGAAGCATAAAATTTCATGGTGTCCAAAAATAGAGTTTAATTGTAAAAAGGGGTTTTCAATAAAAAATTACATTTATCATGAATGTATCACACATTAATCTTATAGATTCAAAAATAATAAAGGAATGTTATAGTTTCTCTACCAGAACTGAGACCCTCCATAATGTGATTAAAAAATGAATATACAAAAAATAGATTAGAATATCTCTTGGTTAAGGGATTAAAATAATGGTCAATGCAATTGAGACATGGGTTTCAAAAATCCATTAAACACTTAATAATGATTTGACAATATAAATTCTAGAAAAAGATTCCATATCAACATTCATTTGAATTGTTTTTCTAAAAACAATGGAATTTTCAACACAATCAACTCATGAATGAAAAATTATTTTGAATTATTATATATAGGGAATCTTTTTACATGATAAAATTAACATTCTAACACAGAAGAGAGGGAGAGAACATGGGGGAAGTTACAAAACTATTAAATAAGTGAGAAAAAAAGTTAAACATTACTTACTAACTAAGGAAAGTACTCATCCCCCAACACAAAGAAGATGTAGTTTCCTCACTATTTAAAAAGGTGGGAAGGAACGAAATAAACTTGTGGGTAACATTCATAGGTCACTTCTTGAACATGGAGTTCCTCCTCCGAGGACTTTAGAATGGATTCATTAAAGTGCTTCAGCCACTACCCATTGATAGTGAGGGTTTTCTTGGTTTCTTCATTCTGAACCTAAAGAAAAACAAATGGGAGACATTAGTAACATTTTATGGTCCAAACCAGTGGGAACAAATCTTACCGAGATGCAATTTCAGCATCGCATTGTAGAAAAAGAAATTATTCCCTATTTGGAAAGGATGATTAAAGATATTCTAGTCATGGGTAGCCTTGGTTCGCTCTTTAAAAATCCTAGAGTTTTCATATTACTCTCTATTCATTTCCTCCAGATCATGTATCTATAACATCCTCTAAGAACCTACACCAAAAAGGTTAGAATTGTATAGTTTAATGGAATAATAAGCCCACTGGTCAATCTCAATAGGGAGGTGACAACTCTTTCCCAAAATAATCCTATATGGTGACATTCTAAATGGAATTTTAAAAGCAGTACAGTAATCCCATAATGAATCATCAAGTCTATGACTCCAATATTTTTTATTGGGTTGAACCATTTTTCAAGAATTTGTTTTACCTATATATTTTACACCTCGACTTGACCATTGTTATATAGGTGACATAAAGTAGACACTTGATGGCCTACCCCTTACCAACTCAAAAGTGCTTGCATTGTTTGTTTTTAAAAATGAGACCCCTAGTCAGTGATGATGAACCTAGGTGAGCCAAACCTATAGAAAATCTGTGTTCTCAAAAATTCAACAACTATTTTGGGATCATATATTCCTGTCTATTGTGCCTCTACCCTTTTTAAAATATAATCCACTCCTATAATAATATAAAAATTCCCAAATGAATTAGAGAATTGTCACATAATGTCAATGCTCCAAACATTGAAAATGCAATAGAAGAGTAAGGGTTTCTGTGGAATCTCATTTATTTTAGAGAAATTCCCCATTCATTTACAGTGAGGAAAATATTTACATAAGCCATGAGAATATCAAAATAATGTGGTCTAGAAGATACCAGAATTGAGGACCTTGCGAGTAGTCCATTGGAGACCAAGGTAGACCCTACAAAAAAGTGTGTGGATGAACCTGAGGACGGACTAAAACTCATAATCAGGAACACAATACCTAAGGAATTGACCACTGCATGTGTAATGTCCAAATTTTTTTGGATAATATTTGTTTCTTTATGTTTTGTGTTGTTTTATGTTATACTCCACAAAACTATATCCTTTAATTAATTAAGTGATTAAATTAAAATGATACTGATGGGTTTAAAGTGTTATATGACTGTTTGTCAATATGCCCACATGAAACTATACTCTAAACAATATTATTATTGATTATAAATACAAATGATCATGGTTACTTAATACAAAATGAATATTTTATAGCCACATCTAGTAGATTCGGTCTATACGAAGCCCATATGTCAAAGCTTGTTAAGGAGGTTGCATAACTAGGATTTTCTCTGGACCAACCCCATGCTAAGATGCAACATGTAAATCTTCAATAGAATCACCTAAGGGAGAAGTTCATGCTGATAGGAATCACCACATAGGCAATGTTGTCAGAGTCACCCCAATATTAGATGACCATATCGCACCTTACTCTTAGGTCCTATCCAGGTGTTATAAGGGGATATGTAATGAGACCTTAGTTACATTGTATAATCCTTTTGTATAAACAAAATTGTTATTTCTTTTATGGTAAAATTTGTGAATTTAAAATTTCTTGATAAATATGGGATGAATTTATATAAGTTCCATATTATTTATGAATTTTGGAAAAATTCTATTTTAATTTTTTTTGTATACTATATATAATCTATAATGTGAAATGATTTTCAAAAAATGGTCTTCCATAGATGTGATGAGTAAGAAACTTATAGTCTAATAAGATCAAAATAATTTGTTTTGTATATAAAAGTATGAATATTAATATTACCCTTACAAATAGTAATGTGACCAATGGAATAGTAACCTCACATAAAAAAGTAAAAATATAATTTAGGCATCTTGAATGGTGAAGTAATATAATGGAATAAGTAAATAACTACTTTAGAAATTATTAGTCATGTATTAGTATTTTATTAATTTAATTTAATTTAAAATTAAATTATTCTTTATAAATTTATGTTCAATTTCGGATTCTACACGTTGAAAAATTGTTATGGTGAATTTTTGTGATTTTTCTGAAATAGTTGAATTTTCAGTAAATAGTAAATATATCATTTTGAGTTTCAATGTTTTTGATGACATCATTAATGATGTAATAATTCTGGTCTACTTGTGAATATTATTATATGTTATGAGGTTCCCCAATACCATGGTAAAATAACATGGTCATGCCCATGGTTTTTCAAATACCACTAATGAGTTTTCCCATGAAATTAATTAAATATTCCCTCAATTTTTCTATAAATACCAACCCATTCATTCAGTAATTTCCTTCCAAATTCTTTCTCAATGACGGTATAGTTCTTTTACCTCTCTATTAGTCTTTCCAAGGTGCCCTAAATCCCTCTAAGGTCCCAACCATCAAGCTTTTGATGATACTCTTCAAGGTAAGGGAACCTTTCACCCTCCTCTTTTAGTCATAACTTCAATTATGATATGTCTTCTATTTTACATTTAATTATGTGGGGGTTTGTTCTTCTATATTTTTCTTTTCTTCCATTTTATTTCCCTATTATTAGAGACCCTAACCACTCTCATCAACTTTTTTTTTTGAATTTTATGCGATGTTGTTAGGCTAAGAAATTTTCATAAATGAAATCACATCTTCTCTTTTGCTTAAGGTTCCCTATTCATGTGGTATGTCATTCAAAAATATAAAAAATGATATTATTTCTATTTTATTATGAACATATACGGTTTATTGAGTTATTTGTGAGTGTTTGATATTTTCCACCTCTATTTTTAATTTTTTTGTAACCATGTTATATAGTCGTTATGTTGTATAAATTTCATCTCAAAATCTCTCTCTAATTTTCTCAAAAAATTATCTTATTTTCTTTATGTAAATACCCAAAAATATTTTAGTTATGGGGGTATTCATCAAGACATATAAATGATATATTTTTTTCTGGTGTTGACATACATGAAACCATCGTACCTTTTCCATGGGTTATAAATGACATAACGATCATGTTTTTAGAACTTTTAAAACGTCATGATTTTGAAAAGAAACCCATTTATTCAATTCTATATGGGTAATTTATGAAATTTTTTATTGTGATATTTGTGTCTCATATGAAAATAAATACATAATAAGGATGCGCCCTGATATTACTTCAATGCATTGGGTAAAGAATCCAATCTCTAGAGATGAAAAGTTTTATGATACCTTGGGGAATAACCCTAGTAATTTTTATGAATCCTTGGGGATAAACCTTGGTGATATGTTCATGAATGTATAAATTAAATTGTGTAGACTAATTTTAAAGTTATTATTTATGTTATTATTTATTTGATATTATTTTCTATCATTCTTTTGTGATATTCCTCTTGTTCTTATCGATATCTCTCAAGATCACTTGTAAACTACTTCACTTGTTTTCTTTACTAGGCCTTCTGCACACCCTTTCATTTTATGTATGCCTCCAGGTTATGAGATGAAGTAATTTTACTTAGGATGAACCTATTATTAAGCCTTAAAAGTCAATTATAAGATTTTTTTTATGTTTCCATGTCTACTATTGCTGATTTCCAAGACACTAGACTTTAAATGTCATCTACTTGTAAAAGGTAATGAAAAGTTATGTAAATAGAAGACGAGATGCAATAGTTTTTATTAAAGGATAGATTAGTTATTTATGGAAATTAGGATATGAAAACATAATGAAGAACCCTATATAAAGTTTTAAATATAAGAAAACATCCACGTATTTTGGTGAAATATTAAGTAAGTGGTTTCCGAACAAATAAATCCATGTTTGGATACGGGCAAGTGTATGTGGCTCTAGCACAGATGAACCTATGAGTGAAAACACTAACAAGGAGTTTTGGGATTGACCTAGGATATCCTGGTACACAACAATGGGCCTTGCTGCACTCCTGTTTTTACACTCATAAGGAATATATTTGGTTAATCATAAGCATTTTATGAATCATTATGAAGGATTTATAATGAAATTTAATTGTTTAAGCTTGAAGATTTAAGACATAAAATAATTTATAGTTAAAAAATTCATAAATGATATATGCTTATCACTATGGTTTTATTCTTTTAGAAAATGGAAATAAATAGGAGGAACCAAGAAAATGGTGACCGTAATAGACCATGTGCAGATGACCCTTAGATAAAAGCCAGAATGGAAATTTTCATGTGAATGATGAACCAACTGACTTAAGTTATGGGAAATAACATAAATCAAGATGATAGACCAATTTGACCAAGAAGGGAAAAAATTCTGTTGAATCATTTATGCATCAACAACCACCAACCATCATTGGATCTGTCGACCCATTGATTACTGAACAGTGGGTCACCTCTATTGAGAAGATCTTTTTTGTACTCTGCAGCTCGGAACATGAGAAGGTCACCCTGGTTGTTTACCACTTAGAGGGAGAAGCTGATTAGTGGTTGGAACTATTTAAAAATACAAGTCCAAGAGTGGTGGTTGCAGCATTTGTGTGGGAAGAGTTCACAGGGATATTCTTCAGTAATTTTATCCCACGTTCCATGAGAACAATAATAGATAAGGAGTTTCTCGAGATGATGAAGAGGGTGATTGAATCTGTGGGAATATATGAGATGAACTTCACAAGGATTTCATGTTACACCTCTAACTTTGTTATGGATCCAAATGGTAAGGTTGATAGATTCTTTGGTGGGTTGAGACCTCATCTACAAATGAATCTAAGCAACTAAGACTATTATAGATATAATGAGATCATGTGGAGTTTGATGAAAGTTGAACTAGAGTTTGGTTAGATGCAATGGTCTCATAAATACAATGACAAGAATAGATAGATGGATCCAATATTAAGGACGAATTTTGATTAGGGAAGAGGAGGAAAGAAAATACAACATCCCACATGTAATAAATGTGGGAAGAGGCATTCGGGGAACTACCTGCTTAGGATCAGGAAGTACTAAAAGTGTGGAAATAATGGCCATATCGCACAGAATTGTCATAGTGAGGTGAAGCCTCAACTCCAAAAAACTAACGACAAAGAGAAGATGGGGCATGCCCAAAATTATGTCAAATTCTATAAGTGTGGCCATCTTGGGAACTTTGAAAATCACTGTCCAAAATTGAGGGCAGTGGAGGGGAATCATTATCGGCCTCAGTAACGGCCAAGGGAACAATTTTGTACTTTTAAAATCACAACGGTTGAAGTTGAAGTGCGGAATTATGTGGTGGCAGGTAATCTTATTGTTATATCAGAGTTAGAAAGTACTTTTTTTATCCTAGTTCTAAGTATTCTATTATTTCCTCCATGTTTTCAAAGAATTTAGAATCATCCCCTTATCTGCTAAAATTAGAGTTATCAGTAAAGACTCCTGGTAGGATTATCCAAGCATCACCAGTGTTTAGAAACTATAGTATTTAAATTATTAAGCACAATATTATCTTAAATCTAGTATTCATTAAAATGCTAGAATTTGACATTATACTAGGGATGGATTGGCTGTCAAAGTATAATGCTATGATCAAATGTGGAAGCAAGGAAATCATGGTAGTCTTGAATGGAAAACCAATAATTATCTTCCAAGGAGAGATATCTCAACCTGATCTTTTCCATGAAGAACCTTATATATCCATCATTATGGAGTTGATCGGTGAAGGAGAAGAAGGAAATGAGAGTTTAAGGATATAAAATATCCCCATCATCTAGAAATACGTTGGTGTATTTCCTGAGGAGTTACCCAGACCTCCCCCAGAAAGAGAGGTAAAGTTATCCATTGAACTCATACCTAGATTTCATTTGATATCAACGTCCCAATATAGGATAGAAAATGTGGAGCTGGAGGGATTAATGAAACAACTCCATGAACTTTTAGAGATGGGGTTTTTTGAAAGAGTGTGTCTCCTTGGGGAGAACATGTTCTCTTTGTGAAGAAGAATGATGGATCAATGTATTTATGTATTTATTATAGATAACTGAATAGGGTCACAGTAATGAACAAATACCCTCCTCTATGAATTGAGGATTTATTCGACTAACTTTGTCATCTGAATTCATCTATATGATTGATCTTCATTCTGGTTATCATCAATTGAGGGTGAAGAAAGGGGAAATTCCAAAAAATACCTTTCGATCAAGATATGATCATTATGATTTTGTTTTTATTCCCTTAGGATTGACTAATTCACCTGATATTTTTATATATTTGATGAATATAGTCTGTAAGGACTACCTTGATAATGTTGTGGTAGTTTTTATTGATGATATTATGATATATTAAAAAAGTCACGAGGATCATGTGGATCATCTAAGTGTTATTTTTCAAACTCTGTGGAAGGAGATGCTTTTTGGGAAATTACCTATGTTCGATATTGATCAAGAAGGTGTACTAAAACATCATACAAGGCTATGTGTTCCATCTATTCTTGAAATAAAGAAGGAGATGATGGATGGAGCTCATAGATATAATTTCTCTATATATCCTGGAAGAACAAAAATGTATAGGGACCTTTGTGATTATTATTAGTGCGGAAATATGAAAGGGGAGATTGCAGACTAAACATAAATGTGACTGGTATGTCAGTAAGTGAAGGAAGAGTGATAATTTCTTAAAGGGTTATTAAAACCACTAACCATACCATCATGGAAGTGGGACAATATCACTATAGACTTCATCACTGGTCTCCTGAGAAATTCTAAAGGTAACAATGCGATATGGGTTATTGTAGACTATCTCACCAAGACATCCCATTTTATCTCCATTTCAGATGATTTCTCTATTGATCAACTTTCCATGATTTATAAGAAGGATGTGGTAAGACAGCTTGGAGTTCCACTTTCTATCGTATCTAATCATGATTCAAGGTTCAGATTAAAATTATTGAGAATTTTCAACTTGTTCTAAGCAATAAATTGAATTTCAGTACGGCCTACCAACCCCAAACTGATGGAAAATTAGAATGGAATATTCAAACACTCAAGCATATGCTGAGAACATGCTCAATGGAATTTAAAGGTGGATGGGATCAAAATCTCCCATTAGCTGAGTTCTCTTACAATAAAAGCTCTCACTCGAGTATTCAAATGGTACCCTATGAATCTTTATATTGGAATCAATTCAGAACTCCTACTTTTTGGGATGAAGCTGGTGAGAGAAAGATTCTTGGGCATGATCTTGTGCAAGTGATGACAGAAAATGTCCATTCTATCCACCAACACATTAAGGCTGCTCAGAGTCGGTAAAAGAGATATGCCGACAATCATAAAATGGACTTGGAATTTGATATTGGTGACAAAGTATTTCTAACAATTTCACCGTGCAATAGATTAATAAGGTTTGGGAAGAAAGGGAAGCACATACCTAGGTACATTTCCCCTATGAAATCCAAGATTGCATGGGAGCAATGGACTATTGGCTTCCATGTCCTCCGAATCTAGCACAAGTTCTGGATGTCTTCCACGTATCCCTCTTGAAGAACTACATACTTGACCATTTTCATGTACTAAATCTATAGGTGGTACAACTGAAACATTACCTCTCTTATAAAGATCATCCGGTGGTGATCTTGTATCATAGAGACAATGTTTTACACAATTAGACTACCCACATTGTTATGGTGTTGTGGAGGAATGACAGATATGAAGAAGACATGTGGGAACCATAGGAGCCTATTAGACAAAAGTATCTATACCTATTCTATTCTGAGGGTACGAGTTAAAATTTCAGGGTTGAAATTTATTAAGGGGGGATAATGTAATGACCAGAACATTTGAATAATATTTGTTTCTTAATTTTGCGTGTTATTTTATTTTATTCCTATCAAAACTATATTATATAATTAATGAAGTTAGTAAATTAAAATGACACTGGTGGGTTTTGACTGTTATATGACCATTGGTCAATATGACTATTGAAAACTATACTCTTAACGTTATGATAGATGTTTATAACTAAAAATCATCATGGTTACTTAATATAGAATGAAGAGAAAATGGTATCATCCAGTAGACTCGGTCTATACGGATCCCATCTATCGGAGCTTGGGAAAGAGGTTGTGTCACTAGGCCTTGCTCTGGACCAATCCCAAGTTGAGCATCAACATGTGAAGATGGAATGGAATTGCCCAATGGAGAAGTTCAAGCTGATAGAAATCATAAGATAGGCAATGTTTTCCATGCCTCCCCAAGATTCTATCACCATAGAACACCTTACACATAGGTCATATGCTGGTGTTATGTGGGGCTATATAACAAGGCCTTAATTACTTTGTGTAATAATTTTGTGTAAATAAAATTTTTACTTTTATTATGTTAATATTTTTGAATTTCAAATGTCTGAATTAATATTGGATGAATTTATAGAAGTTCTATATTATTGATGAATTTTGGAAAAAGGGTATTTTAAAATATTTTTGTATACTTTAAATAATTAATATTCGGAAATGATTTTCAAAAAATGGTCTTCTATAGTTGTCATGTGTAAAACATTTAGAGTCTAATAAGATAAACGTAATTTTTAGAGAATAGTAAAATATGAATAGTAATATTATCCTTATGAATAGTAATGTGACCAATGGAATATTAACCCCCCTTAAGAGTGTACAAATATAATTTAGGCATCTTGAATGGTGAAATGATATAATATAATACGTAAATAACTATTTTAGAAATTATTAGTAAAGTATTGGATAATTATTTCTTTTAATTATTTTAAAATGAAATTAATATTTATAAAATGGAGTTGGCTTTTGGATTCTACAGGTCTAAAAATGGTTCAGGTGGATTTTTTGGATTTTTATGAAACAGTTGAATTTTCAGTGAATAATAAAAAATATAGTTTTGAGTTTTGGTGTGTTTAATGCCATCCTTAATGATATAACCATGATATAATAATTCTGGTCGACTTTTGAATAGTAATATTTTATATGAGTTATCTAATGTGGCCAATTTCATGGGAAATACCACGGTAAAGGCCCTGGTTTTTCCAATACCACTACTGAGGTGTCCCTTGGAAATTAATTAAATATTCTTTCACTTTTTCTATAAATACCAACTAATAACCTCATTAATTTCATTTCAAATTCCTCCTCAATTAATCTCTGGTATTTTTACCTCCCAAGGAGTTCTCCCATGGTTCCCTCAATCCTCTCAAGGTCCCAACCTTCGATCTTTCGAAGTTACTCTTCAAGGTAAGGGAACCTTTCACCGTCTTCTTTAAGTCTCGACTTCCTTTATGTTATATATTATAGTTTTAATTTAATTATGTGGGGGTATTTTCTTCTATATTATTCTTGATTTCCATGTTATGTAAAAATTATGAAATTCCATCCCCACTATCATCAACTGATTTTTATGAATTTTAAGCGATGTCGTTAGGCTGTCGAATTTTCGTAAAAGAAATCACATCTTCTCTTTTCTTTCAAGTTTATTTCTCATGTGGTACGTCATTTAAACATCCATACCACGATATTATCTCTATATTATTAAGTGACTATCTTTATTATGGGTTATTTATTAGTGGTGTACCCTTTTCCTCTCTCTTTTTAATATTTTCTAAAACCTTGTATATAGCCGTTATGCTGTAGAAATTTCATCTCAAAATCTCTCTATCTTTTTCTCAAGAAATTATCTTATTTTATTTTTGTGAATAACCAAACCTATTTTAGTTCTAAGTGTATTAATAAAGAAATAAAAATTTTATATTTGGTTCTGGTGTTGACATACATAAAACCCTCATACCTCTTCTATGGGTTATAAATGACATAGCGATCATGTTTTTAAGCAATTTTAAACCATCATAATTTTGTAATGAAACCCATTTCTTCTATTCAATATGGATTATTTATGAGATGATTGATTATGATATATGTAGATCACATGGAAATAAATACGTAATAATGTTTTGTCATGAGATTGCTCCAATGCATTGGGTAATGACTTTAATCTCTAGAGATGACAAGTTTCATGATTCCTTGGTGAATAACCTTGGTAATTTTTATGACACATTGGGGATGAACCATGGTGATATGTTATTGATTTTCTAAGTTAAACATTGTAGCCACATTCTTATGTTATGAACCATTTTATTATTTCTATGATATACCTATTTATCATTCATTTATAATATTCTTCATGTTGTTATTGATATTGCTCAAGATCACATGTAAACTGGTTCACTTGTCCTCTTTACTAGGCCTTATGCTCTCCCCATACATTGATGTATTTCTACAGGTTTTGAGATGTAGTAATTTTACATAGGTTTAACCTATGATGATCCCTTACAAGTGGATTAGAATAATTTTTTATGTTTCCATGTTTATTATTCTTGATATCCAAGACACTAGATTTTAAAGATCCTCTATTTTTAAAATGTAATGAAACGTTATGTAATAAAAAGGGTAGATTCCATACCATGTTCACCAAAGGTAGGTGTCATCCCAAATGTACCATCGATAATTATGTTATATACCATCAACCTGTTTATTATTGAAATCTGTAGGAATATGATATGCTACCAAAAATAATTCTATTTCAGCAAACTATGAAATAACATCTTACCCATTGTACAATTTCTCATATGGAAACATGTAATTTAGAATAATATAGTAGGACGAGTCAATGTCTGAGGATATGTGGATATTACTAATATGGTTAATCACAACATTATTTTCTCCTTTTTATCTCTAATTTCTAAATTGAATTCTTGAAGGATTAACAACCAAAGAATGAGATGTGGTTTGGATTCTGGTTTCTTAATGAGATACCATAGGGATTCATGGTCTAAGAAGACAATGTCTTGGGGCCCTAAAATATATGACCATAATTTATCCAAGGAAAAAACAATGGAAAGAAATTATTTTTAAGTTTGTGGTGTTGTTTTCTTGGGAAGGGACTAGTGTATATGAATCATAGGCACTGACAAGTGTAGCTCGATCAACCCTTTATAATAAGACCACCCCAACTGCATAGTTGGAGGCATAACACATGATCTCAAATAGTAAATCCCACTGTGGTGGTTGGACTACTGGGGTGTCATAAGACTCTAATTTATCTTATTAAAAGATTCCTCACATTATTTATCAATTTTATTTCATTTTTTAGAAATCAAGAGAGGGGGAATGTAATTTTTCAAAAGTCAGGAATGAAATTATGGAAAAATACAGCATGACCTTGGAATGATCACACTTCCCATACATTTTTGGGGAATGGTAGGGAGGAAATGACATCCAATTAAAATTTATCTACTTCGATACCATCCCTGAAAATGACATGCCCCAAAACCATTATTTTTCACACCATGAAATTTAATTTCTAATTATTTATGAAAATATTATTTTCAATACAATGACATAGGAATAAAACAAGAATACACAAATATTCATCAAAATAGGAGCCATAAACAGTGAAATCATCGATGAATACTTCCATAAAATTCTCTAGGTTATCAAAAAAATATTTAACATGCAATGCTGAAATGTAACTTGAGTATTGGACTGACCAAACTACATCCACTTATATGAAAATGTGCCAAAGGGGAAAATGAAGGTTGTATTTTACTGATTATTGAGGGAAATATGGATCTAAAAGTATCCATAATACCCACTAGGAAAATAGTAATGAGACATCCCCACTAGCCACTCTTGAATTTGGCCAGTAAATGGCAATGTGAAATGGTCCTTCCTAGTGTGTTGGTTTAGTCAATGATAGTCTATGGGGACACAATAATTATTCTGTACATGAGTTCTAACCAAGTCATTATTTTCATTTTTGATTTCCACAAGACCATTTTTTTTAAAAAAACTAGTACTGGACTAACCCATTGGCTATCAGAGATGTGGTAAATGATTCCAATAGCCTATATTTTTTTACCACCTTTTTAAAAGCATCTAGGAGGTTTGGGTTCAGTCATCATTGTTCATGTCTCACTGGTTTAAACTCTTCATAGAACAAAATTTTATGTGTACAAATTGATGTTCTAATACTAGGAATGTCTTATAGTGTCCATAAATATTCTTTTTTATACTCCCTCAAATGTTCAAGAAGTCACAATTCATGCACAAGTGGGGGTGAACTAGCAATGATGGTGGGAAAATTTTCCATTATCAAGATATGAATATTTTTAATCTTGAGGAAGTTGTTTTAGTTCCAATTCATGTGGATTTTGTATTTATGGGAGTGTGTGTGAAATTGATAGGTCACCAATCTCATCTAACTTCTCAATGTAATCATCCTAAGATGAGGAACCATCTTTTACAAGATTAACTGTGTCATCGATTATCATGCGATCCTCAGTGTTCAAGAAATCATCAATTAACAAATGTTCATGAATATTTTCAAAATCGGTACAACATTATATGTATTATTCATTTCCTATAATATCATTCAATTATGAAAACATTGAATGTGGAATATGGAATAAAAATAAATGTTTTTTGGGGAAGGGAGTAAATTAATTTAATTAATAGTGAGGGAGGAATGATCTTCTGAGGGGTGCTTCATGGAATCAAGGATGTTAAAGTGGAAAATGTCACTACCAAACACCAAAGATAATATACCATTATGGATATTAATTATGATTTTTGAAGTTTTTACTAATGGTCACTCTAATGAAATTGGGTTCTTTCCATTAATAGTATCATCTTCCATTTTTAGCACATAAAAATCAGTAGGAAAAATTAAAATTTTCACCCTCACAAGAACATCCTCTAACACACCAGAAGGGTGTCCTGTACTCCGATTTTCTAGTTGAATGACTTTTCTGGTGGGATTTAGTTCACTGACCTATAATGAAAAATTAATAAAGAAAGGAATCACATTAATAGAGGCTCCCAAATCAAGCATAGAATTATAAAAAGAATACTCCCCTATGGTGCACTAAATTGAGAATATTCCATGATCATTGCACTTGGTGGGAAGTGATAGATCTATCAATGCTAAGAAATTTCTCCCCATGATCACATTCTCATCACCTCATATTATCTTTTAGTGGGTAAAAATCTCATTTAGAAACTTTCCATATCTTGGAATTTGTTTCATGTCATCAGTCAAAGGAATGTTATCCTGTACATTTTTGAATGTTTCCGATATTTTCTTAACATGATCAGTTTCCTTTTTTCATAGGCTGGGTGGCCCTTTGGGGAAATCAAAGAGAAATGATTGGGATAGGTGACTCATTAACAGAAACTCTCTTTCATTTAGAAGGACTTATCTCAGGAAAAATATTTTCTTCTCTTGGACTATTTTTAGCAGTTGGGATGGTGGTTTCTGTAGGTGGGGATGACTCTGAAGGAGGGGTTATTTTTATTTTAAGATTCTTCCCACTCTTAAGGGTTATGGAACTAACATTTACCTTATCCCTAGGGTTAACTACTAGTTGATAGGGTAGTATACTTGACCCATGAAATTTAATTTCCCCTATAGAGTTATCTAGTTGGCCTAATTGGGTTTTTAGGTCTTGCATGGATGCATTGGTGGTTTGTTGGAATTGGAGATTTTTGGAAGCCATTTGTTTCATAATATATTCTATGAAAGGATCGAGTTTTGTAGGGGGTTGTCGGAAAGGCCTTTGGGGTGGTTGGGTATTTCTGGGAGGTGGTGGTGGATGAATACCCTATCCCATTTGGTTCCATTGTTGTTGAGGTTGGTTTGAATACCCCCTTGCCAATAATTTTTGTTTCTTTCCACCTATAGTTGGATGGAAAGTGTGGTTCTTACCTAAAGGGTTAGTTATAGGGGCTTCTTGGAAATATTGACTCACAACTCATAGAAGATTCTCTAAATTAAGGAAATTTGTCAGATTAGTGGGTCTCAGAAGAACAAATACCACAATGGATGGCAGGAGGGCATTGGAATTTCCCTTGGGAAATAGTGTGTTTTCAAAAAAGGGTACTTACCTCTTCGTAATTTTTTTCCACCTTCATCTCGTAATGATTACATTGCAACTCATGGAAACCCTGATTCGTTACAATGGACCTTGAAACAAATTTTTGAGTGTCTTGTGACATGTTCTCAATTAGGCTCCTTACAGTGATTGGTGTTTTATCCACTAGTACACCACCAATAGAAGCATCAATCATATTTTGATCAATTGGAATTAAACCTTCATAAAAATATTGTATTAAATTGAATCACATAGTTTTTTGGTGTGGACAACTTGAAAATAATATTTTAAATATTTCCCAATATTCATGAAGTGTTTCCCCTTAATATTTCCTTATACTATATATTTTATTCCTAATTGTGGTAGTTCTATAGTATGGGAAATATTTTTCAAGAAAAAGGCATTTCATGTCTGCCCAACCACTTGTTAGGGAATTAAAATAATATAACCAATCTTTTGGTGTATCATCTAATGAAAAGGGAAATGATATAATATTTACTTTTTCCTCATCCAAATTAGTAGGTTTTAATGTTAAATTAATAGTGTAAAATTATTTTAAATTCTTGTGTGGATCCTCTCCAGGATGTCAAAGTAATCTTGGTCATAAATGAATTAAACCAGATTATAATTAAAAATTGGGTGCCTTGCCTTGAATTTGAATGTATATGGGTTGGATGTAAACATCTTGTGAGGTTAGTTACTTTTGGGTTATATTGTTTTCATCTATTCTGTACAAGATTATTATAGTTTAAACATGGGTTCCAAAAGAACAAGAAGGGTGAATAAGAGTTTCAATGTGTGGTGTGTCCTCTTTCAAAGTGTTGTCTTGTGTCTCTCGGTGTCATTGACTTAGGATCCTATCTGGTTCAGATTTGAAATATGATGATTCTCATAGATTAGAATGAATCATGCCCCAATCCTACACAGGAAATATATCATAACACAAAATAATTGAAAACATATTAGTGAAATCAAATAAATATTCACAAAATCCAAAAATATCTACTAAAAATAGACACTAAAACTAAAGAGATCCCTGAAAATGGCGCCACAATTTGAACATTTTGTTATGAAACATCAAATTAATGATGGATTAATGTTTATTTATAGTCTATGGATGACCCTAGGTCATCTATTAAAGAGCGTTGATATGTTTATAGAGAGTATATTTAGTAATAAGAACTAAAAGTTGTGGGTGGTTTTGAAAATAGCATTAACAAAATAACCTAATTTAAAGAGTTAATTAGTTTAAAAACCAAGTGTATTTTAAAAATATGAGATAAAGGGTACATTTTGAGTTTACCACACTGCTTTAAATTTCATTGTTCTTGGATATTAATAATTTTTTGATGTCATTATTTTGTTGCAATTAATCGGAATCCTGATCACGTTCCAAGCTTTTATATCATAGCACATTGAGCCAAACCTTAACATAACAATCATAAAACTAAGGTACATATCTCTTGAATAGTATAATAACTTCCAAATAAAATTGATATATAAAATATGTGTGGAGGAAATGTTTTGTCTTACTATCCATATAGAACAACAAAAGTCACACACTAAATACTTCACACCGATCGATCAAAATTATAGAGTATTTCATTAGAGTCAATCAAAGAATCCTTCAAACATGAATCAAAGTAAGATACATCTAAATAAAATGATTTAAAACCGAATATAAATTAATCTAGTAGTAGTATATGTGATGAAACTCTCTTTACAATATGTGTAGCTCCCTCACAATGAACTCCCATAGTTTAGCTTGGCATCGGGAGGAGGATAAAGCTCGGGTAGAAATCCTTCATTATTGACCCCCCTTATGAGGATAGAGGCCTCCAAGACTTAATGGATTTATAAAGGACTCCCCTGGGAATCCAAAATGGCAGATATTGTCTTCTGGTTCGAACTTTCAAATGGGGTGCCCATAGTACCCTTTTATATCCAAAATTGGACATGGTTTTGAGCACACTATTTTTGAGATACCACTTGTGACTCAGTTTTGGACTTGTAGAAAGCCATATAACGACTTGGAAAAAATAGATGAGTTATTTTTCAACCACTTGAATATCTCCATGTTAATATTTTTATATATTATACATCTGTATTGTGTTATATGGTCAAAATACCTAACTAAAGCTTTGAATTTTGGTAGATTATGTCCCCTAGAAAGAGTGGTTCGGATGGGCCCCCAAATTGAAAAATTATTGTTCAGTTCCTTGAGATGAGTTGTTGAAAATGATGTTCTGGATCTATGCATTTATTTTCATCCCATTTGGACAAACAGAGTTTGTGGAATGTTCCGAATAGTGGACAGAGGTCGTAGGGCTCCCATACAGTTTGGCCCATTTCATTTTGGATCATCTCTAGGGCCTCCAAATCACCTCTTCATATAATGATTTCATCAAAAAACACTCAATTAAATTTGTAATAGTACATAAATAAATAAATTAATCTATAATGATTTTAAATTTTTTATTATTTATATAATTTTCAATAAAAACATGTTTAGCACAGTGGTATAAGGGGAAAAATAAAACAGTCAATTGTGGTGCGATCATGATCATACCTACGTCAACATGGAGAACTATAAAACAAATATATATGAATATATTGACCAGAAACAATAGGGGAGATTTTTGGTATGCACACTCATTCCCATATATGAATAAGGATGACACTTCCCCTGATATTAGTGTGATCTAGTTGGAATTCTATGCGTAGGTCTAGGTATGTTTATTCTTATCATGAAGATCCCATAATCTATCTTCTAGTCTAATCAAAATCCTCTTTTAATACATAAGGGATTGCTTCATAGTGTTCCTCCAATGATCCAAAAGATATATGAACATGAGTTATGCATGACAGTCTTCTCATTAGCATTAGTGGGTAATTGTGAAATGTGCATCTCAATATAGCTCATTGATATCTACCCACAATTTGTAGCATCACCATCTCCTATAATGTTGACACATCGAAATCACTATACAATCTTAGTCCAATATCCTTGTATGGGTCCTATAATAGTATCCCCTATATAGGAAGGTTGTGTAGAACTGCCACATTATCAAGGGTGACGCTCATCTGTCCCTCAGGAAAGTGGAATGTGTGTGTCTCAAGTCTCCATTTCTTTGTGAGAGTATAAAGGAGGTAATGATAAATGAATGAAAAATTAGATAGAAGATTTCCATAGAATCAAAAATGGAGTAGTGATGTTATAAAGTCATATTGGGGAGGAATATGATGATAATGGTGTGATCTATGCACAATGATCTATCAAAACTCATAGAACATTAGGACGTCAGTTGAAAAATTCTTATACTACTTAGTGAGTAACATAATATCCTCCATCTCCATGTATTAAAATTAAGTAAGTCATAATTGAAAAATGTGAATGTAATTATATGGTTAGAAGAATGTTGTGATTGGAAGAATATATGATATAACGTGTGTATTCCCATTGTTTTTTGAGGTTTTTCTTTCCAAAATAAAAAGGTGTGCCTTCATGTTTCTCAATTCATAGTTATAAAGTGGTTTTACATATGGTTTGACCTTGGAAAATGGTTTTTTATTTCAAATGTTTCATTTATTAAATAGATTGTATCTTCATCACTCATCTAATTAATAGATCCATGTTGGGAAATTTTTTAGAAAATCAATTTTTGTTATAAAATAAAACAAAAGGGATATTGAATGTTTATTTATGTTGGATTATTTTAAAGTGGGTTGGATTTGAAATTTTTTTCAAAGAATTTTTTTGGTATAAATAGATAAAATCTGGAAGTAGATTCAAAGAGGTATCCTACTGGGCTTTAGGCCTCACACCCTTCTTAGAATTTCATTTAAATTCGTAAATTTCATTTTCCAAATCAATATATTCAAAGGAAACTCATATTTCTCTATTCTTATTAGACTAAAGTCATATTTTTAAAGGGGTTTTACTTTAGAAATATATTTCTATACAAATAGGTTAATTGGTAAGACCCACTTTATTGATTGAGGCTTTCTTTAATTTTTATCAAATATACCAAATGGTGTTATTTGTAATATATGTATGATTTCTTACATGATGGTATATTTCAAAAATATTTTATAACATGATTTATATTTATTTTATCCGTGGATAGTTTTATTATTCATTCATGTCATTTTACATTTAAATTTCATATTCCTTATATTGTGAATATAAAATAGCTTGTTTCTTTTAGCCACATTTGTTTACTTGATCCATGTTAGGGAAGTTTTATTTGGAAAATGATATTTCTTTTATAAAATAAAACTAAAACGAATTTAATGTTTTCCATGAAGTTTTTTTATTTTAAAGTGGATTATTTTTTTAACTTGTTTTCAAACTAATTTATCAGTTATAGTGGATTAAATTAATAAATAGATTCATGGTGGTATCAAATTGGGATTCGTGCCTTACACCGTTCTTGTAAGCTTTTTGATATTTTACTTATTTTATTTTTTGTATATCAATTTTCAAAGGTGACTTGTTTATTCTTTATTCATGTTGGAATAAAGTCATGTTTTTAAAGGAGTTTTACATTAAAAACAGAATGTACACACATAGTTTATATCGACTAGACCCACATAATGGTCTAAGGATTTCTTTTTTATCTAGAACATATAAAAATATTTTAGAACCCGAATGGATTTTTAAATTTTTGTTTGACTTCTCACTTGAGGGTATATTTCTTTATTATTTTATCAGATTTTTTACTTATAGTGTATCTATTGATATTTTGGTTTGGATTTCATGTCACCTCACATGTACTTTTCGTATTCTTTATAATGTGAATATGAACGACATATTATCATTTGATAGTAAATGTAATTGACAATGTCAAAAAATTCAAAACAAATGAAGGATTTTATATTAACACAATGTAATTGAAAATATGAAGAGTTCACATTGGAGTAAATACAACATTATAGCTGAGATTCTGAACATGATCCAGAAATGTTAGGGCATGGTTTACTTTAATAAGCTTCCCAATGACATATATTACATCTCAAACATTTCTCTTATTCTTGCATCCATCCTAGAGTATTCCATATCATGTTGGAAATTTTTCTCCCTTGATGTTGCAACATGTTGATTTCAATTATAAATATTACATGATCTTCATGCATTTGGAAATGTAAAAACCCCATAATAGAAATCCATGGTGTTGTATAGAAATTGGAAATGGTTTCCATACATCACACTCAATCAACATATGCTTCACATGATATGTTCATGGGGGAATATATTGCAATGGTGTGTGCACATGGAAACCATAATGCCTATAAGTTTCATTATTGACATACACAACTTCAAGTAATACCACCAAGACCCGACCACTAATATTTTTGATGAGATCTAGACACTATTTAACTTCAAAATTATTTTATTCCCCATTAAAAATGATAACATGATAAGAAAAATATTATTTAATGTTCTATTAAATCTCATGTTGAAAGAGTCTTTTATACCTTATCCCCTACTGAATCCCATTATCAGTTTGTTTTCCTCTATCAATGTATTACTTGACATAATGATAAAACATCTCCGAAACAAGGATAGTTATAAGTAACATGTAAAGACCCTTGAAGATTCTATTTATGCACTCGACGTTGTTTGTGGTCATGTTAACTGGTTCCCTGTAAATTCTAGTTCAATGCAGTGTTTTTGGGTTTTACCGCTAGGTATATTTATTCTAGAGACACATCACCTTGTAGTATTTAGACATGGATTTCATTTCATAGATAACCATGTAATATTTTTTATACCAAAATTTTAGAGGATCTCTATATATTCTAAATATGACACTAATTTTTTTTAGTATAATTTTTAATCTTCATAAAGGTATGTCCATTGATTTATAAAGAGACTATGAATCATTTTAAACATATCCATAGATAGTATAAAATAAGGCATGAAATATGGTATGAATCATGTAAATCACTAGAGTAACAAATCATGTGTACAATTAATCCTCCTTGTCATCGAGTTAGCAATCAATTATTCTATGTTAATTCTATTTTAATCCATAGTTTATCAATAACTAATCATTATGTAATAATAATTTAATCCTTATTTAATCATCACAAATTTACTAGTTAAGAATTCATTATTTTTTTATTCATGAATAACTAGTTTAAAGTAAATTAAAAGATTTAATGTACTTTATTTATAGCTAATTATTAGATAATTGATAGTTAATCAGCATTTAATAATTAGTTAATCATATGTTAATTATTATTTAGTCATTAGATAATCCTTGGTCCAAAATTAGTTAATTCAATATTAATTGATCCTTAATTATTCATTAATCACTAGTTAATAATTATTTAATTAATAAGTATCAAAAAGATAATTTAATGGAATTTTTTTAGTTAATTAATAGTTAATAAATAATTTGTTAATTATTAATAATTAATTAATTATTTAGTTAATCATCAGTTAAGAATTAGTTAATTCAATAATTACTTAACAATTTAGTTAATTATTAATAATTAACTATCATTATAATAACAAGGTAAATAACATATTAAAAACATACTATAAATGAAAAAATTACATAAATAAATTACATTATAATAAATAATAGAAAATATCTCCAAATTATGCTTCACAAAATGTTTCAATACTTTTAGGCCACAAAAATTTCCATGCACAGAGGAGGGTAAAGTGTTTAGAGAGACATAGGGTAATTAGAGAGAGAGTGAGAAAAATAAGAGAGGAGAAGGGGGTGGGTAGGTGACCTTTTATAGGGGTTTGGGAAAAAGGTTTCTTCACTAATTCCACCTTTATCCTTAATATACTAGAAAGAAGGCATCCTAGATGCCTCCTTTCACCTAAGTTTAGTAGAAAGGTGTAATCACTAATGTTGCATTTTCCAAGTCATCGATCCGGGTCGATGAGAGGAAAATTAAGTATTATCGTTTCCACCTTTCAATATTACCCAAAGGATGCATCATTAATGCCACCTTTCTATACTGGTATTCAAAAAAAATTAACCTACTATTATTTAAATTAATATTTTTTTTAAAAATGTTTAAAAAAACTGTAGGTTGGGACTTGTGACATGGTGACAGAGCATTCAGTGGTTGGCTTGGAATTTTTGGGTTTTAACATCTAGGCTACTTTTGAGGCATTACATTAATGGTTTATTGGGCATCAAATTTTAACTGGGCCTTCTAGACTTTTTCTGAACTCTTTTCCAATAGGATTTCAATCCATCATAGTTTTTTGTGCTTTGTTTTCTAGGCCTTTGTGACATCTGTTTTAGGGTTCATTCCATGTAATGGTTTTCCCTTGTCCCTGTTCAAAACAAATTCCTTTTTATTTTTTTTAATAAAGGGGTTCAACCCCAACCTATGTGTATAATCATATTATTAACTATTGTTTATATTATTACTCGTTATTATTAATATTATTTATATTATTTTAATATATTAATTATATTAATAATATAGAAGATGTGGAATTCCCTTATTGGTAAAATCACCATATTATTCTTTATATGACTAGAGTTCAAACCCTATAAGCCTCCCTTGGGGGTGATTTCAAGGACATTTATTGCAGATGGAGTATGCGATTATGTTATTAGGAGTGTCAACCCAGGTAGATGATGTTGCATCAAATAATTTAGGCAGGGGGACTTCAGGACCCAAAAAATGATCATTCAAGCCAAAATATATTTAGGACATCAAATTGTAATGATTTAATTTGGATATGGGTCTATCTTTATGAGGGTATGATATTTGAGTAATGTTAAACCATTGGGTGAGTGTGTTAATTTTTGGGCTTTGTAACCCCTTATGACACACTATATATATATATAATATTTTAATAATATTAGTACTGTTAATTGGTAATTATTATAATATTTATTTATTTATTATTATTTTTTGTGTTTGTTTTTAATTAATAATCATGTAATTTTTTATTTATTACACTTCTTCTAAATAATAATTATTATTAATTATATAAATAATTAATGATTCAAAAAATACTTGGGACTAGGTCCCTTTTAATTAAGAAAAAAAAATTAACTAGGTTGAGAGGTAATTATTATATTATCAATTTTTAGTTATTATATTTAAATTAGTTAATTTATTTAATAATTATTAATTAATATTTATCATATTAAATATATTAAATATATTATTTATTGTTAATTGTATTATTATCATTAATATTATTATTAACAAATTGGGTCCCAAATTGTGGTCATGCATAGATGAAAAAAGTAGACAACATGGTGAGGATGAGGCAAATGGTGTGGTTCAACAAGAAAGGGATACAACCTGGAAATATGCATGTGTCGTCGGGTGGGTGGATTGAAAGAGAAAGAGGTGTTTTGGAACTTATAAATTAGTTTTCTATACACTTGAACATCTGATATTGGACACAGAAGTGACACGCTATGTGATAATTGTTGGAGTTGATGCCCTATGACTATCTAATTGTACTCTAATGACATGTATATTTGATGTATTGAATATTAATTAAACATATTATTTGATATATTTCATTGTTTTTATGGAATTTAATGCAATAACGTTCTAGATTATTTGTTTTATTGTTATGGTTATAACAGTTCCCCACAATGATATGAACCTTGATGTTCTATAACAATATTCTTAATTATGTTCAACGGTTGGATAACATAATATGATGGGACACATATTATATGGACCATTAGGTGGGCTTACTCATAAGTGGATGAGGCTTCTTCTCATGAAGTTCATACTTTTTAATCTCTTGGAAGGGATATTATGTGAACAGACCTACCAATTTGAATTCTACATGTTTTGGTTTAACCATATATTCCTATCAATGAGAATGGTTAATGGTCCTTATACATTAAAATTATCCCTGGTGCATGTCAAGAATCACAAACATATATTTACAAAAAAAAAATCATCATGCCATATGTTTGAAGGAAGTAATGAACTCTTGGTGCATCATGATTTACATGACATTAATGGATAACTCGAGGAAGGATTTTTCCCTTCCATAGTATTGGGAGTTGATATCCTAACCCTTTGATTTGTATATAACTACCACCTAAAATCCATATCCATAGTGTATTGATGTTTTTATTTTAGATAGTCAAAGAAATATGTATCAAACATATAATTTGATTTCCTAATTCTAAAACCTACTAGATGAGATATTGTGATAAAGAAATTATACAACATCGTGATCATTCATATTTTATTTTCAATGTTCCAATAATAAGATCTTTCTCTTGGGTTGGTTAACACATTTCTAAATAGTAATCTTGGAATTTTGGTAAGCCCTCTTATTTTCAAGGATAAGGAATACTAGAGGGTGACACACTAATTGAAACTATTTATATTTATTAAATTCTATTTTAGTTCAATTAATGGAATAAATATTTTACTCAAGATTGAAAAATAATTTTATTCAAGTTACATTGATCCCATAAATTAAATAATTTTTTATTCTCAACCTTGTTAATACAAATATATTTATATATTTTATGTAATATTTAAAAAATATTTATTCATTAGTATATGAATAAAATATTTTTTTTCTGAATATAAAATTAATTCTGGTATCCAATAAATATTAAGGAGTTTGAATGGACAAAGGCTGCATCAGATGATAAATAATTATTTACAAGACAGTAAATATTATTTATCATTTGCACATAATAGTAAAAATGACAAAATTATAATAATAATATTATTATTTTGTGTCATGGTGTTTATTAAATGATTTAATATTTTTTAGGGGCCAATATGAAATTAAAAATTGTTATAACCTAAACCCTACCTATGTAACTAATTAGTTATGGTTATTCTCTGGGAAATTGAAAAAATAGAATTTTCACACACAATGAATTCAATTTATAATCCTCCTTATCTCTCCCTGTCAATATTAAGAACACAAGAGATATTTCTTTATGTTCAATGAATGAGAAATCAAGAAAAAATAATACAAGGAATTTGATTTTCCACACTAGAACCTTGAGATCAAGTGGAATTACGTGAAGATCATTAGAGAATGTGTGGATCACCACTAGATGGATTCTATACTTGGATCCTCTAAAGAGAAACAAAGGAAATCTAAAAGGGTCTTTTTAGATGATAAATATCAACTGCAAAGAAATAAACTTAAGGTGATGTAATTTCTTTCTTCCAATCTAATTGAATTAATTTTAAACATAACATGCAAGATCCCTTATTTGGGTTCTAGGAAATTGATATTAAAATAAATATTAATTATCATATCACCCACCACATTCCACATTGTTACTACACGTAGTGAATTTATTAAACATTACGTGTATATCAGTCTAGACCAGAACATGGGTTGTTAGATTACACAGAGTGTATCGATGTACAAACCATGTATTCTACATGGTTTAGTGGTATAAATCTTAAAATAAACAGGTTCATTATACATGGTTAAAATAATGAGAGTCTAAAAACCTAATTATTTTTGATACTCACAACCTATATTCAATATAGATAGCATGTATTTTATTAATACCCGCATCTAAAACACACGTCAAACACACATGAATTCATCTCAGACACATAGTATGTGAAACACATAGAGTGTAGTTTGTACGTACATGACATGTAGTCTGGTCAAGTTACACACCATTGTCCCATTCATCTACACTGGATGCATAACAACAAATTTACAAAATGTGTATCTAAAAATTAAATACTATGTTGTTTACCATTAAAGGGAGAAATTTAAAATTACATTAATTTGAAAAATTGTATCACTGAAACATTATTTTATTGATTGGAACACCATTTTTCATTTGAAAATTTAATAATCATTTAAAATAATTTTAAATTTTCAATTAGTTTATTTTAATACATACGTCATTATTAATTTTGGTATTTATTTGACATTAATTCCATAAAATATTGGTATATTATATTATGTTTGGATTATCATTAAGATGAAATCAAAATTAATTGGTTCAATTATTAATATATTAATGAAAATGCATTTAAATTAACAATAAATAATGAATAAGGAAATTATATCTATCTAGTTACTTTTGCATATTCGTTACATGCATGACCAATCATGAGATTGACCATAGCCAATGTATGTTATGTTTTTTATTTAATTTAATTTATTTGATGGGTTCATTATTATTTAATAAGAAATTAAATGATTTTCTGCAAGTCATACCTCCCTCTATTATTAAGTAGGGCATGTGTATTTAATGATATTTATGTAATCTCCTATAACTAATAATTTGGTTCCCCTAACCTATGAATCGGTAATAAATACTTATAATTAATGGAGTATCCTAATCACATTAGAGGTTATTAAAATGGAACCAATATGATTAGAAATTAGTGACACACATGTGTACCTCTAGAATGCTCTAACTCGGGACAAAATCAGATAATAGAGTTATTCCCCAAGGTCATAGTTTGATTTAATGTTCTCTCGTTTTTTCAACCATTATATAAGATTATTATTGGGTCATTTACTTTATTTATGTATTTATATCTATGAGTTATTTATTTAAAATGTTCATGAATTTAGTTACATAAATAAATGAATTAATATGAAAATTTGGAATTTATATAAAAGGATTATGAATAAATGCTTTATCTTTCATGGTTAAATAACTATGTAAAATCACCTTATTATTAGAAACACATGAAAAGGATAAAATAAGTAGAACGTTATGCAAAATACATTAAAATCCATCAATTAAATATTAAGCCAAACTTGTCCTTCCATTACTTGATTTGGAATGAAATCAATATAACAAAGTTCTTTACCAACCCTTGTTGGGACACTTAATTTTATAAGGGGAGTACTTATTAATGTTTCGGGTTGACCAAACCATTTTACCTCAATAGGAGTATCCATTTCAGAACATTGTGTAATTATGAGGCTTGTGTTATGGAAATCCATGTTTGGATTTCTGGATTGGGGAGTCCACTCAACAGATCAAAGAGTTGCAATCCTACAGTTGGCAAAGAAGTGCCTACCTAAATATATTCATATTGGTTGGCCAACCCTTTTGGGGGTTATGAGAAGGGAAATATATATCCTTAGCTTTAGAAAGTCCTTACAACTAGACATTCCAAGTTAAATTTTGAGGGATATTGTGACTTGATAAAATAGTGGTATATTTAATAAAATCAATTAATTTATTATGTCACACCCAATTTGTAATCAAGAAAAGTAATAATAATATAATTTATGATATTTTATAAAAAAATTAAAATATCATCATCCACGCCATCCCTATGATCCATTATTAATAAATACCATCTTCTATCTAAAAGAAACTTCTAGGAATGGTATAGATGCATTTAGGTTGTTTTATGACCTGAAAGGAAATCACACATGCTAGTATCTTCACATCCTAATCCCCCTAAGATAGAGGAGAGAGTATAAGAGTTCGTAGAATATGAAAAAATATAAATCACGTGGTTGACATTAAATTTTTGATTCTTTAATCTATGTCTAGTGAGCTCATAAATACTCACAAAAATATGGATATATATAGAATACTCGAGAATCTTTTTATCTTATATTAGGAGAGAGATAAATAGTAGTAGTTTGATATATCCATGTATATTTTTTAGATAAATATTAGAGATGGTTCCCCAGTTGTACATCATGTAGTCAGGCTCATTAGATACATTGAGTTCTTAGAGGTTCTTAGGTTTAAACTCCCTAAATAATATGAAACTGATGTCATTATTTTATCAATACCTCAGATCTTCTATAGTATTGTTGTGAATTTTAATAACAACAAAATTGAGAAGTATTTTACAGATGATATCACTCTTCTTCACCATGTTTATAAGGTGATTACATGCACAATGTATTCATTCCTTATGGTAAACAAGTGGAAAGGATGAAAAAAACCCACAATGACAGTGCTTCTCTGCAACACCCTTCTAAGAAGAGAATGATCCAGTGGAAAGTAAGAGAACATGATGTTGTTTATTTTGAATTTTTCAAGAAGGGCCACTAGGAGAAAAATTACACCCATTCCAAGAAGCATGGGGAATGTTTATATTTATTTTTTATTGATTGTAATTTATTTGTTTCTAAAATTTAGGTATTAGATACAGTTTGTGGTGATCACATATGTATTCAAATATAATAAAAAGTATATTTATAATAATTAAGCAGGGGTAGGTAGATATATGAGAATAAAATAGATGTAAACTTGTTGTTTTTGTTATTGGAACCTACCACCTCACGTTTCCGACGAAAATGGTCTTGGTTTTAAGAGGTTTTTTATTTTGTGTAATCAATTATCAAAAACATTATATCAATATATAAACAAGATACAAATGTTTTTTTTTCATATATGGAAATAAAAGTCAATTATTTTTTAAATATAGAATTTTATATGGTAAGGACCATTTAAACAACGTTCTTTATACATTAGACTACATAAACGAATTATTAAAAATCAAAAACAAAACAACCTAACATGACTCAAACCACACCCATCATTGAAATTGTCGGATAGGTCATGAAAATGAAAAATGATTGACTAAATTTCATCATGATGGATATTTGTATTCTTAATAACTAAAACCACTTTGTGTATGTCATGATTGTTTACAAGGAAAATGACTTATGTCCCATTTAGTGGGAATGGTGAAAGGGACAAAGTGCTTCTAGAATTACTTCATACAGACATGTGTGGTTCATTTGATATTGTTCCATGGGGTGGGTACTCATACATTGTAACTTCTACTATTTATTTTAGTAGATAGGGATATGTATACTTAATGAGGTATAAGTTTTATTCCTTTTAATATTTATGGAATACAAGAATAACATTGAGATCCATCATCGTAATAAGATTAATAAACTATTCTCAGACCATGGTGTAGAATGTCTCAATCAAAACATTATTGATTATCTATAAGAGTTTGGGATTTACCTCAACTCAATACTTAAGCACCTTAATGGAATAATATAAGTGAAAGGAGGTACCACGCCTTGTTGGACATGCTGAGATCAATGATGATTCATATGAGTCATCCATTATCCTTTTAAGGATATGTATTACAAACAGTAGCACATATACTAAACAATGTGATGACTAAATTGATAAATGGTATTACACTTGAATTTTGGAGTAGAATAAAACCCGTGGTATCAAACTACAATCATGGAGAAGTGAATCACTCTGTAAGGCCTCTTCATGTAACAATCATTCACTATAAGGCACAAAGTATACCATTAAACGATACTACAAGTAAACAAGGGTATATTACCTATACAACCCCAAAGAAAAAATTCTTATAGTGGAAATACATGATATATTCCTTGAGAAAGAGAAAATCACTAAAAAGATAAATTTGGAGTGAGATATGAAATGATGAAGTCTAAGCTCAAAGAACACAATATATGGCAGAGGAACATATTCCAAAAATCCCTATGGAAGAAGAGACTGTTCCAAAGTTAGATGTATTTTTTAGAAGTAAAAGATAGGTTATAGAACTACAATGCTATTTTTTTTCTAGTCATCAAGCATGGCGAATCATTATTATTTGACAATAATGATCCTTTAACCTACAAAGAGTTCTTAAGTGGCATTGATGTTTCCTTGTGGTAAAAAGACACGAATTATTAAATGGATTCCACGTACCCAAAACCAAGTCTAGATTCTAGTAGTCCCTCCCATAGATGTAAATAGCATTGGTTGAAAATGGGAATTTATGAAGAAACTATAAAAGGATGGAAAATTTAGTACCTATAATGAGTGAATGGTTGTAAAATGGTTTAAACAGTTTTAGGGCATTGACTACAATAAAACCATTTCATCGATTTCAATTATGAGATCCATCAAATTTATACCCACCAATGGGGCTTCCCATGATTATGTGATTTGGAAAATTTATATTAAAATAATATCCCTTAATGGGAACCTTTATAAAGATATCTAAATGACACAACCTAATGGGTTTCTAACTCCAAAGGATTCCAAAAATATTCACAAGTTGTAATGACCAATTTATGGATTAAACCAATCATCCAAGTAATGGATGATTTGTCTTCATGAGGATATAATGGAATTCAGTTTCATAAATAATTCATGTGAGCTATGTATATATAAAATTATTAGTGTGAGTGAATTAGTTTTCTTAATAGTATATGTTGATGCCATTTTACTTATTAGAAATGAAATACCAATCCTACAGTCTCTTAAGGTTTGGTTGAATAAACGATTCTCCATGAATGGATTATGCAAGGTAGTATATATTATTGGGATAAATATACATCATGGTAGATCAAAGAATCTATTCATCCTATGTTAAGGGACATATATTAAAAATATACTAAAGAGATCCAGTTAGGAACAATCCAAGAGGGGATTTATGCCCATGTAACTTGGAATTCACCTTTCATGGAAAATGTGTCCTCAGACACATAAGGAATGAAATAGAATGGTAAGTATTCCATACACATCAGTGATTGGTTCAGTCATGTATCATATACTATATAATATGATAGTTATTTCCTATGCATTTAGTGTCTTAGGTAGACATCAAGATCATATTGGTGACAACTATTGTATTTCAGTTAAGCCTATACTTATGTATCTAAAGTAAAATAAGGATATTTTCTTATTATATAAAGGATATGTTGAAATAATTAACATAGGATATGAATATTATAGATTAAAAATATATCAAGATGAAATGGTGTCACAAATGGGATACATATTCTTTTGGAATGGAGGGTCTCGGAGTGGGAATCACCCAATGTAGGATATAGTTATAGATTCTATAGTGGAGTCTAAGAATATTATAGATTATAAGGTTGATAAGGAAGTAGTATGAATATGAAACTTAATCTAAGAGTTTGAATTGGTACCTAATTTTAAATATCCAATCACTATCTATTCTGATAATGCTACAATAGTGTCTCTCGCAAAGGAGCCAATCTCAAATCAGCACGTAATGAATTTACTTCAGAAGTATCAACTCTACAGATTTTCTCCAAACAGGTGAGGTTGTAGTACATAGTATTTACACATAAGTCAATGTGGTGGACCCCTTGACTAAACCCTTTATTTATCATAAAAATGATTTTTATTTGAGGTCTACTGGACTAAAAGTCATAAGTAGTTGGATCTAGTCCAAGTGGAATTTTGTTAGTATTAATGTCCTATGACTAATTGATTATAATTGGATTACTTGTATATATTACATATTCAGTATGAATTAAATATATTATAAAATTTTCTCCTTGTCCTTTGTGAATTTAATATAATAATTTCATATAGTGTTTTCCATATTGATAAGATCATAACTGTTTCTCGCTATGATGTGAACCCTGATGTTCAATGAAAATATTCTTAATGTATTTCTATAGTTAGATAAAATACTATAATGGGAAACATAATATATAAAATATAAAGTGCGAGTACTCTTAAGTAGATGAATATTATTCTCATGAAGCTCTCATATGGTAATCTTTATGATGGGAGAATATGAGAATAGTTATTCCACTAGGAATTCCACATGTTTTGGTGTCATTAGATATTCCTATCCACGATCATGTAATGGTCCTTAAACATTCAAATTGTCATTAGTGCGAGTCATGAATCCCACATATAGATTTACAGACAAATATTATCATTCCATATTATAGAATGAAGTAGGGTATGTTGGGTGTCCAGTGATAAACATGTCTTTAATGGATAATTTGAGGAAGGATTTATCCCTTCCATCATTATGGGAGTTGAAATTTCATCACATTGATTGTAATATAATTGTTTCCTAAATTCCATTTCCATTGTGTACCCACCTATTTTTTTAAATAGTCAATGAAATGCGTATTGAGAATATAGGTGGATGAAATCATCGTACAACCTACTTGGTGAGATATTATGATAAAGGGATTGTATTACACAATGAACATTAATATGTGGTTGTCGACATTGCCACATTATGTTTTTTTCCTTGGGTTCCATGAACTATTTCAAGATAGTAATATTGGTCATTAGGTAATCCCACCCAATGTAAATGAAAATGAATCCAAAAGGGTCACACACTAATTTTTTCTATTGATCTTGTCTAATTTTTTTTGAATTTAATTAATGTAATAAATATAATTCTCAAGACCGTGGAATAATTTTATTCAAGTTACACTGATTGAAAAAATTAAATAATTACATATTCACTAACATGTGAATAAAAATATATTTTATTATTTTATTTAATATTTAATAAATATTTATTCTCGAGCATGTGAATGAAATATTTATTTATGAATAAAATATTTATTCAGGTTATCATTAAATACTGAGGATTTTTAATGGTCCAAGACCAAATCCAATAATAAAAAAGTATGTACAAGTTGTTAAATAATATTTATCATTTTTCAAGATATCCCACACAACAAATTAAAAATTAAATAATTATTATTTTGTGTCATGGGGATTATTAAGGATTTTAATATTGTTTAAGGGATGATAATAAATTTTAAAAAATATAACTTATACACTACCTTTATAAATAGTCTGTTTGGCTATTTTGTAGGTAAAAAAGATAATATTTTTTGCCTAATGAATTCTATTTCAACTAATCCATGTTTATCCTTCACATGAATGAGAAGAAAAGGGATATTTCTTCATGGCTTAAGAATCATGAGTCAGGATCAAACAATTCCAGACTATCAATTCATTGTTCTAGCATCCATAGATTTATTGGTGTTGCTTAGAGATCATTGTAGCACATGTGGATCATTTCTAGAGGGATTCTAATCCCGGATTTTCATAAACACAATGAATGAAATTTTAAAAGTTTTTTTGGAAGATCAACATAAACTACAATTAAATAAACCTAATATGAGGTAATTGGTTTCTTATAATATAAATTAAATAATTATGATATTAACATAAAAGATCCTCTATTGGTGTTCCAGGGAATTGTTATTAAAAGAAATTTTAATTGTCCGATTTCCCACCATGTGCTTCTTTAATGCCAAGAACATTGAATAATCAACATATTGGAACCGGAATAATGATGTTTCATAACTTTCTTGGAAATGTAGCAAGGTACCATACAGTGACCACCACTTGGGAGACTTGAAAGGGTGAGGGATTCCTTAATACCTGTCAACATAACACATCCATCTTGGATTCAATATGATGGATGGAGGAGTGGCCATCCTTCTTGGTAGGGCCGGTGCAACTTACAGATGGGTAATTTAGTTATATTATCTCTAATTGGAAGAAGAAAATAGTGGAAAACTATTATCATGGAATGATTTAGACTCATCCTTTAGGTCTTTGGGTCACCTCCCCCAAAGGGACATTTGGTCACATCCAACTGGTTCATCATTCCATCAGAAACATGGGCCATTAAAAAATTAATATGTGATAAAATAGGACTTGTATGCACTTATCATTCTTTAATGGGAGGGATGAGGACTGAAAGACTAAGGTTACTTGGTTTGTTTGTTGTTTTCAGTTGGTAATTCCTTGAAACTAACATAGATATTATTATTGTAATGCTAGAAAAATAAAACCCAATCTCACATGGAATTTCTATAAGGGATTTCAAGACCCTTTCTCTAATAAAAGGGAGTATTTATTGGGATTTTGGTTATATATTTGGAATACATTAATTATATTATTTCTTAAAAAAAGAGTATTTTAAATATTTTGTAAGCATTATATATATATATTAGAAAAAAACTAAAAAAAATAAAAAACTAGTGTATATAATGTTTAATTTTTTGATGTATATATATAAATAAATCATAATTATATTATTAAAGGGGTTGATGACGTAAAATGGTCTATGGATCTCATCATGGATTAAAAATCATTAATTCATTTGATACACAATGAACCCATTTCCCAAAAAAAAAACATAGACCCGTTTAATTTAAAACATAAAAAATTAAACATTAAAATTTACCTATTAAACACTAAAAAATCCATATCAATAATGAATATATTAAAAATAAAAACATGAGTTAATGGATAACATAACTCCTCAATCCAATATGTAGTGACTCTGAATGTAACTCATGCTATCGTTTGTGAGACATATCCATTTCAGATGACAACATTTTGCCAATCTTGGACAACATCTTGGGTTAATCAGATTTCTAGACATTCTAGATGAATTGATCAAAGATTCCTATATCACCACGTCTTTTAAAGCTGACAATGGATGACTTTTTATGTTGTAAAATATACAAGGATAAAAGGGAATTATATCCAAACTAATATTTGAATTGTTTAAATATCTTCCCAATTGTTGTATAATTCTATTAGTGTAGAACTCTACAATTTCCTAAAAACTTAATAGTTAAATTTAAAATACAAATATTACAGTAAAAATACAAGTAGTATTCAAATTACACCATTATTCCATTACAAATAATACATTGAAGTGTTATAGTAAAATTCAAGTACATTAATGTAAAATCCAATTACAAAAAAATAATAATTAAAACAAATAAAAAAGAAGAACTCTTATAGAAAGACTCATCCAATTATCAAACTAACCTCATAAAAAATAATCGTGTTCCAAAAATAAAAACAATTTTTATTTCAGTAATAAAACATAAAAAAATAAAAAAACCATACAATTGAAATTGTTTACCACTATAAATTTCAAGTGGAATAATATGCGGCCACTTTCTAAATTTCAAAAATACAAATTCGGTTGTTTCTATTAAGTTTCATGGTAATTAGAGGACATTTTAATGGTTTTGAGTATGTGACATGAATTTTGAACTAAAATTTCATTTTTAATTTAGATCACACACTTTTAACCACAATGTCCACACCAAGTGTCATACTGACATGTGGTTAATTAATAAATGTCACAACTAAATTATCAATCTTTTTCCGAAAGTATCAAGATAATCTGAGCATGTTTTCTTAGTTGTGAGTATTTAATTCAAATTTTAAACTAAAATATCATTTTAAAATAAAAAATATTCTATCACGTAAAACACATCATGCGTCGAATTAAGTTAAGGTTATTTTAATCATTCTGAAAATGTGTCACAGATCAATTTCCAAGAGTATGAAGACAATTGATGTGTATTTTCTTGATTTGACCCACATTTTGAACGAAAATGTGGTTCTAAAGTGAACACATAAACTTTCAGTCAATGTGGCCCCACTGCAAGTCATATTGAGCTATGGTTAATTATAAAACAACTAAATTGAATCACTAAAAAGTTTCCTTAAGTTTCAAGATAATTCAAGTGGATTTTTTTGGTTTTGATTTTCATGTGTTAATCTTAGACTATTGTTGTCATGACCCCCTCCCGACAATGTGTACCCATCCTTAGCCAACAATGTGAGAAGAAAGATAATAACCTCCGAGTTCTTCCTCTAGTAGGACCAAGGATGGAGACAAGCACCGATGGTATATTGATCACATAAATAGGAGGAATTATCCTTTTAAAGAACACATGATAAAGAAAGTGATAAGGCAGACACCAACCAACTCCAACTTAGACAACAATATAAAAGAAATACCAAGTACACATATGTAATTTCATGCCAAACTACTACAACTGAAAAGGAAAAAAACTGTAAGCACCAACGTAATGTAAAAACAGCAGAAAATACAAGCCTGAATACCTCCTGCAAGACAAAGCTAGTAGAAACTAGCTTGATATCCAACCTACCCCATGTGACCAAAAAATATTTTATATATACATTGGGTGATTATAATAGTATATTCAGTTTGATCCTTCACAGAGCCTCTCATGAAAAAGTAAGGAAATCATGTTAAATAATAGTGAACAACATGTGAAGCTAACTCGTCACCTAAACATGTATACTATGATCCCGGAATCACCATGGATACTCTCACCGAGTAATTCATACAAGAGTATATAATATAATAATGAATATCAAGGGTAACCCGCCACTAATTCACCATTGTTTTTCCACTTTACCCTAACGTCGCATGTCCTAAGAATCTATCTACAAAAAATTATTGCCCACACACACTTGGGAAAAGCACCACAAAATTCACCTCATGAAACAAAACCACCACATTCACGTAAGAAAAGTAACCAGGTCTGTTTTTGGAGCCACCATAGCTCGCATAATGTGTATTGTGCGTCTGGTATTAATCCCCAAGAAATTATAATCCATACACTGATTAAGAATCCCCAATCCATCATATCCTATACACATTACACCTATAGTATTCCATAAGGAAATATATCCAAAATATATGTATGTGAATAACACAAATTCATTACAGCCCTCTACAGAAATATATGGTTAAAACTTACTGATTTGCCTACCAGCCCAAGTAACTACCAGGTGAAGAGAGTGGTGCCAAAGGGTGTAGTCATTCATCCGTCATCCCAGTGGAATGTTGGTAAAACACCCCCAAGTGCTCAGAATACCTAGGGTGTCAGTTTCCCTAACTGACAGGGTGGAGTAGTGTATAGAAAAAAAATTACAAAATATACTACAGCTCACAACCACACTATGCACATAACCTACTCTTCGACTGAACTATATCTAACGTCTCTCTGACTCCCTGTTTCCACTTATAAGACTAGGTATCCAATATGCACACAACTATTAAAAGAGTTTTAATACATTACTTCATTTGATTTTTAGTAGTTGAAATTTTTGTTAATTTAATATTTAAACATTAATTAACCATTAATAATTATATTTCAATAGCATCACATCCAAAGTTCAATGTTACATTAAATTGTGACCTCAGCATTTTGTCCCTGCAAGCTCCAACCCCATGGGTTAACATCATTTATTCAATAATCTATTTACAACAATATTACTTTCCCAAATTCCAAATCATTCTAGAAAAACATTCTACACTATTAAACACAAGGGGGAACAACACGGTGAGTAGATTAACTGCTCGTTGAGTCTTTGTCGCCTATACCAATAGCGTAGTCCAATCCTCCTCAGAGAAGCTAGTCATAGACATCACGTGGTACACACCACATGTCTTCACCCCTTTTTGGAAGGAGTGTAAGCAAGACAAGGTTCTTTGAGTAGTGGGGAAAGTAAAATATATAAACAACCATTATGATTTATTAGGTATCCAAACAATCATATCCATCCCATTTCATCATCTCTAGTGTCCTTCCTGACACCTTTATGTATAAACCGATGCATATTTCCACTCTAGGTGTCAACTGAAACCACAAGCAATGGGCCTCCCTACCCCCACATATCACAACAACCATCTAGGCTCACATCACAAACAACAGGAAAACAAACGTCATATCAACTCGGTTCTTATCCCTTTAGCGAGCAAGAGGGTAACTCATAACCCTATGAGGCATTATCTTTTATCAATCAACCAGTCAATTAATCCATCTAGAATTAACCGATTTATTATTTTAAGGCTCCAACAATGGGTAACCTAAATAGTCAGCTATCAAAAATAATTAAACTTTCTTACTACATAAATTTGATTAACATCAAATTACAACAAGAAGAACCAGATTCATTTACATGCCTATTTATCTTTGGAAATTAATTTATAATTAATCCCAATTTATGTTCATTAACAATTAAAATAAATAATGAAAATCTAAAAAAATAAAGCATAAATATGACACAATCTAGGAAAATAAGAGGAAATAACATATGATCGATATAAATTTCTTTATTTAGTTAGAATATTTATTATGCCAATTCCATTGTGATCCAGTGGGATAAAATATGCTAACTCTACAGTTGAACGTAATAGAATAGCAAAGCAGTGAATCCCCTACCTCAAAAGGTTCTCGACGTTCTTTTTACGAGAACGATCCACACAAAGAATCATGATCACCTCCTCTTGTGACAATTGCATCCACACGAGGATGTAGATGTAAGACCACACCAATTGAAACCCAAGAAAACTCAATTAGAATCATAGAGATCAAAAACCATAACATGGAAAGTAGAAACATGTGAAGATTAACCCAAAATAACAATGATAAATCATACCTTATATCAATAAAGGATTGACCATTACTACTTTCACCAAGATAGGGGGTGTGTATGCAGTAGAAAGAAACTTCCATGGGAAGGGATCTGATGATTAAGGTTCGATCACACCACTCTAATGGGAAGATGCAAAGCTTCGAGCTTCTCTCGCAAGGAAGAATGATGGAGGAAGATATCTCATCCCTTTAGAAGATTTATGGTGTAGCGTTTTAAGATGCACGAGATTTTCCATTAAAAGAGGATTGCATTAAACCACACAGTTTGACCATGTAAAGATATCATGGGCCTTATGAAAATTAATATAGGAGTTATGGGATTCTATTCAGCCTTAAATACCTTAAAAACATCCTTTAATGCATTTAACTTCAAAGAAAATGTCAAAGGGGTGAACTGTAGGAAGTTGAAAACATTGTTCATGATCATGGAAACATTGTACACCTACCAATCCTCAAAACATTGAACATGATCTTGGAAACACTATTAACATAGCAAACCTTGAAAAATTGTTCACAAAATGCCTCACCGATGTTGATGGTACTGTTCACATAACGACTCACTGATGTTGATGGTACTATTCACATAACAACTCACCGATGCTTGTGGTACTGTTCACAGAATGACTCACTGATGCCGATGGCACTCTTCATAGAATGACTCACCGATGATGATGGTACTTTTCACAAAAGGACTCACCAATACTGATGGTACTATTCACAGAATGAATCACCAATTCTAATGGTACTATTCACAAAAGGACTTACCGATACTGATGGTACTCTTCACAGAAAGACTCACTAATACTGATGGTACTATTTATAAAATGACTCACTGATGCCGATAGAACTGTTCACAAAATGACTCACTGATACTGATGGAACTATTCACAGAATGGCTCACTGATTCCCATGGCACTGTTCAAAGAAGGACTCACCGATGCTGATGGTACTCATCATAAAATGACTCACCGATGTCAATGGTACTATTCACAGAATGACTCAACGATGCTGATGCTACTATTCACAAAATGACTCACTGATGCGGAGATTACTATTCATATAATTACTCACCAATTCCACTTGTACTATCCACAGAATGACTAACCAATGGAACATTTCACATCGGAATCACCGACGGAACATTTCACATCGTTCTGACCAATGGAACTATTCCCATCGGTCTTATGGATGGAACTCTTCCCATGGGTATCATCGATGGAACTATTCGCATCAGTCTCACCAATGGAACTATTCGCATCAGTCTCACTGAAGGAACTATTTGAAGAATTTATAAATTGTAAATGTGTTGGGGATAAGTCACCTTAACCTCCCATAACACCTAAAACACCATATTTTCACAGAAGAATGGATCAAAGTGTTCTGGGCCATTACATCAGATACCTCTCAAAACATTATCGTCCTAGAGAATTCAAAACCCACCTATAGGGAATTAAGAACTGGGTCCAAAGAACAACCCACCGATATACCTCTCAGAATAGAGTAAGCCTTAAGAATCAACCAAAGAAATCCATCTCATAAACAAGAATGATTTATAACCACAAAGAAAATATTATCACATTAAAAGAGTAAAACATCAAACAACCTAGGGTACTGATCACATATCTATGACTCACATTCCCATGTACTCTCCTCCACACAACTATGTCGCCATAAGACATGAACCAGGGGAACATAATGACCACACAACACCTTCTTTTTATAGTATTGGATCTCCACATGTCTCTCCTTGAAGGTTGCATCATCATCAAAATAAATCTCTCCCAAATTGATGACGTTAGAGTCATCATGAAGATAATGATGGAGCTGTGACACATGAAAAACATTGTGTATCTGTCTCATCCATTAGGTAGGTGCTACTCGATACGCCACGGCTCCAACATGAGCCAACACCTTGAAAGGCCCGACAAACTAAGGAGAAAGCTTACTACCACAACCAAACCATCACTTCCCACAACGTGGATTCACCTTTAGTAACACGTGATCCCCAAAATCATACTCCAATGGCCTCCTCCTTTAATAATCATATGATTTCTGATGATCCTTCATGGTCTTCATCCACTCACAAATCAGCTGAACCATCACTGTTGTATTCTACACTAGTTCTGGTCTGAGAATTATTGAATCTATGACCCTAATTCAGCACAATAGAGAATGGAAAGGTCGGCCATACCAGACATCAAATTGTACCACGCCATTGGTGGAGTGAAAATTGTTTTTGTAAGAAAACTAAACCATGGGTAAGTACCTCATCCACGAAACACCAAAATCTCGGACCCAATAGTGAAAAATTTCTTCAAGAGTTTGGATATTCCACTCTATCTGACTGTTAGTCTACAGATAAATACCAGTTATAAGGCATAATTGAGAACCAAAGGTAATATAGAGACCTCTCAACACCCTAGAGGTAAAATGAGGATCTCTATTAAAAATGGTCATCCTTGAGACTCTGTAGAGTCTTACCACCACCTCTAGATAATGCCTCGATAAAACATCCATTGTGCTCGACTACTTGATTTCTATAAAGTGGGGTCATTTCATCAAACGGTCCACTACCACCCAAATAGCATCATGTCCCCCCTAATCTTGAGGTAAAGCAGTAGAAAAGTCCATTAGAAGCATGGTGATCACATACCATAATATGTAAAAGAGAAACATGAAAATACGAACCCAAAAGAACAATGATAAATCACACCTTATATTGATAAAGGATCGACCCGTTATGCTTGCACCAAAACAGGGGGTGCATGTGCAGCCAGAAGAATCTTCAAAGGGAAAGGATCCAAGGATTACAGTTCGATCACACCACTCATATTGGAAGAAGGAATGGTTTGAGGATATCGTGCAAGGTATAACATGAGAGGAAAATATCTCATCCCTCTAGAAGATTTAAAGAGCAGCGGTTTAAGTTACACTAGATTTTTCCATTAAAGAAGATCACATTAATCAACATAGTTTGACCATGTAAAGACATACTGGGACTTAGGATAATTAATATTGGAGTTATGGGATTTAATTCTGCCTTAAATCCCTTAAAATAAGGCCTTGAATGCCTTCTATGTCAAAGAAAATGTCAAAGGGGAGAAAATGTAGGAAGTTGGAAACACTTTTAATGATCCTGGAAACACTGCACACCCACCGATTCTAGAAACATTGTACATGATCCTGGAAACACTGCACACCTACCAATCATGGATACACTATTCACAGAATGACTCACCAAATCCGATGGTACTGTTCTGAGAATGACTCACAGATGCAGATGGTACTGTTCACAGAACGACTCCCAGATACCGATGGTACTGTTCACAGAATGACTGAACGATGCCAATGGTACTGTTCACAGAATGAATCACTGATGCATATGGTACTGTTCACAAAAGGAATCACCAATTTTGATGGTACTGTTCATATAAGGAATCACCGATGATGATGGTACTGTGCATAGAACGACTCACCAATGCCGATGGTACTGTCCATAGAACGACTCAACAATGCTGATGGTACTATTCACAGAATGACTCAACGATGCTAATGGAACTATTCATAGAATGAATTATTGATGCCAATGGTACTGTTCACAGAATGACTCACCTATGTTGATGGTACAGTTCACAGAATGACTCACCGATGTCGATGGTTCTGTTTACAGAAGGACTCACCGATGCTGATGTTACTGTTCATAGAATGAATCACTGATGCTAATGGTACTATTCACATAATGAATCACTAATGTCGATGGCACTATTCATATAATGAATCACTGTTGCTAATGGTACTATTCACAGAATGACACACCGTTTCTGATGGTACTGTTCACCGAATGACTCACTAATGGAACTCTTCACAACGGTCTCACCGATGAAAATGTTCACATCAGTCTCACTAATGGAATTGTCGACATCAGTCTCGCCAATTGAACTATTCACATTGGTCTCACTGATGGAACTGTTCGGATCGGTCTCACCGATGGAACTGTTCGCATCTGTCTCACCAATGGATGTCTTCACATCGGTTTCACCGATGGAACTCTTCGCACTAGTCTCACCGATGGAACTATTCACATCGGTCTCACCAATGCAACTATTCACGTCAGTCTCAATGATGGAACTGTTCTCATTGGTCTCCCTGATGGAACTATTCTCCTCGGTCTCATCGATGGAGCTGTTCAAAGAATTTTATATTTGGAAAAGTGTTGGGGATAAGTCTTTTTGACCTCCCAGAACACCTAACACACTAGATTTCTGTAGAGGAATGGATAAGAGAGGTCTCATCCATTACAAAAATGACCCTTTTAAATTGAAAAAATGTACTTTTAGTCAATCTAGAAACAATGTGTGTAATATTGATGTGCAGTTGACTCCTTCACATCATTAAGGAATAATGGATCATTTCACTAAACTATAATGATATTTTGAGAATTTTAACTTATTTTTGATTATATATTGTTTGTTGTGTGATAAAATGTAACATTTGTATTTAAAACTCTCACTTTGAGTCAAAATGGACACACCATGTGCTAGATTAATGTACGATTTATTCATACACATAAAAGATGAATCACAAAACATTGTTAAAATTTTAAAAACAACCACAATTTATTTCCAATTTTTACTATGTGGTGTGCATTTTGTTCTAAAATTCCACATTTAAATGAAAACACACACCTTTGGTCAAATTGTGCTCATTTTATTTTAGATTTTCATGTTGTTAATTCATACACTTAAAAAATGAATTATTGATCTTTTACCTAAATTATAAATACAATCAGAGTGTTTATTATCTAGTATGAGAATGTGACCAATATTTAAACTAAAATGTCATTCTTAAATAAAAACCCACACTTTTAATCATACATCCCATACCATGTGCCTGATTCATGTGTGACTTGTTCCTAAAAATAAAAAAATTATTTATTTATTGTATTTATAATATATCAAATAATTCAAACTAAATTTCTTAGTTTTAAGTTGGTGAGAACCATTTTTAACAAAATCATTACTTACAAAAGCACATTTAGTCATACTGACCACACTGTGTGTGAAATTGACGTGAAATTTATTATTACATGTGAAAAATAAATTATCAATATTTTTAATTTAATATAATGATAACCCAGGTGTGAGTTAATTGTTTTAAATTTTAGACATATTATTTGAACTAAAATTTCATTTTAAATGAAAACATTCCCTTTTGGTCATACCTGACACCCCATGTGTTGGATTAACATGTGGTTGATTCCTACATGTAAAAAATGAATTATGTTTTTTTATAAATTATCAAGACAATCCATGTGTGATTTCTTATTATTTATTGTTTGACACATGTTTTGAACTGAATTATCACTTTTAAATAAAAACACGCCCTCTCAGTCATACTAGACACATCGTGCATCAAATTTATGTGAAGATGATTGCTACACATCACAAATTAATTATGAATTTTTTATCAAATATAAATATAACAAGTGTATTTTTTCTTAGTTTTTATTATGTGACACATGTTTAACTAAAATGAAATTTTAAAAGAGATACACACACTTTTAGTTAAATCGGCTACACCATGTGTCAAATTGATGTGGGGTTGGTATCTTTAAGTCAAAAATGAATTATAGATAATTATTATAGGGATTCAAGTCTATAAAATCATTTTAATAATATTTGAGTATATTACACATGTTTTAGAGTAAAATAACACTTTTAAAATGAAAACATATAATTTTAGTAAATCTAGCGACACTATGTGCCCTATTGATGTGAAGGGGAATATTGTACATTAAAAATGAATTTTGAATCATTTTTCAAAACTATGATGGAAATTCGATAATTTTTACTTACTTATAACTATGTCTTGCATTTTGTGACCTAAAAGTATGATTTTACCTTGAAAATTCATATATTCAGTCAACTACCCACACTATGTGTTAGATTCGTGGTGTTTCATCATGATGATTCAAGGAAAGATCCCTCCTCCATACCTTGTATCACCTATTGTTTCTTCAACAATTTTAGATCATCTAACATGGGATTTGGGGGTATAATTTCACTGGATTGTGCTAAAATTGGTAACACCACAATAAAAATCATCGAGTATATTCCAATGTGTTGCATGACCAAATACATGACTGCCCATAAACCAGAAGTTACTGATTCACATGATGGTCTGAGTGGTGTAGTGGGGAGACTATAACCTTATTAATAATATAAATACACTAGGGTTATAATATAAAAATAATAGTAACCAAAAAGTCAAAATGTAAATAAATAATAAAAAAATCTATATCAGATTACATGTCGGGTATCACAAATTTATAAAATGTAATAATCTAAGGACCCAACGTGGTATGTCAAACCAATGTAACAAGAAAAGAATACAAAAGAATAAAAGATTTAATAATTACTTGGATTCTATCCCAGTATCTCTTTGATCACTAAACTCAACATCCATTCCCCATACTATAGGCCCATTTACCTTCATTAGATCTCTAATTGTAATGTATCCATGCACACCAATATTTATATTTAGGGTGTGCGTATAAACCTAGAATGACACAACAAATGTGTTGTTAAATGAGTGTACATGAATAAATTTTGTGTTCCATGATAATAAGTAAATGTATAAGAAATAATTAATAAATCATGTGTTGAGTTATTGTGTTCTGACCAAGCCACCAAAATCCCTAGTTATACTTGATTTGATTCCATGTTGGTATATTAGTCACAACTAGTAGTTGATTGACTCATACCCTGAAAATATGTCAAATACCACACAATACACTATGTTTTTAGTTCGCAGTCCCTATCATACCACTATTGAACCAACCTCACCCATCTATAAGGGCTATCCATGCTCCACCTTTATGGATTCTTCAATTGGCTCATCCAAAAATCCATAGAAACATAGTTTTAACATCCAAATGATGATACATAAACTAATAACATATAGACTCTTAAGAATAGTCTCAATATAGCAAGGTTAATCCCCCACCATCTTAACATGTCCATATTCATATCATTCCATCAGAACAACATATATATTTCCCAACTTGTCCCATAATTTTAGTAATCATCACACCACAAATTGTGCTAATGAATTGACATACATCATGTTTGGACACATGGATCTCTACCTCTGAACATGTATAATTTCGTTTGAAAAATCATTTCATATCCCAACACTCACCATCATTCCATCTCTGAGATGTGAGTTTATAATCCTATATATATTCTCTCCCTCTAAGGAATCAACCAGCCACACCTGAGGAAATTTTTATATATATACTAGTAGAAATGTTCCCATAATATATCAAATTCCACAACAAGGAATAATAAAGAAATGAAAAAGTACAATGTATCATGTAAATGTTCACATGAAAAAACACACTCCCATATGCTTATCAATCAATAGTAGGTCTCATTGGCTATAAACATAGGCCAATTATTTTATATCACACATAATTTACCATGGGATACACAGAAATGCACTCAAAGATCATCTAAAATAACTCTATACAGTTAACCTATATGGTAAATAATTCATACTTATGGTTTATCTACGATAATGGACATGATTTATGATGTTTTGATAAAAAAATCATACTTGTCCACCAAGAAGATCTTACCATATTATCAAAGACCACATGAAACAATCCCAATTCATAACCATATATATTTCAGAACAAGATTAATGAATTTAAAGGTGATATGGGAAATTAATTAAGTCAACTTAACCTATTAGAGTCACTTCCATTGGCTAATATGGATTCTAACAAAGGGAGGTTTATAATCCTCTAGATATAATTTCAGTCTATAAATAAACCAATAATTTTTTATATATAATTATGAGATCCATAGATATTTAAAATCAAAATTTAACCTATATCCAATTTTAGAGGAAGTGGAAGATTCATGCCAGAATGGATGAATCAAACCTCATGGAACCCGATAGATCTATCTTGTCTTCAGGCACTGGAGAGAGGATAATGAGAGGACCAAATTCACTAATAAAATTCTCATAATATAAAAAATGTTCAATGAGGATTGATAAAAATAAATGATATGTCAAATTGGGAATTATGGGTTCAAAGAAGGGGTATTACTAAATGAACTGATCATCTGTGAACCACCAAGAAGCTGATTTAGATCACCATATGGATGCTTTTTACAATAGATTTTCCAGAAATTTTCATATCCTACTGGTTGGATAGTAGGAAATATGAATTTATATGTCTTTGGGGTAATAATTGATAAGCTAGTGAGTCTTTACCTTCTAGTCGGTGGCACACTAGTCGTATATGGTGCCCGAATTGCCTAACCCCCCTCTCCCCTCTCAGCTTCTGTAATGACCAATACTTTTATCAATAAAAATTATTTTTGATCTAATTAAATGTCTTATTATGTAAAATTGTTATATAACATATTCACTTCTTTGGTTTTATGTTTTTGATTTCACAATACTATTAAGAATTATTACCATTGCTAATATAGTTGTTGAACAGTGATCACATGATTAGTATAAATATTCAGATTTAACAAATCCAACTTGCTCAGACAAAGGAAGAGATGGCCTCATCCTGTAGAATTTCTCTATATGAATCCCATTTGTCAGATCTTGGAATGAAGGTGGAATCACTGGGCTTCTCTCTTGACCAATCCCAAGCTGAGTTTCCACACATTAATCGTGAATGGAACCACCTACTAGAGAAGTGGAAATTGATAGAGATTACCACCCGAGTGATGTTATCCGACCCACCCCAAGAGTCTATTACCATCGAACACCTTACTGTTAGGTATTATGAGGGTGTTATAAAAGTTTATGTAACAATACCTTAACACTATGATTATGTTTATTTTTTATATACTAATGAATAAAAATTCATTTTATAATTGTTAGCTTGTATATTTTTTTAAAGCACAAATAGTATTTTTAGTTAATATTCAATTAAGAAATATATTTTGATGAATTAATTTATTTTTTAATTAAATAATATTTGAATAAATTATTATTACTAAATTATCTTTTATTAAATAGAAACTATCATGTAATTTTTATGAATACAATTGTGATTTTTATTAAGGCCTGAAAGGCCTTTTTATCCAGACCAATTAATTTTCAATAAATGTTGGTTTTTATTTTAAATGTAAAAATGAAAATATTTTGAAAATTATTTAGACAAAATTAATATTATTTTTGGAAGTAGGACATCAAAATTATCTAATGGTGAATTTTTCATTATTTTCACAGACAGTCGAATTGTTTGGAAAAAATTAAATACCGTATAGTTATATAATGTGTTTTATGACATCATAATGAACCAATAATGATTTAATAAAATACTATAAATGATATTTTAATCTAATAAATGTTATATATTTAAAATAATGTGATTTTAGATTTGTTTTATAAATTTAATGGTGCCTTAGTGGACCCTACAAGGCTTATAAAACATTTTAACATTTTAAATTGATTTATTTGAGAGTGTGACTCATCTACACATAATCAAGACAAATATTTTAAGTAATTAGTCCATTGGCCTAATAAAATTATGTTTTAAACTTATATTTGGAAAAACCCAGGGTAAAAACCATGTGTTGGGTTGTGGTTTTGATTAGTTTAATGTGTAGTGTCCAAAACCTAAATAATAAAGAATTGCCACCCTTTGCCTATATAAACCCACCCACTCTCCCACTTCCTCTTCACTCAATGCCTTTAGATCTGGACCAAACTCTTTCATCCTCTCTATAAAATCCTACCAAGGTTCCCTAAGTTCCAAATAATCATCTCTCAAGCCCCTCCCAAGCCTTTGGGACCACACTTCTAAGTAAAGGGTTTCTTTCTTCCTTATTCATGTCTATGTTTCTTAATATTGTTATTCCTATTTATTTTTAATTATAAATGTTGAGGTATGATTTATTACCTCACCATAAATTTCTCCTTTTGTTTTAATGATGATAGACTAATTTTTCTCTCATTAATGCATTCCATGTACACCTGTTGTCATGCAGAAATTTCGGAAGGAATTTCTCTCTCCTCATTCACATTCAAGCAATTGTTTTGTATTATAAATTTAAATTCCATTAAATATTTTTGGACATGTATCTATATTACCCTATTAATTTATATTTCATTTAAATATTATGAGAAACACCTTTCACTCTCATTAACCATTTTTATGAATTCTTATGAGATGTTGTTATGCTACCGAAATTGTACTGTGATTATCCAAGAAAAATTCATTGTGTAGTGAATACCATGACCATTTGTCTATCAAAGGTATTTACCTTTATGATAATTAACTTATTGATTATTTAGTTTTATGTAAAAATTACACATTCCTTTATCATGGAATAAATGATGATTTTTGATGATTCCATGTTATATGATCCAAGTGGAACACTTATGCATGAAATGAAAAGTTTTAGAAGGGTGCGCCCTGCTAGTGCTCCAATGAATTGGGTAAAGATTAGTATCATTAAACATTAAGTGAAAGGAGGGTTTAATCATGATAAGTCAAGATCAATGATGGTTTAATCATACTCCATTTCCAATGATCTAATACCATGTTATGTTTTGTTGTCACATTTCTATGTTATGACAATCATGCTTTGTCATGCCTTTATGTTCATATTTATTTTATGCTCTATTGATATGAATATTCCCTAAAATGTATTTTATTCTTCATATAATGCCTTGTTTACCCCCTTACTGGGCTTTATATCTCACCCCTTCCTTATTCATGTCCTCAGGTTATCACATGCAATGATAAGTACTGGGGAATGTAGTGGTCGTGTAAAGGAAGTTTCCAATAAGGATGTTGTGTTTCATGTTTTAAGTCATTATGTAATGTTCCTAATCCCCAAATACACTATAACTCTCAATATTCTATGTTGTACAAAGTGAATATTTTATGTAATAAATTGTGTGAATGTGTGTACTAAAAAGTAGGGTTGTTATAGTTGGTATCAGAGGATAGGTTTAGTTATTTTTGGGATTAGGATTTGAAAACCCTAGTGAAAGACTTAGGGATAAGACTGTGTATAATAAAAATATCCCTAAATTTTGGTGATTATTGATTAATTGGTTTATCAAGAATATACATCCATATCTGGATATGAGAAGGTAGTGGTGGTTGTGGGACAGATGTACCGAGAAGTGAAAACTCCGACAAGGAGTTTCAGGATTGAGTAAAGGTATCCTAGGACAGAACAACGAGCCTTAATTCACTCTTGGTTATGACACACCTGGGGGATATGATTTGTTAAATTCACAATCATAGTATGTACCATTTCTATGGGAATAAAAAATACACAAAAGAATATATGTTGGGAAGTATTTCATGGATAACATAAATTTAATCTTATAGATTCATAAGTTTAGGAAATAAAATATATTTATAAGTCCTCAGTGTTTGTCCTCAGATTACCCATTATGTCTTACCCAAAAATTTCCTTTTATTATAGCCAATGGTTGGTAATAAGAGGACTCGGGCTATCAACCAATGTGAATATCAATGTGATGACTGTTCTAATGAGATTCCCATTCCGATGGATGAAGGAATCACAATCTTTTTCATGATACTCTCTCAGTTAACTGATGCATTGAATAGAAACACTGGTCAAGAGGAACATTCAAACCCCCTATGAAATAATGAGTCAAAATCAAGAGCTTCATGAGACCAAGGCCTCATACTTGTAATGGATCATCTGATCTCTCAACTTCTGAAAAATGGATCCACTCCATTAAAAAGATCTTCTCCATCCTTCAATGTTTCGAACAAGGGAAGGTACTTCTAGATTCTTATCATATGGAGGGTGAATCTGATAAATGGTAGACATTGATCAAAAATATAGAGGTTGAGGAGGAGATCAAGGAATTTGAATGGAATGGTTTCCAGAAAATGTATTTTGATAAATATTTTCCTCACACCATCCAACTTAAGATCGAAATGGACTTCCTTGACCTCAACCAAAAAGACGATGAAATCATCAGATTGTATAAGGAAAACTTCATAAGGATTTCATGATATGCCTATGTCTTTATTGTTACCCCCAATGCAAGGTTGACTACTTCTTTGGTGGGAGGAAAGCTAGCCTATGTAAAGACCTAGTGATCATTGACTCAGATAGCTATGAGTAAATTGCTCGATGTGCCCTTATGGTCGGAATGGAGATCAACAAAGAGTAGGGGTATCATGGGGATAAGAATCATAAAGTGGACTTCAATTATGGGGGTTTTATGGATAAATCCAATGTTTCTAAGAAAATAAATCACTCCACATTCCAAAGGTGTGGAAAGAATAACCTCGGAAATTGCCTAAAGGGGATGAGGAAATGCTTTAGGTGTTGAAGAGAAGGGAACCTAGTTGTTAATTGCTGACAAGAAAAACCCTCAGCTATGACAGAGGAGAGGAATGCTCTATTCAACCCTCAACGCAGTCTTCATTGCTTCATATGCAAAGAACCAGGTCACCTTGTAAATCAGTTCCCTAATTCAAGGATTTTTTGAGGCAACCAACAACCTCCAAGGAAAAAAGGGTGAGCGTTATCCATCACTACTGTTGATGTGAACCCTGACAACGAAGTAGTGACTTGTACTCTAGTTATTCATTCAATATTAGAAAACATACTTATTTATTATAATGGAATAATAATTTTATATCTCAAAATATTAGTAGAATAATCCCAACACCACCCCAAATCATGGAAGTAAAGATGCCGATGAGTACAGAAAATGGGGAAAAAAATTTATCCCATGAATATAACTCCTCCCCTATCATATTCTGTGGAATGAACTTTTTTGATAACCTCATCATACTCCTTCTGGTGGAATTTGATGCAATTCTCGGCATGGATTGTCTTTCTCTACACAGAGACACATAAATTGTCGTGAGAGGGATATCACTATCCATATAAAAAATCAACCCCAAATTCTATACAAGTGCAAGGAGGTAGATGAATATTCTTTAGAACAATCATCTCGACCATGGATATTACTACCCTATGAGCCCACATATCTAGATCATATGATTGAGTCTAATGAAGCAACCATCCTTGAGGACATGCCAATTGTGAGGGAATTTGATGATGTGTTTCTTAAGGAATAACCTGGTCTTCCTCCTAGAAGAGATGTTGAGTTCTCAATTGACCTTATACCTGGGGAGTTTCCAATATCCAAGGATCCATATAGAATGAATATTGTGGATCTTGAGGAGTTGATGAAACAACTACAAGAGAATCTAAATAAAGGGTATATATGCCAACTGCGTCACCATGGGGTGCACCAGTCCTCTTCATCAAGAAGAAGGATTGGCAGTGCGCCTTTGAATTGATTATTCGGAGCTCAAAAAAATCCCGATAAAGAACAAGTATCCTTTACAACAAATTGATTACATGTTCAATCAACTATTTGAAGCACAATACTTCTCAATGGTGGATCTTCCGTCAGGATATTACCATGTAAGGGTAAAGAAGGAGGATATCCCCAAGACTGCTTTTCATTCATGGTATGAGCACTATGAATTCATAGTAATGCCTTTCAAACTCACTAATGCTCAAACAATATTGATGGACATGATGGATAGAGTATTAATAGATTACCCTGAAAAATTTGTGGTCATCTTTATAGAAGATATTATAATATACTCCAAAACCAAAGAGGAACATGAGGAGCATCTAGGCACTGTACTAGAGACCTTGCGAAAAGATAAGCTCTATGAAAAGTACAACAAGTTTGAGTTCTGGTTGAAGTTGGTCTCATTCATGGGACATATCATCAAAATCAATTGGATGTCAGTGGATCCCTCCAAGATAGCTGTAATAGAGGGGTGGTTGGGGCCAACATCAGTAATAGATATCCATGCTTCCTAAGATTAGCTAGATATTATCGCCGATTTGTGAAAAATTTCTCATGATTTTCAAACCCTCTTACCAAGCTAAATCAGAAGGTAGTCAAGTTTTCTTGGAGTGATGAATGCAAAGAAATCTTAAAGAAGTTGAAAATGATGGTTTTCCACTAATATTGTGCTCACATTACCCACATGTAGAGAAATTTTTGTGGTATTTAGTGATGCGTCAAAGAGGGTCCTAGGTTATCTGTTGATGAAAAATGAGAAATTAATTTCATATGCTTCAAGGCAGTTGAAGTTTCATGAGACAAAACTATCAAACACATGATTTGGAGTTGGCTGCAATGATCTTCACTTTAAAAATTTGGTGGAATTACCTCTTTGTAGAGAAGTGTAAAATATATACAGACCAGAAAAACATCAAGTATATATTGATAGATAAAAAGTTAAAGATGTGACAACAAGGATGGTTAGAGCTGATCAAAGACTATGACTGCTCAATCCATTACCATATTTTGAAATCAAACAAGGTGTTATATGCCTAAGTAGAAAGGACCCAATGATTCTATCATTGATAAAAATTTAAAAGGATCCAATCTTCTTAGATTTGATGAAGATGGAAATGAGAATCATAAAAAAGGGAACATCATCAATCCATTCACAAATGATTTCTCAACATTCTCCTTTAGAAGGGTTAAAGGATGCTCAAAAGGATAATATAGGAATTCTGAAAAATGTGGAAACTATCAGAAAAGGGAAATCATCAGAGTTCAATGCTAATGAAGAAGGAATTGTGATATTTGGGTCAAGACTATGTTTTCCATGAAATTTGGAGTTAAATAATGAACTTTCGAATGATACACATAGTTTAAATTTCTCCATTCACCCAGGGAACGAATATATGTATCGAGATCTCCGAGAGCTTTGTTGGTGGGATAACATGAAGAAGGAGATCACTGAGAATACATCAAAGTTCCTGGTATGTTATCAAGTGAAGGTTGAGAGGCATAATTCTAAGGGGTTGATGCCACCATTACCCATACCAGCATGGAAATGGGGGAACAACACCATGGAATTTTTCAATGGACTTCTGATGACATCCAAATGAAATAATTCTATCTAGGTTGTTGTGGATCATCATACAAAGACTACACACTTCATTGAAATTTTAGAGGATTTATCACTGGATCAACTATCCTGGATGTTCATCAGAGACATGGTAAGGCTTCATGGAGTACGACTATCGATTATATCAGATTAGGATACAATATTGACCTCTATGTTTTGAAAGAGTCTTCAACATTATCTGGATACTGAGCTGAACTTTTGTACGACTTGTCATCCCCAAACTAAGGGCCAATCTAAGTGGACTATCTAAACACTTGAAGACATGTTGAGAGTATGATCATTGGAGTTCAAAGGAGGATGAGATCAACATCTTCTTCTGGATGAGTTCTTTTACAATAATAGTTCCCACTCAGGTACCCAAAATGGATTTTTATAATGCCTTGTATGGGAATAGGTGCAGCACACCAACATGTTAAGATGATGTCTGAGAGAGAATGACTTATGTCCGAAAATGGTCGAAGAAATGGTGGAGAACGTTAAGACTATACAGCAACACATTAAAGATGCTAAGAGTCGTAAAAATATCTATGTTGATAATCATCGACGAGACCTAGAGTTTGATGTTGAAGGCCTGGTATTCCTCTACATATCACTACGGAAGAGATTTATGATATTTGGGAAGAAGAGAAATCTTAGTCCAATGTACATCCGCTCTGTTGAGATCCGAGATCGCATTGGAGCGGTGTCCTATTGACTAGAACTCCCCTGGAACCTATCTGAAGTACATGATGTATTCCATGTATCACTCTTGAGGATGTACATACCATACCCATTGCATGTACTCAATCTGAAGGTGGTACCACTTGAAAATGACCTCTCTTATGAAGAGAAGTCGGTGAAGAATATAGATTGTAGGGAAAATGTTCTACAAAATAAGTCAATGCCCCTCATCATGGTGTTGTGGCATAACCACATGTTTGAAGAATCAACATGGAATCTGAGAAAGTGATGAAGTAGAGTTACCCCTATAATTTTTAGTATAGGAAAAGGAAATTTAAAGGAAAAATTTATTAAGGGGGAAGATTGTAATGACCCAAAATTTTATCAATGAAAATTCCTCTTGATCTAATTAAATGTATTATTATATAAAATGGTTATATAAAATATAAACTTCATTTTTTTTTTATGTTTTTGGATTTCAAAATACTGTTATGAATTGTTACCATTTATAATATAGCTTTTGTACTGTGATCACCTGATTAGTATAAATATAGGATTTTAACAAATGCAATTTACTCGGAGTAAAGAAATGATGACCTCATCTAGCAGAATTGCTCCCTACGAAGCCCATTTTTCAGAGCTAAGAAATGAGGTTGTATCACTGGGATTCTCTCTTTACCTATCCCAAGTCGATCTTCCACACGTTAAGCTTGAATAGAACCTTCTATGAGAGAGGTAGATTTTGATTTAGATTACCACCTGAGCGATGTTATCCAAGCCCCCCCAAGAGTCTGTCACCATCGAACACCATACCCTTAGGTCTTATGCAAGTGTTATAAGGGTTTCTATAAAAATACCATATCACTATGATAATGTGCATTATTTTAGTATATACTAAATAATATACATTAATTTTATTATTATTAATTTGTAAATAGTTTATAAAGGACAAATAGTATATTTAGTTAATATTAAATTAAAAAATCTATTTTGATGAATTTTTTAATTAACTAATATTTTATTAATATATGATTACTAAATTACATTTTATTATATATAAATGATCGTATAATATTAATGAATACAATTGTGATTTTTATCAGGGTTTGAATGCCATTTTTATCAAAAACCATGATTTTTTATAAATGTTCATTTTTTTTAAAGTAAAAATTAACATATTTAGAAAATTATTTAGATAATAAGAAAAAAAATTGGAATAAGGATGTCAAAATTATCCAATTATTGGTTTTTCATAGTTTTCTAGGATATTCAAATTTTTCGTTAAAAATTAAATATCGTTTAATTATATAATGTTTTTGTGACATTATAATGACCCAATAGTGATGTAATATAATACTACAATTGATATTTTCGGCCAATATTTGTTTTATATTTAAAATTAAGAGATTTTATATTTGATTAATTAATATTATGGTGCCTTAGTGGACCCTCCATTACTTATAAAACATTTTAACATTTTAAATTGATTTCCTTGAGAGTGTGAATAATTTCAAAAAAAATAAAGCCTAATATTAAAATTAGTTCAGCAATTAATCTTATAAAATAATGTATTTCAGTCCCATATGGAAAAAACCATGGTAATAACCCATGGGATGGTTTGTGATTTGGATTAGTTTAATGTGTAGTGTCCAAAACCTAAATAATAAATAATTCCCTCATTTTTCTTATATATACCCACCCAATATCCCGCTTAATATTTACTCAAATCCTTCAGTTATAGAAAAAACCCTTTCATCATCTGTATTGAATCCTCTAAAGGTACCCTAAGCTCCCATGAATCTGCTCTCAATCCCCTCCCAAGCCTTCGCGATCACACTTCCAAGTAAAGGGTCTCTTTCTTCTTTATTTATATCCAAGTTTCTTAATATTTATATTCCCTTTTATTTTAAATTATAATTATTGGGGAATGATTTCACATATCCCCCATACTTCCATCATTATGTTTGAATGATGAAATACCCCTCTATTTCTCATTAATTCTTCCCATGTACACCCATTACCATGCCGAAATTCAGTAACGAATTTCTCTCACCTCATTTACATTCAAGCAATTATTTTGTATTATGAATATAAATTCCATTACATTTGTTGGTACATATATCTTTATGAACTCATTACTATCAATTTCATTTACATATTATGATGCATCCCATTTCCCTCATCAACCATTTTTTATGAATTCTTATGTCACGTCGTTATGCTTCCGAAATTACACTATGATTTTCTAAACCAAAGTCATTGTGCAGTGAATACCATGCCCATTTCTCAATAAAGGGTATAAAACTTTATTCACATTTACTTATTGATTATGGATTTCTTTTTATGAATTCTAAATTCATTAATCATGGAATAAATGATGATGTTCGATGAATCCATGTTATATGATCCACGCGGCACACTTATGCCTGAAATGAAATGTTTATGAAGGGTGTTCCCTGATAGCACTCCAATGCATTGGGTAAAGATTAATATCTTGATAGTTCAATTAAAATGAGTTTTAACTCATCATAATTCATGTTAAATTAGGTTTTACTCATGCTCTATGTGCAATGAGCATTGGATTATGCTAATACCATGTTAAGTGCTGTTTCCACATTTCCATGTTATGATAATCATGCTATATCATGACTTTATGACCATGTTTTTTTATGATCCATTGATATGCCTATTTCCTAAATTTTAGTGTATTATTCATGTTATTACTTGTTTAATCCCTTAATGAGATTTATATCTCAAACTTTTCTAATCCTTGTCCTTAGGTTATTCCATGCAATGCTAAATATGTGGGAAAGTAGTGATCATGTAAAATAATTATTCTATAAAGATGTTGTGTTTCATGTTTTAAGTCATTATGTAATGTTCCTAATACTGAAAGACTATAGACCTATATACCTTTTATATTATACCATGTAAATAATTTATGTAATAAATCATGTTTAAGTGTGTAGTAAATAGAAGGGTTGTTAAAGATTCCCTCTTAGGGTTTCTGAAGCCCACCCTGGTGGCGATGGATCTCCGCTTCAGATATCATCCATTCTGATAAATTCTTTATCTCTCATTTTCTCCATCTATATGACAATTCCTTATTCTCATGTATTTCTCCCTCTCTTCATTAGTTCTCAATTATATAGACTTTTTTATTGTGTTTCATTCGGTCTTCCCATAAAAGGTTGTTTCCTATAGAAGCCCTCGACCGCTCAATCCTCGCTCTGGCCTCAAGTTTCTCTGTACCTCTCCGAGTCGGAGCCCAAGTAGTGGTAACGATATGGATTTAGGTTATGTGGATCCATGGTCGACGAGTTTCCTAGAACTACCAGATTCGGCTTGTTTTTTGTTCTATATGCTACTGGTTTTCTGGTGATTCGTTGATACTGGTTATTCAGAGTCCACTTCCTCTCAAAGCTCTACTCTGGCCTCACATTCCTCCACACCTTTCCTTGTTAGATATGGTGTAGTGGTTCATTGAGGATTTGGGATGTGAGGCTCAGCGGTTGTTGGTGCTCTAGGAATGACATAAATCATTTTTTGATGCCTGTTTGGTGATGTTTTTTTATTTGGATTTAGTGATATTTGTTTCTAGTGCAATGATGATAGAAAGATGACAATGAAGTTTTACTATGGGTCGATGGACTTTCACGGTCTCTGGCAGTTCGAGTCTCTTCCTCTTCACCATTTTCCCACATGTTTTTCTACTCTAGATCCATGTTCCTCCATTCTCGCTAATGTGGAGATGTGTGGTGGCCTTCAAGGGTATTTGTGTTGTGTGTATGAATTGGAGACGTTGGGATGATGGCACTAACGGCGATTCGACAATCGATGACATGGTTGTGTTAAGTTCTTGTGAGATGATGATGGTGGTTGTAGTTGATGCGATTAAAGTCAGTGAGGTGATGATGGTGGGGAGGTGTTTGTTGACAACGAGGTGTTCGATGGTTGATTTCTAGGGAAGAGGGTGATGGTTTATGTGTCATTGTTTTTGGGGGTGTGTGACTCGTTGGTCAAGGTGATGGATGGTAGTTGTTTTGGATTTTGAATTTTCAATTTTGAACTATGGTCTTTTAAAGTGGTTGTAATGGTATGGTTCTGGGTGTGGAATATATTGGATCATGTGGTTATATTTGGGATCAGACATTCCCTTAAAAGTGTCAATTGAAAATACAAAAATATGTATTGTGAGGTGGCTCACCAGTAGCTCCAAACTTGATTGAAGATTCCCTAACTCCATTTATTTTGATTGTTTAACTAAAAAAGCCTAAAAAACAACCCAAAAACACCATACACACAAATAAAATAAATGATATTCTAAATCATAAACATCTTGTACCATGAATTATGTTTTTCATAAATCTCCCTCACCAACGACTTATCATCATTGAGATGTTACTTTACCGGTCATACTAAAAAAAATCTGGCCATTGACCATAGACAATGGATTCTCTTTTCTATATATCCTCTTGGATACATCCATGATTCCATATGACTCAAACCATTGGTACTGTCTTTCCCCACAATACTTTTTCACTCTAATTCACAATTCACAGGAGGTCCTCAAAAAATGATGCATCTTGTTCTAACTCAACATCTTCAAAGTTGATCACATGCAAAAGATCGATCTCAATCTTTCAAATAAAATATACATGGAACACATTAAGCATACCTAAATATCACAAAGAAATATCCAATTGACAATCTATTTCTCTCATGAATTTGATGTTCTCAAATAGTTCCATTAACTATGGTTTAGGCATCCCTTAGCTCTGCAAAGGACAATTTCCCAATCGAGGTAACACCCAAATGAAATACTGGCCACACATAGAAAACACCAATGGTTATCTCCCCTAATCAGAATACAATAATTCTATACTCTGAGTAGTAACCAATTTCATCTTGATTAGCTAGACCCTCTTGGAGATCTCCTACTAGAAACTTAGCCTAATGATAGTTTCCTCACTCGGATAGTGCTGACACCATGATGAGCCATAAAACCAACCCTAAAAAGCCAAAAAAATGTTTCTTCTAAATAGAATACTAGAAACTATTATTTTATTTGAAAATCACTAAGGCCATATGATCATCCCATCATCCATAGAATTTTAGAATGCATGCATGAAACATATCTTCCATGATCTGGATGATCATCTTTGACTACACATCGATCTATGGATTATACAACATAATCTACTTCAACTGAGTCCTCATATCCTTATACCATACTTTCCAAATACACAACATGAAATAAGAATATATATCCAACACTATGATGAAACGAGATCCATATAGTCCCTAAAATATATAGACATAAATAGTTACTAACTCACATACAAAGTGTGTCTCTCAAATCTGGAAACAATATTCCACTATGGCCTGCCTATCCACTATCATCCATACAACCTCTCGACTTCTCAAGGTCCTATGAAACCTTATCAAGATTTCCATCACCACCACATCCAACTCTCACATAAGAATGTGGATTTTATGAAGTAAAAATCATTGTTTTTGATGATCCAATATGATCCTTTGATAGGTTAGGAAATGAGAGATGAATCCCATGAGGCCACTCTTTATTCCAAGCCACCAAAAGCATCCCCTAATATCCTGGTACATCTACATCAAACTACGGAACCATACCTGCTGAGTGGAACATGATTCCTTCACTAGCTCTCCCCTTACGGAACCAAGATAAATCACTATCACAATAACAAAGATCATTTCATCACTATCTATTGACCATCTTGTAACAAATTCACTTCTTAGCAAACCTTCCCACATCACTAATAATTAGGAACCAACTCTTAGATATTATTTACCCAATCCACTACAATATATGTGATAATTAAAGGAACACATGTCATTAGTACTTGGTCATATGGTCTATCCACTAACCACTTATAAAATAATCTCATAAACTATCATACTTCCACTAGAGGTCATTCTCTAAGCTCATGCATTTTCCTTCCATGAGAATTTATAACAACATTAAATTTTCATGGGTCATAATTCATCTTAAAATAAAATTTATATAGATAATCGACCAAAATAATCTAGAAAGTATTCAGTTAATTTTGATAGAATAAGTACCAGAATCTCTTTTGGTTCATTTATATAAAAAATATCCCACTGAAGGGGTAATGGTGAAAATACATCAGTGCATTGAACCATGTTTCCAACTACATTCCATGCATAATGTAGTTACACTCATGGATTAATAGTTGGAAAGACCCTTAATCTACTAAAAAATTCATCTATATCAGAATAGCTCCAAAACTAGCCCAAGTTGGATCATCATAAATCATATATCCAATCCCAGACTCCGGAAATGTCTGGATCAGAGCTATCATCAATCTTCCCTTTAGATCTAAGAAGGCCTCTTTGCACCAATCAGTCCATTCAAACCTCAACCCCTTCATGATAATCCTAGTCATGGATGCTTCTAGGTAGGGTATGTTTGGAACGAACTATTAGTAGTATTCCACTAACCCAAGGATACCATTTTCTCAAACAAATTTTTAGGTTGTTCTAAACATATCACAACCACTACCTTCTCTAGGTTCATAAGTTAAAGCCCCATTCATTACATGAATAATAAATAATATCTCCTGAATCTAGATGTGATACATTGAAATATTATCATATATTTAATGCTCTAATAGAGTACTTAACACAATTTATAGTTGTCTACCACACATCTTTGATGTCCGGGAGTAATTGGGATTATCATTAGTGATAAAAAATGAAAGATACTTGATATAGAGAAAAGATCATGTTTCTAAGAGTATCCTGATTAAAGGAAAATCTGAAAGAACCATCAGGATCTCGACAACTGGTCAAACGATATAATGATCACAAAAAATAGATAACATTTATTCACACTCACCTGGTTCAACTTCCTATAGTCAACAAAAAACTGAAGAGTAATGTACACCATCTTTGAATAAAATATTAGAACACCCCATTGAGATGTTCCTGGTCTATTAATCACTTCCAAACCATCAGGATGTAGATTTATCTGTTTCATCTCAATTGATTCTATATGATGTAGAGGAATTGATATAGGTCATGCCCATGGCGTGTATTTAATCTTACAATAAATTACATGATCAGTTGAAATACTTATGTATTTATTAGGTAATACAACAAGACATAGGTCTACAATAAGAGAAAATTAATAGGGATCTATGACTTGATCCACAATATGAACCATGCATGGTAATTATGTTGTGATTTCCACAACCGTACATAGGTATGGACCCATTATTCATGCTCCAACTTACCATTCATTGTTGTGGATGAACTTACTTCCTATAGTTGTGGTAAATGATACTTTCATCCTATAGAAAATTATGTGATATGGATAAATAGTCAACCAACCCTTTCTAAATATCAAATAAAATGAGGCATCTCAAGAATCATGAAATCCCACATATACACATAGACAACAACTACTATGAGGAATTTTGGACACCACTATAGATTACACACATTCTTCCATAATCGTTTGTTAAGACATAACTATTATGTTGTAATGATAAAAAAGTCACAAGAGAGTGGGGATAAATTAATTTTAAAAATAATAGAATATTTTTTAACTAACACCCCTTTTGTATTTGAAAAAAAACATCATTGTATATTATTTAAAAAAAATTATAGTGAAAATGAAAATAAGAATACATAGAAGTTCTATAGTGGTTCAGGGCACAAAGGTCCTCTAGTCTACTCCACCAACACTCTCTCCATGAACATGGTTATTTCCACAAGAAAATACTTTCCAAGGGATTATGATAGTTTATTGAAAGAAACTTTAACGTGTTGCAATAGTATTAATAAGGATTTAAAATAGGGCTAATAATATCCAATGAAACACAAAATATCCAAATGTTTAGAATAAAAAGTGATTTTATTTTGATTGATAAATTATCATAGAAATCGTTATGATAAATAAAATGAAATTAAAACTTGAAGAGATATTTATATGGAGAGATGACTAACATAAAATCACTTCCCTTATGAATAATATAAAAACATGTAGTGGAGAATTTTTTCAGATAGTATGGAAAAAGTAAGAAATTTTTTTCAGTAGGATGAACACACCAAATCATCTATAAAATTTTTATCTCAAAATTATAGTCATGTAATAATATGAGAAACTATAGAAGATGGATCACATATTAGAATAGAACTAGTTACAATAGATATAAATATATCCTCTATAAAAGGAAACATATGATGTAAATTTAGAGTAAGAGATTTAGATAATCAATCATTAGTGAAAATACATAATTAATGAAAAACGATCTCCTCCAAATATTTAATTTTAAGATTTAAATAAGTATCCATATTTAATTCTGGTTAAATAGACCTAGAAAGGGTTCCATATAAATAATGGTTTCAAAGGAAAAAATGTGATTAAAATTTGAATTTAACCCCCCAATAAAAATAAAAATAAAATCCTATAAAAATAGATCAAATTAATCTGTAGTATGAAAAAAGTATGAAATGCTCATTTGAATCGTTTATCAAGAGACTTACTCTAGTGGAATCATATTAGACATCTCAAAAAGTGATGAAATTAAAATAACATAGATGATTGATTCAATGAGGTGTTTCTCTGTGTGAGAATAACTCTAAAAGTATGGTTATCCTCATTAAGGAGATTGGAAATGTAGATTTCCATAAAATGGAACATGATACAATTATAAGGTTAGCTACAAAAGTGAATTACTAAATGTGACATACTCAAACATAAGGTTCCAAAACAAATGTGATGTTCCCAAACATAACATTCAACATAAACATGGGGTACCCAACATATGGTTGGATCCAAATTTTTTGTTTCAAAATCAATTGGAAACTTAGTGTTGGATATCTATGTTAGTATAAAGAATCACTTTTTGAATGGTGGTTCTCAACTTCTTCAAAACATCTTGAAGAATTTACAATAACAGATGTTTCATCCAAATTTAAATGATTAAATAAAATACACCTAGAATTTCAAGAAAATTAAAATTATTATTCAATTAAATATAAACCTGAAATCTCATAAAAACTATCTTTACCACTAATCAATATGATGGTATTTTTTACTATGAGAATCAATGAGAAATTAATAAGAAACTAATGATATGTTAACGAAAAATTATTAGATCAACATCCATATGCTAGAATATTTCCCCTTTTTGATGAAACAAATTCCCATAGAATTTATGAAATAAAATTGAACACTAATGGATTTATATATTAATCATTGTAAATTATTGAATCTTATTAGGACAATTTTTTAATCTAGGATTTTTACCAATTTTTTGAGATCAAAAATATAGTATAAAAATAAAATAAAACATTTTTATCTTTATATAGAACTATATGTCGGAGTTATTGAGGACAAAAATAAGAAAATTATGAAAATGGATTCACTTAGAACAAAAGGAAACATCACACATAAAACATAAATACAATAGAAGGTAAAAAAATAGTTAATAAATAATTTTATTTTACATAGAATTTTATCGAGTAAATGAATGTTTTGCAACATCAGGGGAATAAAAGACATTTTGGAATATTCTATAATTGTGAAGCAACTTTTGAGAAACATTCTAGAAATGTTTTATTCTAAAATTTTTTATTTATAAGATAAGGATTATTTATCTCTTGTTGATTTTCATAACATTCATGATACTTATGAAATGAAAAAAATCCTCAATGTTTAAAAAGAATATGAAAGATGAAATGTCTTTTGAAGGTATGAGAAAGATGAAAATACAAGATATTGAAGTAGCAGATCCCTGTGAGTCTGAAGATAAATAGGATGATTAGTTGAATAAAAAAATCATGTCTCTTATATCCAAGAATTGTCGAAGAGGAAGTGGAAAGTATTGATGTAAACATACTCTCAAATTTTTTGAGTATGGTGGAATTAGACACTTTGTCATAAATTACCCCAAGAATAATGTTGTAGAATATCAAGATGATTGTGCTAAAAACTATGAGATAAGAAGTGAAAAAAATGAAAAAGAATAAAAGTCTTCTAAAAAAATAAATTAAGATGATTACATGAAACCATATTATTATTTTGAGTAATAATGTTGAATTAGACCAAATTGATGAAAATTCATCTGAAGATGAAGGTTCATAAAAATTCAGAACCTTTATTGTTAATGTTAAGAAAATAGCAGATTCCTCAGATATTGAAGATGGTGTTGAAGAATATTATAGAGAGTTTCTTCTCAAAACCAAACATATTTTGTGTCTTGAGTAAAAAAAATATTAAGAAATAAATTAGAGTAATGAAGAAAGATCTTGAATATTTTTCTAATGGAATAAAATATGTAATCAAACTGGAGGATGAATACCTTTAGAAGATTTTATTTTCTTAATCGTAGAATTGATGAATAGTGAAATATGATTGATGATTTTAGAAAAAACATGGAAGCTACAAAATCATATTTTAACATGTTTCAATAAAAACTTCTTGAGTCTGAAATTACCTTTAGGAAGATGAATGAAAACTTTCACAAATATTCAGAAGTAAAATTTGAGACTTCTAAAGTTCTTGAGAATGCTCAATGTATGATTTAGGTGATATTTTATCTTACTGAAAATAATGTTTCACCTGATTTTTTTTTGAAATTTTAGGTTCTTCAAAAATTATTGGGAAATATTTTGTGGAGAAAGTAAGTGATAATCCTATCAATTATACTAATGTAGAAAACTCTCTTAAAAGAAAAATTGCTCCACATCATGAGCATGTTAGAGTTGAATAAAGTTACCAACCTCACCAATGTTTCTATAGACAAATATTTTTATTGAATAGAAAATATAGATTTTATAAATATTGCTTGGGTTGAGGAATATATGGGAATAGAGCTTATAATTTATGATAGAACATATCTTTACTCAGAATAATTTTTGAGAAAAATGTATGAAATAGTGAAAGAATAATGACTAACTTTCCTAAATTACTAAAAGTGGAAAAGGTGAATTCTAAAGATGTTAGAAGCATTCCAACAATGAATAAATTTAAATGTATATAATAATTTTTGTAGATGATGTGATTAGTCTTGTCATTATTCTTAAATATGTATGAAACTCCTTCAAGAACAAGTTTCTTATGATAGAAAAAAAAGAAATCAAAAAATAAGAACGTTGAGGAAATAGATTTTTTTCTTTAGCCATCTTTGAAAGAAATTAACAGGAACAAACCATGGATACTTGATAGTTATTGTTCTTCACATATGAAAAGTGATATAAAAATATTCAAACATGTCGAATGTCATGATATAGGACCAGTTACTTTTGGAAATGAGAGTTCTCTAAAATTAGAGGAATCATAATAACAGAGATTGAATCAATGTACTTGAAATCTAAGGATTTTTTACTTATTGATGGGATAAAACATAAAAATTATTGTGTAAGTCATCTTTTTGATGAAGGAAAAGAAGTAATATTTAGAAATTATCCTTTTATCATCAAACATTTGAAATATGAAAAATTCATTATAAAAGAAGAATGAACTAGTGAGAATCTCTATCAAATAGTAGAATTCAATAACTCATGTTACTTGAGTTCTAAAGATGAAAACATGCTTTGGGACTGAAGACATGGCCACCTTGGGAAAAACATAAATAAAATTTCTAAAGTAGATTATTTCCATAATTTTCTAGATAGGAAAATAAGATATGATGATGTTTTTATTACTTTCCAAAAATGAAATATAAATACAAATGTTATAAAAGAGTTGAGATTCAATCTTCCAGAAAATGTGTGTTTATTCATTATGATTTATATAGACCGATGAGACATCAATAAAAAATTTAGACTTATAATTTATCACTTTTATTGATTATTTCACTCATATAAAAAACATCATGTTTATAATGTAAATGTCAGAGGATATTGATATTTTAAATTCTTTAGAAAAGATGTTGAGAATGAATTGGGGAATTTCAACAAGCATTTGAGAATAAATAATGGTACGGAATTCAAAAATATTTATTTTAAGCTTATCTGAGAATGCATGGTATCAAACATTAGTATAGCCTCCCTATACTCGACAGAAAAAATAGAGTAGAAAAAAGAAAGTATAGAATCTTATAGGAAATGGGATGAAGTATGTTAGCATAATAATAATATTCAAATTAAATTCTAAGAGAAGCTGTTAGAACTGTTTTACAAGCTCAAAATAGATGATTGTTGAGACCAGAAACCAAAATTAATCTTTATGAAATGTGGTATAACAAATAACCTTCATTGAAATACTTAAACATTTTTTTAATTCCTTGTTTCTCATGGTCAAAATTCTATATTTGGAAATGTTTGATGAGAAATACGAGGAAGAAAATTTCATGTGGTTTTCACCAAATGGGAAAGGTTACAAATATTGGAACAAACAATTACAAAATTTAGTGGAATCATATGATGTGAATGTAATTGAAAATCAACATTCCTTAACAATGATGGTTGAGAATACTAAGGAGGATAAGTTGTATATTTCCAAAAATAGTGAAAGTAATTCAAAACATTCTTGTCAATGTTTAGAAGAATCATGCGATGATGAAATTATAGCTAGTAAAGAAACACTGTAATTTCCTACCTTATAGAAACATGTTGAAACTGATAACATTACAGGGAATAAAAAGCCTCTAGTTCAGACCATAACGAAACTGAGATTAGAAAATCAGACTTCACATATCTTGAAAGATGAACCAGATTTAGTTTGAGAGGCTACTCAACATAAATAATGGTAATATGATATGAATTAAGAGTTGTATTAGATTGAGAAAAATGAAACATGGGAACTTTTCCCATGTCTAAAAAATAAAAAATTTATCAGTACCATGTGGGGTTATAGAAAAAAATTGAATGATCATGGAATTGTTTTATGAAAAAAATGGTAGACATATTTGTAAAGGACATGCACAGGTAGAAGGTGTGTATTTTAATGAAACATTTTTCCCATTTCAAGTCTCAATTATATTTTAATGTTTCATATAGTTCATGATCATTGGAATTCATAATTTTATCTCATATATGTGAAGTCAAATTTCTGAAATTGTGAGATGGAGGTAGAATTTTACACTGAGAAACCTTATGGGTTTCTACATGATAAGTATGATTTATTTTAAAATTGAATAAATATTTGGATGGGATGAAACAATATACATATTCTTTGTATTTGATGCTCTAAAATTGTATGAGAATGATGAAAATTTCTAGGGAAAAAGTTTATAGAAACTTGTATATAAATGTTGTTTGTAACACCCGGGATTTTTATGAGAAATATTTTGTTTTTAAACATCATCAAAGGAATCTTTCACTACACACAGCACTAGCTTGTCTTGGTTTACACTCAATCACAACCTTCCTCGATAGCTGATGTTGTACGCAATATTGAGTTTTACTAAACAACGATATGATATTAAAATATTATTAAAACTAGCCATTATGAATAGTAATAACCAATTTTTGAAATTTTATAAATTTTATTTTTAAAAATGGACTTCATTTTTGGATTCAGAATATCGAAATTAGCCTAGGGTGATATTTTGGTAATTATCTGAAAACTTTCAATTTTTGATGAATAGTGAAAACACTAGGTCACTATTTAAAAAACCGACTTTTTATTTAAATAATTATTTATTTTATTTAACTTTATTTTAGGTCAAAATTGGTACATAATACCTATATAAGTTCAATGTAATTCATTGGAGTCATTTTATAATAAATATATATATATATAAATTTTATTGAACTTTTGACCGTCTTTTGCCCACCTCCTAGGAGAAATTGCAAATTTACATAAAACATAATTTTACTGCTTTTGTGAATGGAACTTAAAAAATCCGAGTGACGAATTTGTTTTCAGTAAGTAAAATGTGGTTCAATGAGATGAAAATAATTGTTGGTGAATAGTAACTTTTTACTTTTATTTACCACGGTTAAAAGTAAATAGGGTAATTAAGGGTATAAATGATATTATTATTACCCTAACACATGTCCTAAATCTATTGGATAAGTGTAATTCGACCAAAAACAACCTTAGGGATATAATATTACCCTTTAGATCCACTTGAATTATATTAGGACAATTAATATTATTTTATTTAAAGAATAGTTAAAAACGTTAAAATCAAAGTTTAATAACTAAAACATTTTTAATATCGTGTTATAGATAAGATAAATTTGACTATAAATATTAATTAGAAATCTAAAAATATTTCCTATATAATGGAATTTTATTTATAATTTTTAGACATTAAATAATTTAATTTATTTATGACACAATGATGATGCAGTAATTACCTTGTAAATGAAATATTAACATAATTGATGTTATAAATACCAAACTAAATTTAATTTGAGCCTTTTTTTAATTAAACTAATTTTATAGTTTAATATGACATGTTAGTATTGATTTATTTATCTTTTTTTGAACTAATAATTCTGTTATGATTTTCACAAAAATCAATTACCAAATAGTGTCAAAATTGACATAAAATAGTTTTTAAAACAAATATTTTATTATTAATTTTTATTTTATTATTAAAAATATACATTAATAATAAACAACTTGGGGTTCGTTTGTCTTGTTATAGTAAGTTTATTAACCTTATAGTGTAAGAAAACAAGAAGACACGGTAAAAGTAAAATTATTGAACTAAAAGTTAAATCTAAATTATAAGGTTAAAATTGTAACCTAAACTTGTCCAAATTTTATTGGTTGAGCGGCTGTCGACCCATCCCCACCTTAGCTTCTAAATAAATCAATTTTGAGCTATTAATAACCAAATATGACTTTATAATAAAATAATATTTTTAGTTTTTTCAAAGGTGCCCCTCTCCTCCCTTATAAAAGGGCACCTCCTCCCTCTCCTTCTCCGACCACTTTGAGCCATCAAGATCGACCAAACCCTGCCAAATTCTCTTCTCCACTTCCCTAGAAACATCTTAGAGGTCCTGGTCTTCTTAAAAGACCATCCCTAGTGCCCTAAGAGGAGGTTAAGAAGAGGTGCGTCAAATAAGAGATAATATCCATTACCGATCCTTTCCAATTTCTTTCTTCTTCAACTTATTCTTCCTTAGTTGTTTCATTATGAAGTAATAACATCAGTATGACTCATATACTGATATTTTATTATAAATAGGAAACAACACTATTTCACCTTCTATCCATCCTACGGAAAATGAAATCACCGCGCCTGCGTACGTACGGAATACCGTCTCCACGCTGTGGTGTAATCTGTTTTCCACCACAACTTTACTGGGATGGGTATAATGGTGTAATGAATAAGTATACATTATTATTTTAAAGTGGTATTGATTCTGAAATATTATTCATACACTTCAATACAATTCCACGATCATGGGAATGATATCATCGCTCGTGCGTACGTACGGCCTACCGTCTCCACGATGTGATGTGACTCGTTTTACATGATCTTCATTACATAATGATTATATAAATGAATTTAGTGAATAAATATTATATATATTACACTAATACCAGTATGTAAATGAGTTATCTATAACCTAAATATAATAATAAGGATTTATTCGACAAAACACGCATAAGAACAAAAAGAAATAAACACCCGAATAACAAGTGACAATGTAATATTACTAATAAGAAGCTAAGAATATGACCATATATGATATCATAACAATGCTTAAAATTCAGGAATAAGTCAATAACATTATTTAAATCACTATACAGGAGGTTCAGACATGTACGAAGCAAATCGGACCTAAGGTAAGGGAAAATCTCGCAAATCTGAATTTTTATCCGAGATTGTTTATACTTCAGAATTTAGTAGGGAATATTTATAATCCACATCCATGTTTCCTCAATATGTAATATTATTTCTATCCTCCTAAAAATTTTTAAATCTAATTTTACCCATTGGTAATTTTTTAGTAAAATATATGAAAGGAATCTTTTGTCGTTTTTAGTACGAGGTACCTTTTTGACTTTTCTAGCCAAAGTATGAGAAGATTGTTTTTTACTTATACGTCATGAATGGATTTTATGATTTCATAAAAAATTATTTCCATGAATATTCCTTTACAAGTTTTCATGTTTATTTTTAATCAAATTATGTTAGTTTAAAATTTTATGACATGTTAATAAAGGAATTTTTTTTTGAAGTATAAAGAATATTTTCCGCAAGAATGGAGTTCAAGCATTTTATCAAAATTATTTTCCATCTAAGATAATATAGGGTTCTATTTCTCTCCCTATTTTTACATTTATTGGTTTATGTTATGATGGAATTATTTTTATGATATCCTTTTATCTTATATGGATTATGTTATAATGGCATGATGTTTAAGAATCCCATTTTTATTACATGGGTTATGCTATGATGTATGATTTATGATCTTGTGGAACACATAAGAATGGTATCATTATGTGATGGGTGGGACCTATATCTCCCACCAATGCATTGGGTAAAGATTTATATCTCATGAGATAGATATGGCTGGAATAGCAGGTTAAACCGGTTCAGTGATTCAAGACTGAAACGAGGAGTGAACTCGGTTCAGAAATAGACTTTGTCCACTAAGATAGTCTTGGCAATGTGTCTTGAATACTAAGAAATAATTCTCTATGATTATGTGTATATGCCACAAAGTTTCATGATTTTTTTTATGATTATTGGGATTACTTTTCACTAGTATGATTTATCCCATGATATTATATTATGATCTCTTTTGCCGGATAAGATTTCCAAAATGTTTTGTTCTTATGATTGATATTTCTTTTGTTTACCCTTACTGAGAATTTGAGCTCACCCTTTTGTATTTTTTCTTTTCCTCAGGTCAAGAACAAGGGTATTGAGTAGGATATTCCAAAAGGGACTCTAGATATGACGAAATAAATGGGAGACAATGTAGATGATTTATGAACCAGTTGTTTATGTTTCCCAGTTTCTAATGACACTATACCTATACGGTCCTTTCATGGTTTTTTTATATATTGTAATAAGTGTGCTTAAATTATGAAGTAATAAAAATGTATGTAATGTATGGGTCATTATAGTTGGTATCAAATGAAAGGTATAGTCAACCTTTGGAAACTAGGATGTGAAAGCCCTAGTAAGAACTCTAAGGATAAGTCTAAGCATATAACACAATCTTAGTATTTTAAAAATACCCTTGAATATCCTATGATAAGACCTTAAGTGTGATATTTTATTCTTTATTGTGTGGTTTTCAAATTATAATTATTGTTTATCACACTATTCTTGTTAGTTTTAGTCAATGGCTGGAACCTTAAGGAACTGTGTTAATGCGGAATGCAACGGGCAATGCAATGATCGTCCCCCTGAGCAACCAAATGTTATGGGATTTGGGATGAAAAATCTGGTAGCCGTGCTCACACAACTTTCTCAAGCTATGAATCATGCAGGAATTCCAAACAAGCAAAGGAAGGAGCAACATTGTGTTGAATCCTTCATCAGGAAGCATCCACCCTCATCTTAGAAGTATATCATTTGGAAGGTGAAGCTGATACATGGTGGAAACTTTTCAAGAATACGAGGCAAAGGGATGAAATTGAATCCATGGAATGGGACGAGTTCAAGAACTTATATTTCAATAAGTACTTCCCTCGTATTCTTCGAACAAAGATGGAGAAAGATTTTCTTGAACTTAAGAAAAAGGATGATGAATCTGTTGGTACCTACGAAGAAAATTTTACGAGACTTGCAAGGTATGCTTCTGGGATTATTATCCAACCTAAGTGTAAGATTGATCGATTCTTTAGTGGCTTAAAACCACGTCTTTGAAGGGAATTAGCCATAAGGGACTTCAATATCTATGAGGAAATAGTTAGATTCACTCTCAACGTTGAGATGGAGATTGGAGTAACACATCAGTCATATGGGTTTGATAAGAAGAGGAAAATGGAATTCAAAGGAAAATCTAAAGATCACACTGAAAAGAAGATGAGTTTTCCCTTATGCTAAAAGTGTGGAAATAAACATGGAGGGAGTTGTCTTAAAGGGACAAGTAAATGTTTCAAATGTGGAAAAGAAGTTCATCGGGCATTTGAATGCTTCAATGATGGGAAGAAGATGTCTAGTGATGCGAACAAATAAAAGGCTACACAGAATGCACCTCCTACACTTCAATGTTACAAGTGCAAGAAAATGGGGCATTATGCTAATCGATGCCCTAATCCAAGGGTTTTTTTATGATGATCTAAGTGAATAAACTCTTAAGGATAAATAAAAAAGGAGAGTCACATGGAATTTCTATCAGCGATGTGGAGTATGAGAACGAAGTGGTGAAAGGTACACTTACCATCCACTCTAAAGTAGAAAATGTTTTATTTGATTCTGGATCCACTCACTCTTTTATTTCTGAAGAATTTTATAAGGGTAACCCCATGTTACATCAACAATTAGATGTTGAGTTAGCTGTGACAACCCATTATGGCACAACAGTCGCATCAAAAGTTTATAATTCCTCTCCGATTGAAGGTTGTGAGAAAGTGCTTCCTGCAAATCTTGTGATCCTTCCTATAGTGGAATTTGATGTGATTCTTGACATGGATTAGCTTTATTTATATGGAGCTCATATCAATTTCCAAAGAAGGGAATCCACGTTTCATATTCCAGATCAATCTATGATCGTCTATCTATGCAAGGATGAACATAAACTTCCAGGGGAAATTTCTTCCATCTTATGGGTCTTGATTCCACTAAATGAAGGTTATTTATCTCTAATGGTTGGTGAGAAACTCCCGATTAAGAATATGTCCATTGTATGGGAGTTTAATGATGTTTTTTCAGAGGAATTTCCAAGTCATCCACCAAATTGTGAAGTTGAGATTTCAATTGAACTCATACAGGGTGCTATGCCTATTTCGAAGACACCTTATAGAATGGACCCAATTAAGTTACTGGAATTGAAGAATCATCTTCAAGATAATCTTGATAAGGGATTCATACGCCCTAGTGTATCACCTTGGGGAGCACCAGTTCTTTTTGTTAAGAAGAAAGATGGATCAATGAGACTCTACATTTATTATCGAGAACTTAACAAGATCACTATCAAGAAAAAATATCCTCTCCCATGCATTGATAACTTATTTGACCCACTATGTGGAGCTCAATAATTTTCCAAGATTGATCTTTCTTCAGGGTATCATAAATTTAGGGTCAAAAGGGAGGATATACCAAAGACAGCTTTCCGTACAAGGTATGGACACTATGAATTTATAGTGATTCCATTTGGTCTTACTAATGCCCCTGCTATCTTCATGGATCTGATGAATAGAGTCTTTAGAAACTATCTTGATCAGTTTGTGGTAGTCTTTATAGACGATATTATTTTCTATTCAAAGAAAAATGAAGAACATGAAGATCACTTGAGAATTATATTGAAGACCCGGATAAAGGAGAAAATTTATGCCAAATTTACCAAGTGTGAATTTTGGATATAGAAAGTTTCATTTTTGGGTCCCATAATCTCAAAAGAGGGGATATCTGTAGATCCACAAAAAACAGAGGTTATCGAATGATGGTCGAGATCAACAACATTAACTGAGATCCGAAGTTTTCTTGGTTTGGCAGGATATTATCGATGTTTTGTGAAAGATTTTTCATGATTATCTAACCCACTCACCAGGTTGAATTGAAAAGGAGTTATGATCGTGTGGACGGAGGAATGTGAATAGAATTTCAAAGAGTTAAAATGAGGGTTATCCAGTGCACCAGTGCTCAAACTACCTTGTAGTGGAGAAAGGTTTGTGATCTATAGTAATGCATCCCAGAAGGGATTGGGGTGAGTTATCATGTAAAATGATATGGTGATAGCTTATGCCTCACGATAGTTGAAAATCCATGAGAAAAATTACTCAACTCATGATTTGGAGTTAGTTTCGGTAATCTTTGCATTAAAGATTTGGAGTCATTATCTTTATGGTCAAAGTTGTGATATTTATACTGATCATAAAAGTTTAAAGTATATGTTCACACAGAAGGAGATGAATATGCATCAAAGAAGATGGTTGTAGATGATTAAGGATTACGACAACTCATTTCATTACCACCCTGGGAAAGAAAACAAGGTGGCAGACCCATTAAGTCGACAAGACCATGCCATCTTATCCATGATTAGGATCACAAAAGATCCAATATTTAAGGATTTATAAAGGATGGATCTTGGAATTATAATGGAAGGGGAAAATCTTATATTTCTCAAATGAATGTTCAACCATCTATACATGTGAAGATTAAAGAGGCACAAAAAGAAGATGTTGATTTATAAAAGATGGTGATAAATGTTCCTGAATTCAACCTTGATTGTGATGGGATAACAAGGTTTAGGAATCGGGTTGTGTTCCTCCCATCCCATAATTAAAGATGGAGCTGCAGGATGAGGCTCATAGTTCTTCATTCTCTATTCATCCTGGAAGCACGAAGATGTATAGGGACCTGAAAGAGTACTTCTGGTGGGATTGCATGAAAAGAGATGTAGCTGAATATGTCTCTCGATGCTTGGTTTGTCAGCAAGTTAAAGCTGAGAGACAGAAGTCTAAGGGGATGTTACAACCATTACCCATACCTGAATGAAAATGGGAAAACATCACTATTGACTTTGTCACTGGGCTTCCTAAAACATCCAAAGTCAATAATGCAATCTGGGTTATAGTTGATGGTCTTACAAAGTCAGCACACTTCATTGCTATTAGAGAGGATTTCTCTCTTGATCAGATTTCCATGATATATGTAAAGGAAGTGGTAAGATTGCATGGAGTACCACATTCTATTATATCTAATCAGGATCCGAGGCTTTCCTTGATGTTTTGGCAAATTCTTTAGCATACTCTGGATACAGAGTTGAGCTTCAGCACTGCTTATCATCCTCAGACAGATGGTCAGTCTGAGAGAACAATTCATGCTCTAGAAGACATGATAAGAGATTTCTATATGGACTTCAAAGGTGGTTGGGAACAACAACTACCTTTGGTGAAATTTTCATATAATAATAACTTTCACTCCAGTATTCAGATGGATCCTTATGAAGCTCTCTATGGAAAGAAATGTCAAACTCCAACTTGTTGGGATGAAGATGGGGAAACAAAGCTATTAGGACCTGATCTTGTTGATGAGATGGCAGAAAAGGTCTGATCTATTCAACAACACATAAGAGCAGCTCAGAGTTGACAAAAACGTTATACCGATAACCGAAGAAAAGACCTAGATTTTGAAGTGGGTGATAAAGTGTTCTTATGAATATCTCCTTGGAAGAGAGTGATGAGATTTGGAAAGAAGGGAAAACTGACCCCTAGGTATATCGGTCCTTTTGAAATACTGGATCGTGTTGGGAAGGTAGCTTACCAATTGGAGCTTCCATCGAATTTCTCTCAAGTTCCTGATGGGTTGCATGTATCTCTCCAAAGAATGTACATACCCAATCCTTCACATGTACTCAGCTCATAAGTTGTACCACTGGAGTAATATTTTTCTTATGAAGAACAGCAGATAGAGATTCTGGATTGTAGCGAAAAAGTTCTACGAAATAAGACCACTCTCTTGGTGAAAGTTTTATGTAGGAACCACTAATTATAATAAGCTACATGGGAGCTTGAGGATATGATGAGGGAAAGGTATCCGCATCTGTTTGTTACGAAGTAAAGAATTTTGAGGGTGAAATCCATTTTAAGGGGGGTAGAATGTAACACCCGAGATTTTTATGAGAAATATTTTGTTTTTATAAATCATCAAAGAAATCATTCACTTCACACAACACTATCTTGGCTTGCTTTACATGCAATCACGGCCTTCCTCTATAGCTTGCGTTGTACGCAATACTGAGTTTCACTAAACAACGATATGCTATTAAAATATTATTAAAATAAGCCGTTATGAATAGTAATAACCACTCTTTTAAATTTTATAAATTTTATTTTTCAAAATGGACAACATTTTTGGATTCGGAATATCGAAATTAGCATAGGGTGAAATTTTGGTATTTTTCTGAAAACATTCCATTTTTGGATGAATAGTGAAAACACTGGGTTACTATTTAAAAAACAGTCTTTTTATTTAAATAATTATTTATTTTATTTAAATTTATTTTAGGACAAAATAGATACATAATACCAATATAAGTTCATTTTAATTCATTGGAGTCATTTTATAATAATTTTAGATATATAAAAATTTTATTGAACTTTTGACCGTCTTTTACCCACCTCCACGAAGAATTTGCAAATTTACATAAAACATAATTTTACCACATTTGTGAAAGGAATTTCAAAAATACAAGAGACACGGTTGATGTTAGTAAGTAGAATGAGGATCAATGATACGAGAATATTTTTTGGTGAATAGTAACTTTTTACTTTTATTTACCACGGATAAAAGTAAATAGGGTAATTAAGGGTAAAAATGATATTATTATTACCCTAACACATGTCCTAATTCTATTGGATAAGTGTAATTAGACTAAAAAACACTTTAGGGATAAAATATTACCCTTTAGGTCCACTTGGATTATATTAGGACATTTAATATTATTTTATTTTAAGAAGAGTTAAAATAGTTAAAATCAATGTTTAATAACTAAAACATTTTTAATATAGGGTTACAGATAAGATAAATTCGACTATAAATATTAATTAGAAAGCTGAAAAGATTTAATACATAATATAATTTTATTTATAATTTGTAGACATTAAATAATTTAATTTATTTATGACACAATGATGATGTAGTAATTACCTTGTTAATGAAATATTTACATAATTGAAGTTATAAATACCCACATAAATGTAATTTGAGACTTTTTATGAATTAAAATAATTTTATAGGTCAATATGACATGTTATTATTGATTTAATTAACTTTTTTTGAACTAATAATTCTGTTATGATTTTCACAAAAATCAATTCCCAAATAGTGTCAAAATTGACATAAAATAGTTTTTAAAACAAATAATATATTATTAATTGTTATTTTATTCATAAAAATCTATTGTTAGGCCAAATTACTTAGATACGGTTATATATATTTATAATAAACAACTTGGGGTTCTTTTGTCTTGTTATAGTACGTTTATTAACCTTATAGTGTAAGAAAACAAGAAGACACGGTAAAAGTAAAATTATTGAACTTAAAGTTAAATCTAAATGATAAGGTTAAAATAGTAACCTAAACTTGTAAAAATTCTATTGGATGAGATTATTTCGACCCATCTCCACCTTAGCTAATAAATAAATCAATTTTATCTATTAAAAACCGAATATGACTTTATAATAAAATTATATTTTTAGTTTTTCCAAAGGTGCCTCTCTCCTCCCTTATAAAAGGGAACCTCCTCCCTCTCCTCCTCACACAACTTTGAGCCATCAAGATTGGCCTAACCCAGCCAAATTATGTTATCCACTTCCCTAGAAACATCTTATAGGTCCTGGTTTTCTAAAAATACCATCCTTAGTGCCATAAGAGGAGGTTAAGAAGAGGCACGTCAAAGAAGAGGTAATATTCATTACCAATCCTTTCCAATTTCATTGTTCTTCAAATTCTTCTTCCTTATTTGTTTCATTATGAAGTAATAACATCAGTATCAATAATATACTTATATGTTATTATAAATAGGAAACACCACTATTTCACCTTCTATCCATCCTACGTAAAATGAAATCACCGCGCGCACGTACGTACAGAATATTGTCTCCACACCGTGGTGTAATCTGTTTTCCACCACCACCATACTTGGATGGGTATAATGGTGTAAAGAATAATTATACATGATTATTTTAACGTTATATTGATTCTGAAATAGTATACATACACTTAAATACAATTCCACGATCATGGTAATGATATCATCGATCGTGCGTACGTACAGCCTACCGTCTCCACGATGTGATACGACTCGTTCTACTTGATCTTCATTACATAATGATTATATAAATGAATATAATGAATAAATATGATATATATTACACTAATACCATTATGTAAATTAGTTATCTATAACCTAAAATGAAGAATAAGGATTTATTTGACAAAACACGCATAAGAAAAAAAAGAAATAAACACCCGAATAACAAGTAACAATGCATTATTACTAATAAGAAGCTAAGAATATGACCATATATGATATCATAACAATGAGTACAATTCTGGAATAATTCAATAACATTATTTAAATCATTTTACAATAGGTTCAGACATGTATGAATCAAATCGGACCTAAGGTAAGGGAAAGTCTCGTAAATATCAATTTTTATCTAAGATTGTTTATACTTCAGAATTTACTAGGGAATATTTATCATCCAAATCCATGTTTCCTCAATATTTAATATTATTTCTATCCTAATATATTTTTTTAAATCTAATTTTACCCATTTTTAAGTTTTTAGTAAAATATATGTAAGGAATCTTTTTTCATTTTTAGTACGGGGTACTTTTTTGACTTTTTTGGCCAAATTACGAGAAAAATGTTTTTTTAACTTATACGGCATGAATGGATTTTATGATTTCATAAAACAATATTTCCTTGAAGATTCATTTAAATGTTTTTAACTTTATTTTTACTCAACTTCTTTTAGTTTAAAATTGTATTCATGTTAATAAAGTAAAAATGTTTTTGAAGTAGAAAAGATATTTTCCTCAAGAATGGAGTTCAAGAATTTTATCAAAATTATTTTCCATATAAGATAATACAGGTTTCTATTTCTATACCTATTTTTTACATTGATTGGATTATGTTATGATGGAATTATTTTCATGATGTCTTTTTATCTTATATGGATTATGTTATGATGGCATGATGTTTAAGAATCCCATTTTTATTACATCGGTTATGCTATGATGTATGATTTATGATCTTGTGGAACACATAAGAATGGTATCATTATGAGATGGGTGGGACCTATATCTCCCTCCAATGAATTGGGTAAAGATTGATATCTCATGAGGAGACATGGATGGAATGGCTGGTTAAATCGGTTCAGTGATACAAGACTGAAATAAGGAGTGAACTCGGTTCAGAAATGGACTTTGTCCGCTAAGATAGTCTTGGAAATGAGTCCTGACTACTAAGAAATGATTCTCTATGATTATGTGTGTATTCCACAAAGTTTCATGTTTTATGTTATGATTATTGGGATTAAATTTCAACACTATGACTTATACCATGATATTATATTATGATCTCTTTTGCAGGTTAAGATTTCCAAAATGTTATGTTCTTATGATTGATATTTCTTTTGTTTACACTTACTAAGCATCTCATCTCACCCTTTTTATGTTTTCTTTTCCCCAGGTCAAGAAGAAGGGTATTAAGTAGGATATTTCAAAAGGGACTCTAGATATGATGAAATAAATGGGAGAAAATGTAGATGATTTATGAACCAGTTGTTTATGTTTCCCAGTTTCTAAAGACATTATACCTATAAGGTCCTTTCATGGTTTTGTTATATATTATAATAAGTGTGCTTCAATTATAAAGTAATAACAATGTATGTAAATTATGGTTCGTTATAATGTTGACTCAAGAAATTTAATTGTAATTAATTATGTCGATTAAATAATTTTTTCTAGGGATGAAAAAATGTTTTGGAAGAGTAATCTGATGAAATGAAGAAGATTTTTGAAATTTCAATGTTGTAGGACTTAAAATTCTTCCGTAGATTACATGTTCAATAAAAGAAAATATATATTTTCTTTTCTAATGGAAAGTATTCTAGGTAATTGTTAAAGAATATTGGGATTTATAATTACAAATAAGTTTTAAATTACTATATCAGTGAGTACAAGTAGAGTAAAGATGAATTTGGAATAAGTGTGATTTATAAAAACTTTCTGAAGCTATTAGGACGTTTTCTTTACTATGCATATTTAAGGCTAGATATTTTTTATGTTGGGACATTATGAGCTATGTATCGATGTAATCTGAAAGACTCACATATTTTGGTAGTAAATAGGGTTCTATGATATGTGAAAGGAACAACTTCACATAGGTTGTTATACAGAAGAAATTATGAGATGAAGTTTTTAGGTTATACTGATGTCGATTGGGATAGATATTGTAATGATAAAAAGGTGACCACATGAGGGAAATTTTATCTTGGTGAATGTGGTGTGTGTTTTCTTAGTAAGAAACAAATTGTAGTAAATTTGAGCACAGCTGAATATGAATAAGTTTTAGCCACTTATGATTGTACTCAAATGTTGTTGATGAAAGTTTATTTGGAATATTTGTAAGTAAATGTTTCTGAACAATTGAATATCTTTTTGATAATAAAAGTTCTATTAAACTTTATATGAATCTTTTTCAAAATTCATGATCCAGATACATTGATATAAATATTCACTTTATAAAAGATAAATTTTCTGCTCGAGATGTTTTCTTGCAATACATTTCAACAAAGTATCATATTGTTGATATCTTTACAAAAGAAATTTAGAATGAAAGGTTTGATGAATTGAGGCTAAAAATTCATGTTCAGCCTCCTCCCATGTCTTCTAAAACCTTGAAAGGATGAACCCCCAATTTTATTTAGATTATGTTGAAAAAGGAGGAGATAAATTATCCACATTATTCATTGAAATAAGGTTTACTTATCTTCCATCATTTTGAATATGAAGTTGTGGTTATCATATAATGGGGGAGAGAAAAAGAAAACTGAGAAAGAAAAATATAAGATTGAGGGAATATGAAAAGTGAGTGGCAGTTATCATTACGTGGCCATAGAATTTTCTTTCCACCATGGTATGTAATTCCTTAAAAAATATTATTATACCTAGTAGTGTGTTATCAAGACACACTCTTTTCAGAAAGGCTATGTTTTGATAAAAGTAAAAAAATTTAGTTTTTTACCAAATATGAGTTGTGAAAAAATATAAGAGTTGGAAAATTTGTTAACGATGATTGTTCATAAATCCAAAAGGGGGAGATTGATGTACCTTTGTGATAAATTTTTTTTAGCGGTGTTTTTGTATTTTTTTACAATTAAATTTGTTTTGTATAATAATTATTTTTTTATCCATAAAGAATGAAATTGATGAGTTAGAAATAAAGATATTTATAAAGATATATGTTTCTAAATAAAGGATTTTTTTCTGAAGTGTCTAAAAAAAGGAAGTCAATGAAGAATGAGAATTTAGAAGTTATAAAGTTTTCCAAATTTCTAAACAAAATCAGAAGATGCTTTGTTGACCAAGATGTTCTAAATAATCATGAAAACTATCATGATAATATATTTTGATGAAATTATAAAGTGGTTTTGAAGATATTAAAATCATTAAAAGATTTTAGAAAATAAAATTTATCCTTATTGTTCTAAAATTCATATCTAGCATCTTCAAAAAAATTAGATCTATCATTATTGTTCTGAAAATTAGAATGCATATTCTTACTAATAAGAACCATTTTTATGAGAAAATCCTAACCAAGATTCTAAGAAATTCATAACTAGTTTTCTAATCATATCATAACCAATATTCAAAAAAAACATAACCATTTTCTTAGAAAATAGTAACCGAAATTTTAAGCAAATTGGAACCAATTTTCTAACTAAATCGGAACCACAATTATGAGAAAAATGGAACAATATTTCTAAAAAAATATGAACTAAGATTCTGAGAAAATTGGTTTCAATTTCCTAGGAAAATTAGAACCAAGATTCTAAGAAAATTGGATCCAATTTTCAAAAAAAAATATCAGAACCATGATTATGATAAAATCAGATTCAATATTCTAATCAAATCAGAACTAGATTTCTTAGAAAATCAAAACTATGATTCAGAGAAAATATAAACCAGTTTTATAACAAAATAAAAAACAAGATTCTGATAAAATCATATCCAAGATTCTAAGAAAATCAAAACCAGTTTTCTTTGAAAATTTCAACCAAAATTATGAGTAAATCAAAACTATATTTCTCACAAAATTGTAACCAAGATTCAGAGAAAATCAGAACTAGTTTTCTGTGAAAATCATAAACAGGATTCTGAGCAAACCAGAATTGGTATTATGAGTAAATCGAATCTAAGACCCAACATTATCATAAATGAAAATATATTAAGAGTTTAATAAGTATAAATTGGCTTTCAGTATTTCATAAATCTTGGAGAAATTTAAGGAGGTTTGTAGAAGTCAAATATTTAATAATAAATGAGAGAGATTTGCAGGGTTTTGAGATTTATGGAAGTGGGAAAGATTCTATTTTTCCCATCTTTTGTTTTTCAGGTTTCCTGTAAATACTTTCTCATAATATTCATTCATTTGAAAATTTTACATATGCACAAAAGGTACAATAATAGATAATTACAAGTGAAATGTTCCCACCAAATTGAACAATATTTTTATTGGGACATTGAGAAAATAAGATTAAGAACCACCATTACCATACTGAGATGATCAGACTCATCCAAATTCGAATGTGGATTCAGACTGAGAATTTTTGGTGAATTTTCAAAAATCTTTTTATCCTTTTGTTTGGATAAATTTTTTAACAGAAAACATTGTAAATTGGGGGGAGATAGTATAATGTTTCATATTGTGATATAGAATGTTTCTAATAGGAGTGGGCTCAAGTTTTATTCACTTACTTATAAAAGTGGATTTCCATAGACCCATGGGAGTGGCTATGGAAAGGATGTAGGTTATCAAAGTATGTCCAAACCTTGTAAATCGTTAATGATTTTTATTACTTCTTAACTTTTTATGTATAAGTATTTACCAATGTTTGATAAGAATATAAATCTAAAAATGTTTCAGTGGTTTAATTTCTCGTTTTGAAACTTATAAGAAGTGAACAACTGATTCAACCCCCCCCCCCCCCACCATTCAGAGTTGTTATTTGATTGTTAGAACTTCAACATCCCCTTTTTGACATGGGGTATCTTATAAAGGTACACTTTTTTCCTTAAGGATCATGTTTGTTACATGAAATAATCCTTAAAAAATTCTTCACTTCCCTACATATGTAAATTCAATCACATGGATTTTCTTCCATTCAAAAATTCCCATCGAAAACCATTGATTGATTTAGTTGGTATTTGGTTTAGTATGTGTGCTTTTATTTGTAAAAAAATATCCTCAAAAGGATAATGGAAGAATTTCATGACTCATCATTGATTTCACCATGTCCAAAAAGGTGTGATTCGTCCTTTTTTACACCATTCCACTGAGGTGTGTAAGGAGGAATGAGTTGGGATAGGATCCCAAATTCCCATATGTAATCAATAAAAACGTGATTTAGATATTATCCACCTCAATATAATCAGAGTTTCTTAATCTTTCTACGAATATAGTTATAAGAATCACTCTTTTATTCCATGAATTTATCAAAATAATCTAACTGATACCTCATTAAGTAAATATTTCCCTATCTACTAAAATCAGCATGAACATTTATGACGTATGAGCACCCACCCCTTACATCAATAGAAAATGGTCCATACACATCAGTATTAAATAATTAAAGAAGTTCTTTATCCCTTTCACCTTTTCAACTAAATAGGGATGTAGTCATTTTTCATTATAAACATGCATGACATACACCAAGTGGTTTTAGTTTGAAAGAATCTAAATATCCATCTTGATGTAATTTTATCAAACATTTTTCATTTACATAACCTAAGAGGTGATGCAAAAGTTGGGTGTGGTATGAGTCATGTAAGGTAACATCGTTATCGATTTACATTAATTGGTTCACATAATCCAACACATAAAAACCATTATTTAATTTTACATATCATAAAAAATGTAAACTTTATAAAAGAATAATCATTTATTTAAAAATTTTAAAAATTAATCCATCATTATCTATTCATCGAATATTAATATAGTTTTGATAAAATAAGGCACATAATAACAACCCTTAAAAACTAAGATCATTACAGTCTGCAATGTTATCTGGTAGTCCTTATTAGCTAAACAACCATGTTTAACATTATTTTCATCCCATAGATCTACCAACCATATATCAATTTTTTTAAATCTATTTGGTCCTACATTTCAATTCATATGTTATCACCAAATGTTTAATAGAATACACAATTTATATAATTAGATAAATTTCACTCAGTAATAAATTCACTTTAAGCCACCCCATTCTTCTTTGGTTTGGTGAATTTTTTCATTCAGTGGCCCTTCTATCCACGAGCAAAATAGACGACATCCCATTCCCTTGCTTCCCATTTGAAATTCTTCTTCTTAGAATGGCGTGAAGAATCGTTGGTCCTAAATCACTTTTCATTCCCTTTCTATTAGATCACTATAAGGATAGTGTGATTCTCAGGCTTTATATCTTTATCTACTTTGAGAAAGAGTATGAGAAGATCCAAAATAGACTTGTCAATGATTTTCATACTAAAATTTACAAAAAATAGGATAAGATGTGAGGGATTCATGCCTAAATGATATCAGTGCCTTGTTCTTCAGGGTGTTTAAACCATAAAACCTCTATATCTTTAATGTGGCCAATAATAATGAAAATTTGAGGCTCGTCTAGGGAACCCTCTACAATAATAATCTAAAATAGTACCTTGTAAATCTCAACTTGTTCTTATCTTTCTCTCTCTTGGTGAAGACCATGGAGGTGCTAAAGAATGCTATGCACATCCATGTTTTCATGTGACTTTATGAGTTCACTAGTCATAGATGAAAACATCAAACAATGAATGTTGAATACCTCGATCATATGTTTTTCATAGACTATTAAATCATTATAACTTAACTTTTTATTATGCAGATTAGGCATTGATGTTTGTAGCACATAATATTCTCTTTCACGGTGTAGAACAACCCAAAGGCATTTAATCCACTATTGGAAGTTACTTCCAGTGAGGATATTGTCTTTATCTAATATTGATCGTCGGGATAGTGATATTGTCATCTAATTATAAAATAAAAATAGAGTATTATTAGTAATTTTCTTGATTTCATATTTCATGAAAAATAATTTGTCGATTTTATTAATTCTTCCAATATTTAATCAAGTCCCAATATCCATCACCATTGAACATAAAATATCTAGTTGTTATGACACACTAGTGTAAATGATCCATATTCTGATTCTCGTAATCCCAGTAAGGGTTGATCAAGCTAATTTGAAGAAATTTAGGTAGTAATGTCTTTTCCAACTATGGTCTTACAGCTCCTTGATCTGTTGAGTGGACTCCCTTATCCAAAAATACTAACTTGGATTTTCTCAACACTTTCCTCCAAATTACTCCAATTCTAGTAAGGGATACGCTTTAGGATATAAAATGGCTAATTCACCAAGAAAATTTCATAATAACTCTCCTTATAAAAGTAATTGTCCTATCAAGGGTTGGTCAAACACATAGTTCTATTGAGTTTTGTTCATAATCAAGTAACGAAAAGCTTAATATGACTTTATATTATATTGAGGCAACTTATTTTATTATGCATAATGTTTTATCTTATTTTATTGTTTACATGATTTCTAATATTTATGTATATGTTTACTTAATTAATTAACCATGTTTGGATAAAACATTTACGCATTATCATTTTTATTTAAATTCTATCATTTCATATTAATTAATTATTTTTCATGATCATAGTATTGCATCAATAAATATAATTTTAATGCATTATTCAAGGAAAAAATAAATAATTAAATAACTCGTTCATGTGGTTGTCTAATGGTAGAATCAATGAGCGGTCAGTAAATCATCCTATGGCCTCCTGGAAATAACTCCTTATGTCGGACTCGGCATGAGCTACAATATTCCACAAGCCAACCTATGTATCACCACATTGTCATCATTATGATTTCATCTTAAACCATCGCCATGCACCTTAGAATACTCCATTAATTACAAATATTTTTTACTCACATGAAGGTGAGGATAATCAAAGGATTTATTAAAGAAAATTTCCTAAATATCCTTGGACATTCATGTCCTACATACTCATAGAGGGAGTGTTGACTCACATGCCATATTTTATTTTAATATTAAAAAATTTAGAAACCATGAAATAAATTTAATTAAACAAATTAGAACACATACATAGGTCTTGTTCATGTCCCTGCATGGCCACACATGCAATGAATATGAAAAAGTAAATGACAAGCATTCATTTAATTATTTTTTCTTTTATTATTTAACACAAACGCTCTTGATTTAATTAGATAATTAATTAATTAATTATTTAATTAATTCTATTTCATATTAATGATAATCTTATTATAAGGCCCCAACCTTAAACCTTACTTAATCTTGAGTTATTACAAGATTACACATTGAGGATCTTTTCAGGTTTAGAGTTTTAGAGAATTAGATCATAAAACTTGCATTACATTCCACATAAAAACAAAGTGGTTACATAAAGATAGTACTCTTCTTTCCCATAAATGGAAACATATTTAAAATAAACATGGATTCTTTATTGACACTTCCTTGACACTATCATCATATCATGTACCTTTCCCTTGACCTGTGAAAAACATTTCAAAAAAGACTTGGGATGAGCATAAAAATCTCAGTATGGGTTATATAAAAAAATATGGAAAGGAAACATGAGTTCATATATACATATGAATGAAATCATACTTTTCCCATAAAACATACCTCATCAAATCATGAATAAATCATATAAATAATAAGACATAAAGGTAACTTGAGGCATTCATAACATTCTTACGTCGGGAGTAACCCTCTTGGTTACGTTTGGAATACCCATCACAATATATTCCCTAAATCTCTTCGGAGAAACCTTATCATTTCACTCCTTCGAGTTACCCAATGCATTGGAGAGCTATATTGGGCTCACCGGCCCTTAGTTTATCACGGAACCACCCGTCTTCATAATAATTCCCAAGAACCTCAACATAATCGTATCACATAAAACATGCATAAAGGAAACATAACATTCCCACCTTTCAATCACAAGATATCAATACAACACATTGATATAAAAACATTATGAAAACCATTTTCAATACCAAAATAAAATAAAAGTAAAACATGGTATTTATTTTTCTTTTAAAAAGAAGGTATGGCTTGTAGAGGAAGCCGAAACTCAAATAATGGTCATGGCGGCGGAGAAGTCATTGTCGCTGCATACGTACGACAAAGCATTCCCTTTTGTAGTTTAGTAAAACGCTTCATATAAAAAATATTCCTTTTGGATAAACATTAAATTTAAAGGGTTTTATACACTATATAAAAGAAGGTTGTGTATAAAACAAAATATGCCTCAATGAAAGGAGATTGAGACGAAGTCCCATACCTCGGGTCCGACATGACTCGATCGTTCTTTAATGTCCTGAATAATAAACTTGAGTTAATTTCTACTTTCTTAAGAAACTTCTTCAGGTTCATTATTACTTTTATATCACTTATTACTATGTCATGAACACTATGTAATTATTTTAGTTAATAAAGGTCGTTTTAACGATCATTGGTACATGAGTCAAAATATGCTCTTTATAATTACAATTTGTTCATGTATCCATTATATCCAAAGTTATAATCATGATGTATATATCATATATATAGAGTATATACATGCATTTATAATATTACATAATCATTTAGAGGTAATAAATGAAATGCACCATTCATGGAGACGGTAAGTCGTACGTACGCATGAACGCTACTTTCATTTCTATTTCGTATTTTATAGAATGGAATCATATTGATATAAAGGTATATTATAATTCAAGTATAATATCATATATAATATCATAGTTCCATCCTTTATACATTTCACTTATGGTATTTAACGAATCAAATCACTTTGAGGGGGTGGTAGTCCGCACTTCCTTAAATGAAGATATCGTGTTTACCCATAATGGAAACCATAAAGGTATGCCCAAAATGAAAAATACAGAAGATTAAAGAAAACATAAACATATTATATATCATATATAAATATAGTGACATCTTAATGTCCACCTTTGAAGGTGTTAAAATAATTTTGAACAATCATCGTTTCGGGAAGCCTAAATTCACCATCCACGGAAATAGTATGTCCTTTAACCATTAGATGTAGGTGTGTGTAAGTGTTTCTCGAATCCTTATTATAACAAAATCCTAGTATATTTAAGATACTAGAGTTGTTACAAAAGAAATGAACAAAAAGAGTTTAGGGGGTTGGAGAAGCAAAATAAAACAAAAGGACTCAAGTGAAGACATTACCTTAAAATCGGGTAACTCCCTATGGTTTGAGCTCAAAGGCTTCCTAGGGAAGACTTCTGCCCAAAGTGAGGCTTCAAGGAGTAAGATAGGGAAGTGGAGAGACAAAATGAGCAGGTTTTGTCTGATCCAATGGCTTTAGGAGTGTGGGTAAGGAGGTAGAGGTGGGGGCCTTTTATAAGAGGAGAGGAGGGGCACTCTTGGAAAGTAAAGAAATGTTACTTTATTTGAAAATGATTTTCGTATTCAAAAGGTCCCAAATTGATATAATTCTAGGTTAAGGTGATAAGGGTTCTAAATCCACCCATATAATAGGTTCTGGACATGTTTAGTTCATAGATTTTACATTAACAATTCATTTTATTTAAATCCTTTATTAATGAGGTAATCGCTGCATCATCATGATGTCATAACTAATTAAATTAATTTGAAGTCTAAAAATTATGAAAAAAATACTATGATGTCGGAAATCATATTAGATTTACAATGAATATTTATAGTCTAAAATATCATCTATGTAGACAAAATTAAAAATGTTTTAATCAGGTGATACATTCTTGTTATATTTAGTTTCTTTAAAAAAAAATAAAAAGATAACAAGTCACTTTCCACAAAAGTGATTACATTGGGACCCCAAGATTGGCACAAGACATACCATGGTCGGCCATGAGACAACCAGTAGAATTAGGACACATGTTGGTGTCATTTTGTTATGATTATGATATTATTTTATTATCCTTAACTACCTGATTACTCATTAATCAAGATAATTAAAGATAATTACAGTCATTACTATTCATAATGTCCAAAAACAAAAGAGTCTTGATTACATAATTTGGAACTTCTGATTCCAAATATGTAATCCATTTTACCAAATTCTAAACACAGAAATTGCAATAATTGATTTAAAAATAATTCTCGTTTTCAAAACAAATAGCAGATTTTTTTGAAACAATATCTATGAAAAGTTTGGCATTCGTTTATGCCCAATTACAAAGTGAAATTAATCTTAATGACCACCATTGTATTAAATGGTAAAAATATATTCTATTTTATCTTTAAAACCAATTCAATAGATAATCTAATCATATAAATAAATTATATTAAAAAGCAGTTTTGTTGTAAAATGCAGTATTTTTCACTATTCATTAAAAAAAATGAACATTGTCAGAAAAATACCAAAACTTCACACAAAGTAAATTTTGATGTCCCAATCATAAAGAATAAGTTTATTTTGACAAACAAAGCTTATAAAATTGTCAAAATATAGATTTAAAAATGGTTTTCCATCAAAAGGAAGTAAAACAATCTTTTAAAAAATATAAGTGTATTCCTTGCTTAAGATTGGATTTATTTTCATTTTAAGCCTCTAAAACACTATCTAATTCATTAATAAACATAGATAAAAATATCTATTATTCATTAATTACTTGGGATGTTACATCCTTCCCCCCTTTAGAAAATTGCATCCCCGCAATTTATTTACTTATCAAATAAATGGGGGTACTTATCCCTCATTTCATTTTTAGATTCCCATGTTGCCTCTTCCATCATGTGGTTTTTCCAAAAAACATTTACTTGATTAATCACCTTATTCCGTAACACTTTCTCCCTGTGGTCAAGAATCTGGACCTGTTGTTCCTTATAAGATAGGTTCTCTTCCAGCTGAACTACCTCTGGACTCAAAACATGAGATGGATCTGGCATATACTTTCTCAACATCGAAACATGAAAAACATTGTGTACCTGAGATAAACTCGACGGTAAATCCACTCGGTAAGCAACTGATCCAACTCTATCCAGAATTTCATATGGTCCAATGAACCTTGGACTCGGGTTTCCTTTCTTACCAAATCGCATCACACTTTTCCATGGTGATACTTTGAGAAAAACATTATCACCTACCTCAAAAGAGAGATGCTTCCTCCTGTTGTCCGCATAACTTTTCTGCCTACTCTGAGCTGTTCTCATGTGTTTCTGTATCATCTGAACGTTTTCTGCCAACTCTTCTACCAATTCCGGTCCCATAAACTTCCTTTCACCCACTTCATCCCAGAAAGCTGGAGTTCGACACCGCTTCCCATATAATGCCTGAAATGGTTCCATCTATATACTGGAATGAAAACTATTATTATATGAAAATTCAACCAATGAAAGATGTTGGTACCAACTTCCCTGATAATCCATCGAACAAGCTTGTAGCATATCCTCCAAGGTCTGAATTTTTCGTTCTAACTGCCCATCTGATTGAGGATGAAATGCTGTACTAAAATTTAATTCAGTAACCAACGACTTCTGAAGGCCTTCAAAAAGTTAGAAGTGATCCTGGGATCATGATCAGATACAATGGAGAGGGGAACTCCATGTAACCTGACTATCTCTTTAAGATACAAACGAGAAAGTTGATCTAGGGAAAAAGTATCTCGTACAGTAAGGAAATGAGAAGATTTGGTCAAGCGATCAACAATAACCCAGATTGCATTATTACCTCGAGATGCCTTCAGTAATCCCACAACAAAGTCCATGGATATATTCTCCCATTTCCACTCTGGCACTGGTAAAGGTTGAAGCATCCCTTTCGGTAACTTCCGCTCTACTCTAACCTGCTGACAAATAAAACACATCACAGTAAAATCAGCAATATCGCTTTTCATTCCATCCCACCAGTATTACTCCCACAGATCTTTGTACATCTTAGTACTTCCAGGATGAACTGAAAACGGATAACTATGAGCTTCACATAACAACTCTCTCTTAAACTGTGAATCACAAGGCACATGCAATCTCTTCCCAAATATCAAAACACAATCATTATCAATGTTGAATTCAGATGAATTACCCTTTTGAACCAGCTCTACCTTTTTCTGCAACTCACTGTCTTGTTTCTGTGCTTGCTTGATTCTATCTGATATAGATGATCTCACTGATACCTGAAACAAAACAGAAGAACTTCCTGCACCAACAACTTCTATGCCAAAGATCATGAAATCCTTAACCAAATAATCACATTCTAAATGCATCATTGCTAATGAAGCATTATTTTTTTGACTCAAAGCATCATCCACATTATTTTCTTTTCCTGGATGGTAATGAATTGTACAATCATAATACTTGATTAATTCTAGCCATCTCTTTTTTCTCATGTTCAATTATTTCTGAGTGAATATATACTTTAAACTTTTGTGATCGGTATATATTTCACACTTTACTCCATACAATTGGCGCCTCCAAATTTTTAAAGCAAAAAAAAAACAGCAGCTAATTCCAAATCATGTGTATTGTATTTTACCTCCTGAGTTTTCAATAGTCGTTAAGCATAAGCAATTACCTGATCATTCTGCATTAGGATGCAACCAAGTCCTTTCAATGAAGCATCACTATATATAACAAACTCACCATTCCTGTAAGGTAGTGCCAAAACTGGAGCATTCACCAATCTTCATTTCAATTCCTGAAAACAATCATCACATTCTTTTTTCCAGATAAACTTAACACCCTTCCGAGTTAGCTTAGTCATTGGACTAGATAACCGTGAAAAATTTCTAACAATCCTTCGATAATAGCCTGCCAAACCAAGGAAGCTACGAATCTCAGTTACATTTGTGGGTCTTGTCCAGTCTTCCACAACTTTTGTTTTTGCAGGATCAATAGTTATCCCATCTTTAGAAACAATGTGACCAAGGAAAGAAATTTGTTGCAACCAAAACTCACACTTGCTGAAATTACCATACAGTTTCTTTTCTTTTAAGGATTGCAAGATAACCCTTAAATGTCTTTCATGCTCCTCTTTACTTTTAGAAAACACCAAAATATCATCAATGAAAACCACCACAAACTTATCCAAGAACTCATGGAAAATTCTATTCATTAAGTCCATGAATACATTAGGTGCATTGGTTAGCCCAAAAGGCATTACTACAAATTCATAATGGCCATATCTTGTATGGAACGTGGTCTTCGGAACATCTGCTTCCTTTACCTTCAGCTGATGGTACCCCAATCTCAAGTCAATCTTTGAAAAATACTGATCTCCCTAGAGCTGATCAAACAAATCATCGATATGAGGAAATGGATATTTGATCTTAACAGTGATATTATTCAAGGCCCTATAATCAATGCAAAGTCTCATTGAGCCATCTTTCTTTTTAACAAACAAGACAGGAGCACCCCATGGTAATGTGCTAGGTCAAATGAAACCTTTATCTAATAAATCCTGCAATTGTTTCTTTAACTCTAAAAGTTCAACTTGAGCCATTCGATAAGGGGGTTTTGAAATTGGATTAGCATCTGGAACTAAGTCAACAGTAAACTCAACTTCCCGATCTGGTATTATTCCAGGAAAATCATTAGCAAAAACATCAGGATTCTCATTTACCACTGGCACATCAATAATCTAAACAGTTCCTTTATTTTCAACGATGTGTGCAAGGTAACATTAATTTCCATCTTTTACATGTTTCTTGGCCTCTTGATAAGTTATAAACAGTAAGGGTTCATTCTTGTACACAAACTGAAAGTCTTTCTAAAAAGAAACTTCTTTAGCTCTACAGTCAATCTTAGCATGGTAAATAGAGATCCAATCCATACATAGGATAACATCAAACTCTACTAGAGGTAGAACAATAAGGTTTGCAAGTAGGTTCTTTCCAAAGATAAGAATAGGAAGATTCTTATAAATTATTTTTGCCTCAACATTTCCCCCAGGTGTTTTTACCAAAAGTTCAGGAGTCATTTCGTGAGATGGTATTACCATTTTACTAGAAATGTTTTTAGAGATGAAAGAATGTGTAGACCCCAAATCAAACAACACACTAGCATAATGTGGAAAAACAAACAAAGTACATGATACAACTTCATTTGATGGCCCGACATCTGCTGAAGTAGTTACAAAGGATTTCACCACCCCTTTCTTCTTGTAGTCTAACCACTTCCCATCACTCAAGATCTTTGTCGGACACTCATTTTCATAGTGACACATCTCATTGCACTTAAAACATTTCACTAACTGTAAATCATATTTGCCCCTACCTTCACCTTGATCTTTTTCAGTTCAATCACGAGCCTTATGTCCCATCTTACCACATCGGTAGCACTTTCCAAAATTCAGAAGACATTACCTAGCATTCCTTTTACCTCATTTATCACAAACTAGAAACATAGTTTTCTTACCATCAGACTTTTTTAAAGAATTTTTACCTTTCTCCTGCCACCTCGGTCTCTTCTTCTGATGGTTGTTATAGAACACTTGATCATCGGCAAACTCCATTTCCACCTTCTTAGCACAACGAACAAGCTTTTCATAACTTTTAAACTCACGAGAAGCTAATGCCCTTCGATATTTTGGCTTTAATCCTGAGTAAAAACAATTGATTTTACTATCAAGGTCTCGGATAAAATTTGGAGCATACCTTGCCACTAGAGTGAACCTTTCTTCATAGGTATCCACTGAGTCTTCCTCTTGCCTCAATTCCAAGAATTGTTTTTCCATCCTAAGTCGAACAGCCTTAGGAAAATACTTTTCAAGAAACATACCTTTGAATTCATCCCAGTCAAGAGCATCAATCTCATCAGCGTCACTGATATTTTTAACCATCGACCACCACTGATCTGCTTCACCCCCCAAACGATTAATATAAAGACTAACCTTTTGATTGTCTGAACACCCCATGACGTCGAAAATCTTCTCCAGTGATTTAATCCACCCTTCAGCTAGCACAGGGTCAGATGATCCTCTGAATGATGGGGGATGTTTCCTCATGAAATGTTCCACCACTGACATGTTCCTCTGCTGTGGATCTGGCTGATCTTGTGGATGGATACCACCACCATTTATCGCTTGAGTCAACTGCGCCATTACTGCAACAAACTGTTCAGTTCCAATTCTGACCATCTCGGGATGCTGATTCGGAAGGTTATTTCCTTCTGTATGCCTTCCTAGCACTGCTTCCCTATTTCCTCTGCGGAAAACCATTCTGAACAAACATGTCTTAGATGAAGCAACATGGTAATCTTCAAATACTATATCACTTCAATTTGACCATAAAAAAAATATATATATATATATATATATATATATATTGGATAATCATTTTATATAATTCTAACTCCTAAAGTTATCTAGACCGACATATAATACCAACTATAAGGCCTCATCCTTAAACCTTACTTAATCTTGAGTTATTACAAGATTACACATAGAGGATTTTTTCAGGTTTAGAGTTTTAGAGAATTAGATCATAAAACTTTCATTACATTCCACAAAAAAAACAAAGTGGTTACATAAAGATAGTTTTATTATTTCCCATCAATTGAAACATATTTAAAATAAAACATGGATTCTTTCTTGACACTTCCTTGACACTATCATCATATCATGTACCTTTCCCTTGACCTGTGAAAAACATTTCAAAAAAGACTTGGGATGAGAATAAAAAGCTCAGTATGGGTTATATAAAAAAAATATGGAAAAGAAACATGAGTTCATATATACTTAAGAATGAAATCATACTTTACCCATAAAACATACCTCATCAAATCATGAATAAATCATAGACATCATAAGACATAAAGGTAACTTGAGGCATTCATAACATTCTTACGCAGGGAGTAACCCTCTTGGTTACGTTTGGAATACCCATCACAGTATATTCCCTAAATCTATTCGGAGAAACCTTAACATTTCACTCCTTCGCATTACCCAATGCATTGGAGAGCTATATCGGTCTCACCCACCCTTAGTTTATCACGGAACCACCCGTCTTCATGATAATGCCCATGAACCTCAACATAATCGTATCACATAAAACATGCATAAAGGAAACATAACATTCCCACCTTTCAATCACAAGATATCAATACAACACATTGATATAAAAACATTATGAAAACCATTTTCAATATCAAAATAAAAGAAAAGTAAAACATGGTATTTATTTTTCTTTTAAAAAGAAGGTATGGCTTGTAGAGGAAGCTGAAACTCAAATAATGGTCATGGCGGCGGAGAAGTCGTTGTCGCCGCATACGTACAAAAAAACATTCCCTTTTTTCATTTAGTAAAATGCTTCATATAAAAAAGATTCCTTTTGGATAAACCTAAAATTCAATGGGTTTTATACACAATATAAAATAAGGTTTTGTATAAAACAAAATATGCCTCAATGAAAGAAGATTGAGACAAAGTCCCATACATCGGGTCCGACTTGACTCGATCATTCTTTAATATCCTGAATAATAAAATTGAGTTAATTTCTACTTTCATAAGAACCTTCTTCAAGTTCATTATTCCTTTTATATCACTTATTACCATGTCATGAACACTATGTAATAATTTTAGTTAATAACGGTCGTTTTAACGATCATTGGTACTTGAGTCAAAATATGCTCTTTATAATTACAAGTTGTTCATGTATCCATTATATCCAGAGTTATAATCATGATGTATATATCATATATATCTAGTATATACATGAATTTATAATATTACATAATCATTTAGAGGTAATAAATGAAATGCACCGTTCATGGAGACGGTAAGTCGTACGTACGCATGAATGCTACTTTCATTTCTATTTCATATTTTATAGAATGGAATCATAATGATATAAAGGTATATTATAATTCTAGTATAATATCATATATAATATAATAGTTACATCCTTTATACATCCCACATATGGTATTTAACGAATCAAATCACTTTGAGGGGGCGGTAGTCCGCACTTCCTTAAATGAAGATATCGCGTTTACACAAAATGGAAACCATAAAGGTATGCCCAAAATGAAAAATAAAGAAGCTTAAGGAAAACATAAACATATTATATATCATATATAAATATAGTGACTTCTTAATGGTCTCCTTTGAAGGTGTTAAAAGAATGTTGAACAATCATCATTTCGAGAGGCATAAATTCACCATCCACGGAAACAGTATGTCCTTTAACCATTAGATGTAGGTGTGTGTAAGTGTTGCTCGAATCCTTCTTATAACAACATCCTAGTAAATTTAAGATACTGGATTTGTTACAAAAGAAATGAATAAAAATAGTTTATGGGGTTGGAGAAGCAAAATAAAACAAAAGGACTCAAGTGAAGACATTACCTTAAAATCGGGTAACTCCCTTTGGTTTGAGCTCAAAGGCTTCCTTGGGAAGACTTCTGCCCAAAGTGAGGCATCAGGAGTAAGAGAGGGAAGTGGAGAGACATAATGAGCAGGGTTTGGCCGAGCCAAAGGCTTTTGGTGTGTGGGTAATGAGGTAGATGTGGGGGCCTTTTATAAGAGGAGAGGAGAGGCACTCTTGGAAAGTAAAGAAATGTTACTTTATTTGAAAATGATTTTCGGATTCAAAAGGTCCAAAATTGATATAATTAGATGTAAGGTGATAAGGGTTCGAGATCCACCCATCCAATTGGTTTTGGACATGTTTAGGTCATATATTGTACATTATCATTTCATTTTATTTAAATCCTATATTAATGAGTTAATCGTTGCATCATCATTATGTCATAAATAATTTAATTTATTTAACGTCTAAAAATTATGAAAAAAATACTATGATGTAGGAAATAGTTTTATCATTCCAATGAATATTTATAGTCGAAAATATCATCTATGTAGACAAAATTAAAATGTTTTAATCAGGTGATACATTCTTGTTATATTTACTTTCTTTAAAAAAAATAAAAAGATAACAAGTCACTTTCCAGAAAAGTGATTCCATGGGGTCCCCATGTTTGGCGAAATACATCCCATGGTCGGCCATGAGTCAACCAGTAGAATTAAGACACATTTGGGTGTCATTTTTTTATTATTATGATATTATTTTATTATCCTTAACTACTCGATTACTCATTAATCAAGATAATTAAAGATAATTACCGTCGTTATTATTCATAATGTCCAAAAACAAAAGAGTATTGATTACATAATTTGGACCTTATTATTACAAATATGTAATCCATTTTACCAAATTCCAAACACATAAATTGCAATAATTTATTTAAAAATAATTCATGTTGTCAAAACAAATAGCGTGTTTTTTTAAACAATATCTATGAAAAGTTTGGCATTAGTTTATGCCCAATTCCAAAGTGAAATTAATCCTAATGAATACCATTGGATTAAATGGTAAAAATATATTCTAATTTAACTTTAAAACCAATTCAAAATATAATGTAATCATATAAATAAATTATATTAAAAAGCAGTTTTGATGTAAAATGCAATATTTTTCACTATTCATTAAAAAATGAACATTGTCAGAAAAATACCAAAAATTCACACAAAGTAAATTTTGATGTCCCAATCATAAAGAATAAGTATATTTTAACAAAAATAGCTTATAAAATTGTCAAAATATAGATTTAAAAATGGTTTTCCATCAAAAGGAAGTAAAACAATCTTTTAAAAAATATTAGTGTATTCCATGCTTAAGATTGGATTTATTTTTATTTTAAGCCTCTAAAACACTATCTAATTCATTAATAGACATAGATAAAAAATATCTATTATTCATTACTTACTTGGGATGTTACACTTATCTTATTGGGAGATATGCACCATTAATGTTATTCATCTTTAATAAATGGCAGAACTAATAATAAAATAATAATTACAATAAATTAATTGAGAATTTTAAAATTATTTAAAACCATTATATAATTGTCAAACACAAAATGATGCAATAGTCAATAAAATAATGTTCTAATGATGAAATTTAAAATTTAATGTAATTTTAATTTTTTTCTTTTAATGGGAGACTACACATTATGCACATGTAGCTATATGCCATGTACCACAGTTGTTGTATATCAAAGTCACACACCTGGGGATTCGGTCTGTGGACTCGGCTAGACTATATGGTGTCTACATGACAATTACACACCTAGTATCTGAATGTTGTGTTCCAGGTTTCCCTATTCAATAGATTGTGTGAAATAAAAGCATAATTTGTAATTAATTATATGGAATGTCTACATAAATTGTTCATTGGTATACAACATGTGCTCCATCTACACATTGTGTAACCTAGTTTTACCATCCAATTATTTGGAACATACCAATAGAATATCTTGTGATTTTTTATTAGTTCTTAAACATTTAATAAAATGGAAAATTGATCAAGTATTATTAATATATCGATAATAAATTATTCAAATTAGATTAAATAAATAATAACATGAAATAAAATCTTACCATAATTTCACATATATCAAAAATAAAATAAATAATTATAAATTTAAATGTGACCCCTCTAATAAAAGTCGTTGTCTCTAGGCGCAACATAAGCATGCATTAGGGGTGATATATCAAAATTTTCTTTTATTAGTTGCTTATTGAAATTTGGAGTGAATATCTTGGACGTAAAATTTATAGTTAATTAATTTAAAATCTAATGAAATAAATACGTGGTCTTAGGAACATTCTTCATTAATGATTGTTGATCAGCTAAAAATTACCTTTCATATTTCCTTGATTTCTCTTTTGAGGATCTAAGGGTAGAATCCCTTTAGTGTTGATCTACATGTTCTTTAATGGTCTTTGAGAAACACCACTCATTTTTCGAGTTCTACCTCATAGTATCGAATGTCTTGCATTGATAATTCTTGATCATTTGTTATTTGGTATTAATGAAATTCTCTCCTGGGTTTATCATTCTTTAGAGGGAGAGAGGAGGAGTAGTCAATAGATAATTCATTGTGCCTATAAATTCTATATTCCCAAACATAGAATTGGTTCCAAAGGAATTACACAATAGAGGTAGCCGTCTATAAGTAGAGCTGGGACTTCTGTTACAAATTTTAATTTCATAACAACCATTAAATATAATTATAATCATAGGAAATCACATGCCACAAAATAATGATAATACTATTATTATTTTTCCAACCTTCACAAAATGGATAAATAATATTTACAAACACGTAAATAATTATTTTATTACTGGACGTGGTCTTGGTTTGTTTGAACTCCTCTTGTATTTATTGAACATGCAAATAGATATTCTATTCTCTTAAATAGATATTTTATTCAAAAACATTTAAAAATTTATTTAGTATATATTAAATAAAATAATAAATATATTTTATTCACAATCAAGTGAATAAATATTTATTTAATTTATGTGATCATTATAACTTAAATAAAATCGTTCCTCAGTCTTGAAAATAATATTTTTTACATTAATTAAATTAAATCAGAATTTAATTGACCCCACTAGAAACAATTATTGTGTGACCCTATAGGATTATTTCTCATTGGAATTATGTGGTCTTTACTAAAGTTCATGATTACTGTCAAGAAGTGGATCAAGAAACTCAAGATAAAGAATGTAAATTCATTCTGACAACAACAACATATGTATTCTCACTGTTTAATATAATACCTTTCTGACATAATCTTATTAAGTAGGTTTAATGATGTTTTAATCAACCTATATTCTTGATACATCATTCTTTGACTATCTGAAATAAAATCATTGTTACACCATAGACATGAAATTTGGGGAGACAGTTTTATTTCAATTAAAGGGATGAGATATCAACTTCCATTAATATGGAAGGGAAAAACCATTTCATTACTTATCCATTAATAACATGTCATTAGGGACACACCCAGTATACCCTACTTCCCACCAACATATGGCATAATAGTTTTCTTTAGAAAATCTAAGTGCACGTGTCGTGACATGAATTAATAATAATATTAATGTATAAGTACTATTAAACATTCTTGAAAATAGGAATATCTGATGACACCAAAACATGTGGAATTCCTACTGGGAGGTTTATTCTCATCATCTCCCATTATGGTGATTACCAAGTGAAAACTTCAGGAGAAGAAGTCTCAATTCTTTATGAGTACTGGCACCTGACGGTCTATATACTATGTGTCCAATTATAGTATGTTATCCAACAATAGAACTATATTACAAATATTGTCATAGTGCTCCAAGGTTATCATCATAGTGGGTAAATCCTATGAACTTATCAATGTTATAAATATTATAGGACATTATTACTTATTGTCCATGAAAAATAATGAACTATATGTAATAATATGTTTAATAAAATATTTAATATCAAATATTCATATAATCAAAGTAAAAATAGTTGGTTCTAGGACACCAACTCTAAATGTTACACCAAAAGAATAATAGAATGTTGGTTTCTACACTATGTTAGTTATCTCATGAAATAATGAAGCTTAGGATATGATCTAATTTTCCTTGGAAAATAGGTTTCATCCACACAATATTGAATGTCCACATCGCAATGCATGAAAAGATGAATTTTAGGTTCTCCTAAAAAAATTATAATATCCTTTCCACAACTCATATTCCTTGCCAAAATTAAAATAAAATGTGGATAATTGAAAATTAATTCAGGGATAACATCACAAATAATGCTATATTGGGTTTTGATGGATTTGGAAAATTCAAAAGACACTACTTCACAAAGCTCTATCAAGCAATAAAATATTATAGAAGACAAAATATAACCATTTTGAACATAAATATAATTCTATAATGGAGAGGCTAGGCCATGATGAATGGGTATTTAAAAAATACAGGTAGTTTGATAGGCATTAATAATTGTATCTATCTTTTATCTGTGGTAGTTATTTCATCGAATAATAGATAAAAATTTTAATTCGATGATAAGGATCAATTTGGAAAAATATCCAAAGTCTGAGTTTGAAGAAGAATTTAATGGATTATTTTTGTGTGAATATGTATTTTAAATTAAAATTCAAGCATAAAAAATTTGAGGGATAATGTTCATGATATATTGGCATAAAATTGAATGGAGAATAATATGAATAATGGATGTGATCCGATACTAAAACACCTCGAAGAAACCCTTTGAGTATCGAAGAACATATCTAATACCAACTTCAAAATTAAATAAATTCTTTAGTATTAATTATGAAGTAATACAGTATTGTTGTATGGAACAAAATAAGAAGAATAGGGTGAAGAATCAAGTTCATTAATTATAGGAACTGATGATGAATAAGAGAAGAATATAAATTTTTTTTAAGAGGTTATCTAAAAATATGATTGTGCGGTGAAGAGGAAGAAGAGATTTCTTACAACCAGTGTAACAAATGAAATGAAATTTACTTACTACTATGAAATAGGATGGAGTTCTGTGCTACTCATAATGTGTAGTAATAATTCCTTGAATGTATTTTTTGAATGTGAATGAATAAGAAAAAAGAGGCTTCACAACTACGATAAGAAATAATTCTAAAATGGTATCACAATCTCATGATGTTATCCAAATGTTTATCTTCATTATGTGTCAGATTCATACGTGTATGGGATATATAGTAGCACAATACGAAGACATGGAAACTCTTTCCTCATGGTTATAAACATGTCTTTGTAATCTATAAGAGCAATCTAGAGGTTCATGTAATCATGTAGTAATGTAGTCCACACCGAGGACCAACCATATCACATTGTGTGGTGATCCTTATAAATTAAAATGTTCATTATTCACGTTTATTAAATATTAATGAAATAATAAAATAAGTATAGATAGAACATGAGTTCTCTTTTCACCGTAACGATTGATAGAGCTAATTTAAAATAGATAAAATTTAAATTATTTTAATTGGATCTTTAATTACAAACATGGATTCACCCCCTACCATTATGGTTCATATACGTCCCTTCAATTTTTATATATATGAATTCTGTTATATAAATTTTATCTATTGGTTATCTAATATGTTTTATGAAAAGTATAGATAGATTTACAGCTTTCTATTGTAGACTATAGGGGTCCGTGTGGATCCTTGTTTTTTGTATTTAGGTTTTTTGGATGTTTGATGTATGAATGGGACATGCGAAGTTTTAAGTAGTTTCAAGAATAACCCTCAAGAATAATATTTGAAGGAATAATATCTTCATTACTATATTAAGTCCTCTTTTCTAGTCGGTAACCTGTGTTATATGGGGAGGAATGCCTGAGGTCAAATAGTGTCCCCTGGTGGGGTTTATTCGAGTGGTCAAAGCTCGGGTATCACAATAATTCTACTCAAAATCATATAATTTCTCAACATAACTCATAAAATATAAATGTAAAACATAAATACCAAATTAAATACAAATAATATTCAAAATATTCATTTGGAAAGATCAAAATATAGATTCATGTATCCCAAACATCCCTAGTAACTCATTTGTTTTCATAAAATAGGATGATGAGAAACCTACTCATGGCCAACCTTATGAATTATATTAATCCTATATCAAAATTATCAAACTACCCACATAAAAACTAGGCTCTAATACCGTTTAATAAAAAAAATTATTAAGATAACTTTGATTCAGTTCCCTGAGTAGACTCGTGAAATGGACAGAATCAAGTTTCAAATCACCAAGGGATGGAAGCTAATGACATGGTATCATAACATGAATTGATAGAAATTATTATTCCATATAAAATAATAATAATTAATGAATTACACCTTGAGATCCCATATTAACAAACATTAAGTCATATTTTAATAAATAAAAATCATTATAAATCATATTGAGTAAATCCAAATACATAAATGAAAAGAAATCATAACCTATAACAATAAATGAAATTCTAAAAACCATCCTATTAAATTCCATCCTCAATAAAAAAATTTAATACACCAATCAATAAAAACTAGAAAATAAAATCTAGGTTTTTATAATGACTTAAAATGACATTCCTATTAAACCCAAAACAAAAATAAAAACAAAGACAAAAATTAACGCCTCCAGAATAATTTTTTTAAAGTTATTCTTTGTCATTCATGTTTGAAATAAAACACTAAATGCAATATAATATATTTAAATTGAAGATAAGAATCAAACCATCAATATTTCAAATCATTAAATTTTGAAAATGAAAGTCACAAATTTTTATATAAGGAATTCCTCTAATATTTTAAATAATAGAAGCATTTTTAGAAGAAAGTATTTTAAAACCTCAATTTAAAAACACCCATGTACAAGGTATAATATTGGAAAAGTAAAAACCATTATAGTCTATTTTAATTAAAATAAATAATATTTAATATAGACACGTATTTTTTAAATAAAATAATAATGATAATAAACAATAACCATAATACACATAAAAAATAATGAAGGATTAACATAAAATAATCATATCTAAAATTTCATGAAAATATCAGTTTTGTGATTGTCATAGTACAATAAATATTAGTAATCATGAGAACATCTAAGAAAATATATGATGATCAAGTAAAAAACTACATCATGACCCATCAATTTGATATAACAACCCATCTTTAGAATAAATTAATTCCCTATTTTTAAGATAAATATCTATATAATATAGTCCTAGAAATTCAAGAGGCCTAGTGTTATTGGAAAAATAGATAAATAAACTATTGATATTTAATAAAATATAACCAAATAATTTAAAATCTTATAATGTTCTCCTAGTTTCATTTTAACTCTTACTAATGTAGAGTAAAACATGGGGATATATATAAGAGAAGGGGTAAGATATAATGTCGAGTAAGGGAGTAATAAAAAAATAACAAGATAATATAAAATACACATGAATTAATAGGAATATTAGGATAACATAAAGAGATAATAATTATAAATATCCACCTAGAATCATGGAATAATAAATTTACCCCTAAAAATCATAGACTCATGTGAATGTGGAAACAATATAAAACATGACATCTGTAGAGTATGTTAAGGATGATCACCAAGAAATAATAGCATAGCATTCTTAGGCTAACCACCCACACACCGTACATGGTATCTCATCAGATGCAACCATTATCTAATGAATTGGTATTTTATCAGTGTGTACCCTTCATATCTATAACTATATATTTGCCACATCAATCTTATATCATAATAAAATATTTCACCATTTCAACCCCACATATGAGCAAAGTGTGTTTCATACAATTAGGTACCTAATAAATTAAGGATAATTATATTAAGGTCAATAAACTTGAATAAAAATATGGTTGTATTTTCAAAACCCAAGGGTATGATATGGAAAATCAATGGATAATTTTGATAGCATAACAGGTGTACAAAGAAGTTCATGGAAGATATTAATGAGACAAGAAGCATATATCTGAATAAAATTGAATAATTTGGAATTTTGGGATGATCATGAACACATTATAATATAACCACTTTGAAATAAAAATTCATATAATAATGGAAGTGATTTTATTGAAAAAGGGAGGGAAGGAACACTTGTCTAGAGAGGATGCTTATTAAATCTCTAGAGGAGCTCCTTAAACACATTAAAACTTATTGAGGGATTTAGAAATGGAAAATCAGATGAAATTTATGATTTATGTATTTGGAGTGAAGAGTAATAAGAGAATAGGTGGGTATTTATAGAAAAAGGGAGGTGTTTTTTTTATCAATTTCCATACATTGATCATGGACACAATTTTTTAAAAAATAAAATATAATTGGCCTTCCCATTATTTTCACCCATTGTATTTTCTATAGAAGAGTGGTTGGTACATTTTATTATTTTAGGAACACAACTCCTTGAAATAATATCATTAATGATGTAGAAGTGAGACATGTTCCTAAAGAATTTTTTTCTAATATTAAAATATCATTTAGGTTCATGAAGGTTATTTATAGGTTTTGAAAATAATATTATCATATTAAAATACCTTATATTAATTAAAAACACTATTTTTGGCCAATAAAATTATTTATAACAATTATCGCATCACTTATAGATTATTATGAAATCATAATACTTACAGTATATTCATACCATTTTTAATTTTATCCATAATTTCATGTTTCGCAGAAAATTATAAATGATTCATAATTTTCTAATTTAGGCATGTTGATTTCCAAAATGATATATATTTTCTTATAACAATTTTCTAAATATTATTACTTTAACTTTTAAATAAAATACATATTATTGAAAAATAACAGTTGTATGACATAATAAACTTGAATATACTTACAAAAATTACCTGGGATATTATGAAATTATATAATAATTTATATTCAAATAAATAGTGATTTATAATACAATTTCATGAAAAAATATATTAAAAATTCATAGACTTATCATAATAATATATTTTAATTGATATAATATATATTTTCAAAAAAAATGAAATTCTATTTTCCTCATATTCAAAAAAAATAATATATCACATTCATTTTAGGTTTATGCCTATTTTATTTAATAAAATAATAATTGAAAATGGGATTGAAGAAACCACTATTTCATTTCAAATAAAGAAATCAAACATTTATAATACTATGGTCTAAATATATAACCCCTTGTTATATCAGAATACACTTAAGAGTAGGCATGTGATGGTGGTACTTTCATGGTATTTATAGTTAAATCAATCCAGTAATCTCTACCATCATGAACTTTTCCCATATGTGATCCCGCTTTGGCCTAACATATTTAATATGTATTTGTTCTTGGTTAAGTGAGTACCCCAAAAATGTTCCCACCCTTCCAACCTTTGATAGTTGAGTTCTGTAAGTTATTTTTATTCTAGTATAATCCATAATTTCTCCCTAATATATAAATTAATTCTTTTAATTAACATTAATATAAACTGATTTTAATGGTCACATTATAACTTCTATATTATGAATTATTATAATATTTAATAGTCATAATGCCCAATGTTGATAGTGCCCAATAAACAGAATGATTTTGTACTTCCTATAAATACCTCAAATTTTATTCATCCATCTATTACTTCAATTTCTACCAAGGATAAATATCCTCAATTTTCACAATGAATATTATATTACCAACATTTAATTGACTTTTTACAATTTTGTTCACATGTGTGATAATCTTGGGAGATCAAGATGATCCAAATTTTTTTATTGTAGTTATTTTATTTTTTAGGTTTCTTACTCAATATAATATGGTTCATATTACATGTTCTAATAATAGAATAAGTTTAATAATGAAAATTAATTAAATAAATTGTTATTATTGTTTGTTATAATATATTCCATTACTAAATATGTCACAAATAATTTTATAGAATTAAAATTCTATATATAAATATCTAGAAAATTGATTTCTAGTACTATTCAAAAATTTCACCCTCTTAATTTCATTTTATACCCTAAAACAGATTACGGTACATTTGATTCTTCACTTATTCAGGTTCCCATGTGGAATATTCAAACATGTGTTCATATCATAGTATATTTAATAGGTGATTTTTCGTATTATATTAAAAATTGTGTCTATTATCTATGATCTCCATTGAATTCTCCTCATATGAGAAATCATTATCCAATGGTACCACCTCTAGATTTTGTATATTTAGTGGATATGGTATGTACTTCCTCCATATGGATATGTAGAAGTCATTATGTTTCAATGGAACGTTAGGTTGGAGTTCTAGTTGAAAGGAATCATCTCTTATCCAGTCATGAATCGCAAAGGGGCCTATGTATCTAAGAAATAAAATTCACTACATCGCAAACCACGTGACTTTTTTATGGTGATATGTAAGGAACACTTTATCCCCACCTAAAGCACTATTTCTCATAGATGATTTTCAAAAAATATTTTCTATGGATGTTTCATTGATTTCTTGTGATGCTGAATGATTTGAATCTTTTATATCATATCTTTGTCTTGAGAATGTCTTATCAACTACTTTTCTTTAACTTTATCCCTACATGTTGGAGTTCTATAGTACAAAAACTACATTGGTTCCATTTCAACGCTTGAATTTAAACTATTTTTATATGTGAATCAGACCATGGGGAGTTTTTGATCCGAATATCCTTGAAAATCAATTGAACTTGATATAAATAGATCCTCTAAAGTTTGAATGGTTCTCTTAGACTAGATATTTTTATGAGGGTGATAAGTAGTACTAAAACTCATCTCTGTATCCAGTTCTTTCTAAATAAATCTATATAACCTTTTGGTCATCCTTATATATTAATTAGATATAATGAATAGTGGTAATCAATGTAACCTTACCACTTCTTTTTTCTATATCATGGCATGTTGGTCAATATTGAAATCCTCCTTGATGTTAATGAAATGAATTTAATCTTTTGGGATATTGACTATAACCCAAATAATGTTATGTCCATTAAATATCTTGGGGATTCCTATGATTAAATATATAGTGATGTCTTCCTATTTTCATACAATTTTGGGTAATAGTTTTGTTATACCCTTAAATTGAAGTCATTTGGCCATAATGTTTTGGAATATTAAACATTAAGATACAAACTCTTTAATCATCCTCTTCATTTCATCTCGATATAAGTTTTTCTAAAGATCTCTCAACAACGTATTAATAATTTTATGAATAAATAAGTATTATCAATATGAATCATAAAAAATATCCCTATATAGTAATAGTTTTTGTGGAACATACATCTAGGTTCCGAAGCTAATAAATCCATATTTATCAATGTTAAACTCCAAAATATTTTCTACCTTTCACAGTAACTCCACATCATCTCTCTAAGTCTCTTTCATCTTCACAGTGATGTATGGATAATAATTTAATTGAGTATGGTAGGATGAAGTTCATTTCATTATGATTCCCATATCAATCATTTTCCTATCCACGAATATTGGATCCCTCTAAATTATCATCATGCATAATGTTACATGATCCAATCCACTGAAAGCATCTTCCACATTATTCACTATCCTAGAATGGTAATGGATGGAATAATTATATTACTTGATAATATTTAACCACCTTCATTGGATCATTATGATATCTATTTTTGTGAATATAGTCTTGAGGATATAATTGTCTATATATATTTAATGCTTCCCCTCATAGTGTTATTGTAACCAAATATTAAATGAAAAGATCAATGAAGTGAACTCTAGATCATGTGACTGATAGTTTTTTACATTGATAATAAATTATTAAAAGGTGTAGAATATCACTTTAGTAATCGACATGAGTAAAAAACTAATTCCCTTCTTGGATGCATCACTATAGATTGGAAATCCTTCACCACATTTAGTTAGAGTGGGTAAAAGTGTAGTGGTTAGCCTTTTTTGTAACACTAAGAATACAACTTCATATTAATCAATGCATGAAAAAATTTACACCCTTCCAAATTATATTGGATAGTGGTTTTTGTATTCATTAGTAGTTTATCAAAAATTTCCAATAGTTCCTAAATAATCCTTCAACAATATTGATCTTTGATACTGATTTTTTTGGGGATATTCTGAAATCAGAAATATTTCTATTGGATCCATTATGATAACCTAACTTGTCATTATATGAACTAAGAATGATAATCTTTAAATAAAATATTCACATTTACTAAAAATTATATAGAATTTCTCATTTCTCTATATATTTAACAAAATACCCAAAGACCCCTCATGTTAATCATTCATTTTTTATTATACTATAATATCATTTATAAAATCTACCAAAAATTTATCAAGGTAATATCTGAAGACTCTATTCATCAATTCCGTGAATATTTTTGGATCATTATTGAGTCTGATGTCATCACTATAAACTCAAATTGCATGTACCTTGTATGACATTGTTTCTTCAAAATATCCTCATTCATCACCTTTACTAGGTAATTTCCTAATTTAAGATCAACTATAGAGAGATACTGGGCTCTGTTTATTTGATTTAATAAGTCATAAATTATGAAAATGTGAATTTTTTAATTGTGATCTTGTTCATTTCAAGAAAATAAATGTTCAGATGCATTGATCCATTCTTATTATTAAATAAGAGGATTAGTTCACCCCTATTTTTAAATCCCTTATCTAGACTCTCTTGTAGATTATTCATAAGTTCTTTTAGTTCATCATTTTCCATTCTATTCATAGTCTTGTATATCAGTAGAGATCTATATATAATTTAATTGAGAACTCAAGAAAAATTAGAGGAAGATTATGAAATTCTCAATAGAATACATTAGTATATTTCATTAAAATGGTCATGTATTCTATAATGACCTATATTTTTCCAGCAAAAATAAATACTATGCTCGATGGTTTTCTCCACACAAAATAAGGAAAACAAAAAAGTATGGATATTCATAAGGTAGCCATACAATTTTCTTCTATAAACAGTGGTAACAAAAGTATGAATACATATATATAAACAAATTAATGTTCACATTAAATATCGACCCAGCAAATGATTATAAGAAATTGAGGAAGTATGTTTTATAAAATTTAATTCATTCCAAGAAAAATATATTAAAATATGAATATTTTATTTAACCTAGTTTAATTAATAATTTATAAGAAATGAGAAGAAGGATAGAAAAAATATGAAAATTTGATTTTCTATAAGAAATAATTTTTCAATATATCTTATAATATTAATTAAATATAAAATTTATAAATTTTAGGATTAAAATTATATAAAATTAGCATAATATTTTGATTTTTCATGTTTATATTTTCTTAAGATTAATTTTTCATATTTTTTTAAAATGATTGATTTTTAGGTGAATATTGCAAAAAATCATTTTTACAAATAAAATGATTTTATGACAATATTATTATATAAGGATGAATTAAAAATCTTATGAAACATTTTTATAATAAAAAATATTTAATTTATAAGGTAATTTATAAATTTAAAAATATTTGTTTTAATTTATAATCTCGTATTTTTTATTTAAAAATTTATGTTATATTTAAAACAAATTAATACATTATACGTTTAGTATTTTAAAACAATTTTGTATCATTTATAAGAATTGAATAAAAAAATGTATTTAAAATTTTGACCCATTAGATCCAAATTATAAAATAAGGGCTATTTTATTTTTTAGATAAAATAATAAATTACCGTGGTAAAATCATGTTTCTATAGTGAAAACGAAAATGGAAAAATTAAGAATAATTTGAGGTAATGGTATTAAAATGGTTAAAAATGAATACATTTGAATGGTTAGGGTGTGTATTGACCTTATATATTCTAAAATCTATTATGTAACATTTTTCTTTCCACTTTCCTTTTTATTAACTACTATTTGTTGAATGTTTTTGGGTGTTTATAAAAATGCCACTCCTTATAACAAATAAATGGGGAACTCCTCTCCTCACTTACCCTCACACAAAACCCCAATAATTTTACCCCAAAATATGATAAAACATATTTTGAACAATTATATCCATCTTAAGAAGATTCCTGTCTTCAAATAAGATTACACCTAAAAGTTTTAATCCCCTTCATAAAGGAGATAATCCACGAAGTGAGGTATAAGTGTTTAACCTCTTGTTTTATTACCTATTACATTATGGGATTTCATTATTACTAAAAATTAATTTCAACTTATTGAAATTATTACATAAGTACATAATATTACTTTTATATTATTATGAAGATAGAAGAATCATTAACCACCCTCTTCTTTTCCATTATGATAGATGATACTGAAAATCACGTGTTCTATAGACTACTGCCTCTATGAATAAACATTGTTTATTTTTTATTTTATCTTCCAAATATGGGTGGTCGTCATTTATATTTGATATGTATATATTATATGTATAAGTAACATAAATCATTAAAGAATTTCTTTATGAATAACACAAAAAATAATGATCATTATAAGGAAATCCATTGATATTGATAAATAAACCCAAAACAATTCATCCCCATTATTTTTCATATAATTTGACAAATCATACCATATAATGGTTTTATAACAATATCAATCATGATAAAAAAATAAATCATATTACCTATAATGGTTTATAAATATTAATATTTATTATAAAAAGGAATATTGACACATATTTTATGATATTAGTTCAAAATAATCAATTTTATTAACACATGATGTTGAAAATAGATTACAAAAAACCAGTATATGAAGAGAATTGTTTTTAATGAATAGTATAAATGTAAATATATACGAATATGGTTATAGACTGCATAATTAAGATATTTATCTTTATAGTACAGGTGGTTAAATCACATTCATAGAATTCAGGGGTAAATGTGAGGGAGTAGGTAACTCAAAATCCATTATTTGAATGATACAATTTCCTATTGAAATTTATTTTTATAAGACTCTCCATTTTAAATAACGGATTCTTTTATATTTTGGGGAAGATAGTTTTTGAAAAAAATAAATTTTCATGAAATATATTCTTTTAAAAAAGTGGAATTTTTAGCCATGACATTTATAGTGCTAAATATATGATATTTTAAAATCTATATTATTAGTATTTTGGTTTCATTATATTCAAATGACTTGTATCTAATGGAGTTATATTATATTTTTTAACCTATGTTTACTTTTATTATGTTTTTGGTTATCATGTTCTAGTTTTCAATCAATTTATTTCATGTTTTTATTATATTTAGAAATGTTATGAATCCCATTTTATTTTATTGGGTTATTTAAATGATGATTTGGAAATGAAATGAATCATATTCTATTTATATGGGTTATTTTATGATATGATGATTATTTTTAGATGGAACATAAATATATGGGTTATGATATGGGTCATACCTATATCTAACTCCAATGAATAAGTTAAATGAATATATAACATTCTATATGACTATTATAAGGATATTATAATGAGTAGATAAGTTCAAAAAGGGTGAGTGTGATGGTGTTTAGATTTAATCAAAATTTTATTTGTGAATAGTATAGAGGGTATCCAGGTTCACATAGAAAAGAAGACTGATGTTTATGAATTTTCAATTTTAAATTTAATGTTCTATAGAAATTATTATATGATTCATGTTTTATTTTCTCATTCCATAGTAGAAGTTTTAATGTTGAAGATGTTATGGCTATATTTCATGCTTTTGGACAAAACTTATTGATTTGGGTTCTTTTAAATCAGATATTTTTCTTTCTTTATTCATTTCAATTTTTTTTTGATCTAACCATTATGTTCCTTGTTATGTTATACCTTACTGAGTATTTGATATAACCCCTTATTATTTTTACCCTTATAAAGGATTTGAAGAGCATTATGTCATCTAGAATGTCAAAGAGCGGATTTTGTTATATAAAGAAATAGTTACAACATGTGAAATAAGTGTTTTAATGTTTCTAGAATCTAAAAGACTAAAACATTTGGTACTTGGACTGTGAGACTATTTTTAGGATTTGGTAATTATACCATGACATCAATTTATTAATGATTTGTTTTTCATCGGTCAATTCAGTTGGTATTAGAGGAGGTTTTAGTGATTTTTGATATTAGGATGAGCAAAAATTATTGAAAACACATATTATAAGTTTAAAAACAACATCTAAGTACTTTGGAAATGTATAAATTATTGGGCTTTCCAGGTAAATTTTTCCCTTCCCAGATAATAGAAGTTAGATGAACCTATGGAATAGATGATCCTAGGGGTAGTCCCCCTAAAAGGAGTTGTTTGATTATATAATCAATCATCACCCTAATTTAAATGATGATTTAGACTAAGACATCACACCTTAAGAGACCCTCCTGGGGGATATACTTAGGTTAATTCAAATTTTCTTAATGAACCATTGTGAAATATTTGGTTATCATGTTAACTAGTGTGTTTAAGGAAAATATATTAGGAAAATAATCATGGGTATATTTGAATAAAACATATGGAGTTGTTAAGGAAGAATATAAAAATTATTTTTGGGTAATTTCATCTATGATCATAGTTTTATTAATTATACATTTATTAATTTAATTATCCTCACCATGAATATTCCTCTATCAAGTATATGGATGGAAAAAGAAGGAACCAATATGATGATGGTTATAATGGACAATGTGGTGAATTTCTAAATGATATGGGAATTGGAATAAAAATATCATGTAAATTCTCACTCAACTCTCTCATGTTATAAAAAATAACCAGACTTATATAGATCACCGAAACACTCAAAGAAGGGAGTGTCTTACTATTGAATATTGAATGCATCAAAATCCAGAATCCTATAATGGGGATTTTAACTTATTGATTTCTATGAAATGAATTAATGGGATGTAAAATATATTATCCATACTTTAATGATTGTATTATTTGATGGTTGTTTTAGTTATCTATCATCAGGATAGTGAGGCTAACCAATAGTGGAATCTCATTAGGAATATAGAAATAAGGGAGGAATTAAATTCTATGACATGGTAGGATTTCAATGGAGTATTATTCACTAAAAATTTATTTTATAAAATTAAATCTAATATATAATTATAATCCCTAGAATAGAAATAAAATTAATATGAGTACATTGGATCTTATGAGAAAAACTTCTTGAGACTCACATAGTATGCATCCGAATCTATCTCTATACCTAAAAAAATATTGATAGATTATTTAGTAGCTTAAAACCGTCACTTCCAAAGACATTAGATATATGGGAATTTTGGAGTAATGATTATTTTTTGTGATTTGATTCTATGGTTGAAATAAAATATGGGGAACCACACAATTCTAGAGAATTGTAAAGTATGCTGGAGAATCACTAAATCCATACATAATATTCTCATGGGGGTAATAAAGTCTAGCTACCCATGTGTAAAATATGTTAGACGAAACACCCATGTAATTTTCATATAGGTTCTAGGAACTATTAAAATTGGGAAAAATATTCTAACTTACTCTTGAGTGTTTAAGAAATTAAAGGAGGGAAAATAAATCCACTAGAGGGAAAAGTCCTTAATTGATACTCCACCAACTCTTAAATTCTAAAAATTATAGTATTATAGTAATTGTTTATATCAATGCCCTAACCCTAGATTTAATGAAGGGAATTGGAAACAACACCCTCCTAACACAATTGATCAAGGTAGGGAATATGAAATCACTACAATAGAGGTGGAACATAATATTAAGTACTAAAATTTATATTAATTATCCACTCTATAAACATGAATTACAAATTTTATTCTGGTTATTTTCATTCTTTTATATCATTTATGTTTACTAAGAATATAGATTCACCCGTAAAACATTGAATATTGATCTATCCTTAAAAACACCTGGTGGAACAATCAATAAAAAAGGAATAAAAATCATATACAATCAAGATTCTTATTTAAATACATAAAAAAAGCTGATTCATATTCCAATATTTTAATATGAAATAATTCTAGGTTTGAAATGGATTTCCTTATATAAATCCTATAACCATTGTTAATAAAGGGAAATATCTTTTCATATCCCAGATCATCTAGTGTCTAAGTATCCATGATATTATACTCCTACATCTTCTTTGAAAGTGAATTATATAGAATGGGTATTGATACTGAGAAATAAGGGGTCTCTAACTCATATGATCAGGGTGTAATTCAATATTGATAACATGCCAATTGTATAAAAATATTATGATGTATTTCTTGATGAATTTTTTGGTCTTTCCCTAGAACGTGGGGATTATTTTTAGTCATACTCATTACTAGATAATTACCTATCTCTAATTTTTCTTAAATAATGACTACCATTGAATTATATGAGTTAAATAAGAATCTATATGATAATTTTTACAATGGTTTTATACACCCAAGTGCACCATCATTGGCTAAACTAGTCCTATTTGTTTAAAACAAGGATGGATTGATGTGTCTTTGTTTTGATTATTGTGAGATTAATAAAATCATTTTATAAAAAAGAATCATATACCTTGTTTCGATGATATATTTGATGAAATTTGAGGAGATAGATTTTTCTCCAATATTGACACCTAATCTGGATACAATCTATTAAGTGTCAAAATTGGGTTTATTTTAAAGACAACATTCCATACAAGGTATATACAAAATTATATTATAGTGATTCAATTTAGAATTATTAATTCTACTATTGTCTGCATGCATCTAATTAATAGAGTCTTTAGAGGATATATTTGTCATTTTTTATTATTTTTATAGATGATATTCTTGTATACTCCTATAGAAAGGAAGAGAATAAATATTATTTGAAAATTGTTATTATTACATTGATAAATGATAGGTTTTATAATAAATTTAGCAAATGATGTTTATGGATAAAAAAGGTTTAATTATTGGGTCATGTAATCATAAGAAAAGGAATTTCGGTAAATTCATCAAGGAAAGAAGCTATCAAGTAATAGGTCAAACTGATCACTGTAATTGAGATCTATATTTTATTTTTTCCATAGGATATTACTGATTCTTTGTGAGAAATTTGTAATGTATATAAAATCCACTAACAAAGTGAGACAAATGGGAGTAATTATCCATTATACAGAGAAATATTAATAATGTTTTAATGAACTGAAGAAGATTTTGTTCACTAATCATGTACTAAAAATACCCTATAGTGAAGAAGGTATTTTAAAATACATTGATTTTTTTAATAATGTTTTAGGTTTCATTTCATTGCATAATTATAACGAAATTTTTAATTTTTCATTCCAATTAATAACCCATGAGAAAAAATACTCAACGCATGATTTAGAGTTTGAAGTATTGATATTTTCAATGAGAATTTAGTGAAATTATCTATATGGAGAAGATTTTTATATATATACTGACTATATGATCTTGAAATATATATTCACATAAGATAAATTTAATATTTTTCTAATGATATGCTTGGAGTTGATTAAAAATTATTTTTTCTTAGTACATTACCACTCGGGGATGAAAAATATGAAAGTTGATACTGTGGGAAAGAAATAGCATGTTACAATATACATTATGAGGATTGAAAAAGACCCACTACTCATGGACTTGAAGAGTGTGATTAATTAAGTAATAATGGTGGGGGAGATAAATCTTATCTTTTTATAATTGGCTTCTCAAACTCCCACTCATGTAAATATCAAGGAAGGATAAAAATATTATGTACATCTTAAAAAATTTAGAAAATATTCTAGATTTTAAATTTTATATGGATGGAGTTATATGGTTTGGAACCCATATATGTGCTCCCTGAAAAGTGAAATTGAAGAATGAAATTTTAGATGATATATTTAGTTCATCCTTCTCGATATATCTATAAATTAAAAATATGTATACTGATATAAAACAAAATATCTAGTGGGATAGTGTAATGATCGATAAATTTAAAGGAATTTTTTGTTCTTAAATACTTTGGAATTTTATGAGTCTTTTTCTTCTGACGTCACTTTATTCCGAGGCCCGGTGTGCCCAAAATCAATTTTTGATGTTTAGCACGGGTACGTTTAGTGAACACATGAGTGGGTTTTTCTAACATTTGAACCGGTGCATGGAATTGAAATCTGAGGGCACCGATGAACTCGCAGCGCCGGTAATTGCTTAAGGGGACCTTTACCGCAATTGTGTTTTATGCAGGTTTGAAGTTATAAATTGTGGTTTAATTAAAAAGATAAATAAAACTGTAAGAACAATTTTTTGTAACTATTAAGGTTAATTCCTCGAATGGGATGTTTTTGGTGGGGACCACAACCACACAACTTCCCATGTGTGTATATTTGAGATTTGGGGCCCTCACAATCCCCAAACCTTCATCTCCCCATAACCTCCCTTAAACCCCATTTAAACTCCAATGTTTAATGTGAAAACTCCACTTATTTATTATGATCCCTTCCTATTCCTCTCTCCCTCTTAATTGTTTTCCAACAAAACCTAATTAATAAATTCAACCTCTTCTCTTAATTAATTAAGTGATTTGAATTTTGAATTTTTAAGTTGCATGTGTTAATAAAATAATATCGTAGGCTTATTAGTTAATTTTTTGGGGCAATCGTTGTGTTAAGGAGAGTGGGGGAGAGAGCTTTTGAGAATGGAGAAAGTTATTCCTCTATTCAACAAAGAACGGTGTTCTTATCTGACGAAGAACACTCACCTTCAATGGAGAACGACTCGGTAAAGAATGATCCTCATCTCTTTAATCCTTTTTCTTCCTCCATATCAAGGGAAGAGACACCGACACAGAGAACTCGCCAATGAAAAAGGTTCTTTCTCTGACGTTGATGAAGCAACGTCGATTTCCACATCTACGACGATCAAACCATATTCAAGGAAGGGGTTTAATTTGAGTATGTTATACATTCCCATGTTATTACCTTCTAAAACAAAGAAAGTGGATCAACTCATTATCAAGTTGATCCGTGGACGTTTTCTTTTGCGGGTTGGGAATAGTTATTTGTGGGGGAATTGTAGGGTGTATTGTTTCAATTTTGTTCAAATAAAATTTTTCTTCATACAAGGTGAAACCTTGTTTATCTTTAACAATTGATAATGTCTAATGAAGAGGGAATGGGCTGAGAAAACATGGCCCGACGACCCTCCGCAGTTTTTTTGTTTGTGCGGGAATTGACGGGCGATAATGAAACGGGACCACAACGGAATTTGGATGCTGTTGTAGTGGTGAACGGGTCCCGAGAGAGCCGCAGGTGCAAGCGGTGGGTGAATTGGACCACCGGAGCAGACCGCTGTCACTGAGCCATGGCGGTGGTTTTAACAAAAATAGCAAAACCGTTTCGAGAATTCAGGATACATGGCTTAATGTCACGCTAGTTGGGGGAGGCCGCGCCTCCCCACACTTGGCCAACTGGCCGAGCCAGTTTCCCCAGGCTGGGCGGGGCTTCGCCAGCGGGGCTCGGCTGCGCCTACTGGGCCGGACCGTTCCCAACGAGGCCGGACCTGAACCCGAGTCGGGTTGACTCGGTTCGGGCCGACCCGGGGTGGGTTCGGCCGGGTCGGACCGAGCCCAGACCCCCCTTTTCGGACCATTTTTGGGTAAACGACCATAACATCAGCTATGGACCTCCGATCGATGAACCTTCAGTTGAGTAGGAATCCTTGGATCTATATGGTCATTTAGGTATATTAAAATCAAGGTTTCGTTGGAGTTTGTGTATGGACAGGTTGGTTCAAAGCTGAAACCAACCGGGCCCTCGTAGCGGAAATGCTTATAACTTAAGGACCGGATTTCTGATTGATGTGTCATTGACTATATTGGATTCCTCTTGATGAGCCGATTATTTTGGAATAATCTACATAGAATTTGGATGTGGTTTGAGCATGGTTGGGTTGGATTGTACCTGAAATCCAACCGGGCCCCTAGAACGGAAATGATAATAACTCATAGATCGAGTGCCCAATTGAGGCGCCGTCTGTTGCGTTGACACCCCAATGATTAGGCGGTCTTTTGAGGTACTTCCACGTAAGGTTACGTGACACATGGAAGTATCGACCAGTAGCTCGTGGAGTGGAACCTCTTGGAGACGAGCGTACGGAGTGCAGAGACCTAGTAGCTGGCTGAGACTTGACGACTGTCGATCGATCGACTCGGAGTGATCTGTACGGCCCAGTGGGGTGAGCATGGTTTTAGTAGTAGAACCATGGTGGAGGAGCTCTTGGTTGTAGAGGCAGACCCGCAGTACTCGACAGATGGAGTACCTCTATAGGCTATGAGTGGGTACGCTTGGTTGTAGCAGCAGACCCATGGTGGGAAACGTTTGGTGGTAGCAGCAGGCCCACAGTACTCGACAGGTGGAGTACTTCAACAATCCTTTGTTAGTGGGAAGCGGTTGCTTGTAGCGGCATGCCCACTATACTCGACAGAGGAGGACTTCTCCAACAACTATGGTTTCGACATCGTGAATAAAAATCCTAGTTTGAGCTGAGTCAATGACCTTTGTGTTTTCCTCATGATTGAGATGGGTTACATGACAACTTTGGTATATGTATGGGCGTATACATAAGAAAAGGTTATCTACTTAGTTCTTCCTTTTTTTATCCTTGTTGCTTTTAGTGAGACCTTTAGGGTCTCGGGGTCCCTACTGAGTATCGTTATATACTCACCCCTACATGGGTTATGCCCGTACCTCATTGAGTTCGATGTAGACGACGGACAATGCAGATAGAGGCAGAGTGTACGAGGACTGGACGGTACCCGGAGGTGGACACTCGGCGTGACGGCACACGGAGTGGACGATAGATGCGATGTGCTAAGGAGGACATATGTACCTACCCTTCAGGTAGGAACCTGGAGGATGATCCATGATCTGCTTCACCTTTCAGCTGTTGTCTTTTCAGTTGTACTTTTCTTTCAGTTGTATTGGTACCTTTCTTTTGGGCTTGTATTTCTGGCCCCTTTGTCCTTCGAGGAATTTTTTATACTGTTTTACTTAGTGTTTTCTTCCGCATGTTCTCTGGTTGTCTGTGTGTTTTTTACCTTTTATAAAGGAAATGCCTTCACAGTTCTAGGGAATTATGCCTTTGGTGATAGTCTCTAGCCCCTGGCATATGGAAGGAAGACTTGGGGTAGTCACGATGCGGGCCCTTGGGGATGGTTCGTGACAAATTGGTATCAGAGGAGTCGGTTCTAGTGCAAAACTAGGACTCTGATATTTTCTTTCTGTGAAGCAATAGTGTTAAGGGTACTAAGTGTGGTTATCAGTTTAGGGAGTCCATTGTTGGTGTGGGTGGCCGACGTATCCATAAACTTGGACCATGAATTCTGATTTCAGACTCAGTGCCCAAAAACACAGATTACGTGTGGGTTTTCAAAAGTTTCTTTTTAATTAGCTCAAACCAGGTCAGCTCACCAGGTATAGTCTTTGACTGTGTCACATCTGTTTCTTTCAGGATGCCTCCCCGCGAACGACCAGCTAGGGCCCTGAGATTGTACGTACCGAAAGCTCGCCAAGTGATGAGGCCTCAGTGTAGGGACCTCTTCTAGTTGAGGCACCAGTGGAGGCACCATCGGTTCTACCACCTGTTGGTCCACTGATGCCACTAGCCCCTGCAGTAGAGAGTGCACGCTGCTTGATCATGCTGCATGAGTTCCAGCACCAGAGGCCACCCTGGTTCTAGGGAGAGATGGAACCGTAGGTGGATAAAGATTGGATGGAGGTTGTGGTGAGAGTCTTCAGACTGGTAGGGACACCAACCGACTTCATGGTGATCCTTGCTGCCAGCCTCCTTCAGGAAACAGCAAGAAGATGGTGGAGCCTGATGCTCCAGATGCATGACGAGGTAACACTTCTATGAGAAGATTTTGAGGTCCTGTTCCAAGCTGAGTTTGTACCAGCCACCCTTCGAGCGGTGCGTATACAGAAGCTACTGCATCCTCATCAAGGCATCATGATAGTTGCACAGTACTCAGTGAGGTTCACAGACCTCTCGCGCTACTCTACAGATATGGTACGGGTACCGTTCTTCAGGACCCGGACCTTCGAGCAGGGGATCAGGAGAGATATTAGAGATTCAGTTGTTTCTCACATCATCCTAACATAGACAGGGGTGTTGGAGTGAGCCCTCCTAGTGGAGAGTTACCTTGCTGAGCAATCTCCAACAGCAGAACCCACCACTAGTCAACATGCAGCGGAGTATTCTGTATCAGGCAGTAGACAGATGACGTAGGGGTCTAAGAGAACCATAGCCATGGGTGGTCGACTGTATGAATCAGGATCATGTGTGTGAGGCACCTGGGGCGGAGAAGGACTTACCAGGAGCGGATAGGGTTACTCCTGTAGCGGGATTGGTCACATGGCACGTGACTGTCTGACCTGCTATACTGAAGATCAGTAGATAGATGAAGGACCTCCCAGGAAGAGGAAGAGGTTCGATCAAGGCGGATCATAAGGAGCAGGAGACTGAGGCAGAGGAGCTGGTTGTGCATCTGGTGGTGGACAACGCTTCGAGGTGTTGCCACCACCACCACTAGAAGGTCCATCCCGACCGTAGGGAACAGGTGTACATGGGAGAGCACAACTTAAGGCAACTGAATCATACAACCATGGAGCTCCGGAAGCAGGTGGATAGGAGCGAGACTAGTTCCAAGAAAGGAGGCCTTTGTTCTTTGTGCTTCTAGTTTCTGTGTTTTTGTTGATGTGTTTTCTTTGTATCTTTGTACTTTGAGTTGTAGTAATAAAATACACTTATCTTTGTGATGTTTACTTTCCTGTTCTTTTTGTATGGTTGATACTAAGAGGTTCCGGTTAAAACTGTTGACTTGAACCTCACTTGTGAGATCACTACTAGAGGAGTCTCAGTAACCATGCACTGATGCCAATAGTTTTACTCAACCCTTGGAGGAGAGAGTAACGGTGGGATCTCTTGGTAGTAGCGTTGAGGCCTCATGACGCCGTCTATGGCATGGAATAGTACAGTTCATGTCATGATTGACTGTATTAGGCAATGAAAGTGGTATATCCAGGGAATGAGACTAGATTTCTCTTTTTGGCAAAGGAGAAATCTTAGAAGATCTTATAGAATGTAGATGAAGAAGGGTGGAGATGAGTTATTACAATTTGATAGACTCCCCATTGTTCATTTAGTGAACGGTTTACAGTTTAATCTAAACACAATAGTCTCAGATGTGTCTTCTCAAAAAAGAACTTGAACCAGAGATAACAGCGATGGATTGAGTTCCTCCAGGACTATGACTTCGAGATATTCTATACTCCTGGGAATGGGAACGTTGTAGAAGATGATCTTAGTAGGAGATTGGGTATTCAGCTGTTGGGAGAGGTGAGACAGCAGCTGTCCATGTATCAGATATCCTTTGTGGATTGTGATGGAGTCAGGACGTGTAGAACCAGAGATAGTTCAGGATATGACGGAGAAGGTGCAGATCATCCAAGAGCGAATGAAGAATGCACAAAGCAGACAGAAGTCCTATGCTGATAGGAGATGAGACAACTGGAGTTCGAGGGTGATGACCACATCTTCCTACGGGAATCACCTCGATGAGGTCCACAGAGATTTAGCAGGGGTAGAAAGTTATCTCAATGATTCTTCAGACCTTTCCAGGTCCTCAGCAGAGTAGCTGAGATGTCTTACCGCCTAGAACATACTACTCAATTGCACTAGGTGCATGACATCTTCCACATATCTTAGCTGAGGATATGAGAGCACGATCCATCCCACATCATCGATCATGGGGAGCTGGACATCGAGGACGGGGAGACATTCACAGAGGACCTAGTGGAGATCGAGGATCGACAAGAGTGGGTCCTACGTGGATAGTCGATTCCTTTGGTGTGCATTCGCTGGCAGCATGGGAACCTCCAGGAGAGTACATGGGAGCGGGAGGCTCAGATTCATGCTCAGTACCCTCAATTGTTTTCATAGTTTATGTTTTAGCTTTACGTGGATGTAAATCCCTAAGGTGGGAGTAATATAAATACCTGGAATTTTCATGGAATTTTTTTCCTTAAATACTTTGGAATTTTACGAGTCTGTGGCTTCTGACAGCACTTGATTCCGAGTTCCGATGTTCCCGGAATCAATTTTTGAAGTTTAGCTCAGGTACGTTCAGTGAACGAACGAGCGGGTTTTTTATCTTTTGAACCGGTACTCGGAATTCAAATCCGAGGGAACCGATGAACCCGCAGTGCTAGTAATTTCTTAAGGGGACCTTTACCGCAATTTTGTTTTATGCGGATTTGATGTTATAAACTATGATTTAATTAAAAAGATAAATAAAATTTTTAGAAAAATTTTATGTATGTAAGGAGGTTAATTCCTCCAATGGGAAGTTGTTGGTGGGGCCCACAGACACCCAACTTCCCATGTGTGAATATTTGAGAGTTGGGGCCCACACGATCCCCAACCCTTCATCTGCCCATAAACTCCATTAAACCCTATTTAAACTCCCATGTTTAATGTGAAAACTACCGATATTTATTAGGATCCATTCCTCTTCCTCTCTCCCTCTTAGTTGTTTTCCAACACACCCTAATTAATAAATTCAACCTATTCACTATATTAATTAAGTGATTTGAATTTTGAATTTTTAAGTTGCATGTGTTAATAAAATAATAGATTAGGTTTATTATTTTATTTTTAGGGCAATTGTTGTGTCAAGGAGAGTGGGGCAGAGATCTTTTGAGAAGGGAGAAAGGTATTCCTCTCCTCAATGAAGAACGAAGTTCTTCTCCCACGAAGAACACTCACCAAAAATGGAGAATGACATGGTGAAGAATTCTCCACGTTTATTCAATCCTTTTTCTTCCTCTGTATCATGGGAGGAGACATCGATGTGGAGAACTCTCCAACGACGACGGTTCTTTCTCCGATGTTGATGAAGAAACATCGCTTTCCGTGTCTATGATGATCAAAACATATTATTGGTAGGGGTTTAATTTCTGTATGTTATATATTCCCATGTTCTTCCCTTATAGAATAAGGAACGTGGATCAACTCATTATCATGTTGATCCGCGGACATTTTCTTTTGCGGGTTGGGAATAATTATTTGTGGGGGAATTGTAGGGTGGATTGTTTCAATTTTGTTCGAATAAAATTGTTCTTCGTACATGGTGAAACCTTGTTCATCTTTAACAATTGATAATGAATAACATGGAGGGAACAGGCTGAGCAAACACGGCTTGAAGACCCTCTACAGTTTGTTTGTTTGTGCGCGGATTGACGGGTGACGATGAAATGGGACCGCAATGGCATTTAGAAGCTGTCGTAGTGGAGAACGGGTCACAGGAGAGCCACAGGCGCAACCGGTGGGCGAATCGTACCACTAGTGGGAATTGGGTGGTCCATGGAAGGCACTGCTGGAACGCCACACTAGCATGGCGGCAGCGGCACGCCGCCGAAGAAGACCGCCGCAGTTGAGCCGCAACGGTGGTTCGAACCGGAACGGAAAAGCCGATCTGAGAATTCAGGAGGCGTGGCTTAATGTCGCGCCAGTTGGGGGAGGCTGTGCCTCCCCATGCTTGGCCAGCTGGCAGAGCCAGCTTCCCCCGGCCAGGTCGGGGTGCGCCACGTGGGCCGGACCCGGACCCGAGTCGGATCGACCCGGTTCGGGCCGACCCGGGATGGGTTGGGCTGGGTCAGACCGGGTCCATACCCCCCTTTTTCGGACCGTTTTCGGTTAAACAGCCATAACTTGAGCTACGGATGTCTGATCAATGCATCGTCAGTTGGTTAGGAATCCTTTGATCAAGATGGTTTCTTCGGTATATTACACTCAGGGTTTCGGAAGAGTTTGTGTATGACTGGGTTGGTTCGAACCCGAAACCAACCGGGCCCTCAGAGGGGAAACACTTATAACTTAAGGACCAGACGTCCAATTGACATGTCGTCGACTATGTTGGATTTGTCATGATGAGAAAGTTATTATGGAATACTCTACATAGGATTCGGATGTGGTTTGAGCATGGTCAGGTTGGATTGTACATGAAATCCAACCACGCCCCTAGAACGGAAATGCTAATAACTCACAGACTGGGCGTCCGATTGATGTACTGTCTATTGCGTTGAGACCCCTATAAAGAGGAGGTCCCTTGAGATACTTCCATGTGAGGTTACGTGACACTTGGAAGTATCAAAAAGTGGCTCGTGGAGTGAACCCTCATGGAGACGAGCGTACAGAGTGTAGAGACCCAGTAGCTGGCTGAGACTTGACGACTGCAGATCGATTGACTCGGAGTGATTCGTATGGAATAATGGGGTGTGCTTGGTTGTATTATCAAACACATGATGGAGGAGCTCTTGGTTATAGAAGAATACCCATGGTAATCGATAGATGGAGTACCTTTGTAGGCTATGATGGGGTGCACTTGATTGTAGCAGCAGACCCATGGTGGGAAGCGCTTGGTTGTAGCAACAGGCCCTCATTACTCGACAGGTGGAGTACTTCAGTAGTCCATGGGTAGTAGGAAGATATTTGTTGTAGTGGAAGTCCCACTATACTCGACATTGGAGGAGTTCTCCAACATCTGTGGTTTCTACATCGTGAATAAAAATCCTTTTTTGAGCTGAGTCAATGACCTTTGTGTTTTCCTCATGACAAAAATGAGTTACTTGATAACATAGGTATATGTATAGGAATATACCTATGAAAAGGTTATATTTTGAGATCCTCATTTTTGTTTTATCCTTGTTGGTTTTAGTGAGACCTTGAGGGTCTCGGGGTCCCTACTGAGTATTGTTATACTCACCTCTACATGGGCTATGCCCGCACCTTGTTGTGATGGATGCAAACGACAGACATCACTGATCGAGGCAGAGTGTACGAGTACTGAACAGTACTCGAAGGTGGACACTCAGCATGATGGAACACAGAGCAGATGATAGACGTGGAGTGCTGGGGAGAAAATTTGTACCTACCTTTCAGGTAGAAACCCAGAGGATGATCCAGGTGCTGCTTCACCTTTCAGCTGTTGTCTTTTCAATTGTACTTTCCTTTCAGTTGTAGAAGTAGCTTTTTATTGTGCTTGTAATTCTGGACCCTTTGTACTTTCACCACTTTTGTTATAATATTTTACTTAGTGTTTTCTTCCTCTTGTTCTCTGGTTGTGTGTTTTTTATAATTTTTCTAAAGTCACTACCTTCCAAGTTCTAGGGAATTACGCTTTTGGTGCAAGTCGCCAGCCCCTGGCCTATGGAAGGCGGGCTTGTGGTAGTCACGATGTGGGCCTCGGGGGATGGGTCATGACAGATATTGTGAAGAGAGATATTTTAGAATACATATATCAATTCTCTATAATCATGAAAGTTAATGTTGATTGAAAAAAATTATAAGATTAAGTTTTAACCATTACCCATAATTGTATTGAAATGGGGAAATATCACAATCGAAATTGTCTTAGGGAACCCCAAAATATCTAAAGTTCATAATGAAATTTCAGTACTATTCAGTCACCCTATAATGTTAGCACATTTTATTGCCATCATAGATGATTTATCCCCTTACTAACTTTACATGATATACATAAGTTAAGTTACAAGGCGTTATGTACTATAATTATACATTTTATATTATTGGGATTCAAGGATTACCTCAATGATTTGAATAAGTATTCAAAATTAATTTGCGGTAGAGTTGAAATTGTACACTACATATCACCATTAAAAAGATGGTTAGTCATAGAGGAAAATTACACCACTAGAGGATATATTGAGATCATGTTCAATGGTTTTCCAAGGATGTTGGAATCAATATATACCCCTGGTAAAGTTCACATATATCAAAAAAATTTATTCTAGCATTCATATGAAACCATATGGGGAGTAGTATAGGTAGAGATACAGGTTTCCAACCAACAGTGATGGAGTTGCAGAGTTGAAGATGATGGGTCCTAACCTTTTCCAAGAAATGACAGAGATGGATTAACTCATTCGGTGGAATAAAAAAGTGGCACAAAATCAATGTAAGAGTTATGCAGATAATTATCAATGAGATCTATAATTTAATTTTACTGACAAGTTGTTCCTTTGAAAATATCTATGGATGTGCGTAATGAGATTTGGGAAGAAAGGGAAGGTGAGATAAAGTTAGATCGGGCCCATCAAGATCTTTAATCGTGTGAGTTTGAAGCATTTCAATTAGCACTCTTCCCTCACCACCTCCAAGTACATGATGTGTTCCATGTAAAACTTTTGACAAAGCACGTACCAAACCCATCACATGTTCTAGACCCATAATTTGAGAGAATGGAACATGATCTCTCATCTAAGGAATAACTATTGGATATTATTGATCAACTTCCATGGTGGTTCCGAACGAGACCACTCATATGGTCAATGTTCTATGGAGAAATCATACATTTTTGGAAGCTACATGGGAACCAGAGGATGTGATGACATAAAAGTACCCTAAATTATTGTCTTCCATTTACAAGAAAAAATTATTTTTAATGGGGGTAGAATATAAAGACTTGAGTTTTTCATCCTTAAATAAAAATTATTTTTAATGGATTTATCTATACACAACACTAAAAAAATTTAATATTGACCATTTTAAGGCAACCATAGAATTTTTTGATATAATTTGTGTTAATATAATTATGAAATTAAATAAATTAATATTTATTTTATTTATTTATTTAAAAAAATAAAGTCCACTTTAAATATCGACTCAACTATAGAAGAAAAGAAATAATGATGTATGTTTTCTAAAATTAACCTATTTTCAGGAATAATATATTTTTATATGAATAATGGTTTAACAAAATTTTAATTTTTAATTTATAGGAAATTGTATGAATAACATATAATATACAAAAAGTAAATTTCTTACATTTTTTCATTATATTTTATATTTTTAATTTCAAAAAAAATTTATAGAAATTAGGATATGAATTTAATAAAATAAATTTTATTAATTTATTAAGTTCATATAACCTTAAGATGAATTTTTTATAATTTTATAAATATATTGGTTTTAGGTGATTAGTGTAAAATGCCATTTTTATAAATAACATGAATTTATGACATTTACTATTATATAATTATGAATTGGAAATTTCTGATACCTATATCTAAGATCAAATATATATTTTATAATTAAATTTATAATTTAAAAAATTTGTTTTAATTTATAATATCATATTTTTAATTTCAAAATTTAATATATATTTTTCTATTTTTTTAAATAATTTATATATTTATTATTTTAAAATTCATTATTATCACTTTTGAAAATTTAATAGACAAATTGATTTTAAATTTTTAATCACATTTAAAAATTATATTATAATTACTATTTTATTTTTAAACATAAAGGATAAATTAACAATGTAGAAACTAGTTATCGTGGGGAAAACTAAAATGGTAAAAGTAACTAACCTTAGAGGTAAAAGACCTAACATGTTTAAATTATGGTTCTATTTGAATGGTGGAGTTTTTTAGTATCACTATATCCTATAAACTCTATTATTTAACAATTTTGGATAAACATTCCTTTAGAGTGATAACATTATTTATTTTATTGGTTAGTTTCACAAATAGAACTACTTTTCACTTATAAACGTGGAAATCGTATACTCACTTCCCCTCACACAAAAACCACCAATGATCGACAAATATTAATCCCAAAACACTTATCCACATTCATATACCTCTTAAAGATGTTATGTTCTTCTTAAATGACCATCCCTTAATTGTGTTATTCCCTTAGTAAAGGAGATAATCTATGAATTGAGGTATATATTTATAACATCTCTTTCTCTTTTCAATTTATTTATGTTCTTTTCTTCTTCCAAAAATTTCTTTTAACCATATTAAAAATATAACATAAATACCCTAATTATGTAGGTTTGTTATTATAATGATGGTACAATCATTAAACAAACTCCCGAATTCTGTTAAGAAAACTAAAAATCTAAATCTTGTATTGTGTGGACTACCCTCCATGAATAAACCTGTTTAATTTTCCTTCACTTAAAAAATGAGTGGTTTTAGTTTATATTTGACACGTATATATTATATTTATGATTAATTTATATCATTAATATTATTTATTTTTAATAACACAAAAAGTAATGATCTTTATAAGGTAATCAATCAATATTGGTAAATAACACCAAACTATTTAATCACCATTTTAATTTTCTTGAAATGTGAAACAATTACATATAGTGGTATTATAAAATTATCATTATTCATAAAAAATCGATTATAGTACCTTTAATGGGTTTTAAATTATTATCATTAGGAGAAAAAGGAGCACCAACACCTTTTTTATGAACCTATTTCAAAACATCCAGGATTATTAATACTCGATGTTGAAAATAGATTACAAAAATATAATGTATAAAGAGAAATAAAATTAATGAAAATTATAAATGTAAATTTATGTGAATAAGGTTCTAAAATATGTAATTAATATTTTTATCTTTTTTACACATGAAGTTAAATAACTTTTGTAGAAATAAATGGAAAATATAAGGGACTTGGTATCTCAAAATCATTTCTTTTAGTTCTGCAAATTTTTATTGAACATTTTTTTCTATGGATTCCCATTTTAAATGTTTTTCAATTTTATTTTGGTGGAAAAATAATTTTTTACCCAAACATAACTTCTAGAAATCTTTTATTTTAAAAAATGATATTTTTTGCATTTAATTTTATAATGATGAAAACAATATGTTTTAAATAAGTGCTTTTCATGATTTGGTCATCATTATATTCAAATGATATATATCCAATATAGTTTTGATTCGTTTTTCCCCTATATATTATTTGATTATGTGATTAATTTTTGGTGATCGAGTTTTTGGTAGTCAATAAATTTATTTAATGTTTTAATACTATCTAGAAATGTTTTGATACCGTTTCTATTTCTATAGGTTCTTTATTTAAATATTTTTAAATGTAAGAAAACCCAATTAACTCTTATGGTTTATTTAATGATTTGATGATTTGATTCAATTAGAACAACAATGTATAGATTATAAGATTGAAATGATATTTATATACCTCTTATTCATGGGTTAAATGATTTTATCTCACAAGATTGAAATGTTCTATTAACAGGTTAGTGAGTAGCTAGGATCACAATAGTTTAGTGTGATATAATTTATCAATACTCAAAATTTTATTTATTAATGGGTTAAATACTAGTTTGGTTCAAATAGATACAAAATCCTCTATTTATGATTTTTATATTTTATTTACAAAGCACATTGACTCATGATATCTGCTTTATGTTTTATTTTCTCATGCCTTGGAAAAATTCTTATTATTTGAGATGTTTTTTCTATCATTCATTCATATGGTTAAAACTTATTGATATATATTATTTTAAATTATATATTTTTTCTTATTCCTTACCTTTCATATATTTTGATCTAAAAATTGTGGTCTTTGTGTTGTTATCCCTTACATAGTGCTTCAGCTCACCCCTTATTATGTCTCCCCTAATTAAGGATCTGAAGAGGATTAGGCCTCATGGAATCTGTAATAGTGTATTTAGATTATGGATAAATGTTCGTAACCAATAAAAGAAGTTTTTTTATGTTTCTAGTCACTAATACACTAATCATTTGGATCCTTGGGTTGTGTAACAATTTGGTGGATGTGATAATTAAACCCTGGAATCAATTTATTATTCATATATGTTTATCTTAGGTCACATAAATTTTTATTAGAGGAGGGTTAATTATTTTTAAAATTTGGATAATAAAATATTAGTGAAAATCATAAAGATAAGTTTATGACAACATCTTGATAGTTTCGTGAGGTATAGATTATATGGATGTTCCATAAAATATATCAATATATGGATATTGGAATGAGGTTATGGATATGTTATATATAAACCTAGGGGAAATAACCCAAAAATGATTGATTGAGATTTGAATTGTCCATCACCCTGATTCATGGTGAGTGGGCTTACTATTTCACAACCAGAGAGACACTCCTGGTGGATATTCCTCTATTAATTCAAATTTTATTTATAAATCATTATAAAGGATTTTTTAACTTGTTAAGTAGCATTATTAAGGAAAGGATTGTAGGAAAGAATCAGGGATAACCTAGATTAAAAATTAGGGATCTTTTTTGGAAGAATATACTCATAAATTTAGAATTATTTCTTCTATGATCATTGTTTTCATCTTTATATATTTAACAATTATTTTATACTTACCATGAACTTTATTATATACCAAGATAATAAAGGATTTAATGGACAATATAGAGATTAGAAAAATAATATGGAAACAAGAATTTGAAATCTCATGGAAATGCTCAATTAACTCTCTCATGTTAGGAAAAATTGCATAAATATTGTGGAACACCCAAATGAACCATGAAGGGAGAAGATTACAATGTAATATTTTATGAGTCAATTCCCACCATCCTTTAATTGGACTTCCAACAATTTTATTATTGAGTAATAGAATAAATGAAGTGGAAATGATGTTTTTCATACTTTATTAGTCATATCATAAGAAGGTTATTTTGGTTTTCTATCATCTGGATGTATGGTTGACCAAAGTTAGAATCTTGTTAGGAAGACAATGAAAAAGGAGGAAATTTATTTTATGATATAGTTTGGTTTATAGTGAATATTTTTTAGTAAATATTTACCTATTAATCTTAACAGAAATATTAAATAATAATTTCTAGAACATAAAAAAAAGGAAGATTAATCTACTAGATATTATGAGAAAACTGCATGAACTCTTTTGGTATGCATCAGATCTTATCTCTAGACAAGAAAGTAAGGTTGATTGATTCATTTATGCCTTAATATATAGTCTTTAGAAGAAATTATTTTTTTGGGTATTTAGAAGCTATGAGGAAATTGTTTGTTGTGAACTTAAGGGTTAAATTCAAGATAGTTACCCACAAGAATCTAGATAAAGGAAAAGAAAGATGGAAAATTATGAAATAACTACTAAATAATCACATGGGAGAAAGAATTTCCAACAACCAACATGTACCAGATGTGGGAGGAAACACCTGAGTATTGTCCTTTTATGTTTCGGGAAGTGTTAAAAGTGTAGTAAAGTAGAACTCCATGAATGAGACCATTGAAGTAATTTAAAGAAGCCAAAAAATACCACTAAGGATAAAAAGTCCTTAATTTATACTCCACCCACTCTTAAATGATCCAAATTCCATGAGTATGCGAATTATGAAAATCAATTCCCTAACCCTAGAGTTAATAAAGGGAAGAGGAATGAGTAGCTTCCTAATCCAAGGGAGCAAGGGAGGTAATATGAAATCACTAATTTATAGGTGGGATATAATAATTATGTGGTGAAAGGTACACTCATTCTACACTCTAGAACCATGAATGAATTATTTGATTCTTGATATTTTCATTTTTTATAACTTATTATTGTTCTAAGAATATGGATTCCCTACCAGAATCATTGAATATCAATTTATCTATGAAGAAACCTAGTGGAACTCTCAAGAAAACTAATGTTTACAAATATTCCTTAATTGATATTTTTTGGGTGATATTTCCGGTATTTTTTTCTTTATCCTTATTGTTGAATTTGATATAATTCTAGATATAGAATAGCATTTCCTATATAAATCTCATATAAATTTCTAAGAAAGGGATATTTTTGTTCACTTCAATGATCATTAGGTTATAAATTATTAATTAAATAATAATAATTGACATTTTTTGGAATATAAATAAATAATTTGGTTCTAGATATCATTAAATAAGGGGTTACTAGATCAGATTATCAAGGAGGATGTCAATATTGAGAACATTCCCATTTGTGGGATTATACCAATATATTTCTATATGAATTATATATTCATCCCACATAATGTGTTGTTGAATTATAAATTTAAATCATCCCAATATAATTTCATATCTTAATGGATTTTTATAGAATGGATCTCGTAGAATTAGAGGTGTTAAAGAAGCAACTGAATGATAATTTGGACAAGTGTTTTATTTTCCCAAATGCTTCACTATGGGGAGCACCGGTCCTCTTCATTAAAATGAAGGATATATTGATGATTCTTTGTATTTTTTTAGTTCGAGCATTATAAAATAACGTTCAACAACAATTATAAATTTCCCTATATTTATGATCTATTTAATCAACTCAGATGAACTCAAAACTTCTTGAAAATTGTCTTTTAAATTGGATACCATCAGTTTATAGTCAAAAGGGATGATATCTCCATGGAAAGTTTTTGTATGAGGCATGGACACTAGGAATTTATATATTCACCCCATTAGACATATTAATTCTCCTGAAATATCCATAGATCTAATGAATTTATTCTTTAGATACTACCTTTATTAATTCGTTGTTGTCTTTATAGAAGATATTATTATATACTCCAAGGGAAAGGAAGAGCATAAAGATAATTTGAAAACAGTGTTAAATAACATGATAAAGGATTTATAGTATGTAATTTTAGATATTTGAAATCTATCTTGCAAATCTATCCTTATTTTTTCATGTAATCACAAGCTAGGTAATATTTGTAGATCCATCAAAGATGGTGGTTATCTAACAATGATCTAGATCAATCATTGTAACTAAGATATATAATTTTTTGGGTTAGCAAGATATTAATGACGATTTGTGAGAACTCTCACAACTACCAAATCCACTAAACATGTTGGGATAAATGGGAAAAAATTTCATTTGGAAAGATGAATTTAAAGAATGTTTTAAGAAGATGAAGAAGAGGTTGGTCACTACTTCTGTACGTACATAATCCTATTGTCAGGAAGGGTTTGTAATAAAAAGTGGTGCTTCAAAAAATGGGTTTTGTTTTTTCCCCACGTGGAATGATATGTTAATTTCATATGTTTAACAAAAATTAAATACTTAGTAGAAAAAATACCCAACACATGATATTGATCTTGTTGTAGTGGTGTCTGAATCGATGATTTGGTTAAGTTATATCTATAGATAAAATTGTTATATATATATTGATCACAAGAGATTGAAATGTTTATTCATGTAAAAGGAAATGAATATTTTCCAAAGTAGATGACTAAATTTAATTAAATATTATAACTACTCAATAAATTACCACTCGAGGAAGGAAAATATGTTAACTGATGCTCTACGAAAGAAATACTATGTTACACTATCCATGATGTGTATTGAAAAAGGCCCAATACTCATGGATTTGAATTAGATAAATACTGATATTATTTTTGGGGGAGGTAAATCCTCTTTTTTATTTTTTTTATTATCAATTTTTCATTCACAAATTGATCAAAGAATCCAAAAAATTTGATGTTGAGATATAGAAAAATGTATTGAATATTCTAGAGTTCAAATTTGATAAAGATAGAGATATAAAGTTCAGAACTGGGATATGTGTTCCATGAATGTCATAATTGAAGTAATAACTTTTGGATGACGGATATAGCCCATCCATGTATAGATATTTATGAAGTAAAAAGATGTATAGAGATATATATTTTTGGCTAGGAAAATATGTTTCATTAGATTTTATAATAAGTATCTTGATGCTTGGAATGCTAGGAAGTTAATGATGAATGAAGAAAGTCAATGGAATCATCTAACTATTATCTATACTAGAATAGAAATGGTAAGAATCTCCATGGACTTTGTCATAGAACTCCCAAAAATTTCTAATTATCATAAGGTTATTTGGGTTTTTGTTGATCACCTTAAAAAGTAATTGCATTTTATTTCCATTAAAGATGATTTCTCCCATAACCAACATTCCATGATATACATAAGGAAAGTAGAAAGGCTGTATAGAGAACAACTATACATTGTATCTTTTCAACATATATGGTTTACCATGAGTTTCTAGAGAATTATTTAGAAACCTTTAGAGATAGGGAGGAGCTTTAACACCACATATTGTCATTAGAGATATAGTTAGTTTGAGAGGAAAATTCATACTATAGGGCATATGATGAGATCCCATTTCATGGATTTATAGGGATGTTGGGATCTACACCTCCCCCAATACTATTTTCATAAAACAAAATCTTCCATTTTTGAATTCTAATGGAACCATACTATTCTCTTTTTGGAAATATATATACGAATCCATCATGATTGGATGAAGTTGGAGAGAGAAATTCCCAAGGTCTTAAAGTTTTCTAATAAATAAAAGAGAATATTTAAACAATTTAGATGAATATAAAAGGGAAAATAGTTTATAGAAATATTATATATATAATTTTTGACGATCTCTACAGATTAAATTTCATGAAAAAGGATCTCTTCAAATATCTCCATGGAACAGAGTTATGAAATTTGTGAACAAAGTGAAAATGATTTAAAGAAACTTTGATCCCTTAAGATACTTTATCTTGTTGGGGACGTAGCCTATCACTTAGAGCTCCCTCTATACCTCCCCCATGTACATGATGTGTTTCATGTATTACTTTTTAGTATGTACACACCAGATTGTTCACTTGTGTTATGCTTAGAATCTATACAACAAGAACAGGATCTATATATTGAACTGCCTAAGGAGGGTAGTTCCCATAAGAAGGTGGATGAATCAGTTGTGTTTTTTAAAATTTTATTTCTTTTTAAATTAACCTATGTAGACTTGTTAGGATCTGATCCAAAATAATTTTCATCATCTTCATATTCATCATTGGTACTTTCAAAATCAATATTAGGAATGTTTTTATCTTTCTCAATAGCATCATCATTTTTATGCTCTTTTTTCATACCATTTTCTTTTGAATCCTATATGTCTATATAGATGGATATATCTTATTTTTTATTGGCTTCAATAATTTTGATTTCATTATTGTCAACTATCTTCTCCATCCATTTTTTCTTGTATTTGTATCCACCATCATTAGATAAGTAGCCTTTGAAAATTCTTTCCTTAGTTCTCTCTTCAAATTTTACAAGATTAATAGTTATGATCTTTATAATGAAATGGATTCAAAAAAATGAAATATATAACCATTGGATTTTTTACCACATATTATATTTTTTCTACTGGGTTTCTGGTCTCAATAGGCATTTGTTATATATATATGGTTATACATATAGATTCTCTCCTAAAATAATTCAAGATGTTTTGTTTAGCTAACATAGTCCTTCCCATATCAACTATGCTTCTATTATTTATTTTAGCTACCCCATTCCATATGGAGTATATTTTTTGTTGAAATGATTATTTATTCCATGTTTGGGAATATAACTTTCAAAAGGATCACAAGTAAACTCTTTACCATTATTTGATTTTAGTTTCTTGATATACAGATACATCCCCTTCTTAGATTGTCTTCTAATTTTTTTTAAAATTTTAATTTCCTATGAATTTTTACTTATCAAATATATGATGTACATATATTATGTGAACTGATCAATGTGTTAACAAAATTACTATCACATAGTATATTTAGGCTATATAATGATGTCTTCATATTTATTTTCTACTTAATAGACGGATATCTGCACTGCGAGCAATAAGTAAGCTTCTCAGAAAATTATATATGCACATTAGCACACTAATTATCTTTCTATATATTCACCTGTATGTATCACACATACATTTGGAAATAAACCTAGTTTTATAAGAAAAATTCATACTATTATTCAATTAGTTATATCAGGATAATTTTCCAAAATTGGTAATTTGTTTAATGAATTTCAATGGTCTTCATATATCATCTTGACATATAATTTTTAAACCACTTTATATATCATTTTTTGATCATTTATAATAATTATTTTAATTATTCTCTCTAAAAACTCACCACAAAAAAACATGTGAACATATCATATCCTTATAGAAATACTGCATACACTCCCTACAAACCACATAATTGATTTACATATGAGCTTCTAGTATATAATGCATGACCTAGTCCATATATCATCTTGATAACCCATTCACATAGAATCTTAAAAAACATCCCCTTATACTGCATAAAACCAATCAGATGGACACAAACTCAAATATTCATTTGGAAACCATTCATGACCACATAAAATTAGGTTCTCATATAGTTCATGAATTTTTTACATAGCATGTCATTCAAAAACTCATCATATGAAAGAATAATCCTAGCCCCGCATAGCATTTCATTTGTTATGCACCTTTTCTTAACATTCTTCACAATATAATTAATACTAGTTTTCCTTTTTCATATATTATCTCATGTGTTATTTTTCTTCTCATGGAATGTCAAAATAGAATTCTCAATATTTTTATGCAAACAACATCGATTCTACAGAGCATTTTAGTTCATACGCAGCTCAGTTAAAACCCTCATCCATGATGTATCTTATCCATGGAATTCATCTCCAAAATCTCAACATTTGAAATTACTTTAATACCTTTTGGAAATCAATAATTATCCAATTTTAAAACATCCTAAGACCATTGGATGATTCTGCATGGAATATGAAGTGAAATGTGGATTTCTCAATCTATAACTCTTCATTCAAAAAGGTCTCATATGCAGGAGGAAGACGATGATAACCCACATTGGTCAGATGGATCATATTAAAATGATCAAAAATAACAGATGACTTTTATTACTTCCTTATTATTAGATGGAAGGATGAATAGTATGCACAAATCATTTGTCCCAAATTGAATTCTCCAACATTCTGTTCTTTAAGATATCAATTAAACAGCGAGTACGACACCTTTGAGCTGACACTAGTGTTGAAACCTAAATACACTTCACACACAATCTAGGATTTGGAATTCTAGATATTGGTCCATCCTCTAAACTGATTTTGGAAACACACTCTTCAGGCCCTATGCATGGGCCCTCTAACATATTGAATCACCTTTTACACGGGGGCTCTTATGTGGGCCTATAAACAGAGTTTTTTGCCTTCTGGCTGGATTAGAACAGTTCCCTCATCCATGGTTCACATCCATGTCCCCCATGTTGCTGGTGTTGTTTTGGCCTTAGCTTGTTTAAAAGGATGGTCTAATATTTGGAGTAATCCATCCTTTAAAATACTTAAACAATATGTATATTTAGAAATGTATTTCCCAATACTTTGTTATACAATATTTCAAGCTAAAACATCTTATATTCTATTCTTCCACATTCACAAATATAATTTCATTGTATTACTCTTAACGAAGAAATATGAAAACTCTTTGGCACATGAAATTGAAAATCAAGATCATTAAAAAAATGTAACATTTTTTCCAGAAGAATTATCAAAGTGTGACACCAAATGCCATATAAAGAAGAATTTTCCAATTGTAATATCCATTCCATAATATGAATCCCTAAAAATTATCTATAAATAACCACTTTATTCATAAAAATTATCCATGCATCACATATTAATAATAATAATTCCCCATGAATCACTACTTCATCTAAACACATATTTGCACACAGTGACAACAAATGAAAAACGTAGATTAAAAAATCACCCCTGTGCATTTTTTGGTCTGAATCCCTTCACATATATTAGGTCACATAAAAGTAAATATGTGTGAATCATCATTAATACACCACAATGAAAATAAAATGAAAAAAGAATGTGGGGTATTCTTATCTGATTTTTCTTCTCAATAACCTCATATTTCATTTTCTCCAAATCATAAATGATATCACATTATACTTGTCAAAGAGCCTTTAGTTAATAACATCTAAGTATACAAGGTTATAGACATTGTAAAAAACAATAGACATATAACAAAGGGTATCTATGTGGTCTTTTAAATTTATAGGCATGTAAAATCAAGATCAGAATGTCTCAAATGAAATAAAAGGACTTGCACGCACTTAATCAAACACATCAGAATGTTTAGGGGCACAAGAATAATTCATCCTCAGTCTCATCATTTCATCACTCAAGAATTACCATTATGTAATGAAATTTATAATGTTAGATAAAAGTGTGACTATTTTAATCAAACTACATGAATGACACCCCCTCCAGAAATGCATCCACATTCAGCATCATGGATTTAAATGGAATCTGTGATGAATAACACTTATCCTTTACCAAATTTTTATCACAATACACATAAGATAATAGGGAATAAGGAAGTACCTCTTGATATTCTTCAAGTATGAGGATAATACTGAACATTTAGTTTTAGCCTTAACTTAATAAGCCTTTATTTTGGCATTACATTTGTGAAAATATTTTCAACATGATCTTTTGTATAAAAGTTTTCTAGCTTTATATCTCAACATGCCCCCATTTTCTTTGATAAAGTGAAACCTCATATTAATAATTTTGGATCTTGAATGTTTTGCTATTTTTTTAGATAATCAAATAGAATTTGTATTATCACATGGAATTTTCAATGGAATTTCAATATCAAATTTTATATATTCTAATTGTATTTGAATCCAAATAATTTTATTACATTCATGCATAGTTGTAACTAATTCATCCACATTCATGATCATAGTTTCAAAATTCTACTTATTTCTATTCCAACTAATACATCCTTATCCTAGAAAAAAGGTTCCATCTAAAGTTGATCTATTGTATATAAAATCACTTACCCAATCAGTATCTGTAAATCTAAATAGTTTTAAATCTTAACTATGTCAATATAGAAGCCCATAGTTCATAGTTACTTTCACATATCATAGAATTATCTTAGCTTCCAAAAAATGAGACTCTTTAGGGTCACTATAAAATTTTACACATAGAGTCATTTCATACGTTATATGTATCTTTTATGTTCTTAGATAAATATTTCTTCTAATGATTCTTCTAGATTCTTACTGATTAAAACTATTTCTAGCTTCATCCTTGCATAATTTAGTTCCAACTGAAATGTTTGTTGAATCTTATTTTCATTTTCTATACAATTAATACATTATGTTATCACTTTAGTGTAATATCATCCCTCTCTTCAAAAGATAATACTTTAGGATCAAACCTGTTAGGAAAATTTCTCATTAGTTTTTTTACAATACTTGAATCATCTAGATTTTTCCCAAAACCATGAATATTATTGACATTCTCATTGACTCTTATGAAGTAGCCATCACCATTTTTTTCTTCACCCATATTCATATATATATATATATATTACTCCCCATATTTTTAATTTGGAATCCTTTACATTCAAATTTAATTCATAGATGCTTTCCAATGTATCCCAAATTTCCTTGGCATTTTTCAGTCCCATAATGTTTATGTAATCATTTTTTGAGAGAGACAAAAAAATAGAATTTTGAGATTTTCCATCAACTTTTATTTTCTCTTATCAGTAAAATTCATAATATAATATTTAGTGATGGGAGGGAATCCAATAGTAACTATATAATTATCTTCAAATATAATAGATAGAAGATTGGGAAATACCAAATTATTCCAAATGTGATAGTTCATTCCATTAAAAGTATGAACACCCATACTATGGATAGATTTATAGTTTTCCATTATTAATAAATAGTGAATCCTAATAGAGGGAACCTATATTTGATATCAATTGACGTGCCTAGGGGGGTTTTCACAAATGATATGGGGGGGTTGAATTAGTGGTGATTTTTTTTAAATTTTCATTATTTTGAAGATAAGATATGTTCACCTATTATGATATGATCCACTCCAATTTTCATCAGCTTCTCCTTCTTCACCGGTATGTTTAGAATAAATATCTACAGTTTTTTACTCTTTCTCAGTATCTTCATCATTCTTATACTCTATTTACATACTATTTTATTCCAAATATTCTGAGCTTTATCAACAAGGTAATCTAATCCGTTCTTTTTTTCATTAATTTTCACATCACTACAGTCAACTAACCTCTATATCTATTTCTTAAAACATTTTTAGTGTCACACACTGATTATAATTTATTAACTATTTAATTATAACTAGTTTTACTTTTGAGTTTCAAATCGAATTGGTTTAAAATTTTAAAATTTGGGGGGCTCTATCATAGGCGCATGATGGGTGCATAGTTAATAGAAAATGTATGCAAACCATGTGAGGGTGCATAAAACAATGAAAGGGATAAATTACACAGTTAGTGTACATTTTGGAAAACCATGTGGTTTCCTAGGTGGTTTGTCCAAGGCCTTTAGTAGAGGTGCAACGTTGGCATTAGTTTTGGCCAACAATGCAGCCAAACCATATACTGCTTCCAAGGATTTGAAAAATAATATAAATATTAAAACAAAATGATTTAAGAAATATATTATTATTATTATTTTATTGGATATAATAATAATAATAATTATTATTATTATTATTAATAAATAGTTTTATGTTATTTTATTTTTCCTTTTCTTTCTCCTTTATTTCTTTTCCTCTATTTTCTTCCCTTCTTCCCCTCTAGGTGCATCGCACGACCCTACACTTATCCCCCTCTATAGCCATGTGTTATCACAATTTGATCCCCCTCTCCTCCTAATCATTCATCTAGATCTATCCTAGATTTACAGTCAAATCTCCAAGGTATGCACTCCTCCACCATTCTCCACACTTAAATCGGCATTTCCCCCCTTCCCAATCGCCCTACATAGCTCCACCAAAACCTATGGTTTCCTACAAGATGATTTTTGATGTTCTTATTATCAATAGGGTGTGCAGAGGTCCTCTCTGGTCAGCTTCATGTATATTTTAGTTTCCACCACTAAAGGAAAATCATTTTAGACCAGTTCGTTCATCCTAACATTAATTTTAGTAAGTTTTTTTTTATTATTTCTCACTAGTTTATTTATAAATTAAGGGTTTTGTGTGTTTTGAGTTGCCGATAATTTTTATTGAGTTCATTTGATCTATTTGCTGTGTTTTCAATCTATAAGAGTTTAGAGAGATTACATGTTTAGACATATATATGAAATACATATATATAAATACCCTCTTTTAATATATTCCCTCAAATAGAGGAGAATATGTGCAATTCAGCTAAAGTTGTAAATATATATATATATATATATATATATATGTATGTATGTATGTATGTATAAATTCATACATGTGTAAGTGTGAAGGGTTGGTTCGTGAGGCCATTGTAAAAAAATGACTTGTTTGGGGTAGGTTCCTTATGAAAAACCTATTAATTAGAATTACATAATTTCTATATTGTTTTAAAAATATGTTTTATATTTACGTAGTATATATATAATCTCCGTGATCTTGTTGTAGTTATTATAAATGGTTCTACATTTCTTTTTGAAAAGTTTATATATGCTTCTGATGTGGGTATTACATGTTGAAATTTTATTCTTCCCATGTTTAGGATAATGAAATGTATTTCTAATGTACAATTGGTCTAAAATGACATTTATTTAAAAGTTACGTACTAAATGGGTTTGAATGTGTATTGGTTATTTCCAAAGATGTATTTTGTGTGTAAAATAGTTTAGAAAGTTAACTTGAATAAAAATTAGTGTGTTTTGCCTTTCAAATATTGTGAATTTCTTATTTTGGTAATTTTTAAAAATTCCATGAGTTTTGGTGTGAATTCAAGTTTAAATAATTATTTTCCTTTTTTAAATAGATTAATTTGATTTGAGAATGTTTTCAATCTTGATTTTAAATGTGTAGTTCTTTGATTATTCAATGGGACTTTTTAAATGGGTTTGGAATCTAAATGTACATGGAAATATTTTTTTTTAAACTGAAAGTATTCTTGTTAAAATAATGAGGCTCGTTTACCACTTTGAGAATGTTTTATGGGAGTTTAAACCCCTTTTGAGGAATTCCCCACTATTTTAAAAATATGATGTGTATAAAAATTTTTGGATTTGGGACATGTGCCTAATGAATAGGCTTGTGCATTATTATGTGATGTAAAAGGGGGGGTGTTTTCAAGGAGGGAGATTAATAGTGATAGGTTGGAAGTGTTTTCAGTAAAGAAAATGTTATTTTAATGTATGCTAGTTTGAAAAAAACCCACCAACACTTGAAATAGAGTACATGGAAACGTGGTTAACTAGGTGGCCTAACGATAACTAGTACAGAAGTTTACTCACAAATGGCATGGCCTGGATTCATCTAGAAATATTTATGATTACAACAGTAAAAAAATTATGATGATGATTAGAGACCATTGGGCCCTTGGGACGTTCTCTCTTTATAGCTCATGCATTATTGTGTTGTGCTCTGTGGTTTCAATACCACATTTCACTATGGTAAGAGGCTTCTAATGTCCCATTTTTACCAGTTACCTATAGGTATTTTCCACAGTTCTTCCTAGTGACATGATGCTAGTGATGTGATTTTCATTTTATTTTTTTTTATACTTTTGTTTTCTTCTTTTATGAAGACCATGTTTTAATCTAAAAAAGTTTCCATTCATTTTAAAATGTATATGCATGTTTGGAAACTATTTAAGAAATTTTAAGTAAATAAAAATATTTTTATTGATTAATTAAACTTGTTATTTGAATTAGAAATGAATATAAAAGTTTATTTTTATAAGGATGTATTTTCATAATAGCATTACTTGGTTTTATTTTCAAAGGTAAGGCATTGGGAATAGTTGATTTGGGAACACCTACTGAATTATAATACCCACACATGTAGTTTTATTTTTTATTTTAGATTGGATGTTGCCTCTTCATCAGTCTCAGTCATCATAGGGTGGCATAGGTTTAGTGGTCAGAGGTGACCCATAGAGTCACATGGAGGTATATACAGTTTTATTTATTTCCACTAATTGTATTAATTTTTATCAGTTACTTTATGTTTATTTATTTGTATTTTTATGGGCCAAATGATTCCCAATTTTTTTTATTTTGTGGCCTGAAACAAGTTTCCAGCCTGTGGGGATTGGAAATTCCCTCTAGGCCTTATTATAGACTGGGCCAGGTGACTAGTTAGGGGTTGAACATATTGGTTCTTGAAAAAAATGGTATCAAAGGAGGCCCTTGTTATTTGTGGTGTCTGCTATCTTGGAGATTCAGAGTTTCAGGACATGAGAGGTAGGTGTGGGAAGGATTTCATGAACCATTTCTTGTCCAGAGCCTTGAGTTTCCATTAGATGTTCAAGATTTGAGATTTTTGTTTGGTTTGAGTGGATAAGGGATGAAAATGGGATTGATTTAGTGCTACAAAATGAAATTTCATGGAGTAGCGAACCATGTGTACCTTGAGTGAATAGTTCAAGATGCTTCATGTGGTTGATTTTTCATGGAGCATGGTTTTATAAGCCATGTTTTTGGGTTAGGCATAACCAGTATTTTATTATTCTTCATGTTTTGGTGGCAGTTGCATTTTGTCTTAGTTTTTTATGGCATGGGAGGATATCAAAAATAAAAATTAATTTTTTGGAAAAGGGTTTTGAAAAGTAAATTGGTATTTGGATGGGAAAATGGTTTTGAAAAAGAAAATTATTTTGAGAAATCTTTCTTTTAACTGAATGTGTGGTTTCAAAGAGAAAAATGGAAGGTAATGAATTTTTTTTGGGATTTTGGAATCATTATTTGGAATGTGAAATGAATTTTTCTTTTTTGAGAATTTTGAAATGTTTTTATTTAATGATAAGTTCAACCTTCAAATGGGTTGGTTTTTTAGGCTTTAAGATGAATGATATATTTTGGAAATTATAATTGATTTTAATTTACCCTTGGTATTTCTTTGAAAAATGACATATATTAATATACACATGTGAAAATTGGATAATTAGTGGTATGTGTGGATGGGTTATTGATCTTACACAAGGATATATATCTGTGTGTGTGTGTGTGTGAATTCATAGAATACCAATGATGGGTATTTTATTGTTTTTTTTTTCTGAAAAAATGTTTTCAAAAAAATGGATTTCAAAATTTTGAAATGTTAGTGAGCAGTTTTTTAGTGTTTTCATTTTTCATATTGAATTATTTTTCAAGGGATCTTGGTTTTGACAAGAATAAAATGTAGTTGGAATATTAATTTAATTTTAGATTTTGGTTTTTGATTGAGGTGTGTAATTTTGGTTTATAATGCATTGTAATTTGTCTTCTTGCTTATTATTGGTTAGTATACCCTAGAAAAGTCCCAGTTAAGAGTGGATGGTTTGACTCAAGGATGTATTCCTCTGTGTTTAGGTGATGTCTATTTTTTAGAATTAGTGTTGTGTGTCATTTATTGGTTTAAATTTTTCAAAATTGATGTTGTTAAATATTTTGAGATAATTATAAATAAGTATTTTTTCATTATTCCCATTGATGAATCTACCCAATATCATAATTTAGTGGTGGAGCCAAAACCATTCATGACATTGGACCACATCCGAGTCTTCTTGGTTTGTCACCCATAATCATTAGTAGAAAAATTGAAGAATGAATCGTTCATTGTGGCTTGTAAAGAGGTGTTTCATTTGACATGGTCACTTGGATTTATTTATGGGTAACTATAATTCACACTTTTGAAATATGTTTTAGTTAAATATCTCCAACTCCTGACTATGGGGTAGAAAATTCTTTATTACATTTGGGCCTTATAAATAGGTCTTAGAGAGAATCTTTTCATTTATTCTGGAATCATTAGGTGTGGATATCCTTGGTCTAGCCTTAATATCTAATGTTGCAATGGGGATATTTTATGATTCTATATAATAGATTATTCATATTTGATGGTTCCTTTTAATGTACAAGGCATAGATGCCTCATTTTCTTATTATAGCATTCATTGTTCTAAATAAACATATACTACAGTTTTCCTGGTTCTTGAATGTTATTCTTTAGTTGTAATATATCTTGGTGTACTTGTATCATTATAAACCTATATGGTTGAAGTTGTTACTTATAGAAGGAAACCCTTAAAAGTATGTCTCCTGGTTGAAGCAAGTCTCATGATTATAGCATTTCTTGTATGTTCAACCCTTTTTGTAGACCATTTTTGTTTTAGGTTGTGCTCATTTTGAATATACTCTTTTATTGTGGAAATAAAGAATCGTGGTTCAGTTATTTGTTTGGTTTGATCTATTTACATGGTTTTCCCCATGTTTTGGGGGCTTTTGGTTTTGGTTGGGAGTTCCTAGTGGCTATTCTGGTTGGCATGTATGAAGAGTCCCTAGGTTAATTGTTTTTCGGCTTCCCTTCTTGGTGTTCTGGTTCTAGTTGGGTTCTTATCATGGGGTCAACCATCCTATTTTTATCATGTTTCTTCAAATTGATGTTTCTTTGAGAGGTGGTCGGGTGTGACTGGTAGAGTTAAAGTTCACACTGTATTTGTGGTTTTTTTGGTATTGTTTATCGTCAACCTTGAGTTTATTTCCCCATTTGGTTGGATGAATATCTAGGGGTAGAAAGTGTTTGTCGTGGGGAGAATTGTCACACCCTAGCATTGATTTATTAAAATTTAATTATAACTAGTTTTTTGAGTTTTAGGTCAAACCAATTTTAAAATTTAAAATTTGGGGGTCTCCTGCAGAGGCGCATGGTTGGTACATAGTTAATAGAAATCATGCACGGGCCATTAATGGGTGTCTGCAATTTTGACAGATCTTAATCACATGGCTAGCACATAGTTTGAAAAAACATGTTGTTTCCAGTACGGGTTTTCCAAGGCCTCCAATAGAATTTCATGATTGGAACACAGTTTGGGCAACCGTATAGCCAAACAGTGTGCAATTTCCAGATTTTTAAAAAATAAATTAAAAAGAAAAAGAAAACAATCAATATTAATAATAATAATATTATTATTATTATCACGAATATTATAATTATTAGGTTTATTTTTATTAATATTATTAATAATTCTATTTATTTTATTTTATTTCATCTTTTCTTTCTCATTTATATATTTTCCTCACCTTTTTCCTTTCTTCTCCTCCTAGTGTGTCACGTGACCCTCCCCTTACCCCACTCTATAGTCATGCACCACCCCCTTGAGATCCCTCCATCATTCACATTATGACTTTATATTTCTCAAAGATTTAGGGTACAATATATAGTCTAATCACCCCTCTATATTTCTCCTTCATTAATTTAGATTTCCCCCCTTCCTTGTCACCCAACCATGCTTAGTCAAACTGTGGGGTTTCTAGCAAGAATTGTTTTTATGTTCCTCTTCTCAATAGGGTGTACAGAGGGTATCTTGGGTCTACTTTATGTATATTTCAATGTCTATCGCCAATGGTGAAGAATTCCAAACAATTTAGGTCCACCATTTATTAATTTTGGTAAGGGTTTTGGATTCCTTCACATTGGTTTAATGTAAAATTAAGGGTTTTGTGGTTTTTCAGTTATGGATAATTTTTCTAGAGTTTGTTGTATCGCTCTGTTGTTGTTTTGATATACGGCAGTCGAGAGTACTTACATGTGCACGTATAGGTAAAGCATGTATATATTCCTTGTTTGTACATATTACCTCCTAGAAAGGATAATAAGTGAAATGTAGTTAAGAATATATATATATATATTCATGTCTGTGTAAGTGATAAGGGTGGGTTCAAGTGGTTTTGTAAAAAACCGAAATGTATGAGGTTGGTCGCATATTCTTAACCCTTTAATATGAAATCCATAATTACTTGATTGTTTTAAAAGTATCTTTTATATTTATTAAGTACATATAAATTCTATACAATCTGGTTATAGTTGTTAGAAAAAGTTCGTCATTTGTTTTTAATACTTTATCTAAGCATATGACATGATTTTTTTAGGTTGAAATATGATTCTTCCCTTGTTTATAAAAACATAATGTATTTCTAATTCTTAGTTTTTCTAAAATTAAATTTATTTAAAATTAGTTTCCTAAATTTTTTTAAATGTGTAATGGTTATTTCTAAATATTTTTCGTGTGTATAAAATAATTTTGAATGTTAAAATGAATAAAAAATCAATTTGTGTGTGCCATTTTAAAATAGGGAAATTCTTTATTTTGGTAAGTTTGGAAAAGTTCACGAGTTTTTTCATAAATTTGAGTTTAAATTGGTATTTTCCTTTTTTTAAAGGATTGATTTTATTTGAGATTTTTTTCAAGATTTTTTTTTAAATTATTGTTCATTGGTTCTTCAATTGTCCTTTTTAAATGGGTTTTTAATATAAAAGTGTTGGAAAATAATGTTTTCTAAAGTGAAAGTATTTCTTTTAAAATAGTGAGGCTTGTTTGGAACTTTGAGTATATTTTATAGGAGTGGGAAACCCCACTTGTGGCATGACCACAAGTTTTATAAATATGATGTGTATAATAAATGTGTGATTTTTGATATGTTCCTAGTGACGATCCTTGTGTATTTTTCTGTGACGTAAAAAGTGGGATGCGCTAAAGGAGGGAGATTGGTAGAGAGAGGATGAATGTGTTTTTGAGTAAATAAAAAGAAATTTTCTTGTAGGTTAGTTTATTGAAAAATAAATAGCACAAAAAATGGAACACATAGGAGACTATTGTACATATGTGTGCTAACAAAAACTATTAATCTAGTGGAATAGGATGTGTCATTCCTCATATTCATGTATCAGGATTTATGATTACAACTCTAAATAAATTATGATGATGATTAGAGACCACTAGGCCTTTGTTATGTTCCCTACTAGTGTCTTGTTCATGATAAGGATGTGGTTTGTGGTTTCTATACCATGTTTCACTAAGGTATGAGGTTTCTAGGGTCCCATTTGTGCTTGTTACCTATAATTATTTTTAAGGGTGATTTCTTGTGATGTGATCCTTGTGATTTTATTTTGATTTCAGTTGTTTTCATTCTTGTATACTACTTTTTGAAAAACATGTTTTAATATAAAAATATTTAATGTAATTTTAAAATGTATATGCATTCTCAAATTTTTTTATTAAATGTGATGGAAAGAAAATTGTTTTTCTTGAAAAATGGATGCTTGTGATTTGAATTTGAAACGAATAGAAAACCTTATTTTTATATGGTTTTATATTAAAACTAGCATGACTTGGTTTTTTTAAAAGGTAATGAATAGGTAATAGTTGATTAAAGCATGACTACCAAGTTTTGATACTCATGCCTATAGTTTTTTTTGGTTTAGTTTGGATGTTGCTTTCTGCCTCGTCTAGGTTGTGAGGGGGCGACAATATTTTAGTGGTAAGAGGTGGCTTGTAGGGTCACATGCAGGTATGTGTAGTTTTATTTATTTATTTTTCTCATGTTTTTTTAGTTTTGTGTTTATTTATCATTATTTTTTTAAGGGATAAATCATTTCCAATTGATTTATTTTGATGCCTGGAATAGTTCTCATCCAGCAGGGATCAAGAATTCCCATCGGGACTTCTCGTGGGCTGTCATGGGTGACTGTTTAGGGGTTGATCCAGGCTGGTTCATAACATGTGGACTCTACTATTAGATAGGAATCCCATTAGAAATAATTCCTTAGTTTCTTCTTCAAAATTTCCCAAGTTGAAATTTCTGATCATTATAATGATAGGGCTTACAAAAACTCTAAATTATTTAATAGTTGGTTTTTTGTGGTAAAATTTTTAATATGTTTTTTTTTTGGTTTTTGTCTTAGTAGACAATTGTTTCATACATGTATGAAAGCACATAGAGAATATCTTAATAAATACTGTGATATTTTTTGATGATCTAACATGGTCATGCCCATCTCAACTACGCTTATATTCTATTATTTCAGCTACCCAATTTTTATGTAGATTATTTGGTGTGTTTTACCAATTTATGATTTCATGTTTGGATAGATAACTTTCAAAACCATCATAATTAATATCTTTACCATTATCTACTTTTAGTTTCTTGATATAGAGACCCATACCCTTCTCATCTTGTCTTCTACAAATTTGGAACATTTTAATTGCCTGTGAATTTTTAACATCTCAAATATATACTACTCATATAGAATAAATATTGATCATTATGTGTAAAATATAATTATCACAAAGTATATTTTCAATTCAGTATACAATTGGCACATTACACTTCTTCTTCGTATACTGACATATGCACTGCATGTGATACAAAAATTTCTCATAAAATTAGCTCTACACTTCAGGACACTCATTTTCTCTCTATATATTCACCCATATATCTCACACATTCCCTAGAAATCAACTTAGTTTTTATACTAAATTTTTTCTCTAGTTATTGATATAGTTATATCATGATAATTCTGTGAATGTGGTAATAATTTTAAATAGGTTCAATGAACTTTGTATAACATCTCCACATATCATTTTTAACCATCTTTAAATAACTTGTTTTCATGTTCTCAAACCATATTAATTCTTATCTTCAAACATTCACTACAATTAAACATGATCACATAGAATATTTGAATAGAAACACCAAAAACACACACCACATTCCACCTAATCTATATGCATTAGGTCTTCTACCATATCATTCATGACCTGGTATGCTTAGTTTCTTGATAACCCATCCACATTGGATCTTAAAAATCATCCTTTTATAATGAATTCTATAAAACAAGATAGCCACAAACTCAAACATTCATCTATAAACCATGCATGATAACATAAAACTAGGTTATCATGGGGTTCATAAACTGATCGCATATCATGGAATTTGGAAACTCTTTGTTCTCAAGAATACTCCATGTCCTAAAAATCATTTAATTATCTATGTAGTTTCACATATTGTTCTATATCGCATATTTATTACTCTTTTTATTTTCAATATAGAATTTCATGTGATAAGCAACTTCAAATGGAATGTATGCATAGTGTTACCATATTTTTCACAAAACACATCAGTTCTACATAATGTTTATGCTTATGTGTTGTCCCCCAACAATATCCCTCATTTGAGAAAAAATATTCAACATGGTTTTTATATAAATAAAATAAATATCACAATGCATTTTTATGCTTTGTGTAAACCTATACTCAACTAATTTTAAAACATCCAAATAACTTCGACTTATTTTGTATGGAAGATGAATTAGTTTTTTGTTTTCTTAATATATAACTCTTCATTTATGAAGGATTCATTAGTTTTAGGAGGAAGATAATCTCCCACATTGATTAGATGAATCACATTAAAATGTCAAAAAGATCATACCACTGGCATTCATTTAATCTTTTTAAAGAAGACGTGAATATAACACACAAACAATCTTTCCCACATAAAAATATCCCATGTTAGGTGCATTGGAATATAAATTTAGAGATGAATAATGAACATTGGAGATAATACTAGGGTCAGCACCAAGATACACTTCACACACAACACGCACTACGGCCGACATGTTACTCTCTCAATCTCTACATGTCGTTGAGTGTCTACTCTATGGGCCCTATGCACCATCCTCACTGACATATCCAAGATCATTATACATGGGTAAACTTATGTGGGCCTATACATGGCCCATGTTTCCTTCTATCTATCTCGAGACGGTTCTCTAAACATTTTTGACCTCCAGGTCCCACATGTGGAAGGGGTTTATATAAACTAGGTTTTTTTATAAGGTTGTCCTGATTTTATAAGGATTACAATACTTAAAAATATTTATAAAAATATCTTTGGATATAAATTTAATTCCAAATCCTTCCTTAGATAATATTCCAATTAGAAACACATCATCTTTTATTCTTCCTCATGCACATAAATACTTTCATGGTATTCTTCTTATTGAATAAATGTACAAACTCTTTATCACATGACTTTGATAGTTAAGATCAATGGAAATAGTCATCACATTTTTTATAATAATAATATTCCAATTGTACTATCAAATTCCATATAAAGAATAATTTTAAAAGCATGAAATCCAATGCCATAAGATGAATCCAGAACAATTCTCCAAGCTACACCTCTTCATCCATAAGAAATATCCAAGCATCATCACTTTATCCATAAAAATAATATAGTAATCACTACTTAATCCAAACTCAGAAAACACATATTCACACACTATGATAATAATTGGGACACTTTGGTTAAAAAAATATGAGAAAAACTAGTGGAAATTATAGATCCAAGAGATAAGGTGCTATTGAAGAAGATCACTTATATGTTAAAAGTTATATGGAGAAATCATATTTTTGAGGAGGAGATGTGGGAACTTGTGTATGTGATGAGAGAAAATTAACCACCATTTTCACTTCTATTTATTAAAATTTCAGCGATGAAATTATTTGTAATTCGGTAAAATGTATCGACCAAAGTTTTTACTCCTTAAATAAATGCTATTTTCAATGGATATCTCTGCACACAAATCCAAAACTAAAAAATATAGACTATTTTAAGGTATCCATATAATTGGATTGCATAAACATAGGTAACAAAATTATGAAAATAAATATTTAAACAAATAAATATATACATAAAAAATAAAGTTCACTTTAAATATCGACTCAACTTGTGCATCTAAGAAACTAATAATGTATACTTTCTAAAATTTAATTCTCCTCAAGAATAATATATTTTTATATGAATAAATTTTTTATAAATTTTTTATTAGTAATTTATAGGAATTAATGGGAATAATATAAAATATATGAAAAGTCACTTTCCTATAAATTAATTTAGCTATTTGTATATATATAAATTAAAACAAGATTTATAAATTTGAGGAAATTAAATTGAAAAAACTAACATGATGTTTTTTATTTATCATGTTTATATTATCTAAAGATACATTTTAATGGTTTTTCTAAGAATAATGTTTTTTATGAGAGTTGTGTATAATCCAACTTTTACAAATAAAATGAATTTACGAAAATACTAGTATATAAGGATGAATTGTAAATTTATAAAACCTTTTTCTAAGACCAAATATGAATTTTATAAATAAATTTATATTTTTAAAAATATATTTTAATTTATAAACCAATATTCTTAATTGTAAAATTTAAGATATTTTTTTGAAAAAAAACTAAATAAATTAGACATTTAGTGTTTTAAAATTAATTTTTATCATGTGTAAAAATTGAATAAAAATGATTTAAAATTTTGAATCATTACATATAAATTATATAATAAGGACCATTTTCTTTTTGAGAATAAAGTATAAATTATCTATCTAAAAACTAGTTATTATGTTGAAAAATATGAAAAAAGTAAGTAACATTATAGGGAAAGAAACTAATATGTTTAAAAAATGTTTCTATTTGAATTATGGAGGTATTTATTAACCTTATCTTCACTTAAATTCATTATCTATAAATTTTTATTCTCTTTTACTTTATAAGGACATCTCATTATGAAACCTTTTTGTGCATTTACACAAATTCAAGTACAGTTAAATTATAAGAGGGGAACTCCTCTCCTCACACCAATACCCCAAATGTTCTGCCAAAAATCAGCCCAAAGAATATATAAACACTCTTATCTGTCTAAATGAGGTTGTTTTATTCTCAAAATACCATCCTTTAAAGGTTTAATCCCATTCAAAAAGGAAATAGTCCATGAAGTGAGGTAAACATTTCTAACCTCTCTTTCTATTTTCTATTCCATTATGTTAATTTATTTTTTATAAAATTTAATATTGTAATCTTAAAAAGAAACCATTAGTACCATATTTATATTTTTATGTTATTATACTAATGGTCCAGGAATTAAACACCATCCATATTTTCATTAATAAAAATGAAAATGTAAATTGTGTGTTGTGTGGACTACCGCCACCGCGAATAAATGTGTATCGTTTTACCACGATTCTAGACATGTATGGTTTTTTTATATATTTCATAATAATAAATGTTATCTATAAGAAATATATATCATTAATATCATATTTTTCAATAGAAATAAAATTAATGATTATTATAGGGTAATCCATTGATATGGATAAATAACCAAAACCTAGTTCATCACCATCTTAATTTTCATGAAACATGAAAAAAATATCCATCAAATGGAATTACAAAATTATAAGAAATTATATAAAATCAATCATAATAATCTTTATTTTTTTCTAAATAATTATATTTGGGACAAAAAGGATTATAAAAACTGGTTTTACCAACCTCATTCCAAATGTTCATGATTATTAACACCTGATGTTAAAAACATATTAATGTAATATAATATGTCAAGAGAACTATTATTAAAGGTGATTATAAATGGAAATTTTTATATATATGGTTCTATAATAGGTAATTAATATATTTATATTTATAATACATTTCATTATATCATTTTTTCAAATCATTCTTAAAGGTAACGCACATGGTAACTCAAAATATTTTCTTTGAGTTATACAATATCTTATTGAGAATAATTTCTCCATGATATTATATTTTAAGTGATGTTACCTTTTATTTCTAGGGAAGAATAGTTTTTAAACCAACTAATTTTTCATAAAATAATTTTATTCAAAAAAGGAGGCTTTTATCCATGAATTATATAACTTTGAATACAAGTTGTTTTCAAAAATCGATTTTCATTATTTTTTTCATTATCTTTAATTGATATATCTCGAATGTAGTTATATTTCATGTTTTAAAGGCTATACCATTTTATTATGTTATTATATTTGGGTGATCACGTTGATTTATTTCATTTTCTTATGTGATAATAAATTGTTTTGAAACCCATTTTTTAATGAGTTTTTTATATGATGATTTGAAAATGACATGAAAACCTATTTATTCACATGTTTTATTTTATGATATGATTTTTTTGAAGTGGCACACAAATTTATAGATTATGAAATGTTTTAGAGATATATATCCCCCAAATATATTGGGTAAAGGTTTATATCACATGAGAGAGAAATTTTATGTGAACAAGTTAGCGACTAGTTACATTCATATAGGGTAGGTGTGATGGAATTTAGCTCTACTCACAATATTATATGTGAACAGGTTGGTAGATAACAAGGTTCACAAAGTTAAATATCTTATTTTTATGATTATTCTACTTTCTTTTCGTTTTTCCATGGATCATGTTATCTAAATAATGTTTTATTTTCTTATTCCATGGTAAAAGTGTTATAATTTGAGTTGTTATGCCTATTGGTTATGATCATCAATAAAACTTATTGATTTAAATAATTTTAAACCAACTATTTTTTCTTTATTCATTGTTTTCCATATGTTTATGATCTAACCATTATGACCTTTGTTATGTTATCCCTTACTGACTATTTGATATCACCCCTTTTTAAATTTTCCCCTTCCCAAGAATTTGAAGAGGACTATGTCTCATGGAATTTCTAAGAGTGGATTTAGATTATGGATAATTTTACACAACATGTGAAACAAGTTTTTTTTGTTCTAGTGTCCAAGACACTAAACCATTCAGAATGTTTTTTGTGAGACTATTTTTTGAGATGTAATAATTTAACCAAGTATCAATTTAATATTTATGTATTTTTAGATTGAGTTGCATCATATTCAATATTTATACTTTCCTTTTCCTCTATAATTTTCTCTATATAAAATTTCTCAAAAAATTGTTATATTTATGTTTGAGATGTATTGTACAAATGAGATGCATCCTCCTCTTTGCACTTGTACAAAATTAGAGGATGATTTGGAATATAGTAGGTGATTTCCTTCACCTAAAAGGTGAGATTTTATTTAATGAAAGATAATACATGCCTAATATAAAATTAAATTACACTATAGGGCCTTTCATAAGTTTTTCTATGATATTTATGACACAAATATTGACTGGGGGAGTTATACACATGAGATTAAATAATTTTTACATTTGGTATTTTCACCGATAACTGAAACTCAATATTTTGATATGGTGTTGGAATATCTTAACTAAACATCCTTGATATGAATTAATTCATAGAACTAGAATATAATAAAAATTTCTCTTTTCTAGAGTGAATAATTAACATGTCATTCACTACTTCATTTCTAGGATCAACCTCAAGAATTTTTTATGGAATAGGACCATACTTCATCACTTTTCCTAAGAGGTTATTGTCATCAATTATCATCAATAACCCTTGGATTTTGGAAATTCTTTTTTTAATTTCTATGTTTGTTTAAATTTAAAAATTAGACCACGGGGTTAAGATTTAATGATACCTTATTTTATAAAATTTCTAGGATGCCTGGACTTAAACTTTTTACAAGTAGGTAGTTTGACTCTTACTATCATGAGGATTATCCAATGATCCCCCTGTGTAAACATTTATCCTCAACTTTTTATCTCTTGTTACTTGAGACCACTGAGAATCACTAATATCCTTTTTTAAGTTAAAGGAACAATTTATAATTTCCTCATATCTATCAAAGTCTTTAATTTCCTATGTTTTTTGTAGAATCAAATTTAGCCCAGCAATTAAGTAGTTAACTTTAATTTTACGAATAATCAAAATTTTAATGTTGTACCATGTAAGCCTTTCAAACAATGGTTTATATGTACCAACGGATTTATCGTTTTTTCCATGATTCTGAGTAATTCACTATTTATATTAAGACAGAGATTGCATGGAACATATTTATTGAAAAATATCTTCTACAATCCATCCCATTCCTTGAATTAAATATCATTTTAGGATTTTTAACATTGATAAATTCCAACCATTTATTATCTTATCTATTTATGTGATAAATAATTATTATGGAATTCTCTTACTCAGAGAATTTAAGGATATAGAATATCTTCTCAATGTAGTTAATCGATTACTCTGCAATTAAGGGTTCAGCAAATCCACTAAACTCTAAAGTATATTCTATCATAAAGGAATGAAATGTCACTCTTAGTTTATTAGGAGGAGGATAGAGTTTAATGAGATTCATTTTTCTACTCATAACTTCAGTCAGTTATTTTAGTACATCCGTCAAGTCATCAAATACTTCTCTCATCATATTAGACATTTTATTTGGTAAATCGACACATTTACAATAACATATTTTATTGATATTATTCCTCCCATATCTCAAAATTTTACAAACTAAAATATAATCCATGATGATGATACATTATTCAATAAAAATATATAAAAAAACTAAAACTTCTTAGAATTTTAGGAATGACATATGTTCCTTAATTTATGATTCTCTATGATTTAATCTTGGTTGTACATGGACAATTTCTTTTTTTTTCTATCCTATCATCATATTCAAATAAATTATAATGGTTTGTGAACAACCTTTTAATTATATGAATCATATCCCATAGGATTTTGTAGTTATATGTGGAGTCCTAGGTTCATTAATCATGCACCAAGTAATGATTGAGTCAATTTTCAACTAGAGTTCTTTGGGATGTTTATCACTAGGTGAATCTATGCCACAAACACATCCACCATTCAGTATATAGATGGGGTGAAATTAAAAAGAAACCACATACTATATAATTTTCAAAATTCCTTGATTTTTTCTTATATAAATAATTCCCCACTGTTTTTCACTAATGTTTTATTAATCCTAATCCTAAAAATAACTAGACCATGCTCTGATACCAAATATTACAACTCATATTTCTAATATATTAAATTTCATGCATTTTATAATAAATAACCTTAAAATAAAATCTTATAAAATTAAGATCCATAATGTATTTGAAAAATTATATACATATACTATTAACGTAAAATAACATATAACACTATTTTTTTAAACTCCATATTGTGATCCTATTTTCCATTTAAATATTAATAATTTATAGGATAATATGGGGACATAAATAAGAAATGGGGATAGATATAAGTCCCAATAATCTAATAATAAAAGAATATAATAATGAAAAATAAAAAATGTGTGTAAATAGGTATATCATGATAACATAAATAGGTTATAATAATAGATACGCACATAGAAGTAAATAATTAGAAAACAACCTCATAAAATCATTATATAACATAAATGTGGAAACACAATAAAACCTGAAATATTAGGAATATTTCATGGATATTCAACAAGAAATCATAAAATAATTTTTTTAGGATAACCACTTATGAACCATTAATTGTATATCATGGTATGCAAGCATTACCTAATACATTGGAGTGTTTTCAAGAAATACTATTCATATGCTTGACTTTAGTTGTGACAGATAGATCATATAACATAAGATCATATCTCATCATTTTAATATCAAAAGTAGAGAATTTTGGTTACATACATAGAAGTCCCTAATCAATGAGTAATAGTAACATCTCAGTTAATAACATTGAATGAATATAGGGTTCATATTCACAGTGAATTGGTATGGCATGTAAAATGAAGGGATAATTTGAGTAGAATAATATGTGATGAAAGTTTATTTAAGTTATTAGTGAAAAAAAGGCATTTTCTCATTAATATTTAATAATTTAGATAGTAAAGGATGATTACGATCACATGATTCCATAATAACTTTAAAATAAAATATCTTTTAACCAAGGATGCTCGTGTATTGAAAAAGAGGATTGGGAGAATATTTACCTTTACAAGTTGATTCTAAATGATTGAGAGGATCTATTTATAACATTATAAAATACAATAAGGGGATCTAAACATGGAATAAGAGATAAATCTTTTCCTTATATGATTTAGATTGAATATTAATGGTTATATTGCTGGATATTTGTAGAAAAATAGAGGATAATGTTTACAAATTTCAAAACATTATCACTGGACATATAGCTAATAAAAAATACCAAACCATGTTAATTACCAAGGATTTATTCCATTTATTAAGGAGTGGTTTTAATATTTTATTAGTTTAATAACCATACTCATTAAAATTATCTCATTCATGGAGTGGAAGTGAACCATGCTCTTATATAATTGTTTTTAAGATATTAAAATATCCTCTAGGTTTTGGAAGGTTCTTTATAGGATTGTAAAAGTAATATTATCACTTTAAAATAAACTATTTTAACAAAAATAAATATTTTTCTATAAAAAATCCATTTATAGAATTTATTAGCTAAATTTTATTTTATTTTTATGTCATATTACACACCATATATTCTTACCCTATTTAATTTTGACCATAAAATTTAACTATCTCAGAAAATTATGAAAAATTCACCATTTTCTAATTCTGATGTGATGGTTATAATAATGATGTTTAATTAATTAAAATTATTTTCTAAATACTATAATTTAAAAATTTATTTAAAAAACGTTATATATTGAAATATAAATGTTTTTATGATATAAATAACTTTTAACCTGTAAAACAATTACCCAGGAAATTATAAAATTATTCCCTATTTCAAATTTAAATAAATTGTGATTTGAAAGACTATTTAATAAAAATAAATATTATTTAAAATTATCCAATATATCATAAAATTTTATCTTAATTTAAATTATATATTTTTTAAACAAATAATTATATTTTCTTTTTATCCAAAAATATATTTATCATATTCATCTTAACATCATGTATATTTTATAAAATAAAATAATAATGAATGTGGTATTTATAAATCCAATATTTCATTTATAAAAATAAAATTAAACATATAATACTAAGGTATAAATAAATGGTCTCTTATAAAAAAAATGCATTTTAAGGGTAAGGTGCGTGATGGTGGTACATTTATGGGGTGGCTGAGATAAAATTCATTTAGTAGTGAAATCTAGTAACATAAAAAATTTATATAGGTGGTACCGCTCAAGCATAACATATTTAGGATATGCTTCGGTTTAGTCTTGTTTAACCCCCAATGATACTGTCTCATTCCCAATATCTAATAAATGAGCTTCATAATGAATGATTCTATTACTTGGGGGCATCATTTCTCCCATAAAAATAAAGTATTTCTCTTAATTACCATTAATATACACTTATTATAATAATCACATTATAATGGAGACAATACCAATGGACATATTTCCAAACAATCAAAATTCCCATCAATCAGAATTTCAAATGATCATATTGTTTTTTTACTTCCTACAAATACCACCTATATTATTCATTCAACTATTAATTTAATAAATTTAATGGTTTAATTTTACAATTTTTTAAAATGGATATTACATTAATAAGATTTTATTTCCTTTTTTAGTATTTTTCATGAGTGAGATAATCCTAGGAGGTTTATACGAACCAAATTTACATATTCTATATATTTTATTCTACTTATTTATTTTCCCATTTCAATATTGTGCATTTAAATGAATTTAAATGGTGAATAAATTTAATGTTCTCAATTATTTAAATAAATTGTTATCAATGTGTTCTATACTATACTATATTACTAAATATGTCACACATTAGAAGGGATATTCTATATATAAAATTTTAGGCCATTATTGTTAGGGCATGATTTAATTCAATCCCCTAACACTTGGTCATACCCTACATTGGATAATTACTGTGAAGAACCTCAAATAAATATAGATCCATCACTTAGGGAAACTAGCTAGAGAATCATAATAAAATAATTAATCTTGTGATCAAGGATGTCTTGCAAATCTACTTTTTTATCCCCATAATATAAAAAATGGATGTGATAAATCAAATCATAACAAATAAAAAACTATACTAAATAATAATATGAAAACATCCTCACCCATGAACACCATAAACCGAAACAACCCCTTTTCTCAAGAATAAAATATAATAAAATCATAACAACTTAACCTTCAACAGGGGAAATTACAATACATTAACTTTTACAAAACCAATAAGAGCGGAACATTTTAAGGTTTTATAAATTTTAAAAAGAAGTCAATTAAATTCTAATTACGATATTGAAAAATTATTTTAAAAATCTAGTTTAAAGAAAAAATTGAAAACCAAATCATACAATGTCATCCAAATATACAAAATGATCAAAGATAAGAGGAAAAAACATAGTTAATCCAATAACACCCATTATTTGAAATTAAAACAATTTTCAAATTTGTTTGATGAAAAAAACATATACTAAACTAGATAATTCCCTTGAAAATAACTACAGGGGAATTTTAATAGAAAATATGGGTGCATAATCCCATGAAAAAAAGATATCATCATTTAAATATAGGAAAACCCTTTTCTTATTTGACAAAAACTACAAGATAAATTGACTTATTTTGGAATAAATAATTAAAAACGTAATTTAACCTTTAAAACATGACAAATATTCCATGAAAATCTTTATGAAATCATATGATTATGTTTAATGATCTAAAAATGGGGAAACTGAACTCAATCCATCACTTAGACTAATCATTGTGTCAAACCACCACAGTATGGTAAGAGTAGCACTTAATATACCATTAAAATCGATGAAACTAGAAAACTGCAAGTTAAATTCTAAATAACAACAACCATAGGTAATAAGAAAAATTCTAGGGCATTAAAATAAGAGTAAAATAAACAATAATTGTAGGTTGATAGTTTTATACAACATTGCCTTTAAGAATCCATGTAAACAATAAAAAGAAATCATGAAGAGACTGAAGGACGAAGGGTTAAAATAGAAGAATAGGTTCCTAGAGATAATGAAAATGAATGGGAGTAAGGGAATGATATTATTCTCTTAATCATGATGGTTGAAGGTAAAATCAAAAAATTTAATGATATTAACAATCCATGTAGATAACCAAATTGTGAGTTAGTCATGAAACCCATACTAGAAAATTCAAGGGAGGTCACAAGGTTTAGCTTCTTGTTCACCAACTCGTGAGACAAACATATGCTAAGGTTTAATTTTAAATGATTTCCTACATTTTTTATCCATATAGTATGGTAAATCATGCACCAACCATTCCAGATCCTTTGAAACGTGTTTCTATCATTACATGACTAGGTCTCAAAGAATCCCCTAATTGTGTACAAACCGTGAAACATACACAACTACCATATTTCCTTGAAATTTATTGTAAATTTCAACAAGTAACATGAGATAAATATTAAAATAATAAAATAAAGTAAATAATAAAAAAAGATAATCTTGGGTGTGAAAATCATATAGTTTTCAATTTTAACTATGACTAGTGGTTATGATATTTTTGTAATAATTGTTAAATGTGAATATCTAAAATAAAAATATTTTATGAAATTGAATAATATATATTGGATTTTATAAATGGTTGAAATGAAAAATGGGAATTGATTGGATAAAATATTACATGGAAATATAATTTAAATGTATAAAATTATAGTGGATTAAGGGTTTAGATGAAAGTTTGATATCGAATTTTGAAAAAAAAATTAATGAATGGGAAAAAAATTATGACTTATGAATATAAAGGAATTACTATTAATTATAATTTGTAACTCAATAAAATATTTTTTATTTCCTCATATTTATTTTTGACATAATATTAACTAATATTGAGGAAGATTCTAAGCATTGAGAGATGTGGTTTGATAACCTTGTGAGTGGTTGATTTTATATTGACCTAAGGTACATGATATTGTTTTGAAAATATTACTAATTTTTTTAATGGAGTCTAATGATGTGGTGGAATATTAGATAGGAGTCATTATAGATAAAATGGGTCATGAAACATTTTACTATTGTGTAACTGCTAAAAGTGTGTTATATATGGGTTGTATATATTCTATACAATTTACCCCGCATTAACATGAGGTTTTTCTAAATTCTATAAGGTTAATATTTCCTGATTCTCTTAGTATGTATAGTAGGGAATATATAATGTGTTAATAATTATACAATCCAATATATTTTCTAGGTATGTCTTCAATTTTTTTTTAATCCTAATTTTTTTAACTACATTGATATTTTTGAGTTTTTAGTAGGGACATGTGGGTCAGTTCTGGGTATATGGCCTTTGGTTCAGCCTAGAATTTGGAAAATATGGATGGAAATGATGAAAATCATGGGGTTTTATCATATATCTGTATTTAAGAAATTATTATACCATAATTTGATGTATTACATTGTTTCATGGCCTGGGTGGGGGTAATTGGGTTTTGTGGTATGCTCTGGTGGTGTGTATTGCATCATGACATATAGGATCATACTGAAACTCTATCACAACAAGGTTTTTTTATCAATGAGTTTGGGTGGATTCATTGTGAAGCTTTAGGGACTATATTTTCTTGTTATAACTTAGAATAGAAAATTTCACCACGACTATAGTGTTCACAATGTTATGTTCCCCTTAGAAGGTGAAATTTCACTATGACCTACATGGCCACACTACAATAAAATCCATTGTAGTTTTTAAAATATTTTTGTTAAATTAATTTAATTATTTTAAGTTAAATCATTCATAATGGTTCTACCTTTTTTGCTTCCTAGCCATAAGACCCATCTCTCTCCCTCTATTATTCCCTACCAACAGGTGGTTTCCCTTTGTTCATGGTCTAATCTTTGATCCAATTATTATGTTTGGTCTTTATTAGTATTTCTTACAATCCCCATACATTCAATCCCTATTTACACATAAATATTTATTTTTTAGTATAGTTATAACCATGATTAGGGATTATTTCTATTGGTTATAGGAAGGTTATTATTGATCATTAGTAGTATAAAAAAACCCATATATACCTAATATATATTCTACTATAAAAATGTTCAATTAAAATGAATAAAAAATTCAGTGTATTTTACCTACAGTATTAAGTAGTCCAACATTTTCTCTTTATTGTATGTTTACTCAAGATCACCAATGGAAAATGAAAAATCCTACTACCTTCTTATATTTAACAACAGCATGGATCCATGATCATATCGTGAGGATTCCTAATCATTGAGTAGGTGCTAGAAAATTCTCCATGAAACAAATGATTATCAAGATATAGGAGTGTTTCATCATAAATTTAATGTATTGAGTGTAAACCTAAATGAGATATCAATTACTTTATATATCCACCCTTCAACAAATGAACAGTGCTGGAGAATTGATACATGTACTCTAACCACATGGTGGTTGAACTTTAATATATCTTTCTTAGTACCATCAATTAAAAACTTCTATGAGACTATTTAGTACGAAAAGTGATTAAAAATCAATCACATTTTTTATAATTGAGGATTAATCTGACGAGTACATGGTGGTGGTTCATGCATTCATATCCAATGTAAACTGAAACAAGTTCAAATTTTGTATTATGATGTGGAAAAAATGAAGCATGTTATGAAATTTTATAATACCGGAATATCACTTACAGTGATATTCATCACATGAATATCAATATATTTGATATAAGTTATATCAATCAGTATAAAAATCCACTAGTAGTGGTAGTTATTTTATTTAAGGGCAGTGTAAACCATCACCATATTATTTCATTACATTTTATAAAAACAATCACAAAATATGGTTTTGACATCCAACTCGCATCAATTACATCAATTTAGCATTGGATTCTAAGAACAATCACAAAATGTTTTTTTAATGGATGTAATTTCATTTTTTTTGGTATTTTCCCTCATAAAAATACAATGGATATGGTGATGGTTTAAACACCCACAATACATAACAATATATAGAGATGGTTTAAACCACCAGTAAACATTTTTTAGACTTATATAGTAGTGGTTTAAACCACTACAAAACAATATTTTTGTATATATAATGGTGGTTTAAATTTCCACAAATATATCATTGTTCAAAAAAATATAGCTGTAGAAATTGTAGCCCCAGAACATCCAAAAAATATATATTTCATTGTATAAAGAGTAAAAAACTATTCCAATATAATTAAATTTTAATCAAAACATAATATGTTCAATTTATTCAAAATCATAATACAAAAAAAATTAATATAAAAAGAAAAATAACTAAAATGTAATTAACATCAATAAAATTATTTCATGTTCCTATTGAATTAATTTTTATGGCTAGGTAATATATTACCATTCATTTGACCCTAATGCCACATAAATTATATAGAGGAACCCAAGTGGGGTGTTTTCAAGCATATCATGGACTAGTGGAATAAGTTATAAACCTTGTATCCTTTATGATAAATTATAAAATTTTAAGGTTTGTATAAATTGGTGGTATCATTACGAATTAGTGTGAATTTGAAAGAGGCTAGGGGTTTGACTATAGCTACCCTAGATTGAGTAGCACATAGTTTTTGGTGTTTTGTTAACTAGTGTTAAACCTTGGAATTTTATGTTTTTTATTTTTATTTTTAATAATATCGTTTTTAATTGTGAGTTATTAAATGGATCCTTTGATTATCTGTGCTTGGTTTTAATATGTGTGTCTTGGGACATGAGTTGGGTGAGAATACAAACCATTGTAATGTTATTTTATAGAATGGTTATGTTTATTGGGTTGGATGATGATTCCACCGATGTTGGTATTTGTGATAAAAAATTGGGTGGGTGTTCATTTCAAACATGGACATTTGAGAAGTTATGAAACATATTATGTGTTTTGGTTATGATAGTCATTCCAAACATGGATATGAATATTGTAATGGACTAGGATATATGATGAGAGAAGGAAAAGCATTCCAACTGAGGAATATGGAGAATGAACTTCTAAATAATCCAATTTCATTTTTTCCTTTCAATAGGTAAAACAGGGATCATTTATAGATTATAATGATAAGAATTTATAAAAATATCCATTTTCTATAAGAATTATAATTTTATAGGTAAAGTGACATAAAAAGAGAAAAAGGATAAACAAAGGACATGAATTTCTTCTCCCAAACACTTATGTGATAAGGTTCCCATATATTTTAAATAGAATTTATCTCATTAATTTTTTTATATATTGATAACATCGTAATTTGTACAATAAAACCCCCAAAATACCTTCACATAACCTCTAAGGGTAGGATAAAAAGATTTCATAGTTTAGGTTAGTGATTAATTTAGTAAAAATATTGAAACCACATGGGGTTTTTATATTTGTCATCTATATAGATAGAGGTAATATGGATGAACTCAATATGTATTGTGTTGTAAACCTATGAAGTAGTATGAAGTTACCAAGCATGTTGATGAGCATAGAGTAATATGTTATTTCATGTTTTTCCATGCTAAATAATTGTAAATATTATGGAAGAAGTTGGTGGCATTAATAAAACTACATGAAGAATAATTATTTATAAAACAAGGTTAAATATGATGTACATGTTTCATATTGTAGCATGAAGATATTCAAGGTACTCATTATGTATAATTATTGTGGTAGATTATTTCATTATCCATGTTTTAAGGTAATATTAACATCAGAGAAGTGTTTTTGGTGTGTATAGACATATGAACATTTTATATCCACGAATAAATTGGTTTAAGATCCATTATCTAGTATTATACATGGAAAATCTGTTTAATAATATATGTGAGGTTTGAGGATGATATTAATAGCTAATGATTACCCCATGGATGATAAGTTATATGTTATATTAATGTGTACCATATATAACAATATTGATATATCCTTGAGAGGATGGTGACACTATTAATCTGTATGATGCAAATACAAAAAATACTAGTGGTATGTCGAGATTCAATCTGACCAACATGTTCAGTTATCTAATTAGTACTTATTGAATTACCAAATGGAAGTCATAATTGAATAATGTTCATAAATGGTTGAAAGAGACTATAGATTTCAAAAATAATTGGATGAGGTGTAATTTCAAGGAGTGATAAAACAAAACAAAACCTTAAGAGCCTAATAATGATGGATATAAGGAAAAATTCAAAAAAAACATAAATAATTAACAAATCATTTAGATATTCATGGATTTGAAGGGAAATACATATATCCCAAACAAAAAATATAGAATGGTTTCGCAATCACCATATTTGTTTTAGGTTTTCATAATTTTAGTTACAAATCATCATCAATTATAATGTAAACCCTAATCACCACCCGATGAACTTTAATCGACACCATATCTCTCTCTATCTCTACTCCTTGCTAGCTACACATGTATAAAAATTTTCTTGAATATTAAACAGAATTGTTTATATAAATTTAAACATAAAACCAATAAATTTTTAGGTACTAAATTATTATAATGTTGTGTGATTTACATGCTCACTAAAACAATCCATCAATACAAACTAAGTATACATCCAATTTACTTTTAATGTAACTCAACCAATGTTTTCTAAAGAGAAATGACCTTTGCATATTGTGTCTTTATGTGATCCACCTATTCCTGAATTGTACTTTGCATTGGAACAAAACCCTTTGGGAATGTAGGTGTAAAGAGTAATTACAACAAGGAGTATATGTTGTTACAATCATTGGTGGAATACCAAAGACCTTAGATGGTAATGTTCCTAAACAAATTAGGCACAAATGACCAGGATGCTACTTCCCAAGGGCTTAACCAACTGGATCTTCCTAGGAGACCAAGAAGAACATTGTAGGACGGAAATCTCATAGTTATTTTATTTTTACCTATAAATTAAAATTAAATAAAATTTAAATAAATAAATATTAACATAGTGACAACTAATAATAATATATTACAATGAAAAAAGGAATTCATACCCCAACTTGTTTAGAAGAATAATTCACATAAATCCCATCACATTTTCAATAAACATCCAACCAAAGTTCTGTTTTGGAGACTTGGTGGCCTCAATCATTTCACTAAATTAAACATAGAAAAATTAATAATTTACTATATGAAATAGATAATTTTATATTATAAATAATTAAAATAATGAAAATATTACCAGAGTCGACCTGTTTTTAGAAATACTTTTTGACACGGCAGTGTGGTGGTGATTTGTATAAGTTGGGAAAAATACCTCAAGGTAACATTGCAGCATATTTTTGTTGATTGTGTTTCTTGAAAAAGAAGTTTTTATTGTCAATTATTATGTTTCATTGATTTTGTTGACAATCTATGTTGATAAAGAACTATGGAAATGGAATGCAAGATCTGGAGGTGGTACAAAAAACAGATACAATGTGGCTCCGTTTCCCAGTGTTTGCCAAATTTTTAGGGTCCAAAATTTGCGATTTGGTGACCATCGTGAAGAGATTATTTTCTTGAAGATCTCATCAAAATGTGGAAAAGGATTTAGTTTCTCAAATATGGGATTCATGAAGTGGATTTGGTGAATACATGAAGAGTTTTTATGTTGTTCTTCACGATTACAATGAGCTTTGAAAACTGCAGAGGTGAAGAGAATTTCAGTAAATCATTATATTGGTGGTGCAAAGGAATTGATGGAATTCTCCTTGATTATGAAAAGATTCATTATCCAAAAAATGTTTTGGTGCTTCACGATATAGAGAGAATTTTGGCAGAAATTTTGGAGCTTCTCAATTTGAGCTGACTTGGTGATAACATCGTGTGGAAGGTTTCTAAGTCGGTGGAATTGCCTATAAATATTCCTAGTCCCCTCAAGAGAAGTAAAGAGTTTTCCAATGAAAAATACTTAGCTCTCTAATTGGAAATAAGGTTTCCATAGGTAGTGTGCTTTATGAAAGATAGGTGCTTCGCAAGGGAAATCTAGCATCATGAAAGAGGTGTGTTTCGCATTGGCTTACTAAGCTTTGTGAAAGAAGTCTCTTTGCGATAGCTTGAGCTCTATGATGGCATAATATCTACAATGTTTTTATCTTTGGTAAGTCTAGAGCTCTGCGAAGTAGTTAGCTCTGTGAAGAAGTGAGCTATGTGAAGGTGTGTACTTTGCGAAGAGGTAGGGACTCCGTGAAGGCTTATTTGAGCTTTGTAAAATTGTGGGGCTTCGTGTAGTAGGGATCTTTGTGAACGTATTTCCGAATGATGTTTCCCATTGATTAGTGGAAAAGAGTTATTCATCAGTGGATGAAATTTGGACTTCAATAGAGCAACTACATATAGTGAAGGATGCACTCATTAGAGATAATTAAAGGACCTACAAGTCATCAAAGTGTGAGTAGATATTCTGAAGAATTCATGAGCTCATTTCAGTTGAGAGAGCAGCGATTTCTAAAATTTTGAGTGGTTATAAACAAGGAGGGATAGGGTGACTTCTCGGAATTTTTTAAATAGTTGTGTAATTTTAGTGTATTTGATACAGTGTAACATCGTCAGTGTATTCTCCTTGGACATATCACAGTGAGGGTGAACCATGTAAAATTATTGTGTCATGTTCTTTCTTTAATATGTGTTCATAGTCTGCAATGAAAAAGAGGTAGAAGGGGGTTTTTTCTAAAGTGAAACAATTCCAATAGGGGAAGTTGTTTTAATATGTCATACCTGATTCACCCACCCCCCTCTCGGGGTATCTAACTTGTCGACCTAACAATCAGTATCAGAGGAAATGGTTGATATCTATGTTTCTCTCTAAAATGGGGTCACCAATCCTAAAGGGATTCTAATCTTTTATAGGATCAACTTTCAGCTATAGAAGAATCAGATGCAACACTTTTTTGGATCATTGGTAATGGATGTGTTTACAACAACAATGCATGGTATAACAACCGATATTAATAATGGGGCATTATCGGAAGTTGAGTGAATATAATTGAATGTTGATGCCAAGGGAATCAATGTATTTGGGGGAACCCTATCCAATGATATATATATATATATATGAAGGTGATGTCCTGAAAAACATTTCATTCCATGTGGGAAAAGCTAGTGAACATATATGATGGATATTAAAAGGTCATAGAGGAAAAGCTGCAAGTGCTGTGGAACATGTATGAAGATATGAGAATAATCCCAAATGAGTTTTTTTAAGCATTCATTGATAGGGTAAATGTTGTAGTGGAAGGCATGCGTAGTATTAGTGAAATCATTAAGGACATAAATATTGTGAAGCATGTCCTGAAGAAACTCTCACCTCAGTTCAATCCAAATGTTTCAGTATTGGAATAAAATGATCTGAAAGAGATGACACTGGATAGTTTTCATTTTACCCTTATATCACTTGAAATGAGAAAAGATTATAATGATGTTGAGGAAAATGGAAAATCCAAATAGGTGGAATTAAAATCCAGGAAGAAGGTCACCATTGAATTTTCTCAAAAAGATGAATATATAAATGAGGTGATTTCATTTCTTTCTTCAAATCTGCAAAGAGGAAAATGGAAGTTCAAGGGAAAACTTCCACTGTCTTTTTTTCTATCTGAAATAGTTGGAAATCTTGTGGAATGGTGCCCTAATAAGATCCAAGAGTAAGAAGAAGATGATGATGATTAAATTCCCAAGAGGAAATATTCAGCCTGTGTGAAAGGCAAGAAATAGTTGAAGAGAAAAAAAATTATGTAAAGGAATATTCCTTCAGAAGAATATAATAGATTATATGATTCTAAAGTTGAAGAGGCTAAAAAGATAAAGAACATAAATGATCGTTGAAAGAATGCTATAGTGCAAGTTATTGGTAGTTCTCTGAAAAAGGTGGAAACTGATACTAATTAAGAATAAAAAATTGAATGAAGAGTCTATATGGAGGCTGAAATAGAAGAATCTCTTGAAGAGATAGATTTTTTGAGATCAAAAATAAAGAAATCCAAGAAAGTGGTTCATGATTCCAAACTCTACATGCGTCAATAGTATGAAGAGAAGGCTAAGTTAATGAATGAGATTGAGAATCTCAATTATTCATTGCCAAAGGACATAGGAACATTGAGTGACCATAATATCATGGTTGAAGAACATAAAAGACAGATTAATGGCTTGAATATCAAAGAAAAAGGAAAAATCAAGCGCATTGAAGAACATAAAGAAGAATTATTCATACTATGAAAAAAAGTTAAGGATTAACAAAAAACTTTTAACTCATGGTGAGACATCTAGAAAGAAGATCATTCTAAAGGTGAAAATGTAAGAAGTGGAGCATTGTATCCAAGTAGCAAAATAGACAACAATTATGTTTAGATGGTACAGCTGATTTGGGAATTGATCAAAAATAGAAATATATGAAAGTTAATGTCACACCACAAGAACCCATTTTGAAATTGATGGGTTATTTGGGAATGAAACAGAATTAGAATATTCATATATTCCAATGGAAAACTATCAGTGATGAAGTGACATTAATCAATTAACCATATATCAGGTGTTATAGTATTGGAATGATGGGACATTCACAGTATGTTTGTTCTATACCTAAGAGGTACAGAAGAGAACAAGATCAACAATTGCGGCTAAACAGAGCTCGATACTCTAGAATATCTTATGAGGGAAATTGATTTTGGTGTGGTGGATTTGGAAATATAGCTAGATACTGTACATTGAGAATACAGAGGAATGTGCTAAAGGAAAACCAAACAATTCACAAGTAGCATGTCAATGAACCAGTAGGTGAGCTGAAAATTCAGAATATATTTATAGTGTTGAAAGATAAATATGGTCCATCATACTCTGATAAAGATAAAAAGTCTCAATAATGGCCTAGTCTGAAGAGAAAAATATGGACCAAGAATATGATATTAGAGGAGGTAGTGGTCGCTGAAATTTCCCTTAATGCATCAGACCGTTTTGGTGTATTGATCCTTGATAGTGGTTGAACATCTCACATGACAGGGAATTAGGATCTGGTTACATACATAAAATATGACAATGAAGAACTTTTCATGTTTGTAAATGATTAAGGTCTATAGATAATTGGATCGGGAACGGCCATGTTTGGGGTAAAATAAATAAGACGTGGTGATTTCTTGGTTGTAGAAGGTCTCAGTCACAATTTTCTCAACATCACTCATTCGTGTGACTCAGGGAATTCCTTAAGGATTACCAAGAATATTTGTGTGCTCATGGTAAGAGATGGTATAGTGATCCTATAGCGAAAAATAACAAAGGAGAATCTCTACCTAGTATGTGGAGAATAAGATATGTGTTTTTTATCTAGAGAGGAAGAAAAAAAGTGTTGCATAAATGACGTGGTCATCTATGCCAGCCATCCCTAGAAGATTTGGTATAGGGTGATGTAGCTAGAGACCTCCCTAAGCTATCATGGGATCGTACACATATGTGCAATGCATTCCAACAAGGGAAGCTCATCAGAAAGATATATAAGGAAAAAAAGTTATCATGAGTGCTAGAATTGGTGCATGATGATGTTTTTTGGTCTTTCACACCAAGAGAAATTGACGGAAAGATGTACTACATTTTTTTCATTCATAACTATAGTATAATTGAATGGGAATTTGTTATTACCACAATGTATAATGTGTTAAGATTCTTAAATAATTATTTAAGGGAGTGAGAAAGGATGCTTGGATAAAAAATTCATATGTTTTGTATTGATAATGGTACAGAATTCAAAAATAGTCAGGTGGAATACTATCTCGAGAAACATGGGATAAGGCATCAAGTTTCATCCATAAGAACTACATATATTATTGAGTGACTGAATGGTTAAATTGAATCATAAATAACATGGCCCGAAGATAATCGGATTGGGAAAGGCCATGTTTGGGGGAAAAGAAATAAGAAGTGCGGATGTTTTGGTTTTAGAAGGTCTGAATCACAACTTTCTTAGCATCAGTCAACTGTGTGACTCAAAGAATTCTATACGGTTTACCAAGAAGATGTGTGTTGTCAAGGGAAGATATGGTATAATGATCCTATAAGGAAAAATTACAAAGGAGAATCTCTACTTGGTAAGTGGAGAAGAAGATATGTGTTTTTATCTAGACAGGAAGAAAAAATGTTATGGCATAAACGACTTAGAAATATATGCCAGCCATACCTGGGAGATTTGCTAAAGTGTGATGCATCTAGAGACCTCCCTAAGATATCACGGGATCATACTAAAATGTGTGATGCATGCCAAAAATGGAGGCTCATAAAGAAGATGTATAAGGAAAAAATAAAAGAAGTCAAAAAGAGTGCTCGAATTGGTGCACGCTGATGTTTGTGGGCCTATCACACCAAGAGAAATTGACAGAAAGAGGTAATAGGTTCTTTTCATTGATGAATATAGCAGAATGGTGTTGGTAATTGTTATTCCCATAAGTATTATTTGTTCAGTTGCATTAAACAGTACTAGAGGGAGTGCAAAAGGATGCTTGGACAGAAAATTATGATGTTTCTTACTGACAATGGTACATAATTCACAAATATTCAGGTGGAATACTATCTCGAGAAACATGGGATAAGGCATCGTGTTTCCTCAATGATAACTCCCCAAAAAAATGGAGTGGTTAAAAGGAGAAATCATATCATCAACAACATGACTAGAATGATGCTTATAGAAAAATACCCACCAGATAAATTTTGGAAGGAAGCTGTATTCACATCAGTCTACATTTCTAATAGAGATCTATTGTGTCCAAAGTGAAGTGCACTGTGTTGCATTTGTTGTCAATGAGGCATGTTGTTGTCTTAGAATGAATGGATGTTAAGGAATGTCAAGATGTGAATGACAAAGGTTGTGATGATGTTGGTGGTGAAGGAGAATGGCCATGGTACTAAGATGCATGTCACTTAGGAGATTCACTAAGTGGCATAGGAGAAGTGGTTGAAACATTCTCTAGTTACATCTGACGATTGTAGAGCTGCTCTTAAAGTTCCAAGGACTTGTATCAACTGGATACAATGTCACAACATGATTAGAAGACCATGCATTGTAGTGACAATGCATGAGGAGTTGAAGAAGCAAGATGATCCATTCACTACTTCTAAGTGGATGAAGTGGTTTAATGAATTCCATGCACTATCACTTAGTGCATGTGAATCAGAAGATGTTCCAATTGATCTCTGATTAGATCAATGAAGTTTATTGAAGAAATATTTGATTCAGGAGCTCGGTTGAAGATGAAGAAACCTTCGTGAATTCCATTCCTAAGTGATGAATAAATGATTGGAAGGAGTGGAGGAATTCTAATGAAGAAGAAGAAATAAAGAAGAGAAGAGAAGAAATGAAGAAGGGAGAAGTGGCTTGGAATTTGGCATTTTACATATGGGATACTTTGTTTTTTAACAAAGTGTTCATTCTGTCCTTTGCCAAAAAATAGGCCAGCCAAGGCCAGCCCACGGGTTCAACGCCAAGGCACTTGTGGGCCTAAGGCGCCACACCCATGGGGGATCCCATGGTGCAAGCACAAGGCGGCAGGGGGCCGTGTAGACACGCGGTGGTGAAACCCGCGCGCCCGAGGTGCATAGTGGGCGCTAGGAGCGCGCCCGCAGGAGGCATGAGTGGGCGCAGAGCGCGCCCGCAGGGAGAACTCGGCGCGGGGCGGCACCGAGAGGGTTGGAAGTTCAATTGCGTGGTTGAGGCTGCGGCATATTGATAAGCCGCGTGAAAACCGCGAGAGGTTTCGATGTGGGACGCGCATTTTTTGCCGCGGGAGCGATCCTGGCCGCACGATCGATCGCGTGCCAGATCTCGGCCGCACATCTGATCCGCGGCGAGATCTCCTGATCGCGGCCGTCCGAGGATATTCAAACGCCTGATCCAACGGCCGGAGCTCGTCTTCCACCTCGAGCTCAAGCTGAGGACACCCCGAAGCCACCCGCGAGCAGCCGCTGAACCCAAGCCATTCGATGACCTATTTCAAGTTCCCGGCCACCATTGCCGAAGCCAAAGGCTCCATTGAGCTCATCTAGACCTACTGAATAGATTCATGTATAAAAATATACATGCATGCAACGTATGGAAAATTTCGAAGAAGGCCGAAGAAAACCAAAGGTGTGAGGCCTTGTGTGGTTTATGGTTTGCATGGATTATCCTTAACCGAAGGTCGTGCATGTGTTGTAAGTCACATGCACGTGGAGGAAAAATAAATAATAAAAAGAAGCCCATGTGAAACAGAGGATAAAAATCAAGATTTGAAATGATTTTTAAAGATTTGAAGATCTCGGAAGTTTTGAGGATTCTCTGCCTATAAAAGGAGAGGTCGAGACCTCATTGTTGCTTGCTGATCCTTTGTTGAAAACACGAAGTCCCATGGAGCACTTTGTGCCTCGCGAAGTAGAAGCCTCGCGCAAAGAACTTGCGCGTCTGAAGGTTCCGGAGCAACCCGAGGCTTCGAAGGTCCCATGCGCGCATTATTTGTGCGACAGGAAGAGCTCTCCCTGCCCGCATACTTGCGCGGCAGGAGTAGCTTGCGTGCCCAAGGTATCCTCACCCTTGTGGCTTGCGCGCCTCGTGGTGTTGCATCCTGCACACCCGAGTGCTTGTGCACCCCGCGGCATTTGCACCTTGCACCCGAGGAGATCACACCTTGCGCGCTCTGTTTGAGGCAGAAGGTGTTGTGTGTTCAAAGGAGAAAGCCGAGTATTTTGTGTGCAAGTGGGTGAAGTAAAGACCACACATTTGTGTGTGTGTGGTAAGTGGAGAAGAAGACCCGAGGCTTTGTGTGCACAAAGAATTAACAAGGCCGAGGCCTTAGTGCCTTGTGTGCAAAGTGAACAAGAAGAGGTTGTAGCCTTGGGTGTGTGCAAGAAATGGAGTGTAGGCCACAACAAAGAAGAAAACATTTAAGTGTGTGTGCAAAGTGAAGAATTTGTGTGTGCTTAACAAGTGAAGGCCGAACCTAGGTGTGTGCAAAGTGTACACATTTAGAAGAAGAAAGAAGAGGACATCCACACTAAAGTATAACACACATTAAGTGTGTAAGCAAATTGAATTAAGTGTGTGAAGGAAGTGAGTTGGTGTGTGCTATAATTGATTACACCCTTTGTGGGTCTATTGCACCAAGAGGAAGAAAGGAGAGTGCATGCATACATGCATGCACATGCACACGTGAACAAAGCCAAACCATCTTGTGTGCATTTGAGGAGTCCAAGACTAGGAGATCTTGAAGACATTGAGAACCCATGCTATCAATGCATGAATATGAAGAGTTGCCATGCACTCAGTGCATGAAGTAGAGTTGAGTTGAGACTGAGCCAGACTGAAGAGAAAGATATTGTTTGTCTGAGTTTTCATTATTTGAGAAGAGCCTGATCAATAGAAGTGATCATAAGTTGCTGAGCAAGACCAACAGACCTTTTCAGAGGCTGTTGAAGATTCTTGAAGAGAGAAGCCAGGTCATCCTGAGAAGAAGGAGATAAAACCTGAGCAAGACGAGAAGACCTGTTCACCACAAGTGAGCAGAGGTACAGAGCAAGGCCAGCAGCCTTTATCCCAGGCTGCTGAAGTTACTTGAAGCTTAAAGAGGAGAAGAGCTACTCGTGTGACTCGAGGAGCCAAGAGAAGACCATGTGGGACTCAGGGAGAAGAAGTTTTCAGTGGGATTCTGGAGCAGGCCAGTGGGACTCTGGTAACACTGTGTGAAGCAGTATAAAGACCCTCCTGTGGGACTCAGGAGAGATACAGTGGGACTCTGTATCGACCATTGTAATTCTAACAAGTTATAATGGGAGAATCCATGCTGGGAGATCATGGCAAGGATGTAGGCCTTTGGTGCCGAACCTTGTAAATCCTTGTGTCCTGTGCCTTTATATTTACTGCATCATTCGAGGAATGGTGAGAGATACAAGAAGAGTGGATCGAGGCTTTAACCAGCCATAGAGGTTTAATTGGTTAAGAATCAATTAGTAAAAAGTTTTAAGGGATCACTGATTCACCCCCTCCCCCTCTCAGTGATTCACACTGATCTGGGCACTTCAATTGGTATCAAAGGGAGGTTACCTCTAAAATATCCAAGAGAGTCTATATGGAGTGCAGATTTGAGGAAATGAAAGAACAGTCTCAAATGGAGATATCTGCCAAGACTCTGAAAAACAGAAAGAAGAAACAGGCCAAGAAGATGAAGAAAGCCTGTCCTAGCTGTGATGAAGTTGGAACAATGAAAGATTTTCAAAGTGCAATCGAATATCTTCAGAAGACAGTCCCCAAGGAAGTGGAAATATGTATAGCTACAGGCATCCTTGATCTTCAAGAAGAAAAATCATTGTTAGAAGAAGAAGCCAATGCAATGGAAGATCAATTGGAAAAAAGGGTTGGCATAACCAACACTCTCAGAAAGCTGGTGAAGGCTAAAGATGAAACCGTTTCTCTTTGCAATGAAAGATATGAATACACTGCTGAAGAATTGCAAAGAAGCCTTTCTGAGAAAGAAATCTTTATGATAATGATCAAAGAAGTTTTCCATGCACTGGAAAAGAGGCACAAAGTTTCAATGAATGTCAGAGATGCTCAACTTGAAGACAAAGTAAACAGGGTAAAGGAGCTTGACAATTCATTGCTTGAATTGAAGACAGTGCATGATGACCAGATGAATCAGCTGAAAGAAAGTTGGGAAGGAAAGCTAAGAGCTGTTGAGGATGAGAAGAACTCCCTTAACATGAAGTGCTTAGAACTAGAGGTGATATTGACAAATCTGCAATCACCCAAAGCTGAATCCTCCTAGTCAGCTGTAAGAAGAAATGTTTCTACACAAGTATGCATTGAGAAGGATGATTCTAAAAGAAAGACATCCTCTAGTGAAAGTGCAACAACTTCTAAAAAGAAGGTACCATCCATCCCATCTTGTACAGATGCTTCTAATAGTGTTTCTACTAAAAGTGCAGGATGGAAGAATGAATCCAAATAAGTATGGATGAAGACAGTAAAGAAGCAGAGCTCTCCTGAAGCAGCACAAAAAATCAAGAAAACTACCAAGCAATCAGAAGGACTGAAAAGGTCGAGATTTGTGGGTCAGTGTTGGTGTTGTAACAGGTATGGGCATTGTGAAAAAGATTGTATGTACAATCCTTTAAATGAAAAAGCACAAAGGAAGCCCATGCCAAGGGGGAGCAAGCCAGAAGAAAAGAAGCAGCATCCACAGGTCCAGAGACATCTGTTTTCTGCAAATAGATTTGGATTACTTGACAACATCTGGGATGATTGCAAAAGTGGTCAAAAAGATACATGTCAATCTCCAACTGTATCCAAAGCTCAAAAGAAGAAAAGATCACAGAACCTGGCTCAGAAAGAATCCTTGGGAAGCAAGAAGAAGAAAGCTGAAGATGCTCCCAAGAAGATTATGAAAAAGTAAGAGAAGACCTTGGAGTCTAAATCCAAGAAGGGTGATGCATCCAGAAGGACCACCAAGAAGAAATGCTTCTACTATGTAAAGAAAGGACATGTCATGGATCTTTGTAAAGAAGCCATGAAATTCAATAGAGGCAGACTGGACTCAAACAGACAATCAATCCAAAAGAAGCAGAAGGGATTGATTGAAAACAAGTTGCCTAAGAGAGGTAACTTGACAACATCAAAGGAACCATGTGAAACTTCCAGAACTGAGTCCACACTCCCAAATGATTTGTTAGTCATATGGCCAAATCAGTTGCAACTTCCCAAAGATCTACAAAGAGCTGAAGATGAAGTTCTGGCAATTGCTAAGGCAAAAGGAAAGAAGAAGATTTCACATGAAGATGTATTGAGATCCACACCAGCACAATCATCATTGAAGATCAAATGTGCAAGTGTGAAGAATGGTGAAAATGGGACATCTCGGTTGAGAGAATCTTCTCAACCTTGTTGTTCACATTGATGAACCAAGGAGGTTCCATCTTATTCCCTTATACTTCTGGTATTTACATGTGCTGACATTGCGGGGAATTGAAGATGATGATCATTCTCAACTGGAGGATGGTTTGGACAGAATAGAGTGCACCCCTTGAGGGGGAGCCAATCTGGAAAAGATGATGTTCTGAAATTAATATCATCTTGAGTAAATAGATGAAAGGGGGAGCTTTATCTTTGCACCTGAACATTCTAATGTGTTTTGTGAAGTATGTGCAGGATTCAGCAATTCATTGAATATCTGAAAAAAAATCCAACCCCTAAGCATGATCTCACATGTTTACAGTGAATGTGGACAGCATTGAGTTCCTTGGTTACATCACTCTTTTTTTCTACACCGGGTTAGCCCAAGTAGACTTAGAGTTGATTTACTAAAGGTTCTTTGCTAAAGAAGAACATGTGGCATCATCCCTCTCTTAGTGATTTTAAAGAAGATGCTATTCGAAGGGAGGAAGAGATTTTTTTTAAGGGATAACCACACCACACCTTTGCATTTGATTGCCAATAAGGGGGAGAAAATATTGGCACACATATTGACCCATTCATATGTGCTCTAGTTTATTGACAACAAATACAAAGGGGGAGATTGAAGTGCACTGTGTTGCATTTGTTGTCAATGAGGCATGTTGTTGTCTTAGAATGAATGGATGTTAAGGAATGTCAAGATGTGAATGACAAAGGTTGTGATGATGTTGGTGGTGAAGGAGAATGGCCATGGTACTAAGATGCATGTCACTTAGGAGATTCACTAAGTGGCATAGGAGAAGTGGTTGAAACATTCTCTAGTTACATCTGACGATTGTAGAGCTGCTCTTAAAGTTCCAAGGACTTGTATCAACTGGATACAATGTCACAACATGATTAGAAGACCATGCATTGTAGTGACAATGCATGAGGAGTTGAAGAAGCAAGATGATCCATTCACTTCTTCTAAGTGGATGAAGTGGTTTAATGAAGTCCATGCACTATCACTTAGTGCATGTGAATCAGAAGATGTTCCAATTGATCTCTGATTAGATCAATGAAGTTTATTGAAGAAATATTTGATTCAGGAGCTTGGTTGAAGATGAAGAAACCTTCGTGAATTCCATTCCTAAGTGATGAATAAATGATTGGAAGGAGTGGAGGAATTCTAATGAAGAAGAAGAAATAAAGAAGAGAGGAGAAGAAATGAAGAAGGGAGAAGTGGCTTGGAATTTGGCATTTTACATATGGGATACTTTGTTTTTTAACAAAGTGTTCATTCTGTCCTTTGCCAAAAAATAGGCCAGCCAAGGCCAGCCCACGGGTTCAACCCCAAGGCACTTGTGGGCCTAAGGCGCCACGCCCATGGGGGATCCCATGGTGCAAGCACAAGGCGGCAGGGGGCCGTGTGGACACGCGGTGGTGAAACCCGCGCGCCCGAGGTGCATAGTGGGCGCTAGGAGCGCGCCCGCAGGAGGCATGAGGGGGCGCAGAGCGCGCCCGCAGGGAGAACTCGGTGCGGGGTGGCACCGAGAGGGTTGGAAGTTCAATTGCGGGGTTGAGGAAGCGGCATATTGATAAGCCGCGTGAAACCCGCGAGGGGTTTCGATGTGGGACGCGCATTTTTGCCGCGGGAGCGATCCTGGCCGCACGATCGATCGCGTGCCAGATCTCAGCCGCACATCTGATCCGCGGCGAGATCTCCTGATCGCGGCCGTCCGAGGAAATTCAAACGCCTGATCCAACGGCCGGAGCTCATCTTCCACCTCGACCTCAAGCCGAGGACACCCCGAAGCCACCCGCGAGCAGCCGCTGAACCCGAGCCATTCGACGACCTATTTCAAGTTCCCGGCCACCATTGCCGAAGCCAAAGGCTCCATTGAGCTCGTCTAGACCTACTGAACAGATTCATGTATACAAATATACATGCATGCAACGTATGGAAAATTTCGAAGAAGGCCGAAGAAAACCGAAGGTGCGAGGCCTTGTGTGGTTTATGGTTTGCATGGATTATCCTTAACCGAAGGTCGTGCATGCGTTCTAAGTCGCATGCACGTGGAGGAAAAATAAATAATAAAAAGAAGCCCGCGTGAAACAGAGGATAAAAATCAAGATTTGAAACGATTTTTAAAGATCCGAAGATCTCGGAAGTTTTGAGGATTCTCTGCCTATAAAAGGAGAGGCTGAGACCTCATTGTTGCTTGCTGATCCTTTGTTGAAAACACGAAGTCCCGCGGAGCACTTTGTGCCACGCGAAGTAGAAGCCCCGCGCAAAGAACTTGCGCGGCTGAAGGTTTCGGAGCCACCCGAGGCTTCAAAGGTCCCCTGCGCGCATCATTTGTGCGACAGGAAGAGCTCTCCCTGCCCGCATACTTGCGCGGCAGGAGTAGCTTACGTTCCCAAGGTGTCCTCACCATTGTGGCTTGCGCGCCTTGTGGTGTTGCATCTTGCACACCCGAGTGCTTGTGCACCCCACGACATTTGCACCTTGCACCCGAGGAGATCACACCTTGCGCGCTCTGTTTGAGGCAGAAGGTGTTGTGTGTTCAAAGGAGAAGGCCAAGTATTTTGTGTGCAAGTGGGTGAAGTAAAGACCACACATTTGTGTGTGTGTGGTAAGTGGAGAAGAAGACCCGAGGCTTTGTGTGCACAAAGAATTAACTAGGCCGAGGCCTTAGTGCCTTGTGTGCAAAGTGAACAAGAAGAGGCCGTAGCCTTGGGTGTGTGCAAGAAATGGAGTGTAGGCCACAACAAAGAAGAACACATTTAAGTGTGTGTGCAAAGTGAGGAATTTGTGTGTGCTTAACAAGTGAAGGCCGAACCTAGGTGTGTGCAAAGTGTACACATTTAGAAGAAGAAAGAAGAGGACATCCACACTAAAGTATAACACACATTAAGTGTGTAAGCAAATTGAATTAAGTGTGTGAAGGAAGTGAGTTGGTGTGTGCTATAATTGATTACACCCTTTGTGGGTTTATTGCACCAAGAGGAAGAAAGGAGAGTGCATGCATACATGCATGCACATGCACACGTGAACAAAGCCAAACCAGCTTGTGTGCATTTGAGGAGTCCAAGACTAGGAGATCTTGAAGACATTGAGAACCCATGCTATCAGTGCATGAAGATGAAGAGTTGCCATGCACTCAGTGCATGAAGTAGAGTTGAGTTGAGACTGAGCCAGACTGAAGAGAAAGATATTGTTTGTCTGAGTTTTTAGTATTTGAGAAGAGCCTGATCAATAGAAGTGATCAGAAGTTGCTGAGCAAGACCAACAGACCTTTTCAGAGGCTGTTGAAGATTCTTGAAGAGAGAAGCCAGGTCATCCTGAGAAGAAGGAGATAAAACCGGAGCAAGATGAGAATACCTGTTCACCACAAGTGAGCAGAGGTACAGAGCAAGGCCAGCAGCCTTTATCCCAGGCTGCTGAAGTTACTTGAAGCTTAAAGAGGAGAAAAGCTACTCGTGTGACTCGAGGAGCCAAGAGAAGACCCTGTGGGACTCAGGGAGAAGAAGTATTCAGTGGGATTCTGGAGCAGGCCAGTGGGACTCTGGTAACACTGTGTGAAGCAGTATAAAGACCCTCCTGTGGGACTCAGGAGAGATACAATGGGACTCTGTATCGACCATTGTAATTCTAACAAGTTATAATGGGAGAATCCATGCTGGGAGAGCATGGCAAGGATGTAGGCCTTTGGTGCCGAACCTTGTAAATCCTTGTGTCATGTGCCTTTATATTTACTGCATCATTCGAGGAAAGGTGAGAGATACAAGAAGAGTGGATCGAGGCTTTAACCAGCCATAGAGGTTTAATTGATTAAGAATCAATTAGTAAAAAGTTTTAAGGGATCACTGATTCACCCCCTCCCCCTCTCAGTGATTCACATTGATCTGGGTACTTCACAAAGAAAGGAAATAATCCATATGAGATGTGGTATAGAAATAAGCCAACAATTAAATACTTTTAGATCTTTGGAATTAAGTGATTTATTCTCGACAAAGAAAAAAATGGGAAATATAAGTCATGGAGATGAAGAAATATTCCATGGCTACTCAAAAAAAATAAAATCATACAAATGCTTTAAAAAGAGGACAGGAAACATATTTGAGAGGAATTATTTCATTATTGTGGAAATTAAAGAAAATACTAGACATCATAGTTAACAGTTTCTTGATGAATATGATGAAGAGGAAAGAAATATAGGGGAGAAAAGTGACAGATTCTAGTTTAGAAGAAGATACTGATGATGAGTAGGAGGAAGTAAAGTTGGTATCTGCTCAAAAATTGAAGAGTCATGCTGAAATTGATAGGAAAAATATCATTTGTGATCAAACAGTGTCTTTTTAGACAAAGAGAATGAAATCACTGCAGTAGACATCGTTTTTATCTCAAGTAGTGCCTAAATGAATCACTGATGCAGCTGAATATGAAAAATGCCTTCAGGCTATGAATGAATACCTATATCAGATTGAGAAGAATCAGACGTGGGAGATTGTTTTGAGGCCAACATATAATAATGTTCTCAGTACTAAATGGGTCTATTGTAATAAGATGAATGGAGATGGCATTGTGATTCGAAACGAAGCACGAATAGTGTGCAAGTAATACTCCCAAATAGTGGTAATATATTTTTATGAGACATTTTTACTGGTTTCAAGGTTTGATACAATCATATTATTCCTAGACAATGCAGTGTAAAGGATGTTCAATGTATTCCAAATGGACATCAAGTCTTCATTCTTGAATGTGGTTCTGGAGGAAGAAGTTTATATTGAGAAGAAAATTGGTTTTCTCATTAATAAATATGATAACATAGTTTTTCAATTGAAGAAAGTGCAATATGGGTTGAAACAAGCAGGAATAGCATGGTACTTGAGGCTTGATTAGTATTTGAAGAATCTAGGTTTTCAGTATGGTGGATTTTATTATAATATCTATCTGAATAATGAAAGTAATAAAACGATGATGGTTACTGTCTATGTTGATGAAAAAAATTTTGGTGGACCAAATGAAGCTCGGTGTAGATAGTTTTCTAAATACATGAAAAGTAAGTTCTAAATTTCAATGATTGTAGAACTAACCTTTTTCCTTGGTATACAGGTGACATAAGGAAGGAATGAAACTTTCATTTCTCAATACAAATATGCCAAGGAAGTTCTGAGATGATTTAGAATGGAAAATACCAAGGAGATGAAGACTCTAGTTTCTACCCAGATGAAATTATCAAATATCATGATGGAAAGGTAGTTAATGTTATAGAATACAAGCAGCCTGTTGGAAGTTTACTGCACCTGAAAGCCATAAGTCCTGATATTGTTTTTTCCACATATCAAGAAATGAAGTATCAAAGAAATACTAAGGAAATCCAAAATCTTTTTTTAAAGAAAGGATACTACAGTATATCAAAGGAATGGTGGATTTTGGTTTGATGTATAATGAAAAATCTCAACCAGAGCTATTGGGATATACAGATGCAAATTGGGCTGGTTCAGGAAATGATAAGAAATCAATGTCACATGGTGCATTTTATCTTGGAGGTTTGTGTAATTCATGTCTAAGAAAGAATAAATATTTTATTTCATTGAGCACCACAAAATCTAAGTATATTTCCGCCACTCAAGCATGAACACAGTTATTGTGGATGAAGAAGCAACGTGATGATATGGGAGATGAAGTAAAGGATCTGATCGGAATCCAGTGTGATAAATCAAGTGCTATAAATCTTAACAAAAATACCATTCATCGCTCACAGACAAAGAAAATTGATATAAAGTATCTTTTTATCAATGTGAAGGTTGAGCTGGGAATTATGAAGTTGGAATATGTGCCTACTGAGCTACAGGTTGCAGAAAGTTTGATAAAGGCCTTACCCAAGGAAGCATTTGAGTGGCATCAACTCTCTTAAGGAGTTCATTCAACTCCCCACACATAAAAAGGTGTAGATATGGGACCCCCCCCCTCCGTAAACAAAGTATAAACCTTTGGGTTTGTTGACAAAGGGGGGTAATAATGACTTTTTAAGGGAGAGAAAATGTTGCTAAAGAAGAGAGAAAATGTCTTAGTCAATGACATGGGGAGAAGCTGGCAGGTGGATTAATGAGATTGGGGAGAGAAAAAAGTTAGGGGGAGTATGAGTTTTAAATAAAAAGATGCCAGAAGTAATCCATCAAAGAATAGATATCACAACAGCTGAGGTTCTTCATAAAAGTAGTTTATTGGTATTAGTATGGTATCAATTGTTGGTGTCGAAATGAAGTGATTCATTGATGGTATTTTCAAATTACTCTTGTTTCTTATGCCGAGAATTTCTCATGTTGTGTTAGAGTATTTGGGGAGTGAAACATTGGTTTCTATCTAAATCTCAAGAGAAAAATGGTGTTAAATGGTGGAAGGAGAAACAGTGAGGTAACAAAGGGAAAAGAATCATTATGAGAAGAGTTCTCAACAAACCCATAGCAGGAGATTGTTGGGAAAAAATCCATCAAGGTAACATTGAAAATTTTTTGTGATGATTGTGTTTGTTGACAAAGCATGTTTTCATGGTGAATTTTCAAGTTCTAGATATTTTTTAGACAATCCATGTTGACAAAGAACTGTGAGAAAGGAATGGATGATCAAGAGACGGTATATAAGAATAGATACAATTTTGAAAATTCTTGAGCAATGCGAAGACTGGATTTTATTGAAGATATCATCAAAATATTGAAAATGATTGAGTTTCAAAAATATGGTCTTCATGAAGTGTATTTATCAAAGACATGAAGAATGTTGATGGTGTTCTTCATGATTACGACAGGCTTCACGAATTGTAGAGGTGAAGATAATTGTCGTGAATCTTTGAGGTGGAGACTCCAACGAATTGACAGAATGCTCCAAAATTATGATGAGCTCTGCAATCTGAAAATATTCATGGAGCTTCATGATATAGATATAATGTTGGAGGAAATTTTATAGGTTTGTGATTTGAGCTGACGTGGTGCTGACTTCACGCAGAAGGTTCTCGAGTCTGTGGAATCGCTTATAAATAGGCCTCGACCTCCTCATGAGAATTAGAGAGGCCTCCAAATAAATATTCTTAACTCTCGAATCACAAATAATGTTTGTGGAGGCTGTTTGATTCAAAAAATATAGAAGCTTTAAACAGGCTAATCAAACATTGTGAAAGATGTGTGTTCCACATTGGCTCAGTGAGCTTCACAAAGGAAGTCTCTTTGCAATGGCTTGAGCTATTCAACATCCTGAGCTATTTGAAGGCTTGACCTTTGAAAAGTCTTTAGCTCTGCGAAGCAGTGTGCTCTACAAAGCTGGGAGTTCTATGAAGTGTGTGCTTTGGGAAGAGGGAAGGACTTTGTGATGCCTAGTTTGAGCTTTGTTAAATTGGGTGCGTTTCAAAGTATGGATCTTTGCAAAGGTATTTCCAAATGTTGTTTCACAGTGAATATTAGAAAAGTGGTATCCATCAGTGGATGAAATTTTTTACTTTAGCATAGTATCTACATACAGTGAAGGATACACTCATTAAAGATAATTAATGTACTATAAGTATTTAAACTGTGAGTGTATTCTCTAAAGAAGCAGTGAGATCACTTCTGTTGAGAGAGCAGTGAGTTCTCAAATTTGAGTGGTTGCAAGCAAGGAGGGACAATGAGTATTCTCTAAACATTATAAACAGTAGTTCATTTTTAGTGGATTTGATACATCTGCACATCGTCGATTTATGGTTGTTAGACATAGCCCAGTGTGGGTGAACCAAGTAAAATTGTTTTTTCTTTTTCTCGTTTTAAGATTTTTACGTACTATTCAATGGGAAGGAGAGAGAAGAGAGTTTTTTCTAACAAAACAAAACAAGATCAATAGGGGAAGTTTATTTTAATATGTCATACCCTGATTCACTATAACACCCCAGGTAAATAAAGAATATGACATTTTTATATTTATCCATATTTTTGAATAAAATATTAATATTACTTTAAAGGGGATGATATGCTCAATGGCGTACCCAATACGCAACAATGAGTTTCTTGGGAATCATACATTGCACTCTAATAATAAAATAATATTATTTTAAGTAGTAGTTAATGCCTAGCCATTTTAATGGAGGGAATAAACAGAACTTACTAAAAAATTATTATATATGTTTGTCAAATATTTCGACTCTTTACAATAAAGTTTAGTGGATTAAAAATGCGAATGAATCCAATTTTAAGCGTAGACATTCTAATATTCTTTAAAAGGTCGATTAACTGCCTTTTAAAGGCGAACCTCTTTTAAATCCACTTTTGACAATTTTATGTGTTATATATGACAAAATAAAATTCTTATTTAGAATCTGGACTTCAAAATTTACTTTGTGTAAATTTTTTGTATCTTTCTGATAAAGTTCATTTTTTAATGAATAGTGAAAAATGTTGTATTTTAATTCAAAACCTCTTTTTAATCTAATTTATTTATATTATTAGATTATATTTAGAATTGGATTTAATGTGAAATTAGAATATATTTTTACTATTTAATCCAATAGTGGTCGTTGTAATCAATTTCATCTTGAAATTGGACTTAAACTAGTGTCAATCTTTTGATACTTACTGTTTCAAAAAAACCTGCTATTTGCTCTGAAAGGGGGAATTAATTATTAAATTAATTAATGTAAATTATATGTTTTGAATTTTTTAAAATAGACATCATTTTTGAATTCGTAATATCAAATATAGCTTAGGGTAAATTATTGCTATTTTTCTGAAAAACTTCAATTTTTGATGAATAATGAAACCACTAAATGGTACTTAAAAAACTGATTTTTTTTTAAAAAGAAATTTTACCACCTCTGTGTTTTGAATTTCAAAAATCCGACATACATGGTTGTCACTAAGAAGTAAAATGTGGTTCAATGGGATTAAAATAATTTTTTGTTGAATAGTAACTTTTAAGTTTTTAATCGCGATTAGAGGTAATTAGTGTAATTTAAGATAAAAAAAAATGTTTCAATAATATGAAATGAACTTGACACATGTCCTACCCTTATTTTTTGTGTCATCGCCAACCAAGAAAACCCATGGGTCGATTTTCGGGACGCCATGGAGCCACTTGGGTAAGATAATGACTTTAATGCCATTAATTTAAAGTAAAAGTAAAAATGACACAAACATGTATTGTTTTACTAAGATAGTTTTTACATAGGGTTATACAAGTCAGATATTTGACTATAAATTTTAATTGGAGAGATAAAAAGATTTCCTAAATCATATTATTTTTTCTATAATTTTTAAACATTAAATAAATTAAATTATTTATGACATCATGATGATGCAGTGATTACCTCATTATTTAACGATTTAATTAAAATGAAAAGATAATGTGAAATCTAAGACCTACACTTGTCAAAACCCTATTGGATGAGTATATTTTGAACCCTTATCACCATATCCTCGAAATATATCAATGTAGGACCTTTTAAATCTGAAAATCATTTTAAAATAAAGTAACATTTCTTTACTTTCCAAGGGTGCCCCTCCTCTCCTCTTATAAAAGGCCCCCACCTCTACCTCCTTACCCACACTTCCAAAGCCTTTGGATCGGCCAAATCCTGCCCATTTTGTATCTACACATCCCTATCTAACTCTTTGAAGCCTCACTTTGGTCATAAGTCTTCCCAAGTAAGCCTTTGAGCTCAAACCAAAGGGATTTAACCAATATTAAGGTAATGTCTTCCCTTGAGTCCTTTTGTATTATTTTGCTTCTCCAACCCCCTAAAATCTTTTTATTCATTTATTTTGTAACAACTCCAGTATCTTAAATATACTAGGATGTTTTTATAAGAAGGATTAGAGCTACACTTACACACACCTTCGTTTAATGGTTAAAGAACATACTGTTTTTGTGGTTGGTGATTTTTTGCCTCACGAAACGATGATTGTTCAATATTATTTTAACACCTTTAAAGGTGGCCATTATGATGTAACTGTATTTTATATATGATATATATGGTATTTATGTTTACTATATTCTTCTGTATTTTATATTTAAAACATACCTTTATTCTTTTCATGTTGTGCAAATGCGATAATTTCATATGAGGAAGTGTGGACTACCGCCCCCTCAAGTGATGTGACTCATACATGCAATACATGGAATGTATAAAGAATGATATTAATGAACATATGTGACCTATATAACATATATATTATACTGAAATTATAATATATTTATATATATATCTCATTTATTTTTAATTCCATTAAGATGAAAAAAAACCCGAAAGTAGCGTTCATGCGTACGTACAGCCTACCGTCTGCATGAACGATGCTTTTCATTTTTAATCTCCAAATGATATGGAATATTATAAAATGAATATTTACTGTATATATATGATATCTTAATCATTAATACTATTCTGTAAATTATTTACTTATAACTACATGGGAAATCATTTTTCAAACAAGTTCATTTTTGACTCATGTACCAAACATCGGCAAAAATGTCTGATATGAACTAACATTATTAAACTATTATTATAACATAATAATATGTGATATGAACATAATAATAATCTTTAAAGGATTTCCTTAGTCAATTATAAATTGACCAAAGTTTATTATTCAGGAATATAAAGAAACGAAAAAGACAAGTCGGACTTGAGTTAAGGGATTTTACCCCTCTCTTTCTTTTTAAGTACACTCTTTTATGTCATTCATTTTAAGCTCGTATTTATTATGATTGGGGTGTTATTTTTTATTACTCATACTATAATTTTTATGTTAATATGATGAGAGACCCCATTCTCTCTCATCAATCCATTTTTAATGTTTTGAGTGGTGTCGTTAGGCTGCCGAATTTTCGTAAGAGATATAACCTCTCTCTTTCTTTTTAAGTACTCTCCTTTATGTCACTTATTTTAAGCTCCTATTGGTTATGTTGGGGGATGTTCTTTTATATTCCTCTTTCTGTAAACTTTATGTTAATATGATGAGATACCCTAATTGATCTCATCAATCCATTTTTGTAAGTTTTAAGTGACGTCGTTAGGCTGTCGAGTTTTCTAAGGGATTTTTCATCTCACTTTTATTCCCGTGAGATTTATGCTACATTTTCCACAATTTCCTTTCGGTGGTGTATGTAATACACATTATTTTACTCATTGTGTAATATAATTTCATTTATGAGTATTTACATCAATGTGGTATTGTCCTTCTTTCACAGGGTGTATGTTTCGAAAGATACCCATGTCGGTAAGGGAACCTTTCACCCTCCTCTTTTCAAAAGACTTCTTTTGTTATGTCTTTTAATTCACACACTATTATGTTGGGATATGTTCTTCTATATCCTTATTGATTTAAATTTTATGTCCATGTGATGATATACCCTTTTTATCTCTCATCAACTCGTTTTCTGAATTTTTTAGTGACGCCGTTAGGCTGTCGAATTTTTGCAAGGGAACTTCTTAACCCAAATTTGATTCTTTGGGATAAACTTGTACTCATTGAATATGTCGTTCTATGAAAATGTGTGAATAACCTCTGATTGTTTTACAATTAATATCCACTTATATTTGGTGTATTCGTTTGTCACACATAATTATGTAATTGATTTATCCTTAAACCAATGATACCGTCTTTGTAAGGGACTTCATCTTAATCTCTATTCATTGAGGAATATTTTGTTTTATACACAACCTTCTTTTATGAGGTGTATAAAGCCCTTTGAGTTTTACTTTTATCCAGAAAGGAATATTTTTTATACGAAGCATTTTACTAAACGACAAAAGGGGAACATTTTTGTCGTACGTATGCGGCGACAACGACTTCTCCGCCGCCGTGACCATTATTTGAGTTTCGGCTTCCTCTACAAGCCATACCTTCTTTTTAAAAGAAAAATAAATACCATGTTTTACTTTTCTTTTATTTTGGTCTTGAAAATGGTTTTCATAATGTTTTTTATATCAATGTGTTTTATTGATATCTTGTGATTGAAATGTGGAAATGTTATGTTTCCTTTATGCATGTATTATGTGGTACGATTATGTTATATTTCTTGGGCATTATTATGAAGACGGGTGGTTCTATGATAAACTAAGGGCGGGTGAGCCCGATATAGATCTCCAATGCATTGGGTAACGCGAAGGAGTGAAACGATAAGGTTTCTCCAAAGAGATTTAGGTAATATACTGTGATGGGTATTCCAAACGTAACCAAGGGGGTTACTCCCTATGTAAGAATGTTATGAATGCCTCAAGTTACCTTTATGTCTTATGATTTCTATGATTTATTCATGATTTTATATGGTATGTTAAATTGCTTATGTTTTATGAGTAAAGTATGATTTCATTGATTCTTATGTGTACATGTACTCATGTTTCCTTTCCATATTTTTTATATCCCTTACTGAGCTCTTTATGCTCATCCCAAGTTTTTTTTGAAATGTTTTTCACAGGTCAAGGGAAAGGTACATGATATGATGATAGTGTCAAGGAAGTGTCAAGAAAGAATCCATGTTTTATTTTAAATATGTTTCCATTGATGGGAAAAAATGAATATTATCTTTAATTAACCACTTTGTTTAAATGTGGAATGTAATGTAAGTTTTATGATCTAATTATCTAAAACTCTAAACCTGAAAAGATCATCAATGTGTAATCTTGTATTAACTCAATATTAAGTAAGGTTTAAGGCTAGGGACTTATATTCAACCCCCTCAAGGGTATCTAACCTAGTGTACCTAACAATATATCTCGACTTGGTGCATTTTATTTGGAGCATATTGAAATAAATAACATGTAATTTTATAGTAATGTATGCAATTCCATATCCTTTTTATATTCATGTATATATGTAAAATGATAGTAATAAAATAATATATATTTCAATACCATGTGCTTCTCATGATGATGACTATCAACAAACACCTTCCACTTCTCTCTAAGTACCCCATCAGGTACCTTATCATACTTCTACTATGTGGTAAATCATGTTTCATTGAATTCATTCCATAATATCCATTTAAAATACCTCTATTTCTTACCAAAATTTTTCAACATCCACTTTCATGCGATAAGATCGGTAATGATAATGTGAGTTAACATCTGTACAAAGAGCTTTGTTTTTAAAATATTAGAGTTTTACTACATAATTATATGAAATTGTGCCATAATTAATTAAAATTAGCTTTATGTGGGAATCAAATTCATTATTCTTCCATGATTGATGCATATGCCTCCAATCAAAATTGGTAATATGAAGGTAATCAGCTCCACTGGTAGCTGGCCTAGAATCTAGACAAATAAAACTATGTTATAATCTATGGGGACCCCTAACAGTCAAATGGCACAAACATTTTCAATCAATTATGATTCCAAACATATGATCTATTCATGTTTATCCCTGTAGTAACATTGTATTCATATTTTATGAAAACATGTTTATTAGTATAAAAAATGTGCAATAAATTTTTTTAAAATTAAAAGTTGTATATATATGTCTATCACACTACAATATCCTCTGGAAGAAACATGAGTGATGACCTATTCCCTCACTACCAAACCTACTGAAAGCGGAGGTAATGTCCTAAATGATAATTGGATAGAGAATGAGGGTGTTCCAGATAGTGACGGAGTGTAGGAGGGTGTGAGATATGCTGACCGGGATGGAATACATATGGTGTCTCATATACTACAGGTAGAGAGATAGATAGATCATCATCTATATGTGTGGTCAAATGAATTTCAACTAGGATTCAAATGTGATCCTTGTAATTATTCTTTCATGGCATTAATCTCATTTAATAAAAAAAATAACCTGAAAACATATATTTCAAAATATTCATGCATAAAAAAAAGAAATGATAACTGATGCACAATACTAGAAAACAAAATATATATACCTATAACAATGAATGAATTCACATATATCTGATGTGGTTGAAAATTAATGTATGGATGTACAAACAATCATATTTTCCTTTAATCATGTCATTTTCATGCTCCATTATTACTTAATCAACTTCATCTACCCTTGCAAGACTATTATCTTCAATATCATGAATGAAAAATATGTTCATTACATAATGTAGATGGGGTTCAAGGAAATGGGTGAAATATTCAACTTCATGAACCATGTCATACAAGTATGTTTGTTTTATGTGAACAAATATACTCCACTCATAATCCAAACAATCATCCACATAATATACCATCTACCCTTGTGATGAGATGATATACAGTTCATGTAATTCATGGTCATTGATATCCATTATGAGTGACAATATAAAAGAAGTAAATTGAAAAGAACTGCTTTAATAACCCTAGTTATATCGACCCACTATCTTTTGAATAAAACAACTAAAAAATTAAAATGGTTGTTTAATATGACAATATTAATCAAATTTCTATAGAATACTAATTCAAAAAAACTAAATATATTCCTATTCTATGTTTTCAAACCCTCTTCCTGATTGACATTACAAAATTTAAAGCCATTCAAATTATAAGTGTTGAATTTTAGAGTTTTTTTTAGATAACCTTGAGCAACAAATGAAATATTTTCTGAAAACTTAGACCGAGTATCTTTATGCATGATATAATAAAGTAATATAAATTATTATATTGACAAAATATATGTTTCAACCTAATATTTGTATTCAATATAATATTTATTGACATACAAGATGTTAAAATCATCATACAAACTCTTTTTAACATCTTCTGTTATATCTTTCTTATATCATGTTCTACTTCACATTCATATCTTTATTTTTATGTCGATATCTTCCATAAATGGATCAAAATTTCACTATTGAACAACACATATCTATGTACATGTAATAATTCAATTTCTATTAATGTAATATTAGAGATCCTTCCAACTAATCGTCCAATAGTAGAAAATATTATTTATTTCCCATGTAGTTGGGGTTGATTTGTTGTGTCATCGACAGGTCCAATTCCATTGAATCTTTTCTCAATATCATACACATATCTAGATTGAAATTTAAGACATTCCTCTGCTAGATATCCTTCAAAAATAGATCCATTATGTTGGGAATAATTTTTCACATATGATTTCAAATGGTCAAGTATTTGTGAAATAAAATAAATAAAACACAATTATGTATTTAATTAAGTTCTTAGAATATCTAAATAACATTAAAAACATATAAATAATGTACATCCCAAATGAATAAATATATATATAGTGTATAATAACTCTTAATTTTAGTTTCTGCAATAAATTTCACTCTAAAATGCATCATGATTGTAAAAAAATAACAGAGGAAATATCATCCCGACATCACAAAGTGTTAATAATAATATACCACAAAGGTTTTTCTGTATGGATAGTTTTATAGTTTTTTTAAATTTTTTTGAATAATGTGATAAATTTGAGTAACACTATATAAAACTTTTTAGGTAATAATATAATCAATTTTAATGGTAGTAACTGGTGTAAAAAATTGTAAATCCGGACTTTTCAATACATGTAACTTATACTAATTTAAGTTAAAACACCTTAAAATGTTACTTTAATACCAATAAGATACCATCACATGTTTTAAACTTCTATGGAATATATCTTTGTCCCTATTTTTAATTTAAATTTTTTTATAGCATACTTTTCATTCTCATCAAGATAGAGATCTCACTTTATGTTCATTGTTTGTAAGTCCCTCTAAGCATTGAGATGGTCCTTCAATTTTCCATGCTTATTATGAAATGTGAAGATAAAATTTCCAAAAACATTCTTCTGAATATACATTACATTAATATTATTTTACAACACATTAAATTCCCAATACAGAAGTGTAAAGAATATACTTTTTTCTTTCATTTTTTATGTTTCTATTTAACTTGATTATGGAATTCGAACTCATTTTCCACTAAAATTAATATTATGAACCTTCCCAAATACTATTTCAATATTTCAATGTTGTTCTAATATTTTATAACCTCTAAAAAATATTTCAGACAACCTATAATTAGTATAAGCATCGAATTTTAACTTGTTAAAGTAAAATCGATGAGATACACTAAGAAATATTTGATAACACAAGAAGCACAATTTTTTACTATAAGTCAGTCGTTCATGCTCAAAATCAATGTTACAAACAAGAAAAGATAACCTTGTGTAAGTGTTCTAAACAGATAAGTTCCCAAGTCTACTAAATCCACTAATGGTCCACATTAGAGCAGTATGCATTTTTAACAACGTTCTGGAAGATGCATCATATATCTTAACACAGTTGCTCCATTAGTCCTGTAATTCTTCAATTTAAGGCTACATGTATTCTTCATTATCATTTATAGAAATTCTTTTCTAGTAATTATCATCGAAATGATAAAATATATTTGTTTCATACACATCCACAGATGTAGATTTTGAGTGATCAAAACAACTGGCCAAATGCTATAATAGGTGATCCAAGTCCCAAATTGGTTGAACCTATTGCCATCCAATCCAAATTTCACATTCCTAGGATCAGATAAAAAATATAGATTTAATTAATCAAATTTATTCCATGATTTTTAATTTAATGGATGTCGAATTAACCAATCATTGTTTTTATCTATAGAATCCCACTTCATGTGCTCAGTATTTTTCAATTGCTTGAATAATCTATGCATATAAATGTTTTAAAGAGATGTAACTGAAAACATTAATAGGTGTGTTCATTTTATTCTTCTTCACAGTAGTATGTTGATTTATACTTCCAACATCATTGAATAATTCCATCTAGAATGAGAAATTTTTTTCAATATTGTTTGCTTGAATCCTCTACCTGGTAAAGCATATAGTCATTCAGAAAAGCATGTATTTATGTATAATTTTGAGCAAGCTTGTTAGAAATTTTTTTAATATAATAAAACAACACAGGGATCCTAGATTCATGAAATTAATCATGAATTTTTTTTAATATCATGGACATTTACTTTTTTGTAATTTCACATAGTAATATGATATGGTAAAACTTCACCAGAAATGCATGTTTTGAATATTTTATACATCCACCATACATCTCGGGATTTCCATCATCAACTAAATTTTGAAACATATTTTTCATGATCATTGAAGATATATTTTCCATTATTCTATGCTTAATCAAGTGTAAGATCCAAAGATTTGATACAATCTTGATTTGGTTGTCCTATAGTCCCAAAACCCCACTTTTCTTAATACTATTTTTATCACCCTCAACTAGTTGTTCTAATACGTTTTTATGTTCATTTTGTTGTCTTACAATGGAAAAATCATTTTTATACGTTTTTTTTTCATTTCACTGCACATTTTCAATGAATTTTGGAGATCATTATGTTGATTGAAATTAGTTCTCAAACATTCTGTAATGTTCGATTTTCCATGACAAATCCAACATAAATATTGAGTAGGGAATTGGTTTAATATCTAGTAATAATTAACATCATATCTCTTCAACCATATTATAAATTTTCATTTAGTACATGTAAGTATTATTATCCCATCAACATATCATTTTTAATTTTTTTAAAATAAAAGAACCTATAAACCCTTAGTATGCTAGGTTTTGTTCATTAGTAATGTGATCTAGATTTCATCCATACATATTACAATGTGCCTAAAATTTTATAAAAAAATTAAAAAACATAAGTATTACTAAGTTGGAAAATAAATAAATGGATGTGAAAAAAAACACAACCCAAATAATTATAAAAACATTCACATAAGTACTTTAATTTTAAAAGTTAAAAAAGAAAATCAATCATGGATAGTATTATGTAAAATATAATAAATATAAAAAACAAACAATAATTAAGAAACACACAAATATTCATCAATAAAAATAATCTCCTCAGGGCATCACAATTCTCTTTGGGAATAACAATAATCAGACAAGGCTCAAGAGGGTGTCGCACATTTATAAAAATTATTTTATAAAAGTATCAATTGACCATTCATAAAGATATTGAGAATCCATTCCATTTTCATACCATTTAAATACAAAATTTCAAATATTATTTGAAAATAATTTTTCAAAACACACCTTGAAAAATAATTTAGAAATCTAACTATTTTTTATAAAATCACTTTTGAAGGAATGCCACCCCTATTTAAATAAACATAGCTGGTTTCAAGCACCCATTTATCAAGAAAAAACATTAACATTTAAAAAAATCATTAAAACATGATATTTATGGTCTCAAAACCATTTAAAAAATATTAAATTTCAACTACCATCCATTCCTAAAAAATGCCTTCAAAACAACAGACACACATTTTAAAGAAAAAAACTGATGTCGAACACCCCTTTTAAATATTTATATACCATTATAAATGTCATTAAAAATTTAAAAACTACATGGAATGTGACGTAGTCCTATTCAATATCTTTATACCACTTGAAACCATTTGAATACCAAAATGGTAACTCATGCATATTCTTAGGTTCATGCTATGTATAAGGTATGGAATAAACAAATAATGGAATACAGTGAGAAATATAAATAATTCTCATCGAATGATATAACTAACCACTTAGGCATATTAATTTAAATAAAAAAATTTAATATAAAATTTAATAACAGAAATCTAGGTTGTACTAATAGTAAGACAAGAAGTTCACATGAGGTGAAAAATGAGAACAACTAAATCACAATAATAATAAACTAAAAAAAGTATAATAGATGGAATATGAATAAAATAATTCAAACTAGTAGTATGAAAAAAGGATATAAGAGATAAAAAATAAGATAAATTATCATAATATTAGAAAACTAAAAAAATGGTAAGAGATATCATAGGAAATGTCAAATTCATACAAGTATAATTCCTAATTAACCACAAGACATTTATTTAATTTATTATTTTTTAATTCATATTCTATACAAAACCTTTTTTGAAAATATTTCTTAATTGAATTAATGAAATTAGTTAATTTATTATAAACCATTCTATGTATAATATTTTAAAATAATAATAAAAAGTAATATTTGTGAAGGTAATGGTGGTGAAAAATAATTATAAAATCCCTAAAGTTATTTTCATGATGGAATAAAATAAATTATTATTATTATATTTTTATAATGGTAAATGAAATTTAATTGAATATACCCAACAATATATATTTAATAACATAGTAAAAACGTGATCATGATTAAAAAACTATATTTTATATCATATAACTAAACAAGAATTCATTTCAAGAGGAAACCATGAATTACAAGTTAATTACATATATTTTATTTCCTTATGTCATGATTAAACCACTAAAACCTATCACCTTTGATGGAGAATTCATAATTGAACTAATACACAACCTATTCTTCCATGAAAACCCAAATCCACATCATTATAACTTCCCCAAACCTTAAAATAAATACAATCATTGGTTGGGACTCATAGAAGTAAAAAAAATTATTGAAGGGGGAAGGTAAGAACACAGTTGAAGAAATAAAAAATGAGGGATTACCAATATTTGAAATCAAAGGGAGAATGGGAGAAGGCGGAGAGGAAGGAGAAGGGGGCTTGTAGGGATAGGTCATGGGAGAAGGTACTGGAGGCGATGAGGGAAAGGGTGAGGGATCAGGGAAATCTAGAAATCCATGAGGGTGAGTGTGGAGGTCAGGATAAACCAGAGCACCAATGTGGGTGAGGGAGTGGTCTTGGGGGGTTTTGTAGAAACCAGAGCTCCATTGAGGGCTCGAGCTCAGGGGCCTTGGGGGAAACCATAGCACCGAAGAGGGATAGGGGGTCTTGAGGGAAACTAATGTTTCATTGAGGGGGGAAAGGTAGTGGTGGGGAGGGATCAGAGTAGAGGGGGTGTGCATGTGGAGATAGGGTTTCTTATAGAGAATGTTCCTTTTTTTAATAAATGGATAGAATTTTACTGCTGTAATTGAAAAATTTCCCCTAAACTCCTTTAATTTTTTAGTAGTGGTTTATTAAACCACCACTAAAAAACTACATATGAACCTAGATTTTTTTCATCATTAAATATGATATAATATTTTAATTCTTTTATAATAACTCCCCACTTAATGTGAAATCCATTAAAGACTCTATTAAAAATCACTACTATTTAAGAATCCATTCAAAACACTTTTGAATATAGTCTATCAAACATTCATCATTTTTTTAATAAACACTTTGTCTAAAATTTAATATATATATATATATATATATAAAGTATTAAATATGTTAAACTATGGGTTTTAGTGGTTGTGAGAACAAATATGTAATCTTTACTATATTTATTTATGCATAGAGAGACCACTAGAAAAGAATCAATGATACTCAAGTTACAAATGGGTCTGGTGTTATGCCCATTAAACATACTCATATCTCCCAATTATCATGTACACCACATGATTCACCATATAAATAATATATGAACCATTAGAATCACCTTTTCCATGATATTTCATGACCACGAAACATGGATAAATGACAATCTAATATAGAATATATCATTGTATCATTATTCTTCAAGAAAATACATACTTGGAAAAAATACAATATATTCCATTCATCTAGTATATGAGACCATCACATTTCCCTCATCCAAGTAGTTGAACACATAATATGTGTCCTAACTAAGAATGGCCATGAATTTCCATTGACTAATTAAATCAAGGTAAAAATTCCTTTTCTCATCATATGAGTTTACAAATTACATTTTGGTTGAGCTCTAACTAATTACATGATCAACAACACACCCAAACACCCCTAAATTTATAAGCCTCAAGTCTCATGTATGTATTTTTTCAAATAATAAAGGTTCTCATTATAGGTTTCTAACAAAACATAGCTAAATAAGATTATTAATAATAATACAACACGATGAATATTGATGTCTTTATGACATTCCATGTGATAAAATTTGCTGGGTTAGTCTAAATAATAAGTCTTCACTTATTATCTCATGATTACACTACCTTTGAAAATCTTATCATATTATCCCAACCCATAATACTCCATGATGATCGTTTATCAGGGATATCTCAAATATTTACTTTGAGTGGTTATTATAATTCCACTCTTCAGGTCAGGTAAATTTCTATGCACAGGATTGAATGATTGAAGAAGTTTGCCAATTATTATAAAATCATGAAACATTACTCTACTATTATATCAATATCTTATGTATCATATACCAAGAGACTCAACATGACCCTCTTGATTTTGGATTAATAATGTTTTTTCAAATATGACTACTAAATTATCCTTCATATCCACACAAATGTTCCCAACACCACCACTCTTAATGTTCTGTATTAAGAGATGGTACTTGTGTAGAATCTATTGGGTCCTATGTTGAGATCAATGTTCCATGGAAAAATAAACAGATCCATTGTTATCATAGTAATGTTCAATCACTATATAAATTATAAGAACCACCTCATGTTAATAAATGAACTTAATGATCTTAATAGATTCGTTCAAAACATTTTATGAATCAATCTAACCAGCCTATATAATGAAATCATCTATGGTAATTTTGTTAGAACTATTCCGACTTGTATCTCCACCATTTTGAAAAAAACAAGAAAATAGATTGATATCTCATCTCAAATCTATTGGATTGAAATCTTGTATCCATGCGGCCCCTTCCCCATGGATCATCCTCACCTCCAAATACTAAGGTCATATCCTTAACTTTTATTTGGTACATAAGGATATTATTAATATAAATTCAAAGGTTGTCACCAGAATTGGATAGGTATCTAATAGTTATTCTAAGATAATATGCGACAATAGTTCAACTACATAGGATTATATACCCTAGAGAGCTTATAACTAATTCATAGGAAATTCAATCCATCATTTTCTATTGAATAGAAGGATCTTAAATCTTATTAAGATACACGTCTTTTAACACTAGTAAAGACCCATTTTGAAGTACTTTCTAGTAAATCTCTATAGAAATTTACCATTTTTTGTGTCCAGATAGAGTCCAATAATCCTCTTAGATTTATCACTATAGATTATCAAACATAATATGCATCCTTCTTGACCCTTGTTATCCATGGATAAACATTATCGTGACCACGTGTTTATAAAGTGTATAGTTGGGATATAATTTTTTATAAAGAGTATTTCATCTACATACAATAATAGAATCACTAAAACACCCCCACAAGTCCACTTACATATAAAAATTCCATCCACCTTTTTATGACACCAAACTCTTTAGTTTCATCATAAAACTAGATATTCTAATACCAATAAACTTTACTCAATCCATTAATGGATCATTGAAACCTTCTTACCTTAACAGATTCATTTGGAACTTCAAACAAATTAATATGTATCATATACATGTTTTGAAACCCCCATGTCACAATTATGGTATGTTTCCGGTTTATTTCAGTTTATGTTAAATTTTTGGTATTTTTGGGTTTGATAATTTAAATTTCAAGTGTTTTTAACTATTTCATGGTTATTGTGTATGGTTTAAAGTATATCCTTGAAGTCTTATATAGAGGTTTTCCAGTTTAATTTGTTGGCACATGGTTAGTGTGCATGGGTAACATGTAGTTTGGTCCAAACCATGTTAAATATAGTAGAAACCATTAGAGTCATTTTATGCTTGCTGTGTAGGTTCATAATTTAACCATGTTTATAGAAAATCATGTGAGGAAAATATGAATAATTATGAAACTTTTAACAGTGGGGTTTTCTATGTCTCCACATGGTTCATCAAATCATGTGGGGTATCTAAGTAATATTTTGGTTTAGTTTTTTGTGTGATGGTGACCTACACAGTGAAAAGACAGAGGATTTATAGACTTTCACTTCTGAATCTAGTTCTAAAAACCCATAAATTATATATAATCTTGGATTCCAAGTGTGGTAAACCAATCTAAAATAACTATATTCAAATAATTTAAACATTACATCCCATAAAAAATTTATTCTAGAGAAGTCAAATTATAATTTCTTTAAAGACTATCTATGTCACGACCCAACCTCGGGGCCCGTGCCGTGACTACCCCATGCCCGCCTTCCCTAGGCCAGGGGCTGGAGACTATCACCAAGGCGTAATTTCCGATAAAAGATGGGAAGGCAGTGCCTTTGTAAAGTAACAAACACCTCAGAGTAAGCAAGCAGAAGTAAACACTAAGTAATACTGGGTACAAAAGTAAGTGCGGAAAAGTAAGTGGGCCAGTATACAAACCCAAACTGAAAGTAAAGTACAGCTGGAAATGGAAAACAACAACTGAAATTAAAGCCGCAACGTCGAGCCTTCCACTGTAAGTCCCACCTGAAGGGTGGGTATAGATAGCCTCCACAGCTCCTCGGGTCCAGCCATCCGCTCCGAGTACATTCCGCCCAGTGGTCCACCTCCAGGTATCGTCCTACTCCGCAAGAATCAACTACGATCAGTGATATCCATCATCTCCAACCAACACAACGTAGTTCAGGCATAGCCCGTGCAGGGGTGAGTATACGCTACTCAGTAGGGACCCCGAGACCCCCGAAGGTCTCCCAGAATCCACAGAGGATAAACCACAAAGGAAAGATACAATCACGAAGTAACATCCGACACTACTTAGGTATATGCCCATACATATACCCAAGTCATCAATTCTCGCTCGGCTCCAATATCTGAGACCAAGTCTGATCACATCCACAAAAGATAGCACAACACAATCCACATAGGAAACCAAGTCAATCATATCAAAGATAATGATTGAAATTCAAGATTCATCTCACACATGTATACTTCTTCATAAGACGATAGAGGTGATCATATATAGCCACTAATTCATCTAAGCCATCAGACCCACACAGGATTGATAGGTACTAACCCCCGCAATGACCCACAAAGGATCGATAGGTACTAACCCCCACAATGACCCACAAAGGATCGATATGTACTAACCCCCGCAATGACGCGCACAGGATCTGACCCACACAGGATTGGTATGCGCTGGCCCACACAGGACCGCTGAGCACTGACCCACATAGGATCTTACCCACACAGGATCAGTAGCACTGACCCATGAAGGATCGTTGAGTGCTGTAGTCATCACCATCGAATCCACGGAGGATTTCTGTACAGTCATCATCGTCGTTGCAGTCGCAGCCAGCTCTAGGGTTCCCGCACACAGCAAGATCGTTCGGGAGAGTCCGCTCCACGAGCCGAGGGTCTGATACATCCACTGACATGAAGTCTGGAGTTGAAATATCCAAATGTTCCTTATCGTTAACAGGAACTCTATTCGACAGACGGCACGTCAATCGGATGCCCGGTCTGAGAGTTATTGGCTTTTTCGTCCAAGGGGCTCGGTTGGTTTTTAAGTCAAAACCAACCCGACCGTACTCCAACTACGTCCAAACCTCGAGTGGAGTAATCCAAAAGGTCCGTCTCACTAAGAGAAATCCAACAAAGTCGATGGCACATCAATCGGACGTTCGGAACTCAAGTTATAAGTGTTTCCGCTCCGAGGGCCCGGTTGGTTTTGCGTATGAACCAACCCGGCCGAACCCAAAGTTCTCCAAAGCCTTGAGTGTAAAATACCGAAATGACAGTCTTGATCCAAGGATCGCATCGCAGCTAACGGTACGTCGATTAGAGGTGCATAGCCCAAGTTATGGGCAAAAGACCGAAAGGAGTCCGAAAGTGGGGGTTTCGGGCACGGACCGACCCGGTCCGAGACCCCCTGGGTCAGCCCGAACCGGGTCCGGGTCTGGCCCGCTTGGGCGTGGCCTAGACCAGCTGGCGCGGCCCGGCCCGGTGCGCTGGCGCGGCAAGCGGCCCGGCTCAGTGCGCTGGCGCGGCCAGCGGCCCGGTGGCTTGGCCAAAACTGCCGAGCAGTTTGGGGGGGGAGCACTACCCCCTGTTGCGTAACCGCGGCCCCCAGGTGGGGGGGGGGGACGCTGCTCTCTGGACAGACGGGGGTAACGACCCCCGGCTTCTCCCCTGACCGGTCGGCCCACTCCGGCCGACCGGCTGCTGCCACCACAGGACCGGCGTTGGCTGGTCCCCCTGCTCCGACGCCGGCGGCCAGAAACCGGCCGCAGCTCTCTGCTCCGCCACGGCCTAAGGCCACGGCCTTGGTCCATCTGGCGCGGTGTGACGGCACCGTGCACCTCTGCCGTGGCCCCACTCCAGCTACTGTATTTTCAAAATTCTCCGATGCAGCGCGACGGCACCGCGACCTTGTTCGTCTTCATCAGCGCGGCGCAATGGCGTCGTGCATCATTGCCGCACGATCTCGCGCGGTGCGATGGCACCGCGCCATCTCAGTTCCAAACCACAACAAGGTCATGCAACAGAATTAAGGGAGGAGGGTCGGCCATGTTTGTGCGATCTGGACCCCTCCCGTTAATCGATATAAAGTGGCTAAGATTAACGAATAACATTCAAAAATTCACGAAGAAAACAACAACAATAAATCCCCAACCTCAAGCGTCATCGAGCGAGGGTTTGTCATGGAATTGAACGTCGTAGAAGAAGGCGTCGCGGAATGGGGATCGTCACGTCGCGGAGAAAGGATTCATCGGCGTTGCGTCATCGATCTCTAAGGATCCAGCATTCTTGTCGACCATCATCGGAGGTCGGTGTTCTTCACGTTCTTCGCGTTCTTCGTCGAGGAAGAAGAACTTCAAGACCTTGAGAAAATTCTCCCAAGCCTTCATGCACAACGAACCCCTTAATAAAATAAGACTTGTCTTATTTTATTAACACACAAGTCAACATCTTTGAAATTAAAAATTGAATCAATTAACTTAATTGAATTAATTGTAACGTTTAAACCGCCCAATTAAAAGAGGAGTTTAATATTTAATTAAATACATGAGTTGACTTCATTAAAAAAGGGGGGTGGGAGTGCATTACCTAATTTAAAGGGGATGAAGAAGTTGAAAGGGTGGGGCTCGTGTGGGCCCACCTCACTAATATCCTACCTAGTGGATTAGTTAGGATGTGGGTCCCACTCAACCACTTATATTAGGTTGACACTTCCTTGAATACAAATAAAATCTATTGCACAGTATTTTATTTTATTCTTTAGTTAACCCAATTAAGTAAAACTCCACCCGAGCAAATGAAACTCCGGAAAAGGTGTTCCTAAGCAATTACCGGCACTGCGATTCTATCGGTGCCCTCAGAATTTGATTCCGAGCACCGGTTCAAAAGTTAGGAAAACCCGCCCATTCATTCACTTATCGTACCAAATCCAAACTTCGGAAAATGATTCCAGGCACACCGGGCCTCAGAATCAGGTGCCATCAGAAACTGTGTTTTTGTAAAATCCCAAAGTAAATTAAGAAAAAAAAATTCCTTTTAATTTTATGGGTCTTTACATTACTCCCACCTCAGGGCTTTACGTCCCCGTAAAGATACATTATAAACTAGAGGAACAATTGTGGGTACTGAGCACGCATCTGATCCTCCTGCTCCCAAGTGCTCTCTTGGATGTTCCTGTGCTACCATCTGATGCACACTAGAGGAATCAACCGTCCACGTAGGACTCGATCCTGTCGATCCTCGATCTCCACCGGGACCTCCGTAAATGTCTCCCCATCATCAATGTCTTGCTCCCCATGGTCAATGATATGTGTAGGGTCGTGCACGTATCTCCTCAACCGGGATATGTGGAAGACGTCATGCACTCGGTGCAACTGAGGTGGTAGAGCCAGGCGATAAGCCACCTCACCTATCTTGATGAGGACCTAGAATGGTCCGATGAAGCACAGAGATAACATGCCGCCTTAGCCAAATCTCCATAATACAGGTCAAGGTGAGACCCGCAAGAAGATGTGGTCGCCAACCTCGAACTCCAGTGGCCTCCACCTCCTGTCAGCATATGACTTCTGCCGAGTCTGAGCTATCCTCATCCACTCTTGGATGACCTGGACTTTCTCTGTCATGGCCTGGACTATCTCCGACCCCATAAGTGCTGACTCCCCAGGGTCTGTCCAGCACAGAGGTGATCTGTAAGGTCGGTCGTACAATGCCTCGTATGGTGCCATCCTGATGGTGGAGGGGAAGTTGTTGTTGTACGTGAACTCCACCAAGGGTAGGTGGTCCTCCCAACTGCGACCAAAGTCAAGCACACATGTACGGAGCATGTCCTTGAGAGTCTAAACGGTCCTCTCCGTCTGACCATCCGTCTGGGGGTGAAAGGTGGTACTCATACATAGCTGTGTCCCGAACGCCTCCTGCAACCCCTTGCAAATCCAGGAAGTAAAGCAATCATCTCGATGGGAGAGGATAGATGATGGCACACCATGAAGCCGTACTAACTCCGGAACGTAGAGGAGTCACAAGCTCTCCACTGAGCCCTACTCTTTGATGGGTAAGAAGTGAGTCAACTTGGTGAGTCGGTCGACAATCACCCGAATGGAGTCGTGACCTCTGGAAGTGCGTGTAAGTCCAGTCACAAATTCCATAGATATCCCATCCCACTTCCACTCTGGGACATCCAAGGGTTGTACCAGGCCTGCTGGTACTTGGTGCTCCGCCTTCACCTATAGGAAGGTGAGGCATCGAGAAACGAACTCTGCCAGAACCTTCTTCATACCCGGCCACCAGTGCTGTCGTCTGGGATCCTGGTACATCTTCTCCACTCCAGTATGTACCGCCAATGGGGAAGTGTGAAACTCCCTCAGCTCCTCCTCCTATAAAGAAACTGGTACCATGGTACGTCCTCTGAAATGGACATCGTGCACTCCTCCTAAATAGAAACCATCAGGTGCCTGTCCTGAGGATATCTGCGCACGCCGCGTCTAACATTCAGCATCCCCACACTATGCCTCTCTGACCCGTTGAAATAGTGGAGGAGTGACTATAAGTGACTGAAGAAAGGCTGATCCATCTCTATCCACGAAGGATATCTGCAAAGTGGCTAGTTGCTCTGTCGCCTCCCCTAGTAGCTGAATGCCCATCCTCCTGCTGAGGGAATCAGCTACTACGTTCCCCCTTCCAGGAGTATAGACTATCTCAAAGCCATAGTCCTGGAGGAACTCGATCCATCTCCATTTTCTCAGGTTCAGGTCCTTCTGCGAGAAGATGTACCTGAGACTCTGATGGTCAAAATAGGCTGTAAAGCACACGCCCATCAGATAGTGTCGCCACATAATCAGAGCGAAGACCACTACTACTAAATCCAGGACATGGGTAGCATTGTTCTGCTCATGCAACCTCAACTGACGTGATCCATAGGTGATCACGGTCCGCTCCTGCATCAGGACACATCTGAGTCCGGTCCCTGATGCATCGCAATAAACTACATACCCAACTCCCTCCTCTGGTAGCCTCAAGATAGGCACGCTAGACAATCTCTGTCTCAGCTCCTGGAAGCTCTGCGGGCATCTGTCTGACCACACTTAGGGTTTCCCCTTCTTTGTCAAATTTGAGAGTGGTGCCGCAAATCTGGAGAAATCTGGCACAAATCACCGGTAGTACCCAGCTGACCCAATAAACTTCGCACCTCCATCACGCTCCTGGGTGGCTCCCAAGCTAGCACTGCCTTGATCTTTACAGGATCCACCGCAACTCCCACCTCATAGTTGACATGTCCCAAGAATTGGAACTCACGTATCCAGAAGTGACACTTCGAGAGCTTTCCATAAATCTTGTGCTCTCAGAGTATGTTCAGTACAACCCGCAAGTGGTAGGCGTGCTCCTCCTCTGTCGTCGAGTATATCAAAATATCGTCGATGAAGACCATGACAAATTGATCGAGGTAGGGCTGAAAGATCATGTTCATGAGACCCATGAACACAGATGGAGCATTGGTTAAGCCGAATGGCATAACCAAGAACCCATAGTGGCTATACCGACATATGAAGGTCGTATTCTGCACGTCCTCATCCCAAACTCTGAGCTGATGATAGCCTGACCTGAGGTCTATCTTCGAGAACCACCATGCTCCCTTGAGCTGATCTAATAGTTCGTCAATCCTCGGTAGTGGATACTTGTTCCCCACGGTCACCTGCTTTAGGCGATGATAATCGACACACAGTCGCAAGCTCCTGTCCGCCTTCTTGGCAAACAATATCAGGGAAGCCCAGGGTGAAACACTGGGTTGGATGAATCCCTTTCCCTGAAAGTCCTCCAACTGTACCCATAGCTCTTGAAGCTCAGCGGGGGCCATCCGATATGAGGGATTGGATATAGGGGTTGTCCCGGGGTATAGGTCAATATAAAAGTTTACCTCTCTGTGAGGAGGTAGCCCTGGGACGTTATCGGGGAAAACGTCTGCATACTAATCCACCGCTGCAGGAAAACCAGGACTCCGCATGTCAACTGCTCTTAGAATGAGGCTAGCCAACCAATGAGTGATGAGTTTTCCTCTCCTCTTCATGAGTCCATCATGTGCTGCAAAGGCTCCCTTCTCGTCGGTGAAGGTGAACCTGCTCCCATCGGTGCGTACAAATCGCACCTTGCACCTAATGCAGTCAATCTGAGCATGGACTATAGATAACCCATCCATGCCCAAGATGACGTCGTAAGGCCTCGATGCCACTTAAATAAGATCCAAGCCGAAGATCTTTCCTCCTAGAGTAAGCTCACACTGCCGGAACTAGTGTGTAATCATCGAGTCCGCTCCCGTATGAGTCTCTAGCCATAAGGTTCGAGCCAACGACTCTGTCGGAATCTCCGAGCTCCGAACAAGGGCAGCGGATATGAAATAATGACTCGCTCATGTGTCTATAAGAACTACAGTAAGGGTGGAATAGACACAGATAGTACCTCGAATCATCTCGGGAGCGTCGTGGTCGTAGGCCTCTGCTGCCTGGAGCTGTGCATGTCTCTCCCTGCCAGCTCCCAGTGGTCGGGGTGGGCCTCCTGGTGGTGGTGGTGGTGGTAGAGCCTCAAAGCATTGCCCACCACCTGTTGCTCGGCCAGCTCCTCTGCCTTGTCCTCCTGCTCCCTACGGACTGCCACGGTCGACCCACTACCTCGACCTGGGTGGTCCCTTAACCGTCTGCTGCTCCTCTGTATGGCAGGTTGGGCAGTCATGAGCCATGTGGCCCTGCCCGCCGCATGCGTAGCACTGTCTGCCTCATGAAAGACTGGTTATGCACTAAATGTCCCGCACCTCTGAGCTAGTGTCCTGAGTTCATCTGCCTGAGTGTCTGGTCTTCCTGGACCCATGTGTCATCCATCAACTGCCAGCTGCAGAAGACTCTGCTACGTGCTGCCCTGTGGTAGGTCTTGCTACTGAGGTAGGCTCAGCAAAGAATCTCTCGATGAGAAGGGCTCGCTCCAGTACCCCTTCCTACGTTAGAATGATGAGGGAGATCAGTGATGACCTGATCTCATGCATCAGTCCCTGCATGAAGGTCCGGGCCCGGAAGAATGGGTCTCATACCATGTCTGTCAAATAGTGCGAGAGGTCCGTAAATCTCACCGAGTACTGGGCGACCGAAAATCTGCCCTACCACAGCTATAGTAACTTCTGGATGCGCACTGCATGGAGGGTGGCTAGGATGAACTCCGAACGGAAGAGGCTCTCAAAGTTCGTCCAGAAAAGAGACACCTCATCGTGCACCTGGAGCATCAATCTCCACCATCTTACTGCTGTCGTGTGGAGGAGGCTCACTGCGAGGATCACCATGCGGTCAGCTGGTGTCCCCACTAACCTGAAAACTCGTACAACTGCCTTCATCCAATCCTCAGCTGTCTGAGGGTCCGTCTCCATGCGGAACCTGGGCGGTCGCTGACGCTGAAACTCGTGGAGTACACTAAGGTGACGTGCACCGTCAGCGGCTGGGGCTGGTAGCATCGGTGGCTCGGCGGGTAGAGGTACCGCCGGTGCCTCGGCTGTCAAAGGGCCCTGTATCGACGCCACGTCGCTCGGTGGGCTATTGTCCCACATAACACTCGGAACCCTAGCTGGCTGCCATCATGGGGCTATCCTGAAAAGAAATAGGTGTGCCACGATTAAAACAGAATACCTGGTGAGCTGACACAAAGTAATCACAAAGAAAACTTTTTAAAACACACATTTAATCATTGTTTTCGTGCACTATGTCAGAAATTAGAAGTCAGTGTCCTGGTGTACGGATACGTAGGCCGTCGCACCAACACTGGACTCCCTGGACTGATAACCACACTCAATACTCTTAACACCATTGCTTTACATAGAAAAAGATCAGAGTCCTGAGTCCTGCGGTAGAACCGAACTCCTCTGATACCAATTTGCACAACCCGACCTCGGGGCCCGTGCCGTGACTACCCCGAGCCCTCCTTCCATAGGCCAAGGGCTGGCGACTAGCACCAAGGAATAATTACCGATAAAAGAAGGGAAGGCATTGCCTTTGTAAAGTAACAAAAACCTCAGAGTAAGCAAGCAGAAGTAAACACTAAGTAATACTGGGTACAAAAGTAAGTGCGGAAAAGTATGTGGGCCAGTATAGAAACCCAAACTGAAAGTAAAGTACAACTGGAAAGGGAAAACAACAACTGAAAGTAAAGCTGCAACGTCAAGACGTCTACTGGAAGTCCCACCTGAAGGGATGGTACAGATAGCCTCCACAGCTCCTCAGGTCCAGCCGTCCGCTCCAAGTACATCCCGCCCAGTGGTCCACCTCCTGGTACCGTCCTGCTCCGCAAGCCTCAACCACGATCATAGTTGTCCATTTTCTGCAACCAACACAATGTAGTGTGGGCATAGCCCATGCAGGGGTGAGTATACGCTACTCAGTAGGGACCCCGAGACCCCCGAAGGTCTCCCAGAATCCATAGAGGATAAACCAAAATGGAATGATACAATCACGAAGTAACATCTGACACTACTTAGGTATATGCCCCTACATATACCCAAGTCATCAATTCTCACTCGGCTCCAATATGTGAGCCCAAGTCCGATCACATCCACAAAAGATAGAAAAACACAATCCACATATGAGAACAAGTCCATCATATTGAAGATAATGATTGAAAGTCAAGATTCAGCTGACACAGGTATACTTCTTCGTAAGACTATAGAGATGATAAGATGTAGCCACTGATTCAACTAAGCCATTAGACCCACACAGGATCAATAGATACTAACCCCCGTAATGACTCACAAAGGATCGGTAGATACTAACACCCGCAATGACCCACAAAGGATCAATAGGTACTAACCCCCGCAATGACCCACACAGGATCTGACCCACATTGGATCGGTATGCGCTGTCCCACACAGAACCACTGAGTGCTGACCCACACAGGATCTGGCCCACACAAGATCGGTAGCACTGACCCACGTAGGATCACTGAGTGTTGTAGTCGTCTCCGTCGAATCCATGGAGGATTTCTGTACAGTTTTCATCATCGTTGCAGTCGCAGCCAGCTCTAGGGTTCCCGCACACAGCAAGATCGTTCGGGAAGGTCCTCTCCATGAGCCGAGGGGCTGATACATCAGCTGACATGATGTCCAGAGTTGATGTGGCCAAAAGTTCTGTATCATCAACAAGAACTCTACGCAAGAGACGGCGCGTCAATTGAACGCCTGGTCTGAGAGTTATTGGCTTTTTCGTCACAGGGGACCGGTTGGTTTTTAAGTCAAAACCAACCCGACCATACTCCAACTACATCCAAACCTCAAGAGTAGTAATCCAAAAGATCTGTCTCACTAAGAGGAATCCAAAAAAGTCGACAGAACGTCAATCATACGTCCGGAACTCGAGTTATAAGCATTTCCACTTTGAGGGCCCTGTTGGTTTCGTGTACGAACCAACCCGTCCAAACCCAAAGTTCTCCAAAACCTTGAGTGTAATATACCGAAACAACCGTCTCAATCCAAGGATCACATCGCAGCTGACGGTGCATCGATCAGAGGTTCGTAGAACATGTTTTGGTAAAAAGACTGAAAGGGGTCCGGAAGTGGGGGTTTCGGGCCCGAACCGGGTCCGGGTCTGGCCTGCTTGGGCGCAACCCGGACCGGCCTGGGCGGCTCGGCCCGGCGCGCTAGCGCGGCCAGGTGGCTCGGCCGAAACGGCCGAGCGGTTTGGGGGAGGGGGGACGATGCCCCCCTGTTGCGTAACTGCGGGCCCCATGTGGGGGGGGGGGGGGGGACTGATGTCTGGCCAGTCAGGGTTTACGACCCCCGGCTTCTCCCCTGACCGGTCGGCCTGCTCCGGCCGGCCGGCTGCTGCCGCCACAGGATCATCCCGGACCGGTCCCCCTGCTCCGACGACGACGGCCAGAAACCGGCCGCCGCTCTCTGCTCTACCGCGGCCTTGGTCCGTCCGGCGTGGCGCGATGGCATCGCGCCCCTCCACCGTAGCCCTACTCCGTCCGTGGAATTTTTGCAATTCTCCAACGCGGCGTGACGGCACCACGACCTTGTTCGTCTTCATCAACGCAGCTCGATGGTGCCGCACATCTTTGTCGCATCATCCAACGCGGTGTGGCGGCACCACGCCATCTCCATTCCAAACCACAACAAGGTCATGCAACAGAATTAAGGGAGGAGGGTCGGTCGTGTTTGTGCGGTCCAGCCACCTCCCATTAATCGATAGCAAGCGGCTAAGATTAATGAAGAATGTACTAAAATTCATGAACAAAACAACAATAATAAATCCCCTACCTCAAGCGTCGTCGAGCGAGGGTTCGTCGCGGAATTGCACGTCGCGGAAGAAGGCGTCGCGGAAGGGGGATCATCGCATCGTGGAGAAAGAATTCATCAGCGTCGCGTCGTTGATCTCTGAGGATCCGGCGTTCTTGTAGAACTTCGTCGGAGGTCGGCATTGTTCGCGTTCTTCGCATTCTTCACGTTCTTCTTCAAGTAAGAATAACTTCAAGACCTTGAGCAAATTCTCCCAAGCCTTCACGCACCACAAACCCCTTAATAAAATAAGATTTGTCTTATTTTATTAACACACAAGTCAACATATTTGAAATTCAAAATTGAATCAATTAATTTAATTGAATTAATTGCAATGTTTAAAACACCCAATTAAAAGTTGCGTTTAATATTTAATTAAACCCACGAGTTGACTTCATTAAAAAAGTGGGGTACGGGTGCATTACCTTATTTAAAGGGGTTGAGGAAGTTGAAAAGGTGGGGCTCGTGTGGGCCCCACCTCACTAATATCCTACCTAGTGGATTAATTAGGATGTGGGTCCCACTCAACCACTTAGCTTAGGTTAACACTTCCTTGAATAAAAATAAAATCTGTTACACGGTATTTTATTTTATTCTTTAGTTAACCCAATTAAGTAAAATTTCACCTGAGCAAACGGAGCTCTGAAAAATGTGTTCCTAAGAAATTATTGGTGCTGCTATTCCATCGGTGACCTCGGAATTCGATTTCGAGCACCGGTTCAAATGTTATGAAAACCCTATCATTCGTTCACTGAACGTACCCGAGCCAAACTTCGGAAACTGATTCTGGGCACACCAGGCCTCGGAATCAGGTGCCGTCAGAAACCGCATTCTTGTAAAATCCGAAATAAAATTAAGAAAAATAAATTTCCTTTGAATTTTATGGGTCTGTGCAATCTATAAAAGAAACATGTATTATAATAATTATAAACCTTTCAAGAAAATAAAACCTTATTAGTCCATCTTCTATATTCCTACTATGTTATAATCATTTTAATAAATTGTGGAATAGAAACATAAGAATTAATGAGCTCAAAAACATAGTAAGGTAAATATTATATGTAGGACCCTAAGACAGCTTGAGAGGGGAGGGGTGAATCAGGCTGTCAACTTTCTCTTTTAAAGTGATGGATCTTGTTCCCACGTTGGTAGGAACTTGTTAAACCTGTATTATGGATATGAATAGAAATGAAACATTCAAATGCAGAGAGACGACACAACACTTTTTACTTGGTTCACCAATAATGGCTACATCCAAGGAGCATACGCCGACAGTTTCTCGGTCGTACCAAATTCCACTAAACATCACTAGTTGTGGATTACAAAGGTTCAGGCACTGTCACTCTATCCCAAGCTCACTGCCTTTACAAAAGGTTTAGGGATAGCTCACAGTGTCCCTCGGGTCACTCCCATTAACTCCCCTAGGCTCACTGCCTCTGGTGAAGTCCCACTCAATTTATATATGTGAAGGCCTCTTCATCATTGCAAAAGAATGCATCATTAGTTTTATGTAGATGCTCTGTTGAATTCCAACATTCACTCATAGACTAATCCCAATTTGCACCAAAGATATTGGGAAATCTTCCAGTTTTTGTGCAGCTCCAAAAGGACTGGCATACAACTACCTCACCTTGCGCGCTTCTCTAAGAATGGCGCACTAGTTTCAAGAACGGCACGCAATTCAATTGTACGGTACAAAATCGGCGCACAGGTGACACCATCCTACTTTTGTGAACTGCCACCTTCAACACCAAACTTGCGTGACTCTACACCTTTAACTCCCAAACCTCCTAGGTTGCACAACCAACAACCAGCGCACATCCTCTACTTGCGCGACCCAACTACCACTTGCGCGACTCAACCACTTGCCCGATGAGATCTCAAATAAATTTCTAAGTATTGAACTTAGTTCCAAATGAGGTGGTGTGGCCCTCTATTTATAGACAAATTGGACCCCCTGCATGGTGGCACGCAAGTGTCCTCAAAGGGCGCAAGTCCCAGCGCGCAGCTCCAACTGACCAAGCCTCTGTCACACTACTCACTTGCACGACCACCCAAATACTTGCGCAACCCTATTTACTTTTCCATATTTTGAAGTTTTGGTCATGAATAACAATAGGCAAGCAAGTTTCCAATTCTCCTAGGCTCTGGCGTGCAAGTCCTTTCTCGTCGCGCAGATCACTTGTGCGACTACATCAATACTTTCACGACCCTTATCCCTTTTCCTTTTTCCCACATTCTGATCTTGAAAAACACTAGGATCGCAAGCTCCCTCTCCTTCAAGTACATGGTGCACAATTATCTTTGCCAAAATCAATTTTCTCCATTTGTCGATTTTTAGGCCCAATAATTTGGAAAACACTGGGAAACGACGCCACCTTCAATACTATTGTCGGCTTGAACTGTATGATCACTTTGCTGGTACACATTCTAAACTTCCACTGAGGATTGACAACAAACACAAACAATACTCCAATTCATGCATAGAAGACCATGGTTCCAACAATCTCCCCCTTTGGGTTTGTTGGAAATCAGAAAATAAATTCAATAGATCCCTATCCATGTGCAAACCAAAAATGCAAGAATCAACTCAACCAACCCTCTAAGTCTATGTGAGAAATGGTCGGTGTAGAAAACAAGAGATGAAGCTTGAATTGGGTTCCAGTGTTTCGGAATTCTTAATGACACCCAATAATCAATACATAAGCATTACATGCCTGGACATGCCTGAATTTATTCTTTGCTCCCCCATTGACAATAAACCCAAAGACCAGTAATTTGTTCATGGTTCTGCTCAAACCATACTCCCCCTGGATAGTATCTCCCCCACAAACCTACATCACATCCATAAACAGATAAAAACAGTTATCATAAACGGGTCGAAGGGTATTGGGTAACCTCATTATGCACTGGGAGGTGGATGAACATCGAGGTTCAACCGATGCTTCTCAAACACAGCTACTGACAGTGGCTTGGTCAGGATGTCAGCCACTTTCACATCAGTTCCCACATAATCCATTATAATCACCCCTTTCTCAACATTCTCTTTGATAAAGTGATACCTAATTTCAATATGTTTTGTATCAGAATACTGAACAGGATTCTTCATGAGATCAATTGTGCTCTTGTTATCACAATAAATTACCATTGGTTGCATCACCTCATCCCCAATATCCATTAGTTGTTGCTTCATCCATAGTAGTTGAGTACATGCCTTTGTGGAAGATATATACTTAGCTTCAGCAGTACTAAGAGAAGTACTTTCTTGTTTCTTTCTCAACCATCCAACACATTTATGCCCAATAGAGACGGCTCCACCACTGGTGGACTTTCTATCTACTATATCCCCAGCCCAGTCAGCATTATAAAACGATGATAATTCATTGTCCTCACCTTCAGCAAAATATAACCCAAAGTTATGTGTGCGTTGAATGTACCTCATGATTCTTTTTACTGCCGCCATATGTTCCTCCTTTGGATTACTCTGAAAGCGGGCCATAAGACATGGGTAAAAGACAATATCTGGCTGTATCACTATCAGGTACAGTAGGCTCCTAATGATCCTCCTATACATGGTTGGATCTACAGAGGTCCCATCTTCATGTTTTCCATGTTTATTTCCAATTGCAATCAGAGTTGACATTGGTTTGGAGTCCTGCATATCAAACTTCTTCAGCAGCTCTCTTTCATATTTTTCCTGAGAAATGAAAGTGTAATCCTTTTTTTGAATCACCTGTAGTCCCAAGAAGTATGTGATCTCTCCAATAATAGACATTTCAAATTCTAATTTCATGTGATTGGAAAATTCATCCATAGATTTTTGCCTTCTGCCACCAAATATGATATCATCAACGTAGACAAGAACCATGAATTGATCTTTTGGAGAATTCTTCACATACAGATTGTGATCAACACCTCCTCTTTTGAACTCCAGCTTCTTGAGATAAGATTCCAGCCGAGAGTACAATGCTTGTGGTGCCTGCTTCAAACCATATAGAGATTTCTTCAGTTTGCAGACCTTTGTCTCATCAGTACCAAGAATAAAACCCACTAGTTGTTCAATGTAGACTTCTTCTTCGAGTACACCATTCAATAATTCATTCCTGACATCCATTTGATACACTTTATATCCTATTTGGAGTGACATAGCATGGAAAAGCCTGATTGACTTCAGTCTAGTCCCTAGAGGAAAGGTTTCTTCAACATCAACACCTTCAATCAGAGAATATCCCTTACATACCAGTCGAGCCTTATTTCTAATAACACTTACATGATCATCAAACTTGTTCTTAAAGATCCATTTTGTACCAATCACATTGTGACCTCCGGGTCTCTGGACAAGATCCCATGTATGATTCTTGTCAATCTGATCTAAATATTCATTCATGGCTTTCACCCAAGATTCATCCTTTGGAGCTTCATCAAATGAGGATGGCTCTACAACTGATAGAAATACAGACTATGTGTTATTACTCATCCTCCATGTTTGTGTGGGTGTACTCCTATCCCCAATTATGTGAGATGGATCAATATCAACTCTATGATTTCTCCTGTGTAGTTCAGTTGCTTTCTCTCCACCCACAGTTTCTTCTTTAGATTATTCTTCTAAGTCAACATCATGATGTGACTTCTGAGTGTTTTGTACAGCTTCCTATATTTCTATAGATCTATTTTCTCCACGTTCACTTTCTTCTTCACTTTCTATCACATCATCATATGGCGTCCTTGATGCATTTGTGGTTTTCTCTTCAATTATTTTAACATCACTGCTTACTACAATCTTTCCTAATAGCTTGTTGAAACACTTGTAGGCTTTCCTGTTCATTGGATACCCAAGAAAAATTCCTTCATCAGCATTGTCACCAAACTTCCCTTGATTTCATTATTTGTTCCAGATGAAACATTTTATTCCAAAAACAAGAAATTATTTCAATGAAGGCTTCCATTCATTCCACAATTCATATGGTTCCATCATTTCTCCCATATAAATCCCTGTTTAATTTTGAATGTGCACTACAGCTTCAACCGCTTCCTTCTAGTAATGGTGAGAGATACCACTCTCAATTTTCATAGTCCTGGCCATATTTTTAACCTGTCGATTTCTATGCTCAAAAACTCCATTTTGCTGTGGATTTATCATGGCAGATACCTCATGTTGTATCCCATGCTTCTCCAGGTAGTTTTCAAATTCAAGGGACATGTATTCCCCTCTATTGTCTGATCACAACACTTTGATTGATCGTCCAGTATCATTCTCAGCGATTCGAAGATACGTCTTCATGCAGTCAAGCACTTGTCGTTTCCTATGTATAACCATTACACAGAAATTCTGCTGTAATCATATATGAAAAGGATAAAGTACCTTTCTCCATGAGTTCCGACAATATTTATTAGCCCATATACATCCTTATGAATTAGATCAAGAAGATGAGATGCCCTCTTCTTCTTTGGCCGATATGAACTGTAGACCAGCCTTCCACAAACGCAAGCATCACAAGATTTTTCACGCTCATGCTTCAGGTTAGGAATGTCCATGACAATCCTGAATTTTGATATTTTCTCTATATCTTGTTGATTGATGTGACCCAGTTTCGGATGCCACAAATTGTTTTCTTCTTCAACTGTCATGTAGCCAAAAATTTCTTTACTATCAACCTGATACAGGTTGCCTTCTGTTCTTCATCCTTTCATAAGTGAATTTCATGTCTTTCCATTGATAGTGCAACATTTATAATTAAAGTAACAATAAGTCCCGAGTCACATAGTTGACTCACACTGGGTAGATTATGACGTAGGCCATCTATGTAAAGGACTTCAGTATTCATTATCTCTCCATTAGCTAATTCAGTACTTCCACTGCCTTTGATTTTCAGAGCTCCATCATTACCAAATCGAACCATTCCATCAACCTTAATTTTGATATCTGTTAACAGGCCACCATTACCTATCATATGGGATGAACAACCACTATCTAGAATCCAAGTACTGTTGCTTTTTTAACTTTGAGGGCCACCTCTGCAAGGTTGGATTTCTCAATTTTCTTCGATTCTTTACATGAGACATTGGAATGAGTATTGAGCAGTGATGGCCTTTCAATTATCTCATCTGTGTACATTGGTTCTTCATGGTTGAAGTCTTCTTCGAGAGGAGAAAACCTGTTTGAAAGAGAAACACTATCTTGTCAATGTGATTTGACATGTCTTGAATTCTGGTATGAGGTGACCATGTCCCTTCTCTGCCTGAAATTAAAATCCTTATGACCAAAGATAATGCAACGAAAACAGTATCCATAGAAACAATTTCTTCTATAATATGGAGGATATGAAGTCAGTCTCCTTTGTTGATATCCCAGATCTTCCCAATTCAGATAGATCCATGCCTTTTTGCAATATGACATGGTATGGCCTAGATAGCCATAGAACTGACACATCATGAGAGTAAATTTCTTCTCACTTGAATTTTTCCTCATACTTTCTTGGGAGAATATATGGACTGCCTATCATTTTTGAATGATTGAGGATAATTTTTAGTTCTCTTTTTAGTTTGGATTGAGGGTTTCTTTTTCATCACATCAGGAAACGTTTCAACCTATCCAACTTTCATATTGTCTTTCTTTGGGATCTCTTTACATCCACCAGTTGATGTTTCAGCTTCATAGCCAATTCCACTCTTTCCCATGAAAGCATGTCTTTTATCACTCAAGATTTTTCCAACCCCATCTGAAACATTGTTGGATCTTGCCAGAAATTATGCATATGAGAATCTTCCAAATTGTATTTTCTTCCTTGATTCTTTTGAAATTGATTCAGTCTCAAGTTTACTCCTTAGAGTAACAACTTCCTCCTCAATACCCTCAACAATCTTGGATTTTTCTTCTAGTCTGGAGGTGAGTTCATTGAAAACCTTTTCCTTCTCTTCAATTCTCAGCTTCATATCCACTATGTCATCATTTCTGTCAAGAATTTTATATTGTACTTTCACAAATTCTTCCAGTCATTCAATTTAAGCTTCATTTTGATCAACATATTAAATTGATTCTTTTACCATTGATTTCCACTTATGGTAACTCTTAAATTTAATCATAATCTTGCTAAAAACATCGTTAAGTTGAAACTCAGGATCTGTACTATTTTTAACTAATTTTCTCCACCAGTATCTTATGATTTTTTAACAGTTGACATCATGGAAGCATGTTTCCCAGTTTTAAATTTTGGTTCTTCTTCATCATAGAATTCATTATCATCTTCTTCCTCTTCACATACAAAACTCTTCTTCAAAACATTATTTCTAGATTTAAATTCTCCTTTATTGAAAAACCTTTTCTGAGGCTTCTCAATGTTTTTAGCATGACTATCATCATCATCAATATTTCTTAAGAACTAAGAAGCAATGTACCCAACTATTCCACAATGAAAGAAATCTAGAGGTAACTTTCCTTTTAATTTCACTTTTCCCTTCTGGAACATCTTGGCAATGAGAGAAAGAATTTATTTTTCCTCATCATCTTCACCACTACTATCTTTTTAGATTTCTTGTTTCTCTATGGATTTGATTTCCATTTCCTTGCTTACTTGTGTAGTAGAATTTTTTGGTTTGACTCTCATTTCATATGCCACCAAGCTGCTCAACAGATCATCCAAAAAAAGTTTGGAAATATCTCTTTCCTCAAGGGATGACACCTTTTCATTGTACAAGGATGGTAGTCTTCTCAGTATTTTCTTCATAATGTCAATGTCTATGATTTCTTCTCCTAGGCCTTGAATTGCTCCAAACACTTTAGTAATTTGATAGAAGAAGGAGTCTGCATTCTCATCAGGATGCGTCTTCAGATCATCAAACCTATTTTGTAGCACTTTTAGTTTCACCTCCTTCACTTTACTATCTCCTTCATTAATATTTTCAAGTTTATCCCACATGGAATTTGATGAGGTGCAACACATCACTTTTAGATAGAACTGATCAGAAAGTGCTGCAGTGAGAGCATTATGTGCTTTATCATCTGCATCAAGAATTTTTCTATCTGTATCAGTCATATCCAGCCCCGTTAGCTCAGAAACATTAATACCTTCCATAGTGGAAAACAGAACTTCCATTCCATGGAATCATTAGATGAGATCTCGTTCTGTTCTTCCAGATCTGGAAATTACTTCCATTGAAGAGAGGGACTCCCCAGACATTGAATGCATTCTCCATAACGGTAAAAGATAGATTCAACACCAGAAACTTGGCTCTAATACCACTTATAGGACCCCAGGACACCCTGAGAGGGGAGGGGTGAATCAAGGTGTCAACATTTTATTTTGAAGTGATAGATATTGTTCCCACTTTGGTAGGAACTTGTTAAACCTGTATGATGGATATGAACAGAAATGAATCTTTCATGTGAAGAGAGATGACATAGCACTTTTTACTTGGTTCACCACTAAGGGCTACGTCCAAAGAGCATACGCCGACAGGTTGTTGGTCGTCCCAAATTCCACTAAACTTCACTAGCTATGGATTACAATGGTTTGGGTACAATCACTCTTCCCCAGGCTCACTAACTTTATAAAATGTTCAAAGATAGCTCACAGCATCCCTCGGGTCACTCCCGTTGACTCCCCCTAGCTCACTACCTCTGGTGAAGTCCCACTCAGTTTATAGACGTTAAGGTCTCTTCATCATTGCAAAATAATGCATTCTCTATTGTATGTATATGCTTTATTGAAGTCCAACTTTCACTTTTATACTAATACCACTTTTCACCGAAGATATTGGTCAATCTTCCAGTTTTTGTGCAGCTCTAAAAGGACCGGCATACAACAACCTCACCTAGAACGCTTCTCCAAGACCGGTGTGCATGTTTCAAGAACAGCACGCAGGTCACTTGCGCGGTACAAAATTGGTGCACAGGTGACACCAACCCACTTTCATGACACTGCCTCCTTCAATTCCAAACTTGCATGACTTTGCACCTTTAACTCCCAAACCACCTTGGTCACACAGCCCACTACTGGTGTGTAGCCTCTACTGGCGTGACCCAACTACCACTTGCATGACTCATCCACTTGCACGATGAGAGCTCAAAAAAATATCTAAGTCTTGAACTTTGTTCGAAAGGAGGAAGGGTGGTCCCCTATTTATAGACAAACTGGACCCCCTACGCGGTGGCGCGCAAGTGTCCCCACGACGCGCAAGACCCGGCGCACAGCTCCAACTACCCTAGCTGCTGTCGCGCTACTCACTTGTGTAACCACACGAATACTTGCGTGTCCCACTTTCCTTTTCTATATTTTGAAGTTCTGATCATGAAGTACAATAGGTGCACATGTTTCCAATCCTCTTAGGCACCGGCACGCAAGTCCTTTCTTGGTGCGCCGGTCACTTGCACGACCACACCAATACTTGCGTGACCATTATCCCTTTTTCATTTTTCCACGTTCTGATCTTGAAAAACACTAGGTGCACAAGTTTCATCTCTATAAAGTACACTACATGCAAGCATCTTTTTCAAAATCACTTTTCTCCATTTGTCGATATTCAGGCCAGGAAAATTTGCAAACCTTGGGAAACAGTGCCACCTTCAATATTGTTGTCTGCTTGAACTGTATAATCACTTTGCTGGTACACATTTTGAACTTCCACTGAGGATTGACAAAAAATACAAACCATATTCCAATTCATGCATAGAAGACCATGGTTCCAACATTATCAACACATCATAAAGTATTAATACATAAGGATATGAGAAAACATGAGCATGAGAGAAATATTTTATTGAAAATAAGTTGAACAATAAGGGTTATTCAAAAGACATAATTGAAGGATATGTAACCCCAAAAGTACAAATAAATATCTTGGAATATGTGTATGGAAACATGAGATAATAAAAATAATTAACAAAGCATAACATAAGCATATAACATAGAAATATGGATTAGGTATACATAGAGGTAATCATAACATTATGAACATACATTAACACATCGAGTTCATGTTCAATCTTGTGAAAATAGATAACCAAATAATGTTTATCCTTGATCTTGTGAATATATCCAACTACACCAAGTTATGATAAATCATATGAACACAACCAACTACATTGAGTTTACTCTCAGTAGTGTAAATAAGGATAACTGAATCAAGTTCATTACTAATCTTATGAAAATAAATAATTGCATAATGTTCACTCTCAATTTTATGAGCATAGCTAACCACAACAAGTTAAATATCAATCTTGTGAAGAAGACTATACAAATCGATTTATTACACAATCTTGAGAACATAGATAAATGTATCAATTTCACACTCAGTTATGTGAACATAGCTAACTGCATCAAGTCGACGATCAACATATTTATCTCTTGAAGTATAAAATATTAAACAATTATTCATATGGATATATAAGACCACATCAGTTATCATCTATACATATATGTGTCATAATATATTAATCATTGATCAGTAAATGAGAACCAATAGAAAAAATTTGGGATTCATATCATTTGAAAATAGTATTATATAGTTATGTGTTATCAATTGTTCGCCAATGATTTTTCAAAGGTATAGTTCTCTATTACTATGTAGAGTGGCACTCGAGTTGAATCATTGACAATAGTACTTCTAACGACCCAAAATTTTATTAATGCAATTTTCATTCTAAAAATTATTTCATGTAGTATAAATCACCAACATCACACAGAGAAACCAACAAAAGCATTATTCTTATAAAGGAAGAATGATACTTTAGTAAAAAAATCTATAAGAATTCCAAATATTGTAGAGGGATGATAAATAGATAATAAGATAATAATAATTAAAATGTTTTTGTCTGCTCAATCCCCTAGAATGACCACACTCAGGATAAAAATTTAGAAATAAAACATAATGTTAATAATAAAATATTTATTTTAAATACAAAGTTTTATATAACCTTGAGAGAAAATAGACATGAATAAAGAATTGATAAAATTAGAGGTCTTTATAAGAATAGAGGAACCTATATCATTGGAATACTAACCTTACTATATGAATTGTAATATAGCTATTAGAAATCGTAATCTGACTATTAGAATATTAGTATCACCTATGAAAGTATAAAAAATTATGTATTTTTTAAATGAAAATATTATATAATAATAACATGGTATTAGTAAATAATTTTTTTAATAATAATAAATTAATTTTAGTTATTTTTCTAAAATTTAAATGTTTATTTAAATTTCTATATTTAATATAATGATTTAAAAGAAAAATTATTCTCCTAAAATAGTTTAAAAATTAATATTTGGTTATATTATGATTATAAGTTAATTTTATGAGAGCATGATTTATTTTTCAAAGGGCCATGAAATCAATTAGAAATTTAAAATGTGTATTATTTAAATAAATTATCATTTTATTTAAAACTAAAATTTGCCATATTTAGAAATTTTTTTCCATAAAATGGAGTCCATTTTTTGATTTATACACATCAAAAAATGTATAAGGTTAATTTTTGGTATTTTTTTGAAATATTTGATAATTTTGAAAATTGAAATACATTAATTTAAAGTATTTAACATTTGATGATAAATATGTAAATATTTGTGTCATTGAGGATTCAAGCGCCCATTAGTTCAAAATATAATGAACTATTTACTATATTTAGTCACAAAAATCAATGGTATTGATTTTATTGATCCAAAATAATAAGAAAATGAAGAAAATAATCTAAAACACCCCTCTCACCCACTTATAAATACCACCCCTCAATGAGCCTTCTTCTCACACATTCTACACCTTGTAGCATGTCAGTATTATTCCCAATTACCTTACCATGCCTCTTACCCATGTCCAATAGCCACTAGTCTTAATAAATACCAAACCCAAGTGCCTTAAGGAGGTCCTCCGAGAGATGATATTCAAGTGTTAAAATCCTCTTTATTTCACTTTGACTATTATTTCTTTTCTTATCCTCTTCTAAACTCACCTAAATAAAGTGGAAAGATAACTCCAGTATCATATATATATAATAAAATTTTATTGTGTTAATGTAATATACATCCTCATATCCCTTGAATGTTAATCATTAATGGTTTATCAAATGAATCATCCTCATACCAAATGATATGTGATGCCATTTAAAATTATTTAGTTTCATTATTAAAATATTATTTTTCATCTAGATAATTATTCTCATTTAAAAATGATCTTACATAATTATGTACAAGTGAATCAGTCATAAAACCATGAAAACCATCGCTCTCTTAATGATGAAAATAAATTCTATAACTCATCGAAATGGACATAATTAAACATAAAATATATAAAAAATAAAATACCTACAGAATAGGTTCTGAGTAAATTAATTAATCAATATAATTTTATTTCCCATGATATTAATTAAATGTTCAGAATTCATTCGGACATAAGTTAAGGGGATTCTCAAAACCAACTCTTTTTCTTTGGGTTATCTCTCTTTCACGACATTTTTTTGAGGAATAAACCTATAATTTTCCATAAATATTATTTCTTTATTCATAAAATTTTATTTTTAGGGATATAAATTTATATAAACGTTATTTTATGATAAATATAATGATTTTTCAAAAGAATACTTATTTCCAAAACACCTCGTTTAATCATCTTAACTTGTTTCATCTTCACTCAAGAATGATGATTCTTCTAAAAAATATGTTTCCCTTCTTTCATTTTTGATCCCTATTATTTATTCATGAATTTATGATTTACAAAATCATTATAAATCCCAGTCCTTCTTATGGGTTATTTCATGATGATGATTGTAATGTGTTTTATGTGGCGTACTTGATTATTTAAAAATTATGAGGTGATGGGTGGTCCTAAAATTAAATATCCCTCCAATGCAATGGGTAATGTTATACATCTCATGATATAGTGCATAAAATTTATGAACATGATCCTAGATTTTTAATCCATTATTATGTTATGATTATACACATATGTATTGCATGAACATGATGTTATCTTTGTTCACAACTATGTGTGGTAGTTGACCACTAAGACATGATGTTTCATTTTTATGCATCACCACATTCCATGTATTTACCAAGTAGTTCCATCATGATATGGATGATGATACTATTATCATGATATGATGATGACTATTCTCACCCGTGTTATATTTATTCATGTTCCCTTTTCATCCTCATACTAGGCTTTTCACCTACCCCTTTCTTTTATGTATATCCTCATGTGAATACCTGTACAAAGGATAATGCGAACTTTTAAGGATATATATGAAGGATTTATAAAAATGTTTATGTTTAATTATATTCTTGTTTTGTATGATCCTAATTTTCCCAAGACACTAAACCTTTTGATCTTGGATTTGTACCTTTTGTATGTTGTTTATCATTAAAATTATGTAATAGTCATATAATAAAAAATAGGGTCTCTATAGTACTATATTTTGTAGTCAATTGTTTTTTTATTTCTAAATTTGAATGGGGGGTTTGTCTATAAATAATAAGTGAAATAAATGATTGATGGATTTGGTTTAATTATTTAAAAAATATTGGGGTGATTTTATCTCTAGAGAGTTAATAATGTAATATCCTTGAACTTTTCATTATATCACACTAAATTTAAACCCACATCACAAGATGATTATTGATCGAAATTCCCAAATGTTATGGCTTTAAACTGAGTCTCAACTAGGATAATAATTTCAATAAATTATTAGTGATGTATGGTTAAAAATTTCATGAACCTATGAGCACTTTTTATTCTATCAATATATGGAACCCACATTTCATTAATCAATGATGTTTTATGTTCAACGTACATAATATCAATTTAATGAATATTAAAGGGGAAAAAGCTCTCAATCAATTGACATTTCCAAATTATGACTCACCAAAATGGGATATTTAATTTTCCATTTATATGGATAGTTATATAGTTTAACATATTCATTGTGGTGATTTAAAAAAAGAAATAAATGAATGAGACAAGAAAAGAATTTTTCATCAAACAAACACACGAGCAGTGAAGAAAGTTAAACACAGACTATGGATTGAATGGAGAAGTGAAATATAAAGGGCTTGAAACATAATTTAAATTATATTAAAAAATATATAATAACAAATAAAAATTTTGGATGAATATGAGATAGGATTAAGAGACTTCAATTAATATTCAAACAAAATTATAACTGAGACACTTATGAGATTAAAAATGAAGGAGAAAATATTAACATGAAAAAAATAGTTGAAAACATTTATATCAATTTAAGGTACTTGTTGGACCTTTTCAAGGATAAGTTTATCCCAATGTATCATTATCTGTTTTTAAAATCCATCCTCTATCAAGGAGAAGTGGGGAGTGTATTTATAGCCTAAGGTGGGGGACTGTTTTCATTCTAAAATTTCCCCCCACGTTAGCTCAACCATTATATCTATTATATAGATTAATCTAGAAAATTATAATTATTAAAAGTTTTATTTACGGATATTTACTATTTATAATCCTAATTTGGTAGTAATTTATCTTTCGAATCCAAATTTATGGTTGTTTTGGTAAACCATGTGCTGTTATCCAAAATTATTTTGTTTTTTTACATGATCAAAATGTGCATGAATTTATTGATATGACGATGCCCTAAAATATGAACTATAAATTCTAATTTTTATTAAACTATAAAATTTATTTATTCATAGAAAATTAAAACTCAATTATTCTTTTCTACTCTTAGAAAAGTCAATAATTTTGGGATGTTTTCAAATCCTAGATAGAATTATTGGTTTTGAATTTCTTGCATTAATTGGGAAATGTATTGGTTGATTTGGGAGTTAAAATTATTATACAATATTTATTTGGGTATCCTGGAAAATATTATTTAGTTTCTAAAAAATTGAACATTAAATTTAATCTACAAATTCAATCATCATGGCTATTCATGTTTTCATCCCAGATTCGAAGGGTCTTCTTTTGTGGTCATTATAACCCTTCATATAGAAAAATTAGCACATTATCTAGTTGTATTATTTGTATTAATTGGAATAATTAATACTTAAAAATAATAATCACACAATTTGGATAAGTATGGTGATAGTTATGATTACAATAGTAAACTATCGTGTAATTGAATGAATTCAAACAATGCTCTCCTTATGTGTTTTTTATCCAAGCAAGAAGATTAACCAGAAATTAATCACTCTTCAATTTAAAAAATTATGTGATTAATGTTAAATAGTTAATAAATATGTAATATCAACTCTCCCACACAAATTATAGTGAATTTAAATAGGCACATATAACACAAATACACAACAAAATAACTTTCACTAACAAAAAAATATTAAAATGTTATTTTTACCAATCATGGGAGGTATAATAAAGTACAGTAATTAATCAAAAAAATGTTACGAAAATCATGTTCCATTAAAATTTATTTTTCATCATTAAAATTTGAATATGAAAATGTGGGCACTCAAAACATACTCCTCTCCAGATGATGTAAATTTATTCTAGAATTTCACTCATTAAGAAACCAAAAGTGAATAGTATTGATTTTTTAGGAGATCCCATTATCCATTACCTATCTAAAATTGAACAAGATTCAAGATTTATTTTTAGGGGATTTTAAAGGCTATGAGATAGAATGAATATAATATCTAGATGTGAGGTAAAGAGGAGGGAAACACAAACATGGGAAAAAATGCACAATTTTTTATATAAGACATGGTATTTTATGAAAAAACAAATTAATAAGGGAATGAATATATGATGTATGACACAAAAGAGATAAAACAATTTAAGATTATGAACTGATCAAATACGTACAAACTACAAAACATATCCTAACAACATAATAAAATTTGAGGTTTGTGTTCTTTTTTCCCCTTTTTCATAATTTTCACTTAGAATATATCTCACACTCATCTCTAAACCCTTATTTAATATCCTCATGAAACTAATTTTAATAGTTGTTACAAGATCCAAGGTTGAGGTAGTGTGATTTTTAACCCATCCATGAAACAACAAATTATTTTTTCAAAAAAAACACATTTTCATTTTTTTGAACATTTTTCAAAAACATTGGTAAAAAATGACAAAAGTATATAAATTTTAAAAACATACAAAATGAAAATCAGTCCCCCAATATTAAATTGATAATTTACCTCAATCATTTTATGCCATGTTGAAAATCAATGAATGGATATTAAAAATGAAATGCATCCCCCTACACATAAATTTTATTAAACCATGAAATAGAAATCCATGTAGATATTGGGTAGGACAAGGTTTTGGTCTTGTAATGTGGTTTTCAAACAAATGGTTTCATATTATGGAATTGGATTTCAATATTAAGATTAATATAAGTTTATTTAGAGTCTATTTGTCTATTTTTATTCTCTTTTTGATCATAAAAGGAATATTTTATATTAATTCACAACAAAGTAGGAAATTCATCTCAAATGTCCACAAACTCAAGACTTTCATGGGGTGAAAACAGAAAATATGAAAATATTTTTATAGGTCACCTTGGTATGAAAGCTGAATTTTTTCCTCATAGCAAGAAAAATTATTTTCTAATAAAAAAATTTTCATTTATAACATATCGTTCTTGACATAAATTTGTATGTGAATGTTTTTAATGAAAATAAAAGATGTTTGAGATGAAAAAGAAATTCATTTGACTCCCCAAAATGGTTATAAAATATTTAAAAATTTAATGTTGAGTAATTGTGATGTTTTTTGGTATTGTTTATGTTTTTTAGTTTTTTAGTTTTTTTAAACACACACCCACACAAAAGAGAAAGAGGAAAAATGGTTTTTTGAATAAAGTGGTAAAAAAGAGAGTGAATATGAGAATGGATGGGGAATAATAATAAATAGATATTGAGAGATAGAAAAGAGGAAACAGGGAGGGATAGTTAAAGGGAAAGAGGTTCCCCAGCTATGTATATAGTGATTCATCATCTCTATTTGGTGGTTCCTATACTACAATAGTTAGGGATCCAATGAAATATGATTTGGTTCTTAGGGTGTGTGTCCTATTATGGTGGTAGTTTAACTTATGTACACTAACTGTGAATTCCCATTTGAAAGAATGGTCTCAGGCTTTCACTGCATAAAAATAGGTAAATATTAGTGGTAATAAACATACCTTACCAATGATAATTAAGCATACCTGGGTGATGATAAATTCGATAATTGAAGATAATTAACTTTTCAAAATCATTAAATACATTTCTCAGGATTTCATTGTCATGGATAAATTTTTCTTTTTCTATATTGAGATTGGAATTCTTATAATAATAATGTAGAATCTCCAAAAGTCCATTCAACTAAAACATTGTATCTTCACCATATTTTTCAAAATCAAAATTACAAGTTTTCATAGCCCAAAATGACTTTTGTAGGATTTCAACTTTTAAATGAAAATCATTACCAAAAAATAACCTCAAAGGAGATATAACAATAGATATTTTATAGGTAGTTTGATAAGCCCAAATAACATCTCCAAGTCATTCAGACCAATCATTTATTATGCACTTAAAAATTATCAAAAGCATAATTTTTACTTATTTATTATAAATTTTAGAAATTCCACTCGTTTATGGGTGATATGAAGTTTTTGTTTTATGTAAAATTCCATACTTTCATAAATATATTACTTGTTTTGAAAATAGAAATGGGATCCCATGTCACTTAACAAGGAATATAGAGTTCCAAATCGACTTAATATGTGGGTTTTGTGGAACTTACTTATAGTATGTGCATTATCTTTTATAGAGGGTTTTTCCCTAACCCACCTTGAAACATAGTCATCCAAAAGAAGAATGTAAGAACATCCATTGAAAGAGAGGATGGTCCCAAGAAATCGATTCCCCAAACCTCAATGATCTCACAAAACATTAATATATTTTGGGAAGTTTCATTTTTTTGTAAATTTTTCCAAACATTTGGAAATTGGGACGTGATTGAAATCACTCAAGTGAGACCTTTAGGAGTGATGGCGAAAAGAATCCATAGTTAATGACCTTTTGGGAGGTCCATTGTGGTCCAATGTGTGGTACACCAGGAATTGAGTGGAAAAATATTATCCTAGGGGAATATTAATCTTCATGAACACATCCTTGATTTACAAGGCCAGCCTTAGTTTTACAATGTTTATTATCAGCCCAAAATAGTATTTTGAATCCCTTTTAGCTTCATTTTTTGTTCTTTTAAATAATTTTCAGGAGAACACCAGTATCCATGTAATTTATGATTAGGTAATACTGTGGTAACTTTTTAGTGATAGATGAGAGGTGTTTAGTAAGAAATTCATGATCAATGATTTCAGTATGAGAAGAATTATAAATTCTCTTAAGGTGCTCAACCACTAGGTTTTCTTTTCAATGGCTATGTCTGGTCTCATGGTTTAAATCTTATAGAATCAGGATCCATCATATTATCCATGGATTAAATCACTTTTCATGAGTAAGATATTTAAATTAGGATGGTCTGTTATAATGATGATTTTGGAACCTAAATTATATGGCCAAAATTTATCCAATTAAAAAACATAGATAAAATTTATTTTTAAGTTATAGTGTAGTGAGGTTGAGTTTCATATAGTTTTTTTAGTAAAAATCGAGGTCATGATGAATATTTTCAATTATTTCACATAGAATGGACCTAATGGTCATATTAGAAGCATCGCACATTAATTTAAAGGGAAAAGACCAATATTGGGGTCGGATTCTTAATGAACATGTAAGAATTGTTTTTTTAAAATGCAGTATCTATTGCAAGACTCATATAAATGGACTGTAACATCAATATGGTGTAGAAGAGTGAGTGGGAAGGAAATCCAACTGAAGTTCTAGATTAATCTCTAAAAAACTACATGACCATGGAGTAAATGGATGTTTCTAATTGATGTGGATTCAGAAACTTATTAGATCGCCTCAATTTTAGTTTTATTGACGTGAATACTATCTTGAGAAATTATGTGCCCTAAGAAAATCCCATTAGTTTCCATTAAGATTCATTTTTTTAAATTCATCACAAGTTAAAATTTGAATGACTTTTGTATGACGACAGAGAGTGAATACAAGAAGGATTCAAATGAATCAGCATAAATGGTAAATTTACAATAGAATACCAACAAGAAATGGTCAATAAATCTATAAAATATAATCATTAAACACCTCTGGAATGTTTCAAGAGAATTGAAAATGAAAAAATGCATTCTCTTATATGTGTATGTTCTAAAGGAGTAAGTGAATGTAGTTTTTTCTTGGTACTGAGGTAAAATTTGGATTTATCAACTCTTAATGTATCCATCATGAAGGAAATAATGAGACTTACTAAATAATATTTATAGAATTTTATCAAGTAAATGATGTGGGTAGTGATCCTTTTAGGTTTCAACATTCTATTTATGATCATTGATGCACAAACACTATTTTTTTCCACTCGAGTTATGACCTGATGTAAATGTTCATTTGAGATAATAGTTTTACCAACCTTATTAGGTACCTCTTGAATCATTATAAACCATTAACTATCATAAATTATGTAGATAATACCAGCTTGTATACTTTTGGTGTTATATTTCATAACTATCTCAAGTGTGAGATGATTGAGTCTTCTTTAAGGTTGTCTGAAAGGTTTAGATGATTATTATAGATGTATTTGATGCATTAAATGGGAAGTTTTGATGCTTGGTAAGTAAATTAGTGTAAACCTAAGGCTTTTCTATTTTCCTCTAACAGATAAACAAGTTTAGACTCCTCAATTTCATTATGTTTTGCAGAGATAATGACATAAAAAAGACTGATCATGGAAAATGAATGCATAATTATAGTAAGTAAGAAGGGGTTTCATATCAGTTTTATCATTCATTTATGATAAAAAATAGTACTATAGGAATGGATTCATGTTAGTTTCGTTTCATTTTCCTTATTATGGTCTAAGGTGGAAAAGTTTATATTAGGGGTGATACAGGATTGCAAAGAGTTTTTAATATCTTTTATATTTATGGAGTATGTAAATGATAGTTAGGCATCAACTTCTACATTTATTACATTTCTAATCATTTTGGATGTTTCACAGACTCCATTCTTAGTATAATAGTAAAAACATAATGGAATGTGATTCAATTGACTCTAATAATATTCCTCATAAATATGGATAGAGAATTTATATTGATCCTCTAATGGATATTGCATGGTTTGTAAAGTATTGAACTTGACCAATTGGTCACAAAATTCCATTGATAAGATGACTTCATGAACGTCGATATTAGTTTTAGATATCAAAAGGAATGCTCTTATTGGAGTATTCTGAGATCAAGAAAAATATTTCTCATCTTCCATTTCAAGGACATAGGAAGAAAGTTAGAAGATAAGATAATTGACCCGTGTAATGACATCCTCAATTATTCCCACAAGATTTGTAGTTTTTTTATTTGATAACTAGATGAAAACACTCAGTGGGTAAAAGTGACATAAAATAAGGTTAGAGAAGATGGATTGGGGCATGAAATTTATTGAGGCTCCATGTTCTATGAGTTCATCACAAAAGATGGTACTCCCTATATAGAATTAAACCGTAAAGGTCCTCGGATCATTACAATTCATGGGAATGAACATTTGGGTTGAAACATTTTCAATAGGAATAAGTTGGCTCTTATAGGTTCATAATTCTTAAAGAAACATTGTATACTTACGGATTTGTTTATGAAATATAATAGGTGAATGTTTACTTAATTATTTCTAAACATGTCAAGCATTTCAGAATCACGATCTAAGGGCTTTTCAGTCTTAGACATTACTTAAGGAAAATGAATTAGGTTCCTTAGAGTAATTGAATGAGGTAAGGGAGGGGATCCAGGTTCTTTTTCTAGATTTCGGTTTGTTTTATTTTTCAACTCAAAATTTAAAGGGTATTTATAGGATTTTCAATGAGGAATATCAATTTTAAATTCCATATCTAAACTTAATATCACTTACAATGCCCTTTGTGTTGATAAATGGATGATTTGGGTGTTTCTAATAGTTGGAATATTATTACGGACTAAGGTGGTTTGCAAGTTGAAAATTTTGGTTTTCAATGTTTTTGAGGCTAGAATGGGTGAATGAGGTAAGATCTTTCACAAAACATTACCATGGTTTTTTAGAAGAAGTTTCATGTCCTAAATTGGGATTTCCTTGATCTTTGTTATTTGAAAAGAGGTTCTATTAGGTTGGGAATTAAGAGGGATCACTATGATAGTGGAATCTAGATGGTGTAAGAGAAGTATTTTTTCTATGATTTTGGGGAAAAAAAGGGTATGTTTGTTAGTAGTTACCACCACCTTGACTATATTGGAATTGGATTTGATTTTGTGGTGGAAAATTAGGGGGATTAGGGATGGTATTACCATATCTCAAGACTAGGTTATAGGTATAAGAGAAGGGGTCATATTGGTGTTTCTTTATAGATTCTAATGAATTGAACATATTATTGAGGTTTGGGTTATTTTGAGAATATGCTAAAATAAGTTCCATTGGACCAGAACATTATGATGGATCATCTTGTAGTTGTGTAAATGTATCATTTTAATGAGTTGGCGAGCTAAACATTCAACAGTTTTTTATAGGTCTGGGTAATAGATATTGTGGAGAAGATGACGTTGGAGATTTGGAATCCACAACTAGTTATCGCATGAGACCCATAATATAACTCATCCATTGGGTCGTCTATTTAAGCTCTAAGTATTTATTCTCTTGGATTTTTTTAATTAAGCATGTTCTTGAGTATGGAATTGAAGCATGTTTTAATCCATGTTGTTAATGTGATCTCGTGTAGGTGCATGTTTTTTCCATTAAGAGTATCACCACTTGAGTCATCGATTATAATTCTCTCCATAGATAATTACCCCTAATAAAGTTATATTCTTAAGATTTTTCTAGGGATTTGGTGGTGTGGGAAATTTTACAAAATCCTTTTGATCCTCTCTCTGTACTCATGTAGTGATTCATTGGGGAATTTATTAATACCACTATTTTCCTTATAGATACAAGTGGTATAAGAGATACAGAAGAATTTATCTATGAAGAGATGCTTCAAGTAATTCCATGTTTTTATATAACTAGGAGGGATTTAAAAGATCCAGGATATGGAAAACTCAACTAGGGATATAGGGAATTCTTGAAGATTTATTTTTTTTAACAAAGACCCCTTGAGGCTTTATGGTAGATCATACCGTTTGGAACTACTTGAGGTGAAAATGAGGATCCTCACCAGATAGCTCATAGAAATTAGGTTAATGATGAATCAAACCCCATTTGAGTATAAATAATCCTGAATTTTTAGATATTAAATACCAATGTTTTGTAATTCATATTAGGGGTAGCGATTTCATTAATAGTATTCCCAAAGAATAGTTATATCTAGATTAATTGGATGGGTAATGAATTGGTCGACAGTGATTCAATTATCCAAAATGATCCTTCATAGTAAAAAAATAGTTATCATAATTTCATTGTCAAAACATACGATGCATTTTTTTGGGAGGCTATGCTACATTTATATAAATTTACAAATTTTTTGGAATGTGTTTTTTTATTTGTGTTTGTTTTTTTTTGTGTTTTTTTATTTTTTTATTTATAGAAAACAATTAACTAATTATCATGAAATCCTTAGAAAAGGAGAAATTTAAGGCATGGAATATTTTCCACAATTGGCCATTCAAAGGTCTTGTGCTCTATTAATGTGTTTAATGACACTTAGGTCAAATCCTCAATAATGGTTAAAAATTTTGGATTCAATTATATTTTTGTTTTATCTTCTAAATGGGGGTTTTGTTTGTAGAGATTAATTATAATGAATTATTGATGGATTTTGTTTAATAATTTTATAATTATTGGGGTACTTTAACAATTATACAGTTAATAATGCAGTATCCTTGATATTTTCTTCATATTCCACTAAATTAACACCAACATCACATAATAAATTTTGATGAGATGTCACAAATGTTTTGGATTTAAAATGTTCCTCATTCGGTGAACTAATATCAATAAATTATTATTGAAGGAATGTTAAATATTATCTGAACCCATGTGTAATTATGTTTCCAATAATCCATGGAATCCACATGTCAAAAAAACATGTCATTAATCCATGGAATTTTATGTTCAATATAAACAATATTAATTTAAAGACTATTTAAAAAAAAGACATTAATAGATTAATATAAAACAATTATGATGCATCACAATGGGATATTTACTCATACATTGACACATAATTTAATATAGGTTAACCTCTTCATGGTGATGGATTTAAAGAATAATAAATTGTATGTGGCAAGAAATGAGTTTTGCATCGAACACACGCACAAGTGATGATTCAAGATAAACACGGACATTAGATTGAATGAGGAAATGAAAGAGAAAGGGTTTTAAACCTAATTTAAATTTAATTAAGAATAATTACAATACACTATATATGTTGTTTTTGGATAATATAATATAAAGACATTGTCATAAGTGTATAAAAAAATGACAACTCAAATCATTTTTATATTACAAATGAAGGAGAATGCAAAATAACATGAAAACAAAGTGAAGATGAAAGGTATATCAAGTGGAAACCTAGGTTTGGAAATGTCTACCAAGAAATTAAAATGTATATGTTCATGTTAATTTATCCTCATAATTTATGAAAATCCAACCTCTTGGAATTAAATGAGGGGAGTGTATTTGTAGCCCAAGGTGTTGGATTGTTTTCATTCCAAGAAGTGTCCCCTCAAATTATATCACCCATTTGACCTATTAGATAGAAAAATATTTGAGTAATACTATTATTCAAAGTTTTAGAGACGTTTTTTTATATTTTACCATCCATCCTTTTTTACTATTAGATGTTTGGATCCATATTTATGGCTATTTTTGTAAACCATGTTTTGTTGTCTAGAATTATCCTGAATTTTTACATGGTCTAAATTTCAATGAATTTATGGATATAAATGTGTCTTAAAATAAAAAAAATCATATTAAATATTTTTGGAACTATATATTTTCTTTCTCCCCACAAAATTACATCTCAATGGGACTTCTATATTGGGATAAAATTCATGAATTATTGGTTGTTTTCAAATTTTGGATAGAATCATGGGCAGAATATTCGTACATTAATTGGGAAACGTATTGGATGACTTAGGACATAAATTTTTTGTCCCATATTCTTTTGGATATTCTCAATAATATTATATAGTTTCATAATATTAGGATTTTCTATTGATCTTATAAATTCAATCATCATAGTTGGTCCAGTTTTCATTATAGATTCAGTGGGTATTCTTGTGTGGTCCATATAGCCCATCAAATGGAAATATTATCCAACTCTCAAGTTGGATGCTTTTTTATTAATTGTAATTACAAATCCTTAAAAATAATAATAACAAAATTTGAAAAATTAGGTCGAGAGTTCTCATTTAAATTTTTACAATAGTGTAATTGAAAAAATTTGAGCAATAATATCCTTACATGTTTATAATCAAAAACATAAACATTGATTGGAAATTAAATAGTTTTCCATAAATAATTAGTGATGGAAGTAATATCAAATCATGAATGAATATATAATATCATATTGAGTGATGTAAAAATTAAATCAATTGATAAAAAAACATCAATCATCCAAAAAAATCAAAAAGGAATTTAGAGTGTGAATTATAAAAAATAACTCTACAATAGTTATTAATTTTAGATATAAAGAAGAAAATGGAAGAAAAATCATGAAAAGTGATTCCAAAAATAATTCTAACATTTTTTAAGAAAGTACAAAATTATGAGTTATCTTTCAAAAATTGCATTCAAAAGGGTATAATGAAAAACATTATAAAATAAAAATTTAAAATAAATACAAATAATGGATCCTTGAAAATTTCCTATAGTTTTTATAGAGTAAATATAGAGTAAAACATAAAAATATAAACTTTAAAGTAAAATGTTTTTCAATATTTTATGAATAACAATATTTAAAACAAGCATTCTAAAATTGATTATAAAAAATTATTTTGAAAATATGGAAAGCGATATAATAAGAACACATGTGATAATAAATTGTTGAGTTTATAAATAAAGAAATCATTCATGGAATGAAATAACATTAACATAGAGGAGAAAATTATCAATTGGAGGAGATGAGAATTTTTCTTAACATCATAAAATTTATTATCAAAGAAAATTTATTTCATGGGGAAACAGAATTCCAATTAAATGAATTATTAAATGAAATATAATATCCTTATATTATAGAGTAAAACAAAATTTAAAAATCATAATCAAATATGAGAAATAATAACTCAAGAAAAGATGTTGAGTTAAGAAATCTTCTTACAAAAATGATTTCTATTAAATTGAAATCCCACGAATAATTGAACATGAGATAGATTTTTAAATACCTTGAATTACATTAAATAATAAAAAAACATCCATTGGGTAGTATATACAACACCAAATATAAAACCATTAATGAATATAAAATATGACTTAGAGAAATAAAAGTTAGATGGGAAACCCATACAACTTTTATAACATCTGAATTAAAACCTGTTGTGAAAGAGAAATTGAAATAAAACATTAAATAACATGAATTAATAATTTAATCATTGAATAATATATCAAAGAGTTAGTCAATATAAAAATTAATTGGTTCATAACATTAAAATATTCCTTAATGAATGAAAATTGAGACAGAATCACTTACCATACCTCTCGACCATCAAGAAATCAATTCATCCGATTGTATAAAAAAACCACCTTAACGTATTATTTATGGACCATGTTATTATATATTACCTTATATAATATTCATTTATAATCATTTAATACCTATCTGCTAATTAGTTATTTTTTATTTTCATCATTTATTATTGGCAATTTTTGTTGTTTCACGCATGATTTAAAATATTGATGTCGGTCCCCATTATTTAATACCTAATCAATAATTCATATTTTATGAAAGTTATTTTAATATATTGTTTATAATAATTTTAAATATATAAATTAATTCTAGGTAAATTTTAGTCACAATTCATAAATTTTTAATCAGTGATGAGTTTGTCTCTGGTAATTTATCGATATTAAAATATTACTTTATAATAGTATTTGATTTTTTTTATATATAGAATCTAAAATGAGTTATAATATAATTATTAGAATAATATTTGACCATATAATTATTTCTAAAACCATTTTTGAAAGTGGTGATGAAAACTGAAGCACATCGTCTATGGAGGCAATAGTCTCCACAAAACACGAGTGATGATTTTATTTTATAATGGACGATGTTGTTAATTTAACAACCCATTTATCCTTCCATGAAATTAATCATATAATAAAAATATCTTTTAATTAATTATATAAATAATATAATCATCCATGTAGGTTTGAAATGAAAAATTACACATACCATTTCATCAAGGTGGAAGTATAAAAAAACACACCGATGGTATTTTCCTTTTCCATAGAACATGAGAAAGATATATAACATATTATCTCTTGGAATAATAATTTTTTTATAAATAATATATATATTCATAAAATATAATTTTGGAACTATCCACGTAACATTGATTTGAAAAATTAAATTTGTTTCTTTGTGTAGGTGGTTGCTCACACAGATGCTCGATTGATATTATAATATTAATAAGGAATGGGAAGGGTATATAAAGGTTATAGAATTATATTAATAAAATTTTAATTTATTAGTAATAATAGTTTAATTATATTAGAATTGTTTATGACATTGGTCCTATAAGAAGTAAAAATGGTATATCTTCAAGAGGGATTTAAATTTTTAGTGTGTAAGTATAGGGGTGGTGGAAGTTTCCTTTTATTAGTGAAGGGGGTGGAATTTATAAAATAATATAAAAAGGAAAGTAAAGATTGTAGTAATGTGGGTACCAAATTTGAAAATAATAGATGTGTTATATGGAATGTGTTGAGAAAACCTTTTATCACACATTTAGAGGTAAGGTTAGAGTATATTATTTCCATTTATCCTTAGTTTTGACTTTTATTAAAATTTTCTTTTACCGTGATAAATCATTTTTCAAACAAATAAATTTATTATAATTAAAAAAATTAATATTGAACATATTACCAAATTTTAAAATTATTATATTATATATATAAATCATTTTATCAATGAAAATTTTCAAGTGTGAGTAAAATTAATTTTAATGTTAGTGCACATAACACATTAACATAACCTTTTGAAAATGAGTATTTTTATGCATAAAAAATATTTTATATAAAATTATAAATGTTGTTAATTTTTATAACACGAATTTTTGTTAATAAAAAATAATATTTAGGTGGATTTTAAAAAAATCCGAAACAAATATCTATACATTGAATATTTCATTAAGTGAAAAGAACCAAAAATGTTTTTAAAAAGAAATAAAATATTACTTATATTACAAAATACTAATCAAATTTTTATAAATTAAAAAAAATTAAATGAATTATATTACTCATTAAATACATATTTTTTTATAATTTTTTTTAAAATTTTGTAATAAATTATTATTTCAAAGTTATTGTATTTTCAAAAATGTTATTTATTACAGTTCACCTAAAAATCAATATTTGCATAAAATCCCTAAAACGTAATCCATAATATAATATTATTTTTCTAAATAAAAAATTAAGATCCTTTTATTCAAATATAATATTTTATTTTCATAAATTTTACTAAAATTTTTTTTTAATTTTTATATCTTTGTGATGTAATAAATGTTACTGTGTTTGAAAACCTGATATTTTCTACTTTTCAAATAAAAATAAATATTTTTTATAGGAAATACAAAAAAAATACAATGTAAATATTATCATTCTAAATTAAAAAATGAAGTTAATTTTTCAAATTTAGATTCTAAAATTTATAAATTTAACATATAAAATGAAATATAAAATATAATAAAAATTGTTTCTATATAAAGATAGATTTTTAAATATTGATTATTATAATTATTATTTTATATCGATTTTTTTATATTAATATTGTTTTAATATATTATTAATATCAGTAATATATTTTATCATTATTTAACCTTGATAAACCTATTCCCTAAAAATAAAAACACATGGTGTATAAAAAAGACAATTTTAGAAAACAAGAATATATTTTAAGCATAATTAATGGAGATCAGATTGGTCCTGGTGTAGTGAAATCCCTAATGATGCAAGATCCTTCAAAAACCATAATAGACAAGCCTCATAAAAAAGTATCATATTTTTCAGTTCCATATATTATCCTTAATACATTGTTTTTATAGTTTGGTTACTTTTATTTGTATATGTTAATTTAATTGTTGTGTTATAGGAGTAGATTGAATAATTTGGTTATAAATTATCACAATTTCATTTTATTTCAGTGTTGTGTGTGAAACAAGCTATTAAAACAATTCTTCAAAAAATTAATACTAAAACCATGGGATTTAATTTTCTCCCCATTGAATAAATTTCATTTTCTCAATTTTATTAATCATCCACAAATGAAATGGATATGGCTATAAATAATATTTAAAAGATTCAATATATAATTTATAAATAAATACCAACCTCACTAACCTAACTAATACCAAGAAACTCATTATTTACTAACAAATAGATGTATTTCCATACTTCAATTTGTCACAACCATTTGAGTCAAATATGTTTCCATAGATTCCATCTGATATGTTGGGGTTTTAAAGACCTACCATTCAATACATCATTTTCAAAATTTGGATTCCAACCAAAAAAAGTAAAATTAAAATAGATATCCTTTTTATAACCTATAAATTTAAACCATCGCACAAATAAGACAAATTAGTCTTTAGATGACTTATCCTTTGACACCATCATTTCAATATATGATACTTTTGGTTAAACTATGATATAATTAGATCAAGATATAATTAGTTTATTCTAACATAGGTTTCCATGATAATTTTCATATTTGTTTCTCTAACCATAGAATAAAAATGTGATCAAATTATTCATAATGATTTATAAAGATCATGTGAATAACTTAAGAATATCCCCCCCCCCATGAGTGTAAAAATAGTTGTGTAGTTAAGCCTTATTTTCATGAACTAGGTGAAGATTGAGTTATCACCCAATAAAAAGTTTTAGGGCTATTACCCCAGGGATAATCTGTTCCTAAGCATATATCTACTAGATTTTATAGAAATAAGGATTTCATTACCAGTAAACCACACATTCTCTACTTTATCAAAATTGTATGATTTTAACCTATACATAGAGTTATCCCTAGGGTTTTTACTAATTTTATCATAATCTAATCCACAAAAATAATTAAAATGATCCCTATAAATAATTCTTTGATTCCAAAGGTGTTTGCCTAGAACGACACATTTTGATATAGTTATAAAAACACATATATTACAGATGATCTATGATATAGAGTGAGATTATCCAAGTTGAAATTACACACACATATATTTAAATAATTCAAACATCACATCACAAAGTAATTACACAATCCCAATAACTTAATTTTCATTTTATGTGTGTATTTAATACATAATAAACATATTTTAAATTTCTTATGATCATTTCTCCATAATAAAACCACACTATAAACCCTTATAGACTCATCATAGGTTATATTCATCTTTACAACCAAGAAAATTAAATGATAAAAAATGGGTAACCTCAGACACACAGAAAGGGGATACTTAAAATCATTTCTTAAAGAGTTACATCATAAGTATATTAGAAAACATAAACTTCAAATACATATAATATTAAAAAATAACATGAATAATAATATTTTTTTCAAAATATATAATAGAGGGACATGTAATCCCAAATGATTAAAAAATATACCATCGAATAAGAGTGTGGAAACATGTTCTAATAAACATTTGACATAGATCATAACATAAAAATATAATGTAGGTGAAGTAATATGGGTAGAGTTTAAATAGAAATTCTAATATATTTAGTTTACATGAAGGGATTGTGGAAGCATACTTCTATAAGTGATGGAAGTGACATTTCTGTAATAATAAAAATGGGTAAGACACTATACATGGTGTTTATATCCAAAATTTTAAAATAATGGAGGTGTTATTGGAAACAGGTCGATAGATTAAATCACATTACATTTAGAGATAATATTTGAGGATTTTATGGTATATTAATAATAGTTTTGTCTTTTATCAAAATTTACTTTCACCACAATAACTCATTTTTTATCCTTGGAAATTTATTTTAATAACCAAAATTAAGATAAACATTTTTAACTAATTTAAAAATTATGATTTCTAATATGAAAATTATTTCAACAAATAAAATTTTCATGTTTGAGAAAAATTAATTTGAATATTATTACACATAATCAATAAAACAATTATCGAGAAAAACTGTATTATTTTCATAAAATTTTTATTAAGATAAAATTGTCAATGTCATTACTTTTCATATAATTAATTGAAATATTACTAAAAATATAATATTTTTGTTTCATTATAATCAATCCAAAACTCAAATACCCCATTTGAATATTTAATTAAAAGAAAATACTATAACAAATTTATAAAATAAATATTACATAGGTTCCATAATGTTAATTAAAGGCCTCTCAGTTAAAACAAATATTTTAAATATATAATTTTACTCATTAAATACATATTTTATAAGGAAACATTTGTCAATTTTTTTGAGTCATTTCTACATCCAAAAGATGTCAGAGAAGATAGAACATTTTCAAAAATATAATTTTTTACTAATAAATTAAAAATACATATTTTATAAAAAAATATTAAAAGTATTCATCCTAATATTATATTATTATGATTAATTAAAAAATGAAGTTCAGTTTATCATAATAAAATTCTAAAATTTAGGAATTTATTATTTAAATAAAAAATTAAAATATAATGAACAATTATTTTTATAGGAAAATGATATTTTAAGTATTAAATAATTTTGTAACACACCAAGCGTCCATCGTATGCTTCTCTTTGAATAATACTGTAGCGTGTGTTGTACGCAACTTTGAGTTCTAAAACACCATAACCAATCAACTAGTCGTTTTGAATAGTAATACCCACTTTTTGAAAATTAAAAAAAATCATTCAAAATGGAATTCATTTTTCGATTTGAAATATCGAAATTAGCTTAGGGTGAAATTTTGATACTTTTCTAAAAACATTCATATTTTAATGAATAGTGGGAATTACTAAATTTTAATTAAAAACAAACTTTTTAATTGAAATAATTAATTGTTATAAATTATCCATTTGAGGGATTTTCCAGTATAATTAGATTATTTTTTTACCATTTAATCCAATTTTGGTCATTGTAAATAATTTCACTTTTAAACTCGACATGAGAAAGTGTCAATCTTCTGATAGTTATTATTTGTTAAAAACAGGCTTTTTGTTTTGACAACGGGAATTAATTTTAAATTAATTTATGTCACTTCTGTGTTTTGAATTTAGAAAAATGGATTCCATATTTATAATCAAGAGCTCCAAATTATGTTAATAGGTAACTTTTATTTTTAGACATTTTGAATAATTACTTCGGTAAATATTTTATTTACCATGGTTAAAGGGTAAATGAGGTAAATAAGGTTAAACAAATAATATTATAATAATACTAAATTACCCTAAAACATGTTCTAACCCTATTGGTTGATACATTTCAGACCATGGGAATATTTGGGTCGATTTTGGGACCCCATGGATCCACTTGTAATTGATAATGACAATTTATATTAATTTAGTTTAAGTAAATACAAAAATGACATAAGCATATATCTTCTAGAAAAATAATTTTTACATAGGGTTATATATGTTATCTTTTCAACTATAAATATTAATTAGAAAGATAAAATTATTATCTATATAAAGGTATTTTATTTATAATTTTTACAAATTGAATAATTAATTTTATTTATGACACAATGATGATCCAGTATTTTCCTTGTTAATGAAAGAATCAAATAATTGGTATTATAAATGTTATATTAAATATAATTTGAAAGTCTTGATGCAATAAATGAATTTTATTTGTTAATATTATATGTTATGATTGATTAAATGAATTTTGTTTTTGAAATAATAATTTTATTAAGACTTTAACAAAAATCAATTATTAAATAGTGTCAAAACTGACAGAAATGAGTTTTTTAAAAAAATATTATATTATTAATTGATATAATATTCTTAAAAATCTAATATTCAGCCAAAGTACTTATATGATGATAGGTATATCATTAATGAACCACTTCGGGTTCTCTTGGTAGTTTATAGTATATTTATTAACCAAATAATATAAAAATACAAAGAGACATGGTAAATGTAAAACTAATTAACTAAGAGTTAAAACTAAAAGATAAGGTTAATAAAGTGACCCAAGCCTTTCTAAAACCTATTGGTTGAGTTTTTTTAGACCTATACGCACCTTATAATTTTAATAACCCACTTTTATGCCATTATAAACTGAATATGAATTTATTATAAAATAATACTTTAAGTTTTTCCTAAAGAGCCCCTCCTCCCCCTTAAAAAAGGCACCACTTCTAACCAATTATTCATACCTTAAAATCCTTTTGGTTCGGCCAACCCCTACCCAAATATCCTCTCAACTTCTATCACTTCAACCTATAGGCATTATTTTGATCATAAAGTCAACCTATGGAGCCCTTTTGATCAAATCAAAAGGAAGAACCCGCAGAAGAGGTAATGCTTTCACCACCCACTTTCAAAGTTTCTTTCTTCTTCCACTTATTCCTTCTTTGTTAATTCCATTAAATAAATAACTCCTATATATTATAAATACTGTGATGTTATTATAAATATGGTACAACCATATTCATTACTCTATCCATCCTTTGAATGACATGTCACCATACGTGCGTACGTACGACTTACCATCTCCACGTCGTGGTGTAATTGTTATTCAAAACATTATTATTTGGATGGGTATGATAATGATGTGTAATTTATGTAAATAATAAATATAACATGATAATGATTCTGTATATATGATATACCATCCAATTATATATTATATTAATATCAGAATAATGAAATTGTTGCTCGTGCGTACATACGGAATACCGTCTCCACGAACGTGATGAGATTCATTCCCCATCGTATCCATTAAAGACTAATTTTCATTTGATGATTAAAAAATAATGTTTAAAAACTTGATGTAATTATGTATATGAATAATATACATCCCATACAAAAAACAATGACTCACATAACAAATAATATAAAGGAAAATGAATCTATTAACACCTAAAATGACGATAATACTAAGATATTATTAATAGAAGAATATTAAAAGATCATATATGATATCATATTAATGTATATGATTCTTGTATAAATTAATAACAATTATTTCACCATTATATAGGAGTTTAACCTACCCTCAACCAAGGAAAATTACAAGGTAAGGGTTAATTCTACAATCTCTTCATTATCTGAGGTTGTTTATACGTAATTATCTAGTGAGACCTCTTTATCACCCACATCCATGTTTCATAAAAATGTATTTCAATTTTTTTTTACTATTTACTATACAATGGGTTAAATTTATTTATAACCTTATGTGTTTTGAAAGAAATCTTTCCGTCATTTTCCAAACAAGGTACTTTTTAACCTTTTCGACAAATTTAAGGTAAGAATGTCTTATTTTATCTTATACGGTGCGTGCAGTTATTTTCCGATGCTAGAAAATCATCAAATATTCCCTTACAGGCTTATATTAATATTTTCAAAATAAATTTTTTCTTTATATTTATCTGACTCTTAAATTATTTCAAAATAGAAAGAGTTATTTCTCTAAAAAGGGATTTTATTTCATCTATGTCAACATCCTTTGATAGATTTTAAGTTTATTTGAAATTGATTTATTATGATACAAAACTTCCATATTGTATTAAAGGTTTTGTGATATGTTTGACTATGGATGTTCTATTTTTATACCATTCATGTCTTATGGTTAAAGTATTGACATTTTGTATTTTAGTTTTAATACGAATGTTTATGATATATTTAAACTTTTTCATATGAGGAATGTATTGGACTTTGTAAGTGATGGGTGGAGCCCGCTATAGCTCCTCGATGCATCGGTAGGTCTCATGATAAAACTAGACATGGAATTGGTCGAGGCCCTTTCCCAATTTTGATATATGGTTTTGGCCGAGGCCTTAATCATTTTTAGATGTCTTGGACAAGGCCTTGACAAAATGTTTCAGAATGTCCGGCATTATACTTTTCCTAATTATGAAAATAACATTGACGGTTCATGTGGTCATTCAACTAGTAGAATACAAATGATTATGTTTTATGATGGAATTATTTTCTCAGCTCATATTCCTGTCATAAAAGTATTCATGTTTATTATTGGTAAAGTCATGTGGTTTCAATTATTCACCATGCTTAATATTTATGTTATCTTCCACTATATTTTGTGCCCTTACTGAGTGTTTGAGCTCACCCCTTTTTTATGTTTCATTTTCCCAGGATATGAAGAAGTTAGTTATCAGTAACTTGTAGGAATAATCTAGGAGGCTTGGATGTTCCTAATATAATAAATTCATGTTGTATTTCTTTTCAAGTTGTAAATTTAAACTTATGTATGAATCTTCTTTCCAATAATACTAAACTGGTTGGTATTTCGAGACATGATTTCCTTGTGATCATTCCAATGTTATGTAATAATGCACTGACTCTAGGTAACTAGGTTCGGGGCTTTACAGTTGGTATCAGAGGAAGTTTAGTACAAACATTGGAAACTAGATTTAGATAAACTATGATTAGAGCACATAGACCTAAGATGGACTTTGAGGATTAGTATAGAAGAACTTCCTAGAATTTTGGTATTGTAGATATTTTGTGAGTTTTCCGTGAAATACATCCCTGTCTAGATATAAGCAAGTAGAGGTGGCTCTGGCACATATGTACCTAGGGGTAAAACCTGAAAACACCACTTTGATCTAGACTCGAACAGGAACAGGTGCACAACAACAGGTCTTGCTGCACTCATGGTTACGACAATCCTGTGGGATATTCTTAGGATAATTCTCATTTTCATTAAAAATCATTATGAATTGTTTATGAGTATATACTTCCTCAAAGAAAACATTTTTATAATTATGGATTATATCCATAAACTATTCAATACATGTTAAGTGTTTTACAAGTTTGGGTTTATGTATTGCGATTCCTAAACTAATCTATTATATGACACTGTTTAGAAATAGCGCCTCATGGATGAAATCGAAATCGTATCAATGCATGCACTCCATGTAGGGATTTCCCTCTTGTTCAAGATAATTATAGTGGAGCTGGTGATATAACTGGTGCTGATCAGCTTATTAACATACTGGGACAACTCACTCAGGCTATGAATAATAACCTTACCCATATGAAGCACCCTGATCCATAGCGTGGAGGATCAATGTTAGATCACTTCATGAGGAAACAACCACTAACATTCAATGGGAATAAAAATCCATTGGTAGCTAAGCAATGGATAAGTTCCCTGGAAAAATTATTTCAGGCATTGGGGAGTAGTGAAAGGGAAAAAGTTGTCATGGCGGTTTATCACCTCACTGGAGATGCTGATCAATGGTGTTCATTGATTCAAAACACAAAGGAAGATGATGATGTATCAAATATGGAATAAAGGATGTTTAATGAAATTTTCTTAGAGAAATACTTTCCTCGTGACCATCGAGCAGATATGGAAAGGAAATTTCTCATTCTGAGGAAAAAGGAGGATGAGAATGTTGCAAAGTATGTGGCTAACTTTACAAGGTTAACAAGGCATGTAGTAGATTATATACATAACCCAAGGAGTAATATTGATCATTTTTTAATGGGTTAAAACCATTTCTCCATTGAGCATTAGTCTCACAATCCTTCTCATCATACGAAGATATTGTCTCATGTGCTATCAAGACAGAAAAGGAATTCTATAAGTATTGTGACTTTAAATAAATGCAAGAGAAGAAGAGATCTACTAAACACTCTGGGAATGGAAATAAGGAAACAAGGAAAAAGGGAAGAGTTTAATTTCCACCATGTGATAATTGTGGAATCAAGAACCCTGGTTCCTGTCAAAAAGGAAAAGGATTATGCAAGAAATGTGGACAGAAAGTTCATTTTGCTGGTGATTGTAAGGGAAAGAAGTACACTACCAGTGTTCAATGCTATAATTGTAGGTAAGTGGGACATTTAACAACTGAATGTTCTAAGATTCATGGGAACTTACCTTAGAAAATGCCAAGGTATCAAGGCCAAGCTTATGTTATCACTACTGCTGAGGTAGAATCTCCGAAAGACGTGGTGGCAGGTAATTTAATGGTTTCCTCAAGTTTAGAAAATGCTTTATTTTATTCTAGATCATCTCATTGTTTCATATCTTCCCATTTTGCTAAAAAAATTAGATATTTCCTATTTGATTTATCAAGGGAGTTTTCAGTCAAAACTCCTAAGGGAAGTATCATTGCAACAGTTTTTTGTGAATCAGTCCCCATTAGAGCATATAAATGTTCTTTATCTACTGATCTCAGCGTCATACCTATGATTGAATTTGATATAATCCTTGGTATGGATTGGATTTCAGAACATGATGAAAAAAATTATTATAAGAAGAAGGAGGTTACTATTTTTTAGGATGATGATAAGGAACACCTTATCATTAGATAAGAATCGTCACCACCTAATTCTTATCTAGATCTACCCCCAGTATCTCAACTAAATTCAATTATAGGGGAGGAAAGTAATGAAATAATTGTGGGTGAGGAAAATAATGTTCAAATAGAGGATGTACCTATTGTGAAAGAATATGTTGATGTTTTTTCAGAAGAATTACCTGGACATCCTCCAGAAAGAGAAATTGAGTTTTTCAATGACCTAATTCCTAGTTCAAGGCCCATATTGAAGAACCCTTATAGAATGACCACTATGGGATTACAGGAACTAAAGAAACAACTAGAGGAATTGATTAATAAGGGATTTATTCGCCCTAATTTTTCTCAATGGGGAGCCCATGTCCTTTTTGTTAAGAAGAAAGATGGATCTATGTGGTCAGGTATCGACTACAGGGAGATCAATTCTATAACAATAAATAACAAGTATCCCCTACCTCACATTGATGATTTATTTGACCAACTACATGGAGCTCAATACTTTTCAAACATTGACCCTCGATCTGGATACCATCAATTATGTGTGAAGAAGGAAGACATTCTGAAGACATCATTTCGAACCAGGTATGGGCATTATGAGTTTACAATAATGCCTTTTGGATTGACTAATGAACCATCTACCTTCATGGATCTAATGAACAATGTTTTCAAGGAATATCTCAATGATTTTGTAGTGGTATTTATTGATGATATCTTGGTATACTCCAAAATCTACGAAGATCATGAAAATCACTTGCACATTATCTTGAATATTCTAAGAAGACATGAATTATATGGGAAGTTTAGAAAATGTGAATTCTATCTTTAGAATATTTCTTTTCTTTTCCATATTGTCTCTAAGGATAGAATTTCCATTGATCCTTCAAAGACCAAGGCAATCCAAGAATTTCTAGCACCGACTAGTATAACTGAGGTACATAGTTTTATTGGTTTAGAAGGTTATTATTAGCATTTCGTCTAGAATGTTTCCCAATTGGATAACCCATTAACGAATCTCATGCATAAAGGGGTTAAATTTATTTTCAAAAAAGAGTGTGAAGAATGTTTTGAATAATTGAAGAGAAGATTAGTCAATGCTCTTATATTTACTCTACCATTGGGGAATGATGGGTTTGTTATTTATAGTGATGCTTTAAAGAAATGACTTGGTTGTTTCCTTATGTAGAATGATAGGGTTATTTCCTATGCATCACGACAGCTGAAAATTCATGAGAAAAAATATCCTACTCATGATCTTGAGTTATCTACTGTAATCTTTGCTTTGATGATACGGATACATTATCACTATGGTGAAAAATGTGAGATATATACAGATCACAAGAGTTTGAAGTATATTTACTCATATAAAGAACTCAACATGAGGAAAAGGAGATGCCTTGAACTACTCAAGGATTATTATTGCACAATACTCTACCACCCAGGGAAGGAAAATAAGGTGGAAGATGCTTTAATCAGAAAGGATCATGGATTTTTGAAAAAAATAAGAGTTAAAAGGGATCCAATTTTCATGGATGTAGTAAAGTTGGATATGGGAATAACCATGGAAGGTGAAACATTGATACTTTTTCAAATGGTTACCAAACCATATTTACTAGAAATAATAATGAGTTCTCATACAGATGATAGGGAGTTTCAAAAAAAGATTAAAGCTGTGAATAATTGGAGATTTAGTGAATTTGTGTATGAAGATGGAATTTTGGAATTTGGGAAGAGACTTTGTGTTCCTGATATACCTGATCTAAAAAGGGAATTATTGGAGATGCTCATAGTTCCAATTTCTCAATATACCCTACGAGCACCAAAATTTATAGAGATTTGATGGAACATTTTTGGTTGGACAACATGAAGAGGGAGATTGCGGATTTTATCTCAAGATGTATGGTTTTTCAACAAGTGAAAGATGGAAGGCAACAGCCTGGAGGAGTCATGAAACCTCTTCCCATACCTGAGTGGAAATGGGATAGTATCATGAGGGACTTTGTCATGGGGCTACCAACGACTCCTAAAAGGAAAGATGCAATATGGGTCATTGTTGATCTTCTTACCAAGTCAGCACATTTTCTTGTTATAAGGGAAGATTTACCACTTGAACGTTTAGCAAGACTATATATTAATGAATTTGTGAGACTTCATGGAGTACCCCTGTCAATTGTTTCTGATCGTGATCCCCATTTTACTTCAAGATTATGAAAGATACTTCAAAATTCCTTGGATACTGAACTTCGTTTGAGCACTGCCTACCACCCTCAAACAGATGGACAATCAGAACGAACTATTAAAACCATAGAAGATATGTTTAGATCATTCTCACTTGACTTTTAGGGTATTTGGGATCAATATTTACCTCTGGTATAATTTTCTTATAACAATAGCTTCCATTCAAGTATTTGGATGGCACCTTATGAAGCGTTATACGGAAAGAGATGTCGCACACCAACCTGTTGGGATGATGTGGGGGAAAGAAAAATCATAGTCCAGGAACTGGTGGAGGAAACGATGGAAAATGTAAAGGCAATCCAAAGCCACATCAAAGTAGCTCAAAGTAGGCAGAAGATCTATGCCTATAACCGAATGAAGGATTTAGAATTTTAGGTAGGAGATCATGTTTTCTTGAAGGTATCTCCATGGAAGGGTGTTATACATTTCAGTAAGAATGGTAAATTGAGTCCCATGTATATAGGACCTTTTTAAATTTTAGAACGAATTGGGACTGTAGCTTACCATTTGGAAATGCTACCAAGTCTCTCCAAAGTTCATGATGTGTTCCACGTATCACTGTTGAGAAAATACATAACTGACCCAACACATGTACTCACCAATGAGAAATTAGAACTACAACCCAATCTGTCTTATTTAGAAGATACCATCAGGATTCTTGATACAAGATAACAAGTGCTGAGAAATTGGACGACTCGTCTGGTAAAAGTTTAATGGAGAAACCATAATATGGAAGAGGAAATGTGGGAACCCGAGAAACTTATGATGAAGAACCACCTGAGTCTCTTCATGTGGTAGTATTCTAGAAATTTTTAGGATGAAATTATTTTAAGTAGAGGAGAATGTAACACCCCATGCTTCTATGGTACGCTTCTCTTTGAATAATACAGTAGCGTGTGTTGTACGCAACTTCGAGTTCTAAAACACCACAACCAATCAACTTGTCGTTATGAATAGTAATACCCAATTTTTTAAAATTTATACATTTTATCATTCAAAATGTACTTCATTTTTGGATTATGAATATCAAAATTAGCTTAGGGTAAAATTTTGGTATTTTTCTAACAACATTCTTATTTTGATTAATAGTGAAAATTACTAAATTTTAATTAAAAACAACTTTTTTAATCAAAATAATTAATTGTGATAAATTTTTAATTTGAGTGATTTTAAAGTATAATTAGATTTTACTTTTACCATTTAATCCAAGTTTGGTCATTGGACATAATTTCACATTTAAAATGGACATAAGAAAGTGTCAATCTTTTGATAGTTATTATTTGTTAAAAACGCGATTTTTGTTTTGACAACGAAAATTAATTTTAAATTAATTTCTATCACTTATGTGTTTTGAATTTCGAAAAATGGATTCGATATTTATAATATTGAGGAAAAAATTATTTAAATAGGTAACTTTTATTTGTAGACATTTCAATAATTACTTCGCTAAATATTTTATTTTCCATAGTTAAAGGGTAAATCCGGTAAATAAGGGTACAAAATTAATATTATAATAATACTAAATTACACTAAAACATGTTCTAACCCTATTGGTTGATACATTTCCTACCATGTACATATTTGGGTCGATTTGGGGACCCCATGGTGCCACTTGTAAGTGATAATGACACTTTATATTAATTAAGTTAAAGTAAATACAAAAATGACCTAAGCATATATCTTTTAGGAAAAAAAATATTACATAGAGTTATATATGTTATCTTTTTGACTATAAAAATTCATTAGAAAGATAAAAAGATTTAATATATAATGGTATTTTATTTGTAATTTTTATACATTGAATAATTAATTTTACTTATGACATAATGATGATACAATATTTTTCTTATTAAAGAATGAATCAAATAATTGGTATTATAAATGTTATAATAAATATTATTTGAATGTTTTGATGCCATAAATGAATTTTATTGGTTAATATGACATGTTATTATTGATAAAATTAAATTTTTTAGAAATAATAAAGTTATTAAGACTTTAATAAAAATCAATTATTAAATAGTATCAAAATTGAAAAAAAAGGAGTTTTTAAAACAAATATTATATTATTAATTGATATAATATTCCTAAAAATCTAAGGTTCGTCCAAAGGACTTATATTATTATAGGTATTTCATAACTTGGGGTTCGCTTGGCAGTTTATAGTATGTTTATTAACCAATAATATAAAAATACAAAGAGACATGGTAAATGTCAAACTAATTAACTAATATTTAAACTAAAAGATAAGTTTAATAATGTGACCCAAACCTGTCTAAAAACTATTGGTTGAGTTTTTTTAAACAAATCCCCACCTTATACGTTTAATAATACACTTTTGAGCCATTATAAAGTGAATATTAATTTATTATAAAATAATAAGTTATGTTTTTTTAAAGAGCCCATCCTCCCGCTTATAAAAGGACACCAATTCTAACCAATTTTTTATACCTTAAAAACCTTTTTGTTTGGAAAAACCATACCCAAACATACTATAAACATCCCTAACTTAAACCTAGAGTCCTTATTTTGATCATAAATCCATCCTATGGAGCCCTTTATATCATTTCAAAAGGAAGAACCTGAAGAAGAGGTAATGTTTTCACCTCCCTCTTCCAAAGTTCGTTTATTCTTCCACTTCTTCCTTCTTTGTTAATTCCATTCAAAAATAAAAACTCCAGTATCTTATATATACTATCATGTTATTATAAATATGATACAACCATATTCAGTATTATTTCCAACCTTTGAATGACATGTCACCATACGTGCTTACGTACGGCTTACCGTCTCCACGTCGTGGTGTAATTATTATTCAAAACATTATTATTTGGATGGGTATGATAATGATGTGTAATTTATGTAAATAATAAATATAAAATGATAATGATTCATTATATATGATATACCTTCCAATTATATATATTTTTAATATCAAATGAATGATATTTTCGCTCGTGCGTACGTATGGACTACCGTCTCCACGAACGCGATGAGATTCATTCCCATCGTATCCAATCAAGTCAAATTTTCATTTGATGATTAAAAAATAATGTTTAATGACTTGATATAATTCTAGATATGAATAAGATACATCTCATACAAAACAAATATGAATCACATAACAAAGAATATAAAGGAAAACGAATCTGTTAACACCCAAAACGATGATAACACTAAGATATTATTAACATAACAATGTTAAAAGATCATATATGATATAATATTAATGTATATTATTATTTTATTATTTAATAACAATTATTTCACCATTATACAGGAGGTTAACCTACCCTCCTATAAGTAAATGTACAAGGTAAGGGTTAATTCTACAATCTCTTCATTATCCGAGGTTGTTTATTTGTAATTATCTACTGTGACCTTTTTATCATCCACATCCGTGTTTCTTAAATATATATTTCAAAACATTTTTAATATTTTCTAGAAAATGGGTACAATTAATTTATACCCTTATGTGTTTTTAAAGGAATATTTCCGTCATTTTCCAAACAAGGTACTTTTTATCCTTTTCGACAAATTTAAGGTAAAAATGTCTTTTTTTAACTTATACGGTGGGTGTGGTTTTTTCCCGCCATTATAAAATAGTCAAATCTTACCTTACAAGATTATAAGAATATTTTAAAAATAAATGTTTTCTTTATAATTATGTGACTCATAAATGATTTCAAAATATAAAGAGATATTTCTCTAAAAAGGGTTTTGATTTCATCTATGTCAACATCCTTTGATGGATTTTAAGTTTATTTGAAATTAATTTATTATGATAAAAAAACTCCCATATTATATTAAAGGTTTTGTGATATTTTTTACTATGGTTGTGCTATATTTATACCATTCATGGTTTATGGTCAAAGTATTGACATTTCGTATGCTAGTTGTAATACGAATGTTTATGATATGTTTAAACCTTTTCATATGAGGAATGTATTGGAATTAGTAAGTGACGGGTGGAGCTCGCTATAGCTCCTCGATTCAATGGTATGTATAAGGAGACAACTAGATGTGGAATTGGCTGAGGCCCTTTCCCAATTTTGATATATCGTTTTGGCCGACGCCTTAATCATTTTTAGACATCTTGGCCGAGGCCTTGACAAAATGTTTCAGAATGTCCGGCATTATACATTTCCTCATTTTGAAAATAACATTGATTGTTCATGTGGTCATTCGACTAGTAGAATACCAATGATTATGTTTTATTATGGAATTATTTACTCAGCTCATATTCCTACCATAAATGTATTCATGCTTATTATTGGTAAAGGCATGTTGTTTCAATTATTCACCATGCTTAATATTTATGTTATCCTCTGCTTTATTTCTTAACCTTACTGAGCATTTGAGCTCACCCTTTTCTTATGTTTCATTTTCCCAGGATATGAAGAAGTTAGTTATGAGTAACATGCAGGAATAATCTAGGAGGCTTGGATGTTCCTAATAGAATAAATTTGTGTTCTATTTTTTTCAAGTTATAAAGTTGAACTTATATATGAATCTTTTTTCCAATAATACTAAACTAATCGGTCTTTTGAGACATGATTTCCTTGTGATCATACCAATTTTATGTAATAATACACTGACTTTGGGTAACTAGGGTCGGGGCGTTACAATTTTAGCTTATATTTCCTGTTAATTTTTTAAATTAATATAGTGTTATTAAATTATTAATATTAATAATATATTTTATCATCATTTAACCATAATATACATAGTTCCATAAAATAAGATTTCATAGTTCATTAAAAGTTAATTTTCGATAAATTTAATTTTTATGAATTAAATGATCCTATTAGTTGTTTAATTATGTCAATTAAATTTCATCAGTGCATCAATATTAAAAACGAACATCCTTTTTTTTAATTTTAAATGTGAAATGTATAAAATACATGTGATGTGTACAAATAAATTTTACATTAATAATTATATATTTATATCATCTTTACTTTTAATTACATATCCATAATAGATCTATGTGTAAGAAATTAGTATATGATATTTTCATATGGAAGTTTTGGGTGGTAGTTCATCTAGAATATGTTTTGATGAAATTTATATGATCTTGAACATCAATATCAATTTATTTTACTCAAACTGTAATTATTGGATATAGAATTAGGATTCATCTAGAGCTAACCCTATGATGTCCCCTAATTTTTAATCTTATATAAGTGGGCCTCATAAGAAAGACTTATACAATTCAATTCCATCACTTCCCTAATACACACAGTTTTATACCATGGTTACTTTTGTTTTGTCCCTCTAATTTAACAACTATATAGTAATGGTGAAATATTATAATTTATCATTCCATTATAGTTCCTTTTTAGTTTGTTATTAACTTTGATCCATGATGTTAAAAGCAATATTATTTAATAAAAATTGATAATAATATATCGTGGTGTTATACTCATAGTTAGAAAAACCCATAAAAATAAATTGTGATAGTTATGAGGGTTAAATTTAGAGTTTTTCACATGTCAAAATAAGTTTTTCTTAATTATGTGGCCTAATCATGATACCCTATCAGTTTCAAAGAAAATTATTATTATGAGAATTTACTTCTTTTAATTTATGGGGTTTATCCTTCCCTCTCCTCTCTTTTCATTTGATTGACAAGGGGTGCATTCATGGAGGTACCTCCCTCCCTCTATTTATGATTTTGATCCTCCAAACCATTGAATTCATGTACATTTATAGGGAATTCACCTTCATTTCTTTTCATCACTTCTCCCATAATCTTCTCATCATTTCTCCCGTGTTTGGGTGTTAACCACCTAAGGAGACATGTTAAAACATAGTTTTAATTGAATGAGGTTGGTTTTTTTTAATTTCCTATAATAAACACATAATTTTGTTTTTTATGTTTTCCAATGAGTTGTCTGAAAACTATTCCTAAATGTGATAGTTGAACTTTATTTCAGAAATGTTTCAGGTGATATTCCACCTTGTATAAAGTATTTTAAATGGTTTTACAATTTCAAAAGTAATGTTATTAGTGTCAAGTATTTAGGAAATTTATTTTACACCATGTTTCAAAAATATTGATGATGAAAAAGATTTTGAACGCTTTTGATTCTCAGAGTTGGTGAATGTTTTTTTAAATAATGATTTGAAATTAAAGATATGTTGTAAATTTTTATATGTTTTTAATAAAAATAGGGATTGGTTCCCTAGTTGATTCTAATTTAGCTTTTGTTTTGATGTTTTAGAACTATATTAAAAGTGAATCTCAAATGTTGTAAAATGACTTGGCCTTATGATTCCACATTTGAAAAAACCCAATTATCACTTTAGAAAATAATTTTCATTATAAGTATTAGCCCCTTAATTATGCACCTTTTTATATTATACTTGTTGTAGATTATGGCCTTGAGAGGGATGATAAAATTTTATTTGTGACCTGGATGATGTGAAATGGGTTTTTTATTATTATGGTGTCGGAGGTGAGATGATATATTTGTTCATATGATAATTTTTTATTTTTATGTTTATCTTGTGATGTATTGTTTTCTATACTTTGTTTGATTTTTTCCTTCATTTATGTTAGGGTTAATATAACATGGGATGGTTTGGGAAATCCTAAGTGATTGTGGGTCATGTGTGGTTTACCAATAGTTGTTAAGGATTGGTTATTTTTTCATTCTATTATGGTTATGAAGTTTCTATGTCAACAAAAATAGTTATTTGGATTTATTTTATATATGGGGTTTTAATTATCATTTTTTGTTCACAATTTTTGATCATTTTGCTTATGAGCTATTTTTATTTCCCAGTCTATATTATACTATGTTTGTTTGTCCCATTTTATATGAAAATAGTTATTTTTATACACTGGATTCAGATATTTTGATAGTTCATTCCAGTTTTCAAGGTGAATTCAATGATGTAATTATAGTTTATATAAGGGTGAAACCATTCCCAAGTTTGTATTATTTATACCCCAGTAACTAGTTTTCTAACAAGTGCTTATCAAGAAAGAAATTTAGACCTATTTATGGGTTTAGTTGAGAAACCAATCGCATCAACATAGGATGATTCGTTAGAAGTGGTTTCTAAGTCGTGGTTATAAACATAAATGTAAAATAATAGTACTGTAATTATTCATAATGTTTATTAGTATATAGATAAGAACATTTAAACTTGAGAGGTAGGTGGAAGGATAGTCTAGCTAGCTCTTTATCACGCCATGCCTTGAGATCCCATTGGTAGTTGGGATTTGGATTTTATTTTTTATTCTTCTTTAATTGAGGATTAATATTTTGTTATTTTAGTTGTTATTAGAATTATATGAGATGCCTTAGGGGTTATTCATAGATTATTTGGATGAAAATGAAAAATGAATCCGATTTATGAGGATTTTATTCACATCCTAAAAAATTATTTAGTGATCAATCACATTATTTTGGAAAATTTTAATAAGCTATTATATGATCAGTACATGGGTCATCAAACCTTGTATCCATGTCATGAAAAGTTATGAATACCATTTGGTTTTTTATTTAGTCATCTTGATTATTATATTATCATGAGTTATTTTTGGTTTAAAATGAGACCTTATACATTGATTGTAAAATGTATTTGGTTTTAATGAAATTATTTTTGAAGTAATTTGTTTATCATGAAATATGTAAAGTCTATGGGATTTAAAAATATGTTTTTTATTTAATAAAAAAATATTTAACCCCTAATAGAGTGTTTTTTAAATAATTGTTGGTTCCAAAAAAATTATGTTTATTGAAATATGAGGTTTTTTGAAATAAAGGATAAATTTTAAAGTTTTTAAGAGAGTCATCTATTATAAATAATTATTGTGGTTTTGAAAACATTGTTTTTTGATTTGATTCATTATTGACCCTTGGTGGGAATTTAAATAGTGGATGATTCTGAAATTATTTAATTGGTGAATTGTTTTTAGAATGAAATATGATTTTATGAGAAATTATTTTTTTAGTAAACTGGTTTTTTGACTAACAACTAAAACTGTAAAAAATATTTAATTCAATTTTATAAAATATAGAAGAATGTTTGAAATTTTGTCTTGTTTTATCATAATATTTTTCTACCATTAAAATGTGTTTTGGGACTCTTTTCTACGGTTTCTTGTTTATAAAGGAATGATTATGATTGTTATTTTAAATTTTTTTCTGAATTGTGTATTAGGATTTGTCAAATGGATGATATTAAGAATATTTTATATGACTTAGGATAAATGGAAAGGTTTTAATACTTTATTATTTAATGTTAACCTCTGAGGAATTTCTTGAGTAAAGGTTGGGTGTTTATCTTTCGGGGTAGTCCCATTACCATTGTTGACCCTACCGATATTTTTAATGGAGTGGTGGGGGTTGTCTTCCTCTAGAAGGTATAATTCTGTATCTTACCTGTGACCTTGGGATGGATGGTGAAATAGGTGAAGATCAGTCATCTTGGAGTTTGTGTGTTTCTAAGGATAAGAGGAGTCTCGGGTTTATGTCTTGATTTCGGATTATGATATATTTTGTGATTCTTTCTTGGTGTGTTTAAGGATGTTATGGGTTTTTTGTAACACCCCAAGATTTTATGAAAAATATTATTTTAATTTCATTAATGTCTTATGTTGTATTCTACACCAAGATTACCTTGCGCTATACGCAACACCGTATTAGCTTGCAGTATACGCAACACTATTCTTGGACCGTGTTACAAACAATTTTGATAATAGTTATTCTACGCAACATTGAGTATATATATATATATATTAAATGTATAAATGAAATATGGTTGGATTCTATTATACGAAACAACGAAGGATTCTTTCACAACACGCAACCCTGACTTGGCTTGCATTACACGCAATCGCGACCTTCCTCGATAGCCTGTGTTGTACGCAATACCGGGTTTTAATAAACAATGTTATATTATTATAATATTGTCATGAACTAGCCGTTATGAATAGTATTAACTAAATTTTTAATTTTATAACATTATAATTCATCTTACACATTTCTAGAACATGGTATAAGAAGAAAATAAATTTTTTCGGGTAAAATAAGTATTTTTCAAAAAATGCAGTTTTGCCGCCTTTTGATGGCGCACCCACATTAAATCTGGTTTTTGACATGTTTATAAGTTCAATTTGACAAAATAAAATTATTCTTTGGAATCATGAAATAAAAATTTACTTTGGATAAATTTTTCATATTATTCTGGTAACTTTCACATTTTAATGAATAGTAAAAACACGCTATATTTTAATTAAAAACAACTTTTTTCATCATAATATCTTATGTGGTTAAATTATAATATTGAATGGTTTTAAATTATAAATAGAATATATTTTTACCATTTAATATAATGTATGTCATTAGCATTGATTTTACCTTGAATTCGTAGGTTAAATCAATTCAATCTTTTGCAATGTTTTAAACAAAAACTCGTTTTTATTCGACAACGGGATTAATTTTAATTTAATTTCTGCAACTTCTGTGTATTGAATTTTAAAAAATGGATTCCATATTTGGAATAATAGGGTCCAAATTATGTTAATAGGCTACTTTTTATTTTTGGGAATTATGAATAGTAACTACAGTAAATTTTATTTACCATAGTTAAAGGTAAATCGGGTAATTAAGGGTAAATATAATATTTTAAAATTACCCTAACAAATGTAAAAATCCTATTGGATGACTAAAAATAGACCCATATCACCTAAGGGTCGGATTAGATTCATTTAATTAAATTTTGTCAATGAAAATAATTTAATTATTATTAAAACCAAAGAATGTGACAACATGTCACTTTCTTAAATTATATAAGTATAATAATTTTAATCTAGTGATAAACTTCATGAAACTTCGTACATGAATAGTCTCTAGAAATCTAATACAATTATCTACATCATAAGAATTTATTTAGAATTTTTAAGGATTAAATAATTATGATTTATTATGACACAACGATGATGTAGTAATTATATTATTAATGAAATATTGACATAATTGATGTTATAAACACCAAAATAAATGTAATTTGAGACTTTTTATGAATTCCACTAATTTTCTAGGTTACTATGATATATTAGTGTTTCTTTAATCAACTTGTTTAGAACATATAATTCTGTTATGACTTTCACAAAAATCATATATCAAATAGTGTCAAAATTGACACAAAATAGTTTTTAAACCAAATATTATATTACTAATTGTTATTTTATTCCTAAAAATCTAATGTTCAGCCAAATGACTTAGATAAGGATATATATATTAATAATAAACAATTTGGGGTTCGTTTGGCATGTTATTGTAAGTGTATTAACCATATAGTGAAAGAAAACAAAAAGACACGGTAAAAGTTAAATTATTTAACTTAGAGTTAAATCTAATTGATAAGGTTACAATAATACCCTAAACTTGTCTAAATCCTATTGTTTGATATTATTTCGACCCATACCCACTTTAGCTTCTAAATAAGACCCTTTGGAACCATTATAAACCGATTTTGACTTTAATATAAAATAATATTTTGAGATATTCCTAAGGTGCCCCTCTCCTCCCTTATAAAAGGGTACCTCCTCCCCCTCCTCCTCACACCAAATTGAGCACTCAAGCTCGGCCAACCCCTGCCAAAATCCCTTCTCCACTTCCCTAGAATAATCCTAGAGGTCCTGGTCTTCTTCAAAGACCAATCTTAGTTCCCTAAGTGAAGGATTCAAAGAGGCGTTTCAAAGAAGAGGTAATATCCATTACCGATCTTTTCAATTTCTTTCTTCTTCAACTTCTTCTTCTTTAGTTGTTTCATGATAAAGTAATAACATAAGTATTTCTTATATACTGATATGTTATTATAAATATGAAACAACTATAATTAACCTTCTATCCATCCTACGGAAAAAGGAAATCACCGCGCGTGCGTACGTACGGAATACCGTCTCCACGCCGTGGTGTAATCTATTTTCCGCCACAACCTTAATTGGATGGGTATAATGGTGTAAAGAATAACTATACATAGTTATTACAACATCATATTGATTCTGATATATTTTATAATCCACTCCAATTCAATTAAATATTTATGGAAATGATATCATCGCTTGTGCGTACGTACGGACTACCGTCTCCACGACGCGATGAGATTCATTCTCCATGTTAACCATTTAAGAATTATTATAAAGTATATATAAGAAATAATAATGAAATATATGACATTACAAAGCTACTGGAATTATGTATATATATATATGTATGTCATCTACTTACTTCCATTCAAGACAATAAGGAAAGGAAAACAGCGTTCATGCGTACGTACGGACTACCGTCTCCATGAACGGTGTTTTTCATTTCATTTATCTATCTATTATATATATATATATACTGAATATATATGATATATAAATCATATTTTATATTCTGGAAGTAAGTAAATCATGATATAAGTAATAATAATGTCAAGAACAACAAGTCAAAACACCTACGATAAATGAAACGATTTTACCCAAAACGCTTCTTTAACATGGAATTTACAAAAGAACGGGTAATATAATGTCACAAGTGAACCATATATGATATAATAACAATGAATATTATTCTGTAATAAGTCAATTTCATTATTTAAATCATTATACAGGAGGTTCGGACACATACGAAGCAAATCGGACCTAAGGTAAGGGAAATATCACAATCTCATTTTTATCCGAGATTGTTTATACTTTGGTATTTACTGGGGTGTATTTCATCATCCACATCCATGTTTCCTCAATATGTAATATTATATCCATTCACCTACAATTGTTTAAATCCTATTTTACCCTTCGGTGAGTTTTTAGTAAAGGATATTAAAGGAATCTTTTTTCGTTTTTCGTACGAGGTACTTTTTGACTTTTCCGACAAAAGTACAAAGAATGTTTTTTTAACTTATATGGCATGAATGGATTTTTAAAACATTATTTCCAAGAAGCTTCCTTTACAAGTTTTAAAGTTTATTTTTAATCAACTTCTTTTATTTTAAAGGCGTATGAAATGTTATGAAAGGAAAAATGTTTTTGAAGAAGAAAGGATATTTTCCTCAAGAATGGAGTTCAAGTGTTTTATCAAAATTATTTTCCATCTAAGATAATATAGGGTTCTGTTTTTATCCCTATTATTACATGGATTTGATTATGTTGTGATGGAAATATTTTTATGAATTCCTTTATCTTATATGAATAGTTTTATGATGTCATGTTGTTTAAGAATTCCATTTTTATTACATGGGTTATGCTATGATGTATGATTTATGATTATGTGGCACACATAAGAAAGGATTCATTATAAGATGGGTGGGACCTATATCTCCCTCCAATGCATTGGGTAAAGATTTTATATCTCATGAGATAGACATGGCTGGAATGGTAGGTTATACCGGTTCAGTGAAACAGGACTGAAACGAGGGTTACTCGATTCAGAAAGGGACTTTGTCCACTAAGATAGTCTTGGAAATGAGTCTTGACTAACAAGAAATGATTCTCTATGATTATGTGTGAATGCCACAAAGTTTCATGTTTTAAGTTATGATTATTGTGATTACATTTCACTTGCATGATTTACCCCATGTTATGAAATTATGATCTCTTTTGCAGGTTAAGATTTCCAAAAGTTATGTTCTTATGTATATGATGTGATTGATATTTCTATTGTTTACCCTTACTGAGCATTTGACCTCACCCTTTTATGTTTTCTTTTCCCCAGGATATAAAGAAAGGTTTTAGGTAAAAAAAGAAGATCTTTATGGGAGATTTTGAAGATCTTTCACCACGACTAGAAGATTATATTCCGAGTTTCCAAAGACACTAAACTATTACGATCCTTGTGAGTGTGTTTTTTTGTTATGTACTAAGTATTCCGCAAATATAATGTAATGTCAATGTACGTCAGGATTCGGGTCTCTACAGTTGGTATCAGAGCAAAGGGTTAGTCAACCTTTGGAAACTAGGACGCGAAAACGTTAGTGATACGCCTAGAGATATTTCTAAGGTATGTCTAGGGATGTCCCTAAGGATAAGTACACATATAGGATATAGTACTAGAACTACGGTAACGATCTTAGAATTTAACCTAAGATGTTAGATATTGAAGTTACTCCCCCTTTATTATGATTTTTGCATCTCACACTATTCTTTTTGGGTTTTAGAAAATGGCTGGAAACAAGATGATTCACGATAATGGAGGATATGATGGACAATGGAATGATATTCTTCATAAGAAATCAAATGAAATGGTATTTGGAAGTCCAAACATCATTATTATGCCGAATCAGCAATCTCATAATATGATCAATAAAGTAAAATTTGGTAAGTTTCCTGACTCGGCTAATAAGAGAAAGATGGAGTTTCATGATGATCATAGAGGAAAGAAAGTTCAATTCCCCCTATGTAAATCATGTGGGAAGAGGAATCAAGGAGAATGTTTCAAAGGAACTGGAAGATGCTTTGGGTGTGGAAAAGAAGGACACAAAGCAAGTAAGTGCAAAGGAAAAGGTTCAGTTAACACCATGGATGAGGATAATGGTATTGCTACGACATCAACAATGGTTAAATGTTTTAAATGTGGAATGTACGGGCATTATGCAAACCAATGCCCTAAGGGAAAGTCTCATGAAGATAATCAGTATGGTCGTATGGGTAGTATTTATGTTGATGATGATGAAGAGACTACAAATGATATGTGAGATGAAAGAATTGTTGAAGCTCGGTTAATGGTTTAAGAAGGTAGTGGAATGATTACATGTTTATCAAAGTGTAATGTTGTATAAAGAATATCATGGTAATATGGAATAAAGAGACATCTAAGTATTGTTACATTGTTGTCTTTCCTTGAGTTTTGAATGTGTGTGATTAATGCTACCAGTATCCATGAAAGGTTATTCAGATATTTTTGGAATGAAGATGATATGCGCATAATGAAGGGATAAGGAGAAAATTAAATGTTTGATAGTATTCATGAGCTCATGACTGATATAAGGATAAGGTTATATCATGGTTTGAGTATATGGAATTTTTGGATTTTGGTATGTGGAAAGAGTTAACTTTTAACTGCATTCATGTTTTCACTAAGGTTCAATGGGTATTCAAGAGAATACATGATTAAGGCCTTTGAATGTTTGGAATGTGACCAACAAGACATATCTTATGATATATGGGGATTGACGATGGTGTTAAATCTCTGGTAATCGTTTTCACTATGTTATGAGAGTGTACTGTAGTATTATGGATAAGCCTAAATATTAGAATGGATTACGTTGGACATAAGTTAGTATTGTTTAAGGATAGAAGATTTTCGATATTATTGATGGGATGTTATAGTAATTTAGTTTTAGAAAAAGGAAAACCTGCAGGACGGGCGACAACCCATCGCTTCGGACAAGGATGTGGGAATCGAACCCACAACCGAAGTGTGACTGGCCTTTATCGCCTACCACTGGCCTACAGGAAGTCACTGTTTAGTAGAAACTAGTTTTTTTATATATTAAGCAGTATGATATATGATGTATAAGTCCATTTTAGGAACCATATATGATTAATCTCACTATAGATCGACTTATGTATATAAATTTTTGCTAACCTTTTGTTTGAGACAGATGGAATGACCCGTTATTCTATCACATGATCTGGTAACACTTCACGAATAACAAATTCAACTTTATTTATTTAAGAGATGAAGTAGAAATTGTCCAAAGAACGACAAATAGTGAGACTATACCAAAATCACGAAAGTATTTCTTCTAATTCCAATTTCATCAACTTTAGGGAAATGATCTTGAAAACCAAAAATGTTGTCCTAGTGCCCTAATATCCGATGAATCAAATGGTACCCTAGATCGTCACAAATTTATGGCTTTGTGATTGCTGGCTTTTCCATAGTCATGTTCTCTATCACTCTCCATCAGAACATGATGGTTATATTTCTCTTCCATATCCATATTTTCACCTATGTGGATACCCAGTGATTAGTTAACTTGGGTAACCATTACGTTTTATAATTTAGTTTTTAAAGATAAGTTTTGGTATTCCTTTTTACGATGTGGGTTTCTGTCAAAGAATCTTTCAAATAGTAAACCATTTATAATCCCCGACGAATTTCGAGGGAGAAATTCATTTTAAGGGGGGTAGAATGTAACACCCCGAGATTTTATGAAAAATATTATTTTAATTTCATTAATGTCTTATGTTGTATTCTACACCAAGATTACCATGCGCTATACGCAACACCATATTAGCTTGCAGTATACGCAACACTATTCTTAGACCGTGTTACACACAATTTTGATAATAGTTATTCTACGCAACATTGAGTATATATATATATATTAAATGTATAAATGAAATATGGTTGGATTCTGTTATACGAAACAACGAAGGATTCTTTCACAACACGCAACCCTGACTTGGCTTGCATTACACGCAATCGCGACCTTCCTCGATAGCGTGTGTTGTACGCAATACCGGGTTTTAATAAACAATGTTATATTATTATAATATTGTCATGAACTAGCCGTTATGAATATTATTAACTAAATTTTGAATTTTATAACATTATTATTCATCTTACACATTTCTAGAACATGGTATAAGAACAAAATAAATTTTTTCGTGTAAAATAAGTATTTTTCAAAAAATGCAGTTTTGCCGCCCTTTGATGGCGCACCCACATTAAATCTGGTTTCTGACATGTTTATAAGTTCAATTTGACAAAAAAAAATTATTCTTTGGAATCAAGAAGTAAAAATTTACTTTGGATAAAATTTTCATATTATTCTGGTAACTTTCACATTTTAATGAATAGTAAAAACACGCTATATTTTAATTAAAAATAACTTTTTTCATCGTAATATCTTATGTGGTTAAATTATAATATTGAATGGTTTTAAATTATAAATAGAATATATTTTTACCATTTAATATAATGTATGTCATTAGCATTGATTTTACCTTGAATTCGTAGGTTAAATCAATTAAATCTTTTGCAATGTTTTAAACAAAAACTCGTTTTTATTCGACAACGGGATTAATTTTAATTTAATTCCTGCAACTTCTGAGTATTGAATTTTAAAAAATGGATTCCATATTTGGAATCAGAGGGTCCAAATTATGTTAATAGGCTACTTTTTATTTTTGGGAATTATGAATAGTAACTACAGTAAATTTTATTTACCATAGTTAAGGGTAAATCGGGTAATTAAGGGTAAATATAATATTTTAAAATTACCCTAACAAATGTCAAAATCCTATTGGATGACTAAAAATCGACCCATATCACCAAACGGTCGGATTAGATTCATTTAATATAATTTTGTCAATGAAAATAATTTAATTATTATTAAAACCAAAGAATGTGACAACATGTCACTTTCTGAAATTATATAAGTATAATAATTTTAATCTAGTGATAAACTTCATGAATCTTCGTACATGAATAGTCTCCAGAAATCTAATACAATTATCTACATCATAAGAATTTATTTATAATTTTTAGGGATTAAATAATTATGATTTATTATGACACAAAGATGATGTAGTAATTATCTTATTAATGAAATATTGACATAATTGATGTTATAAACACCAAAATAAATGTAATTTGAGACTTTTTATGAATTACACTAATTTTCTAGGTCACTATGATATATTAGTGTTTCGTTAATCAACTTGGTTCGAACATATAATTCTGTTATGACTTTCACAAAAATCATATATCAAATAGTGTCAAAATTGACACAAAATAGTTTTTAAACCAAATATTATATTACTAATTGTTATTTTATTCCTAAAAATATAAGGTTCAGCCAAATGACTTAGATAAGGATATATATATTAATAATAAACAATTTGGGGTTCGTTTGGCATGTTATTGTAAGTGTATTAACCATATAGTGAAAGAAAACAAAAAGACACGGTAAAAGTTAAATTATTTAACTTAGAGTTAAATCTAATTGATAAGGTTAAAATAATACCCTAAACTTGTCTAAATCATATTGGTTGATAGGATTTCGACCCATCCCCACTTTATATTCGAAATAAGACCCTTTGGAACCATTATAAACCGATTTTGACTTTAATATAAAATAATATTTTGAGATATTCCTAAGGTTCCCCTCTCCTCCCTTATAAAAGGGTACCTCCTCCCCCTCCTCCTCACACCAAATTGAGCACTCATGCTCGGCCAACCCCTGCCAAAATCCCTTCTCCACTTCCCTAGAATAATCCTAGAGGTCCTGGTCTTCTTTAAAGACCAATCTTAGTTCCCTAAGTGAAGGATTCAAAGAGGCGTTTCAAAGAAGAGGTAATATGCATTACCGATCTTTTCAATTTCTTTCTTCTTCAACTTCTTCTTCTTTAGTTGTTTCATGATAAAGTAATAACATAAGTATTTATTATATACTGATATGTTATTATAAATATTAAACAACTATAATTAACCTTCTATCCATCCTACGGAAAAAGGAAATCACCGCGCGTGCGTACGTACGGAATACCGTCTCCACGCCGTGGTGTAATCTATTTTCCGCCACCACCTTAATTGGATGGGTATAATGGTGTAAAGAATAACTATACATAGTTATTACAACATAATATTGATTCTGATATATTTTATAATCCACTCCAATTCAATTCAATACTTATGGAAATGATATCATCGCTTGTGCGTACGTACGGACTACCGTCTCCACGACGCGATGAGATTCATTCTCCATGTTAACCATTTAAGAATGATTATAAAGTATATATAAGAAATAATAATGAAATATATGACATTACAAAGCTACTGGAATTATGTATATATATATGTATGTCATCTACTTAATTCCATTCAAGACAATAAGGAAAGGAAAACTGCGTTCATGCGTACGTACGGACTACCGTCTCCATGAACGGTGTTTTTCATTTCATTTATCTATCTATTATATATATATATATATACTGAATATATATGATATATAAATCATATTTTATATTCTGGAAGTATGTAAATCATGATATAAGTAATAATAATGTCAAGAACAACAAGTCAAAACACCTACGATAAATGAAACGATTTTACCCAAAACGCTTCTTTAACATGGAATTTACAAAAGAACGGGTAATATAATGTCACAAGTGAACCATATATGATATCATAACAATGAATATGATTCTGTAATAAGTCAATGACATTATTTAAATCATTATACAGGAGGTTCGGACACATACGAAGCAAATCGGACCAAAGGTAAGGGAAATATCACAATCTCATTTTTATCCGAGATTGTTTATACTTTGGTATTTACTGGGGTGTATTTTATCATCCACATCCATGTTTCCTCAATATGTAATATTATTTCCATTCACCTACAATTGTTTAAATCCTATTTTACCCTTCGGTGAGTTTTTAGTAAAGGGTATTAAAGGAATCTTTTGTCGTTTTTCATACGAGGTACTTTTTGACTTTTCCGACAAAAGTACGAAGAATGTTTTTTTAACTTATACGGCATGAATGGATTTTTAAAACATTATTTCCAAGAAGCTTCCTTTACAAGTTTTCAAGTTTATTTTTAATCAACTTCTTTTATTTTAAATGCGTATGACATGTTATGAAAGGAAAAATGTTTTTGAAGAAGAAAGGATATTTTCCCCAAGAATGGAGTTCAAGTGTTTTATCAAAATTATTTTCCATCTAAGATAATATAGGGTTCTGTTTTTATCCCTATTATTACATGGATTTGATTATGTTGTGATGGAAATATTTTTATGAATTCCTTTATCTTATATGAATTGTTTTATGATGTCATGTTGTTTAAGAATTCCATTTTTATTACATGGGTTATGCTATGATGTATGATTTATGATTATGTGGCACACATAAGAAAGGATTCATTATAATATGGGTGGGACCTATATCTCCCTCCAATGCATTGGGTAAAGATTTTATATCTCATGATATAGACATGGCTGGAATGGTAGGTTATACCAGTTCAGTGAAACAGGACTGAAACGAGGGTTACTCGATTCAGAAAGGGACTTTGTCCACTAAGATAGTCTTGGCAATGAGTTTTGACTAACAAGAAATGATTCTCTATGATTATGTGTGAATGCCACAAAGATTCATGTTTTAAGTTATGATTATTGTGATTACATTTCACTGCCATGATTTACCCCATGTTATGAAATTATGATCTCTTTTGTAGGTTAAGATTTCCAAAATTTATGTTCTTATGTATATGATGTGATTGATATTTCTTTTGTTTACCCTTACTGAGCATCTGAGCTCACCCTTTTATGTTTTCTTTTCCCCAGGATATAAAGAAAGGTTTTAGGTAAAAAAAAGAAGATCTTTATGGGAGATTTTGAAGATCTTTCACCATGATTAGAAGATTATATTCCGAGTTTCCAAATACACTAAACTATTACGATCCTTGTGTGTGTGTTTTTTTGTTATGTACTAAGTATTCCGCAAATATAATGTAATGTCAATGTACGTCAGGATTCGGGTCTCTACATTTTTTGTGGGATGTTTTTAATGTTTTCTACAGTAAACTCTCTAGTTTTTCTTTTATAAGTGGTGGTTATTTTGGGATGTTCATTCCACATTGTTTTTTTATGATTCATGTGGTATACTAGTGAGGCTTTCTTTGTATTGGTAGTAATCCCTTGAAATTTAGTGTTATTTTTTTAACATGGATAACCTTGGGAATGTAAATGCGTAACATGGTTCTATAGTTATTATCGGTTAGACTATAGGAGGCACTAGTTTGTGACTTTCAATTGGGATCATCGAGAGCTAGTATTCCCTAAGATTGACCCTTAGTAACAGTCTAATATAGTTTCATGACCTAGAGTTAAAACCCTGATATTTCTTTGTGATGCATTTTTAGGGGATGTTTTTACATTACCTTGCAGATAAAAGGTGATAATGTGAATGTTGATGGGTTTTAGAACGATACCCTATAATCATTGGAAGTTCCATATATTTTTCTTCCATTATGAAGTTTCAGATAGATTCTTTGTCACTGTAAGTAGTTGGTTTATTTTTGTGGTTTCCTTAAAATATTTGTAGAATTGTTTTTTTTTTGATTAACTATTCATGGATAAGGATTTACGCTGATTTTTTTTAGAACAATTATAAATTTTGGGGATACCTATTATAGGTCTCTATCTTCTTTGAGATTTATGTTACGCGGTGGTGGATGGGTTCTCAGTTGACACTTTTTGCGGTTGTTTTGGTAAATTATCCAGGATCTAATTTATTTCACCATTTTGGGAACTATTGTAGTTTGACTAACCCTACCACCCTTTGAAGTTGTGTGTTTAGATTAATCATTATTTCATCTTCTATATTTACCAGATAATTTTTAGGGGTAGAAATTATTATTTTGAGCAGAATTATTACACCCTAGTGTCGCTATTATAGTATATCTAATATTGATATTGGTGTATTTTAAAATATTTTTAGCTTTCGATTTTTTAATTTTAGTTCATGGGTTATTTCGTCTATTGCATGGTTAGTGTGAAAAATTTGAGTATAAACTTTGTGTAAATTCTTACGCAGGGTTTTCCTAAATCAATTTTTTAGTACAAGTTTAGTGTTCATGCACAACACATGGTTTGTTTGAAACCATAAACAATATATTGGGAAAACCATGAAATTCAACCATATGGTTTTCACATGTATTCGGAAAACCATGAAAGTCAACCATATATTGAGTTTCAACTTTAAATATTAGACTTTTCACAATTCATTAATGGTCCATCAAATCATGTTCGGTATATGGGTAATCATGTGAATCAATTTTGTGTGTGGAAGCTGACCCGCATAGTTGGATTTAAGGTTTATGATTAGTTTATTGATTTTGCTCTAGGGTTTAGGGTTCAGATATGCAATTTCATTTAATTTTATGAATTCATCATCGAATTGATGTGTTATAACTTCTATTATCTTGAAATAGGTAGGTGTTTTAGTGTGTTTCCTTTAATTGACACATCATTATATTCTTGAAGTCTTCTGGAGCCTTTTTTGAGAAATTATACCTATGTGTCATAGTTATAGTTGATTTTATAAATGTTTTAATTGATTTCTCTTTTGGTACAAAGAATAATTGATATTTTTATAAATTTTCAAGTGATTTTTGACTACCATGTGTTTTTAAAAATTCTATTAAATCATAGTGAAAGTAGATTTTGATGAAAAAATGGAATATGATCCCATTTGGGCTTTGAGTTGGTGAATAATTCATTTTCATAGAATAATTTGAAAATAAATATTCTTTTTGAACTTTAAAATGTATTAAATAAAAATAAGGATTAGTTCCTCAATTGATTTCAAGATATTGTTTTAGGTCGGATGAAAATATGGTTTAAAAGTAAATCTCAAATAGTGGAAAAGGACATGAAATTCTGAGTCTGCTTTTCGAATGGATTTTTTAGAACTATAAAAAAAAATTCATGAAAGTATGAGACCATCAATTACTCCCTTTGTTTTTAATACTTCTTTTAGATTTTTTACACAAGGGGGTATTGATTTATTATTTTCCTAATTGATGATTTGAAAGGTGTTACTTCTTTTGATGGTGTTAGAGGTGAGAAAAAAGTTTTTTATGCTATTATTTTTTAGTAATATATTGATCTTTTCATATATTACTTTCTTACCTGTAGTTTATTATTTTCATTGGAATTTTTGGCACTACAAGACAGTTTGAGATTAATGTAATAAGATATATCTCAAAATCTAGGTAGTGTGCCATGATTTTACATTGTCTATAGGCTTGGAAAGTACCCCCAATGAGGCATGTGTGGAAAATTTTGGTATCCTGTATATTTATTTTGAACATAAATTAGGCCCCTAGTTTGTCATGTATTCTTCATTTTCTAGAATTGCCTCACATTATGATCTAGTGAGTTTTTCATGATACCTGGTGACTTTTTATTAAATTATAGGTGATTCCCATAAGTTTTTTGTTTTATCCCCTAGTTGGATTAGGTTTTGTGGAACCATTTCATGGTCAAAGTTTTTTTTATTACTATGACTCAATTCTCATATGGTTACTTCTTAAGGTATATTTTATTTTTATCAGTGACTCATTTTTCAAAATTTATTCCAAATATTTCTCTTCTTTTAGAAATGTTGTCTTTATTGTTAATAAGTGTAATGGTTTTATATATGTGTTTTAAAAATAGTTTTTTTTGAAAAATGATTGGAATTGTATTATAAAATCATAAAAAATATATTCTCTATTTTTAATGTATTAACTTTTAAATAGCTAGTTATAGAAATTTTTTTCATAAAAATGGTAGAGGTTTTATTAAATTGAGAATGTAATTTAACTTGTCTTCTTTTAATTACAAGAGAAAAAATTATATTTGAAATATGGTTCAAACTACTATAAATGAAATCTCGTATGAAAATTACTTTGAAAACTCATTATTAAAATCCTACTGCAATCAGTTATTCTCATAGACTACATGCAACTATGGGTGTATAAAACTCATATGTTTTATTTTATTTTCTCATTTTTTTTTATTTTTTACTTGTTTTTTGCTTAGGATGGTTTGATGAGGCATGGTTAATGAGGAGGAGAGTGAATTTAGGTGAAGTTTAGTTGATCCGTAGTTGTTTAGATTAAGATTTATTTATATTCTTGGGAGGTTATATATTAGCCTTTTCAATTGAGGGAATTATTTTGATTAATTTTTTATATCAGATGATAATTATTATATTATGTTTAACTTATGTTTTGATTTATTTAATGATATTTTTTATAACTTATTTTTTGTTATACTCTATTTGGTCACTTTATTTTGTATGAAACTATTTATTTTTATACATGAACATATAATATATGGATGGGTGATATCATATTTTAGGGTGAATCCCATGATGTGGTTATTATATATGTGATGTTGTAACCTTTAACAAGTACATATTCTTGATACCTAAGGGCTTAGTTTTCTATCTATGGGAATTTCAAATTATCTTCATCCTTATAGTGGTCTGGGTCAGGTAACATGTTGGGTAATCCTAGTTCTATTCAATACACGTGTCCTTGACTAAATTATCTATAAATAAAATATTTTTTTAATCTTTTTGACATATATTTATATATTAATCAAAATGATCTAGTATTGTAATTATTATATTAATATTATTTATCATCAAAATAATTGAAATTATTTCATCATATTCAATACTACTAATTTTCTTATAAATTTTTTCAATTAGGTGTTCTCTATAGGATGACTCTTCTATCTATATTAGTTTTATTATGGGAAAACAACATTAACATAATAATTATTACCCTTTCTATTACATCCAACATGTTTTAAAACTATTTAGTATAAATGGAGTATATTTCAAATACCATGGATTTTAACCATTCCTCAAATTGAAAATTCTCAATGACCACTTAATAAAAAGTAGATTCATATACTATGAACATTTTAATTCCATTTATTTCCTTTAGAAATACATTTCTCTCCAGATCCTAATGAATCACACTAAAACACTCTTATTATAGTCTATCTTGTGTTTATTTTTCATCCAAAACTCTTGATAGAACCTTCTCAACTTTTATCTCAGGAACTCTTATTGTTTTTTTGTGTTAAAATTCTCTCTTTCTAGATTTATCTCTACTAAATACTTATCTTAGGTGATCCTTACATGGAAAACACCATTACAAAAAATAAACTATTTTTGTTTAGTATGATTGAAAAAGTAATATCAATTGGTCTCTTTGTGATAACTAATTAATAATCATTTTTAGATATATGGTTAATTTTATCAACTTCCATGTATTTTACATATTCTTCACCGACATGAACTTTCATAAATAACATATTTGGATGTTTAAAATTCCATATCTCACATTATATCTTTATGAATTCTTTATATCAAATACATTTTACTAGGAATGTTTCACTCACTAGATTATAACCCCTAACAAGATATGAGGATCACACTTAATAATCATCAATAGAACCATGCTAAACAAGGTATGTTTCCAACTCTCAAACACACCATTAAAATATAGTGTTTGTGATGGTGTGAGTTGTAGAAAAAATCCACAATCCATTAAATGATTAATTAATTTATATCTCAAGTTGTAATTATATTGATCTTATCAAAGTATCTTAATAAAATTTACGAGTTAACTCTATAATTAAATCAAAAACCTTTTGAAGTTCTCAAAATTTAATTCATGTCTGTCATCAGAAAAACATAATCATACCTACTTAATTGATTTGTAATAGTAAAAAAAATTAAAAAAATCTACCTCTATCTTGTGAACTCATTAGTCTACACACATTATAATATATGAGATACAACAATCCAATAAACCTTTAAACCTTTCTCCTAAAAGTATATTTTTGATATTTCTTAATAAAAAAGATTTACATGTATCAAATGGTAAATAATTAAATGGTACCAACATTCCATCACTATATAAAATTTGGATATTTTTCTCATTAATATATACACTGAGACAATGAAAAAGGTTAGTAGAATTAGAATAAATCATGACCATCTAGTTTTGAACGTTATAGATTTGATCATATATATAGAATATATAAACCATTTACCATATTCCCAATAATAGAAATCATTTCATTTGTATACATAGAACAACAATAATTCTTAATAATGATTGAAACCCCATTTTTTCAAAAAAAGATATAGAAATTAAAAAATTATTTTTTTGTGAGAACAAAATAAAATAACTTCAATTATATAAAAAATCCACTTGATAAAGAAAAATCATAAGTTCTCAATTATAATGAAATAAATATTTCACTATTACTAACATATAGATCCACTTCAGTTTTTTAAACTCCCACCTATCTCTGTGTCTATGTTTATTAATACAAATGTGTGATTCACACCTGGTGTCCAAAACTGATGAGTTAAGTTGGTGAAATTGACCTCTATAACATTCAAATTTACATGATTAGAATGATTTTATTTAATAACACTTCTCTTCCTTAAATACCAATTTTGAACCTCATTATTATACATGCCTATAAGTGATCTCAAAATGATAATCATGATGTATGACATAATTTAAAAAAATATATATTCAAAATTCAGTGTAATATTTTATATCTTTTAATTATGGAATTTTAAACAAACTACTCCCACTAAAAATGTTGAACCATATATAAAGTCCTTTTAGTGAGTCGAGACCTATATTTTATCATGACTTACACTTGTTTAATAAAATAAACAATCCATGACTACATTTTGTAGACAAAAACCGTTAATTATATAATATATAAATCATGGATAGTTGAGTGGATAAATCATTTATCCAAATATTTTATATAAATTCATTGAACTCTATTCCTATGGTATTCTAATAGTCTGTGTTTCCTAACTAATTGTAACATATGTAAAATTCCATTAATATAGAACCTCATGGTTAAGGTCTCCTTGTATCATACATTCCTAAAAATAAAATCCAGGGGCACATAAAATTTATGGTCACACATATTAAATGATAAAGGTCTTGAAATGTGCATCATTGTACACAATATCAAATATAGTATTTGAAAGGGGGGTTTTTTAAGTCTCTTATACTTAATAAAAATTATATGTATTTTAAATTCATAAATGTCTAATCATATTCCACTTTGATTATCTCATAATTAATTTATCTATGACGTCTTGCTTCTAATGATTTATTCTGTAATCCTTATCCTATTAAATAAATAAATGTGTTCAGGCCATATTATTTTTTAATTCTTTATACAACCCATATTATTTTTTACTCAACAAAAAATTATATCCAAAAATATTCAAACATATCAAAATTCATCACATGCATAATTTATGTGAACTCTTCATGTAATGTATTTGAGATGTATGAGATTGAAATTCACACATGATTTATCCTAGAGTGATAGATAAACGACAACCACATTTCTATAAATCTTCATAAGCCCCTAAGATAGTTGTAAGTATGACCCTAAGTCTCTCTCCATGGTGAGACATTAGTGAAGGGAAAATCCAAATAATGATAACTCAAAAACATATTTATCACAAATTATTGTTAAAAAATATATTAATGATAATAACATCAATTAAAAATGAGTTAAAGGTAAATTAAAACTAAATATAATGATATAATCCCTAGAATGTAGTGAAATTATCTACATTTTATAAGAGGTAATTTATCACATAAATTGAGCACACATAGTATTCGCTTTTTAAAACCCTTAATATTTAAATAGTATAAAAAATAAATAAACATATTATTTATTTTATAAAAATTGGGTAAAAAATATGAAGTTTTAATATTTAATTTAGGGAAAATTTTCAATTTATAAAATCTAATACTTATTATTTATAACCCGTAATAAAAAATATCAAAATATTATAAATATTCATTTTTGACATATATAGATTTTTAAGATTGATAATAGGAATTTTCAGTAATAAATTATGATTGATACATAAGTGTTTCAATTGTATTAATTATATTTTATGATATATATATATATAATGAATTATGGATTGTAATTGATATAATTGCTTATGATTGGTCAAATTTTAATGCACCTGTAAAATTTAATGATACTTCATTTCTGATTAATACGAGCCAATGATCTATTTTTTATTAAAACATAGTTCAATCATATTTTATGATATCATATATTATATTGTATTATATAATTCAAATCCATAGGTTTATTACATATCGTACCATATGATATAGACCATTCCTGTAATACAACTAACCAAAACAGAAGTATTTCTTTTGATCATATTTTATTATAAATTATTAGACAAATTACAACTGGCATGTAAATCCAAATAAAATTACATTAACACATATATATTTTGAAGAACGAGGATTTTATAGCACTAATGGGCTTTTGGAGATCATCAAACAATCAATATTAGTGGAAATGAACCCATATATACATTATCTATCTTCAACAATAGCAACCCGCAATGTAAATAAAGAAAAAATAGAATAGTATACCTAAATTTAAAATTAATTAGTCTTTTAATATTTATATTAGGATTTTTTAATATCACCTATGAAACAAAAAAAAATATTCCTTCTTTAGTATGTTGTTCACTAGCCATGGATCTACAATCATATCATGGTGAGTCCTGATCTCTAAAGGGGTGATAACACATTCTCTATGAGGAAAACAATGATAAATATTGAGGTGAATTTTATCATGGGTCACATTTTTTGAGGGTACACCAGTAGGAGGGATCATTATATAGAACTTATCAATAAATAGAGAGTGCTCAAGAAACGGTTGATATACTATCATTTCATAATAGTCAAACATTACTGCTTTTTGGTGATTTCCATTCATTGAACACTCCAATAAATGTATATGTTATAAAAATTCACTAATAAATCAATAATTTTTATTTATAAATTAAGAAAAAAAGAGGGCATGGTACTGGTGCATATAGTCACAGACCATACAAACTATTTTGTACTCTAATCATGTGATATGTGTGGGGAAAATATAGTGTCAAATGCACTTTATAATTTAAGAATATCATATGTTATGAAATCCATAAGATGAAATTTTCTATATATCATAATGTGTATATTTTTAAATATAATTTTCCCCTCTAATTAATTTCCAAGAATATTTATGTTGGTAAATATATCTTGAGTTGACTTGATTTATTTTATTATATTATTCGAGGGGTCGCTAATTATTATGAGGATAGTGGTCCCTATATTTTCACTATAGTTTATACAATTCTCATATTTATATTAATATTTGTATTCAACCAGTATTGTGAGAAATATTCATAATAGAACCCATTTAGTTTTTATGTAACTTAATAAATGAAATAACAAATTAATATATAAATTTTTAGGTGTTTATCGGGAGTTATATTAAAAATCACGGGTTTGATTGACCACACCTTCACCAAGATGATATTAACTGGGCTAAGGATCCACAAGAGGTATTTTTGAAAATAGTATGACCTAGTGAACCATAATGGGAACCCTATATTTATTCTTGATTATTGTAATTACAGTTTTGTAATTATAACATAGCAGTATCCTTGATAGAAATGAGAATTGAAAAAAAGGGTTAGTTGAGTGTAACCAAACCTATGTTAAGTGTAAAATGATGTAAGGAATATATCAAACCTAACTTTTCATATGTATATAATACATCTAAATATATTAATATTCATTAAATAATATAATTATCCATTCTAGAGTCATATTGTTTTAGTGGCTTGGAAACATGGATACATAAACAACTGGTTAATAAGTGAACTATATCATCTCCCATTAAGTTATTCATAACTAGAACCCTTCTTAAACATATCATACATAATACCTTTTTTCTAAACCTGGGGAAATAAATCTTAATAAAGGGTGAGGTTAAATTTTCAGTAAGGGTAAACAAGGAAGATTTAAACATAACATGAAGATAATAGAATGAGAACATGAGAATAACTTTTTAAAATCATACCCTAAATATCATATATATAAAACATGATTCATAGAATAAATACTGGTAGTTAAATAAGACATAAATCATAATGGAATTGATGATCATAATCCATGAGATCACAAAATTATCATAAAATATATTTGTGTCAAACACATAATAATAGAAATAACATTTACTTAGTTTTCAAGGCCCTTTTCTATGGAAATGATAGGGGATTGAGTTATCTCCCCAAACTATCACAGTAGAAAAGGTTTACTCCTAAGAAAATAATAGTTGAAAAAGTACCTCACTGATATAGGTCCACTCCCTAGTCTAGTCTTTTTATCACCTAATATATAAATCTTTACCTAATTAGATAGAGGGAGATATAGGCCCCATAGTTCTTTGGTTATAATGTGACCATCATCCATGGTTATAATGTAACCACTATCCCTGGTTATTATATAACCACCATACAAGGTTATAATATAACAACCATTGAATAATTAAAACCATATATAGGTGTGCCGCCATTTTCTAGAACATTAAACATATCAAAACCCATGACAATAAATGGGTTTCATAAATATTTTATCATAGCATAACCCATGGTAAAGAAACAGGTTTCATAAACATTTCAACATTTCACCAAAGAATAACCTATGAAAAAAGGGATGTGTTTCATAAAAATATTTTCATCATAAATATAAAACATCTAGGAAAAAAATAAGGATGATATCATTGGATATATCACCAGTAATTCTTAGGTAATATAAAATGATTTCATCTTAGATGGAAAATTATTTCGATGGATCTCTTGAAGAATTTCACGAGGAAAATAACCTTTTCAATTTTAAAATACACTTTTAAAAACTACAATTTAAAAAAAAATGTGTTATAACTTTTATTTAAAACATATAATCGAATATTTAAGACATTTAGTGGTTATGATGGTGGTTGGTACCGTTAATTTCATACACGTTAAAACAGTGATTCCTATCACATTTTCGGTAAAAAGTAAAGAAGTAACTCATTTGGAAAATGAAATGAATATTGCATTTATATCCTTTTTTAAAAGTAATCCTATGTAAAAAATTCTTTAATAAATCATTTTGTATTAGTAAAAACATTAACTAAAACATTTTTTTAAAACATGGACATGGAAGAAAAATGATTCGTATACAAAGATAAAAATGAGGAAGGTTTTCATAAAAAAACCTTCTTTTGAAATATTGACTAAATAAATAGTGTAAAATTAAATGAAAATGTTTATTTTTATTTAATTACCATAGGATTTGAATTTTAATGGGTTTTTCAGGGATAGGTTATATGACTTAATTATCAAAAACATAATTATAAACAATCATGAAAAATAATGAGATTGTAACTTACAACTTTTACCACTTTGATACCTATTGAATCATAATATACATGAATGAAATAAAGTTATATGGATATTAATATTCTATAATTTCCTGATAATAATTATAAAATAAATTTATTGGTAGTATATATACCACACAAACAAAAAAAGTGCTAAATATGGCATGTGTGCCATGGAAATAAAAGTGAGACCAAGACCCCTTACCTAAAATATCGGTTTTTATAATACATGTTTGAACATAATATATGATAAATATAGTTTTATTATACATATATTATATTACCATAATCATATCTATCATTCCATATTTGATTTACTTATGAATGATTATTACCCTTTTATTAAAAATTCCTTGTCGAAATCACATTTCAGGTAATAACTACTTTGTTTTTCATGTTTGTTTTAATTTTATATATTAGATACTTTCACATTGATCATTATTACATCACCCCATAATTTTAATATATATATATATATATTATATTCATTATATATGTATTTATTTTCATCCTTAAAATTTATGGATAGAAAATGAATTACAGTGTTCATAGAGATGGTGGGTCGTATGTACGTATGAACGTTGTTTCCATTTCCTCGACATATGGAATGAAAGAAAAATAAATATTAATTTAAATATAAATAATCATTAATATTTAATATATATAAATTATATATATCAAGTACATCCCTATTACCATACAACTGAAAATAAATTTATGAACTTTTTTTAACGCTTCATAGAGGTGGTAGTCTACACAAATGTAAGGGAGACAATATCATTTTCCAAAAGATTATAAGGTAAGAAGGTATATTGGATATTGCAATTAAAAGAGTCTAAATATGTCATAATTTTTATATATGTGCATTGAATCCATCATTATTTCTAGTAGTGAGAGTCTTTGTTAGAAAATGAATTACATCGGTTCGTGATGTGGTAGTCCACTGTACACATAATCGATGATTTCATTTCCCATTTGATGAAAAGGTTATAGGTATTTCTTATTACATTAAACAAAATATAAGTATATTATATATACTGATTTTATTATATAATAATTTTTTAATAATATTTTATGGATGTGGAAGAAAAAATAAAATAAAAAATGCTCGATTAAGAATGATACCTCTTTTTCGGACAAAATCATTATCTCACCAGTAAAAGCATTCATAAGAGGGTTTCATAATAAAAATAAGGCCACTTGAATGTGGTGATTGAATTAAATAATTTATTCTGTTAATTAAAGGTTAAAAATTGGTTTCGATGTTTGATGAGGGGATGGGAGGGGTTCCCTTTTATAAGAGGTGGAGAGAGAACACCTGTAATATTTAAAAAGAAAATGGTGTACCCATGATTAAAACATGCCCAGATGATACAAAATGGGTCAATAAAGAACATTATATAAGATATGTTTGATATATCACAATAAAATAATAACTGGAAATATTTTTATGTAATTTTAACCCCTAACATTTTAGTTTAACCATTAGTAGTCCTATTTTAATGATAACAATGGTTATTAATTTTTTACTATTTTCATTATTCATTTTGACAAAATTTAATTTAAAAATAATATATAATATTATTTATTCTAACTAAAAATATTTAATATATATTTCTATGTTCAATTTATATATGTATAAAATGTTGATTTTAAATTAAACCCACTAATGCGATGAAAAAGCAGTTTTAGGAATATAACATTTTGAAAACATAGAATGTTTTAATATGAAATTTCAACCTAAATTTTATTAGATTAACCTAAATTTGTTTAATAATGAAATAATTGAACTAATTTTACTTTTAAAACCATATTAAAACAAAATAAATTTTTTAAATGCATTAAATTAAATGTAATTGTTTAATAAAAATCAGCATTTCACTATTCATTAAAAAACTTAGCATTTCAGAAAGATCCCAAAAATTAAATATAACTAATTTTTACATCTTTATTAAAAGAAATAGATTATTTTATCAAATAATTTTTCTAAAAGTGTCAAAAATTAATTTTTTTATTTTTTCACAAAAATAGATAATATTCATTTTTTGAGAGAAAAGTATTTTCGAATAATATAAAGAATTTTATAAATATTATGTATTTATTTATAGATATAATTTATTTCTATGAAACCACTATAATTAATTTCAAATTTGTTTTATGTTTATTAATATCACCAATTTTAGCTTCTATGTTATAAAATTTATGTTTAAATAATACTATTAATACTATAACGCGATTTGTTAAAACTCAGTGTTGCATGTAACACGAACTATAAAAAAATTAAATTTATTTGAAAAAAATATTTCATAAAATAAAAATGTGTTAAATTCTAAACCCATTAAAATTAATTTATCAATAAAAATTCCATCACTTTGATACAAACAATTAAGGATATTTCAGACTCATCTTATCCTCTAGTTCCCATGCAACATTCCTAAGTTGGTGGTTTCACCATAAATCATTGACTAGGTTAGTCGTATTCTTTCATAGAACATTATTTTTATGCTCTAAATTCTCTATATGTTTTCCTTATAGTAATGATCATGATCCATTATTATTAATTTATAGTTCAATACATATGAAAGATCATTTATGTACTTTATGAGGAGAGATACATGGAACACATTGTGAACCTGAGACAAGTTTGGTGGAAGCACCAAGAGATAAGTTATGGTCATGATATCATCAAGAATTTAAAAGAGAAAATATATATAGGGATTATTTTCCACTTATTTGAAAATCTCATAACATTATTTAATTTTAAAAATAATAGAAACACATTTTCAACAACTTTAAATTCTCGATTGCATCAATGATTATCAACAAAAATTTTCTATCTAATTTATACCACCCTTATGTGTTATTGAATGGATCTAACCTTATATTCCATTTCTGACTGTATCTATAGTCCTAGTATATTAATTTCCCTAACTTCATTATAGCACATTGAATTTATAAAATTCTTTCCATAGATGGATTCATAAGTAGCCATTTGAATGACCGAGTGAAAGCTATTTTTGTAAGAAAACTCAACTAGACGAAGGTGTTGATCCAAACATCATTTTAAATACATATAATAGTGACTTAAAATATAATATAGGGTTTGAATTGTTCTCTTAGTCAAACCATATTTCTGAGGATGATACATAGTACTAAAACTCAACTTTTCATGAAGAGCAAGCTACAAAATTCTCTAGAAATTTGAGGTAAACATCATATCCTGAACAGATACAATAAAATGTTGTACTCCATATAACCCTAAACCTTTATTAATATTTGTCCTTCAATGGTATTAAAAATATTAATATTCACTAATAGTGATGATATTTGATTACATTTTATGGTGATTGACTAAAACTATATAACATTAATCCCTTTAGATGTTTTGGGGAGTCCGACGACCAAATCTAGATTGATGTTTCCCATTTCTATTCTGGTTTGGGAAATGGTTGTAACAACCCCTTATACATTTCTCACTCATACTTAACTTTATAATATACTAGAAAATTACATATAAACATTGACATATCTCTCTTCATTCAATATTATAATAAATACTCCTTTCAATATTTATACATCTTCATACTTACAGGATAAATAGAGAATGGATAACTATAGGTCTCCTATAACAGCTTCTTCTTTATATCATTTATATAGTGGGCACATACACATTTAAAAAAATATTTCTCCATCATAATCTAGATTACCATCATGAACATTTATCACCTTCATCTATATACTCGCACCAACCTTTTGTGCCTCTTTAATCTTGATGTAGATAAATTGTTGAATGTGCATTTGAGAAAGATAATATATATCCCCTTCCTTAAATATTTCCATATCTATCCTTTGAAAATATATAAATATTAGATATTTTTTTATCATTTTCATGGATAATATAGCATGATACTTTCTACTCAAAGCATCAGCATCCTTTTTCTTCTATAGTGGTAATATATTGATGAGTCATAATCTTTAATCAGTATTAACCATCTTATCTAGTGCATTTTTAACTCCATCTATGTGAATATATAATTTAAAATTTTATGATAAGTATATATATCACACATGCCTCCAAATAAATAATTCCTTGATATCATTAAAGAAAAAATTACTACAGTTAAATCTAAATCATAGGTTGGATAATTTCGATCATTAACTATCGAATGTCATGAGAAATAATCTATAACCATTTTATTCTTGAGGATAATGAATCCCAATCCCTTATTATATGGATCAATATAGATTAAAAACCCTTCTCCACATTAGAGTAATGTTTTTATAAGTGCACTATTTAATATTCTCTTCAGTTCCTTGAAATTCTCTTTACATTCTTCTGTCCTAAGAAACATGGATCCCTCAAGAGTGACTTGGTGAGTGGATTAGATATCAATGAGAGATTGTGAACACACCATCAATAATATCAATTTAAACCAAGGAAATGTTATACCTCATCCATAATGCTTGGACTGGGCCAAAATTCTATATCTTCTATTTTTGAAGGATCTACTGATATAACCTCGCTTGAGATTATATAAACCATGAATGAAACTTTCCAAATCCAAAATTCACACTTGTTAAAGTTTTCATAATTTTTCTCCTTTCTTGTTGTCCCCATAACAATTGTTATGTGATCTATATACTCTTAATCTCACTCTAAATATATAAGAATATAATCTATAAAGACCGCTACAAACTGATCAGTGTAATCTCTAAAGAATCTATTCATTAAATCCATAAAGATATAATAGGAATATGTAAAATAGAATGGAATTAATATATACTCCTAGTGTACAAACATTGTACAGAATTATATCTTGGGTATATCCCCCTTTTTGAACCTCAATTGGTGATATCCAAAATGAAGGTCAATCTTGGAAAAGTATTTATCTATGCAAAGTTGATCAAATAAGTAATCAATATGGGGTAGAGGATACTTGTTCATTATTGGAATCTTGTTCAGATTTAAATAACCATTGAAGAGTATCATCAATCTTTATTTTATCTTAAAAAATGAAAAATTTCACCACAAGGTGACACACTTGGAAAAATGAAACCCCTTTCATGACTCTCTAAGAGTTGTTTCTTCAATTCCTGCATATCAATCTCATTCGTTCCCTAGCGAGTATTTGATATTTTTTTGGAACCATGTATGAGTTCTTTTAATAACACAACATCAGGATTATGTGGATGACTATGTGAACTCTTCAAGAAATAAATAAGAAAATTTCCTTAAAATATTAATATCACAAATATTGAGTTTCTACTCAACCATATGAGATAAACACAACTATTGAATAAGAATAAATACCCATACAATATATTTTATCTCTATCAGACTTTTATATCTATTATTTCATGGATATAAGATCAAATTTCGGTTCAAAATATCAAACATGACTTACCATCATTGGTAATTTATATGGTATTTTTTTAGAGAATGTCAATCCATGACTATGATAATATAAAATTCAACTAGTCGGAGAATAATGATATTTTTTAGAAGCATATTCCAACAAACATCAACTGTGGAAGAATCATAGACTTGGGATACTACCATTATAACACTCTGTATTTTAATGACTAATCAACAAGTAATCATTTAAGATAGGTATTAGAGACCATTCATGATAATAATAAATTCATACGACTAATATCAAATAGGGTACTTCAATATTTGACCATATTTGTTACACCCTTACCTTAATCATTATGTCTATAAACCATTTATAAAATCAAAATAGTTATCTTGACCATTATATATATTTTATTATAATGATCAATCATAAAAAAATTTGTCATAGTATGTCAAAATAAAGACATATTCTTCTCAAACTATGGAACCTTAGGTTTAACCTAGGTCACTCATAGTCATTATCTATCCAAATAATTCATGATGGTATATAAAGAGTTTTTTAATTTCAAAAACATATCCTTAGGTAGTGCCAAACTTTTTATAAAAAAAATACTGTTGTTCTACACTAGAAAATGGTCAAGTGAAAACCCAATTCACCCTTTTCAAACTAGTTAACCATGGTTACATATATTCCAGAGCCACATCCATATGTAATATAAATATAGGAATTTATTTTCAGGGGAACAATTCTCTTTGAAATTCAATATAACTTTAGGAAATTTTCCTATATGTTGTTATATACATAGACTTATCCTTTGTGAAATTCCAATGGATCTAAAAAATATTTCTCATACTAGTTTCAATTTTAACTAATCCTTTCCCTAATACTAACTATAGTGAACCCCACTTTTCCTACATGGTATTAAATCTGAATAGATTAATATTAATTACATATAATAATGATCAACTCCATAATCATATAGGTCTAGTTCCTTTGGAAATATGGATATATAAAAATCTAGTTCATAAGTGAACTATATCATCCCACACTATGTTTTTCAGGACTAAGACCCTTCTTAGAAATATCTTACATAATAAATTTATTCATATCTGAGGGAAAGAAAACATAGGAAGGGGTGAGATCAAATTCTTCATAAGTATAAATAAGGTATATATCTATATAGCATGATCATAAGGGTATAAAAATATAATAATTATATATGAAAACCATAACCCACATATCATAGATAAAAAAATGATTCATTCCATAAATATTGGTAGTTTATAAAATGTGAATCATAAAATAATCAATAAAAATAATCCTAGAGAGCATAACATTGGAATATGTCATAGATATTTGGAATACACACAAGTATAGATTAATCATTACCTTAACAGTCAAGGGTCATTTCCAAGGATATCATAGTGGATTGGTTTTAGTACTCAATCCATCATAGCATCCAAGGTTCAGTCTCAAGACTGTCAGAGTGAAAAATTACATTATTGAATTAGGTTCACTCCCCTATACATATATTTTTACCTCATGAGATATCAATCTTCATCCAACGAATTTTTGGGACGTATAGGTCTCACCCAATCTTTGTTAAAACATGACCTCCTTCTATAGTAATAATGTAACCACCATACTTGGTTATAACAAATGCACCATACATGGTTATAATGTAACCACTACCATATAATGAAAACCATTAAAATGTATTCCACAATATCATAAAACATTACTCATATTAAAACCAAGGAAAATCAATGGGACCCATAAACATTTAACAGTTTCATAACTTGTGGAACAGAAATATGTTTCATAAACATATCAATATTTCATCGTAGCATAACCAGTGGAAAAATAAATTTGTTTCATAAATATATTTTCACTGTAAACATAAACCATCGAAATAATGAATAACAATTTCATTATTTAATGATATCTATTTTCTAAAGAAAATGATCTTAAAAGATCACTTGAAAATTTTCTAGAGGAAAATAACCTTTTCACTTTGAAAATGAACATTTTAAAAATAAAAGTTCACAAAACATTATGAAAATTATTGTATTTGAAAATATTATATAAATCCTATAAATTATTATTTGACACATTTATTGGTTATTATAAATTAAAATACCATTCATGTTTTATTTAAAAATAATAATGTTCACATTCTCAGTAAAATGTCAAAAATTACTATATTCATAAAATGAAAAAAAGATTAATTTTAAAACATTTTGATAAAAAATTCAAACATGGGAGAAACATTATTTAATATATCATTTTATATTAGTAAAAAATTTGTTTAAAACATTTTAATAATACATGTACATGGAAGAAGAATTATTTTTTCCGAAGAGAGAAATAAATTATGTTTTCTTAAAAAACATTATTTTGGGATCTTGAGTATATAATGAGAAGTAAATGAAAGGAAAATATGTATTTTTATGAAATAAATAGATTAGAATAAAATTCATGAGATATTTTAGTGATAGATCAAAAAATTTCACCCTCAAAATCTTAATTATAAATAATCCTGATAAATAATGAGAATGTAACATACAAGCTTTACCACTATGGTACTTTTTGATTCATAATAACAAAAAATGTAAGAAAATTATGTGTATATGTGTATCCAATAATTTCATGATAATAATAATAAAATAAATTCATGTTTATTGTATGCACCACATAAAAGAAACAATTTTTTAATATGGCATGTGTCCCATAGAAATAAAAGTGAGATAAAGATCCCTTACTGTAAGTCTCATTTTTCTTCATATTCATTCAAATAGCATGTATAATAAATATAGACATATTATACATTTATTAAAGAATAATAATATATATATATATATATCATACCACATATTATTTACTTATAACATTTTATTTCTAGTTTATAACCAATTCCTTGCTAAAACCATGTTTTGGGTAATATCTACTTCATTTTTCATTTATGTTTTGGTTTGTTAGTTTTCATCCTTTTCTTTTATCATGGTTCCATAATATAATTAATGTTATAAATTATATAAAAATCTCATACATTAATTATATTTGTGTTTATAATCATATATAAAAGTTAGATCAAGAAAATTAATTACACCATTCATGGATTTGGTAGGCCATATATATTCATGAATATTGTTTCCATCTCTTCAGTGGATGGAATGAAAGAAAATTAAATATTAATTAACATTTATAGAATAATTATTATGTAATATATATCATTTATGTTAATAAAATACATACTTATTATCATATATGTAAAAATAAATTGAAAACTCTTCACATCACTATATGGAGGTGGTCGACCACACAAGCGACATTATCATTTCTCAAGGGAATATATGATAAGAACGATGCCTCTTCTTCCGATATCCTCCCTATGTTAGCATAAAAGTAATTAATAGGAGGGTTTCAAATAGAACTATTGAATATTGGATATGGGAAATAATTAAGGAATGTATTTGGGAAGGTATCTGTTGAAATAAGGTTAATTGAAGTGTCAAGTGGAGGGGAAAGGGGTACACTTTTACAAGTGGTGGAGTGGACACAAATGTAATTTTTGAAAATACAAAGGTTTATCCATATTTTAAACAGGGATAAAGTATCAAAATGGATCATTATCAAACATTTTATGATATAAAGTTTAAAGATGGACAAAAAATTGAAATTGGATATGTTTTTATGTCAATTTAATGGTTATCTTTTTAGTCTATCCCACGATAAACTGTTTTAAACTTAATTGTGGTAATTAATTTTTATCATTTCAACTATTAATTTTGAAATTTTTTTACTTGAATATATTATATAATATTAATTATTCTGTTTCAAAACATGGAATAAATTTTTTTCAAATTAAACTCATAAAAGTGTAAAATTTTAATTTAAAATTAAATATATAGATGCGACGAAAATACAGTTTTCCAAAGTGAAAATTACCATATGTAGGGAAAGTTTTAATATCAAAATTCATCATAAATTTGATTCCAATTACATAAATTGGATTAATATTTATATATTTGAACTATTTTTTATTTTAGAATAATCTTGAAACAAAATGGATGTTGTAAATTCTTTAAGCGTAAAGGCATTTTTTAATAAAAACAACATTCTTGACTATTCATTAAAAAAATTAAAATTTTGAAACAAAAATCACAAAAATTCACCTTAAGGTAATATTGACATGTTGATTTCAAAAAGGAAGTTCTTTATTTTAAATATTTTTGTTAACAGTTTCAAAATTCTATTTTATTATCTGTTCACAAAAATCATTAAAAATAATTTTTTCTGAAAAATGTTTTTTCAAAGAATATTATGACTTTACTAAAAATTAAGTACTTACTATATATTTTATTTATCTAAAACCATTATAATTTCATTTGAAAATATCTTTATTCTTACTCATACCACAAATTTTAATGTCTGGGTTACCGAAAAGTCAGGGCATGTCCCTTTTTTTTAATAAAAAAAAGAAAAAGGGTTGGTGGATGGGGTCATACAAGCATACATGTACTCATTCCAAGTACAAGAAAATACATCAAAAATCATACCCACAGTTGGAAACATCATAATCACCATCATAATCAGACTCATAATCAAATGGACCGTGGAACCTAGTATCCATAGTTGGATTCGTATATGATTGTTCATTCCACCATCATGATTTTATAGGAGGAACAGGTTGGAACCCTTCATAATCCACAAAAAAAAAATTTACTTTGGATAAAGTCTGAATATAGGTTAACATTCTAGGGGAATCATCCTCAACATTATCCCTGCTTCTTTAGATTCTCTAGGTTTCCCTTAATTTGGTAATTTCCTCCTGGAAATTTAAAATATTATTAACTTTAGCTGTATTTTGTTTCCCATTGACTATAAGACCAAATTCATACTTCTCCTCTCCTTAGATCATTCCACCCTCATCTTCATGATCAGGAACAAAAATGAGGTCCAAGATTGTACCATATCCAGTCAAGTCAGTCCTACATTCCCCTTCATGCATAGTCACACTTGGTTTATTCTCCTAAGACACCTGAGGCACTTGTTCCAATTCACAAGGAATATCATCCACAGCTTGGGGAACACCAACATCAGTAAAACATTTATTGTTTTCATCCCCATTATTTAGAATATTAATCTTCTTTAGTTCCTTCTTACAAGAGGCCTCATGATTCCATTTTAGAGAGAAAAAAGAGCATATAATGTTTCTATAACACTTATTTTTTACTTAACCAATTACTTGACAGTCTAAATAGAAATCTGGTAATCTCTCATAATCAATTTTTAGAGATATTTCATCATCCCATGCAGACAAAAAAATATTATAAATCAAAAAAGAACATATATCAACTTCAACCAGGACCCTAGAATAATGACCAAACATCACATCCTCAGTGGTCCTATACATTGTTTTTGGAATTACCATAGTAGAAGTAGTGTCTAAAAGAATCAAAGGATTCCAAAAAATCCATTGAAGTCCAATAATTTTAATCAAAACTTGAACATTGATATTTTTTCCAAGAATGTATTGAAACTAAAGTTTCATTATAGAAAACATACAATACTTGTCTTTAGAACAACTGATCCAATCCCCCAAGCATGGTGTTTCAAATCATTTAATGGTAAAATAATGTGGAATAATCCTCAACCCATGGATATGTATCACCAATCAGAAAAACCCCAAACAGGAGTTAACTTCCTAACCAAATCATCAATCTTTCAAAGCTTTCCTCCACTAGGGATAACATGTATAGAAATGATTTAATGCTCAAAAAATTTAAATATTTCAAGTATAACATCTTTATTGGAAACCAAAAGGGTAGTACCACATTTTTTCACAATTATTTTAGAAGCACCGCCATATATAGATTTGAAATGTCATTGATTAGAATCCCCTTAAATCCATGCATGGTACCTTTCTAGGTTTCTCAATATCTGTCATACCAGCCACTAAAACATAATTCTATTCTGTATCCATTGCGGTTTTAGACCGTATCTCCACTACATCCTATGAACAAGACCTGGTAGCTTTCCCTCATGGTAAAATAGCCTCATCCCCCACTGAGGGGTTCTGGTAATTTGAAGGTCGATGGATCAGATCTGACACCACCACTACATAATTCATCACCATAGACATTTTCTGAGCTCTATGATCATTAAATTTCCCATATTTCATTGCAATCAATATAGATTACTCATATAAGTCATGTTTAGCTACCGTGGATGGATCATCCCCCACCATCAGCTCACGACAACAATCATCACCCATGATCGGGCTATCATTCACTGCCTCCACCATGACTATCACATCATTGACAACTGTAATCATCGCTAAAGCTCTAAAATATTCAAATTTCTTTGATCTCACCAAAATTGGAACAAATCTCTCTTATCTATGAGATAAGTCATGCTCGGCTACCGCCACCACCGGATCATGATGATCTGCATCGCCTGCGAATGATGTCATCAAACCATCAAATTTTCATACCAGCATCATGGTGTTTTTATTATTCATCATAGCTTTCCTTGGAGGGAAAACAAACACCACTATAGGGTTTAAGTAAAAAGTGATATCAGTAATCTCTCATAGAAAATCTAGACACTATGGTTGCGTAGAGAGAACCCACATACCTGCACGTTGCCATCTTTTCTTATTTAAAGGATAGGTTATAATGTTCATGGTTAAAAAATATTATTTATATTATATCATTGTTCATTAAAACTTAGTGTTTCATTTCAGAAAATTTATTGATGAAATTAAATTTATCTAAAAAAATATGTCATTAAATATATTTGTCTTATTGTAAAAGTTTCCAACACATGATAATATTTGTGACATATTTTTGATGAAATTTTTATTACAATTAGTTTTTTTATAATAAAAATTGTTTATATTATGTAATAATTTTTTTTATAATGATAAATTTGTATGAACATGGATGTTTTTGGGTGTAATGATATTATTTTGTATTTAGGTGATACAGCCAGGTTTAATTCTAACCATGGATACAATTGATAAGTGTGTTGGGTGTAATTCCAACCAAGACCTTAATTTTGATATGGGTATGGTATAATGCCAACCATGGTGGGTTTGTGACATGGGTGGGTTGTAATACATGAGTTGGATGTAGTGCCTACCATGAATGCTTTTGTGGGATGAGTTGGGTGTACTTCCAAACATGACTTATTTTATATTATAGCTAGGTGTATTATCAACTTGTATTAATAATATTTATATGATGTTATTATAGGTATAATTTAAGGACCCCTACCCCCAAAGGTTCTCCTTCAGGGCTGACAATGAGAGAAGGGAGATAATTATGCATGATGAAAACCGCTGACATTATATAGGTTAGAAACAAGAAGCAAGGGTATATTATATATAAAAATTTGATTAGCTACCCTATGAGATAACATGAGGGATAAGGGATCAAATATGAACACAGATACTACTCCTACATAATATAATAGTAAATGAAAACTGAAGTACATGCATGTAGTGTTATGGAGAACTAAAACAACTAAAAAGGAAATTAAAATTACCAGAAGATAATCTTAATAGTAGCCATGAATCCCAAAAATATTGTGAACAACTATGAGAGATTAAATTCCTACCTAAAATTTGACCTACTCAAACCTACCTAAAAATCAGGTTATATATACATATTGCGATAATAATATATATACATAGTAGGATCCTCCCTGGATTTTATCATGCAAAATATAAATAAATCATGCAAAATACCAGTGAATAGAAATTGGAATGAACTCATCACCTCAATTTGTATACTATATTCCCATCCTCACAATGGTTATCTCTCACTAAGTAACACATATAAGAGATCATATTATAGTAATAAAAACATTGGTACCCTGCTATCACCTATTCACTAGTTCTCATCTCTACCCAAACATTGTGCATCCTAATATATCTCTCTCTAAAAGAATCCATACTAAAGATGCCAGAGATAATATATCAATACACGTGACTCATACATAAAATCATCTTATTAACCCATGAAAAATATTCATATAGAAACTGAGTAGTGTCTGGGTGCCATTATATCTCTTATGTCTTGTATTATACATCTTGTACTGGACCTCAAGACATCACATCTGATACGTTGAGTAATGAACCTCAACCCATCCCAACCCATACACGTCATACCTTTAATAATACTTAGGATACTATATCCCAAGATATATGTTTGTGAACTAACCACAATAAATTACAACCCTCTATACACATATATGGTAAAGATAACCATTGTGGATACCAATACATATGTACTACTAGGAGAAGAGAGTGGGCCAGAGGGGGTAGTCAGTCATCTGTTCCTCTTTAACTTGGATATTGAGAAAATTTCCCTCTAGAATTGAAGAGGTTTTAGTCACCCTACTGAAATGAGATTGGTGGGGTGAGAAATTAAGACGTATAAATGATAATCTATAGCTCACAACCACACTAAAAGAACTAACCTGGTATTAGGCTAATCTAAAACTATTATTTCTTGGACACCCAAATACCTCCTCTAAAAACTAGATATCTTATAAGAACACAATAATTTAAAAAAACATTCAATAATTTGTTTATATTATTGTGAAATTTTTCTTAAAGTTATTTAATTCATTGTCAATTAATTATCGTTATTCCATTCTCATTCCATTAACATCAAGGGAAAATATATGCCCTCCAGTAATAATCCAACCAAGTTAATGGTTTCCCAAGATTAACATATTTCCATCACCCCATCAATGATAAACTCCAAGGGTATAATAATTTATTAAAATTTATTATACCATAATTCCATGTATTCTAGGAAACATAAAAATCTAACATAGATGAGATGTATAACAAATCACAACCTGCTGCCTCAAGTAGTAGGGAAATGAATGCAACTAAATAAGAAACCTAGCCATTTTGACCATTAGTAAAACAATAAAAAACAATCATCCAATATTTGAAGAAATAATAGGAAATACCAAATTTAACCAATTTCATCAATATTGGTGTCATCCCAAAAACCATCATGAATATCACCATGAATATTTCCACCACACTCATTAACTGTTACCACAAACTTCAGGCCTCCCTACCCATCTCTCATCAACCAAAATACATCTGTGGTTTATAACAAATCATATAGAAAGTCTTATATTCAAATAAAACACAGAACAAACGAACAAAAAATAGAGTCAATAGGGCATCTAAGACTGAAAACAACGAATCATTCCTTTATATGAAAACATTCTATCTCATCCCAAATCATTTATGAGTATCATTTAACCATTTTTTATTCCATATGGATTTAACTAATTCATTTATTATAAGTTACTACATTGGGTAACAAAATGTTTAATCTAATAGAATATATCAATTATTTAAATAAGGTCTCTAGTATAAACTCAAGGTTCAATGTACTAAAGGAAGAACAAAACCCATTTAACATGAATAGTTATTAATATCAATAATAAGAAAGTAAATTTCATATTATTAATCCATTTCCATTAACATGTGTAAGAACAATTAATTAAAAATTAATTAAGGAAAATATTATTTAAACTAAATTATATGAATCAATGTATTCCTTGAACATGCCTCATTAATTAATTAATAAACTAATAATTACTATCTTTACATTCTTTAAAAAAATTATCAAATTAATATACTAAACCTAAGCATAAAAAAATTCTCAACAAGTATAAACATGGATAACAAACTATTTTTAAAAAATAGACAAACCTTTATCATGGTGGTAAACATTTGATCACTACAACCATAAACCATTTCTTTCATTGATCCAATTATTTTTATTATGGCTAATTCTTCGACCACAAAAAGGGATAAATGGTGATTAATTTACAATTTCAAGTAATATAAAATGTGTAATAATGAATACTTTATCATAAGGATTTAAACATTTCTCAATGAGAATAGATCTACAACACTAATCTCTGATCCCATATCCCAAAATAAGACAATAGTTCTCTAAACAAACCATACCACAACTATGAAAAAAAACCTAAAAATCTCTATGATATTAAAAGTGATTAAATATTAGGACATATACTAATAAAAAAGAAGGACACATGACCGAACAGAGAAGAAACCCCAAGGGAATGATGGAAAACTTGCCTCATATCACCATGAATTGATCTTCCAGAGGAAGGGATTGAATCCAATTAATAGTGAATTCAAAAGCCTTCAAAGATATCTCCTATAAACCTAGTTTATAAGAGACTAAGTTGAGATAAATATGAATTCAAAGGTTTTTTGAGCATTTATAAGGAAACTAGAAGTTAGAAGACCATATAGCAACCCCTTACACCACATCATAAAGATACTCACATAGGATAAAACTGTGGTGTAATGAAAGAGACCACACCATAGACTACCTGGTCCAAGATGTATCCAATAAAAATATTTTAGTCTACACCAAATATCTTAAAATTTATAAATAATACCAAAGTGAAAGGTAAACTACCACACCGTAGGATTCCATTTCCAAAAGGAAGATACGCCACAAATCAGCTCCATGGAACACTGATCTCAAAAAGTTTGATCCACTATAACTCCTTTATCAATCCTCTAACTCACAGTTCATAACTCATGGCATAGCCTCAGGAACTCCATGGTATATTACAAGCCTCTACGGTATAGTTCTTAATTTATAGTTGAATTTCTTGAAAAATTCCCTTCCTTATACCTCTGAGCCTTCTCCTAGAACTTTAAATATCTATAACTCCAAATGTAATAATATTCAAGGGTTATAGACCTTTCATCATATATATCTCAAATAATTTTCATCCATTAGGTTTTAAACCAACCCTAGAGAGAAATAATGAAAAAAAAATCCTTAGAATCCACACACGAGTTACCTCATGAATCTCTCCATATTAGAAGCTCAACTACATCATTCAAGGGCACAAAGCCAAAAATTATAAAGCACTGACAACCAGCTCAAAATTATCTCCCAAGAAAGAGTCCATTCAAATAAGATAAGTACCACACAAAAAATCATCAAAAAATAAGAAACTATACCATAAATCAGATAAAGGTCAAAAACCATAAGATGATCATCACTAAAAGAGAAAAGATAAAAAAATAGATCTACATATTGAGTGTATATATGAAACTCAAATTCTCAGGTGTTCTATTCCACAACACTATGTTTCCATGATAAATTAAACAAGGGAATATAATTCCTTATCACCACTTTCTCCTGGCAGTGTTGGATCTCCATAGTCCATTCCTTTGATGTTCACATCATCCTTGAAAATAAACTCTCCCTATTAAATGACATTGGATTCATCATGAAGATAATGGTATAGATGAGACATTTTGAAGACATCAAGTTTCTGACTTATCTACAGGGGAAGTGATTTCTGAAACACCATTTCTTTAGCTCGAGACAACCCCTCGAAAGTATTAACACACTAGAGATAATGCTTAATCCCATTACCAAACGATCATAGACTATGATGAGGACTCACCTTTAGTTTCACAATATCTCCGACAATGAACTCCAAGGGTCTACTCATTTTATTGACATAAGTATTCTTATAATATTTCACCAGCTTCATCATTTTGAAAATCAATTGAACCATCTTTATCTTGTTACGCACTAGTTCTAGATTGAGAATTACGTACTCTTTGAACCAATTCTATCACAATGGGGAATTGAAATGTGAACCCTATAAATATTTAAATGGCGTTATTCCAATGGTGGAGTGGAAGATGTTTTTATAAGGAAACTCCATTAAAGATAGATTCCCCATACACAAACCTCCAAAATCTAGGACACAATAACACATCATTTCATTATGTTTCTAGATAGTTCTCTCTAGTTAACCATCCTTCTATGAATGAAAAGAAGTATTATGACATAAATAATAGCCAAAAGAATGATAGATAACTCTCCTTACCCTGAAGGTAAAATGAGGATCACAAAAATTGATTTTTGTGTCTTTTTGTGAAAATTAATAAAATTATTTTTTCACACTGTTAAAAAATATTTATGATAAAAAAATTAATTTTTTAAATATGAAGATAAAAATTATCATAGAGTGAATTTATATGATATTTTCATAAAGATTTCAATTTTAATGAATTGCGAAAAATACTGAATTATAATTGAAAACTTCCTTTTCATTTAACTTAAATATAAAGATAAAATTTATTATAAATTCTCATTAAAGTAAAATTAATTCAATTTCACCTCAAGTAATCAAATTTAGTTCATTTTAATCAAATTTCATATTGCCCGAATGGCTTGAAGGCCTTCATTTTTATTGATTTTTGATAACCCCCCTTTCAAAGGATGAGGGGGAACCCTAACAAGGCCCATAGACTCAAAGATTACATGGCTCGTAGGCTTAGGAGATTACATGACCTGAAGGTCTTATCGAATTCAACCAGACTATCTATAAGGAACTGCCCTCCCCAGCATCTGCATCTTGATAGTAGATCTCCAACTTTGCATGACCATCTAGCTAGGTTTCTCGTGCAAGCACAGGCTGGTACCGATGACATAGCCATACCCTCTCATTCTGACAATCCATTTGGCTCTACTCTGGTGAGTTCACCTGCTCTGAATCCTCTTATGGGGCTGCTCCTTTTTTTTATTGTGTCTGGGGCCTGCATTCATGTGGCTCGAAGGACTTATGGTGGCCCTAATGCCTTATGGTGGAAAGAAGGCCTTGAGAATCAACTAGCATGAAGGTCTTGGGTGGCCTGAATGCCTTGCAGGACCCGAGGACCAAACCGGTGGCCCGAAGGCCCAGATGGATGTATAGTTCCGGCTGCTATAGTGCCAAATAGTGTCTGCTATAGTACTGCTACAGTACCTGCTAAAGTACTACTTCAGTACTGCTACAGTAACCCAGAAATATGCCTCCACCCAGATTTGATCTTGGGTCTATTAGATGAACCTAGTGAGTCCTCACCAACTGGGTTGTGGCTCTGGTGCTAATCAAATTTCATATTGAATTTTGATATGAAAATGTTTTAAACTTGTGAACATTTTTTCTTTAAAAACACACTTTCTCATCACGTTTACAGGATTAATTTTAAAATAAAAATTTTAAATTATATGAATTTAATGAACATAAATGCAATAAATATTTGGAATCATAATAATTTATAAAATCCCATTATTTCAACTTAATTTTTTACCAAAATGAATAGTAAATATAGTAATAATTATTTGATGTCATTAATGTAAAAATGGTGTTACTGGGGTGTTAAACTAAAATGATAAGTGTCATAAATGATCCAAAACTTTTCCAAAACCCATTGTATGGACATATATATACCTTTTACATTATAGTATCAATAATTAAACATTTTTTAGTCATTGTGACATGAAAACAATGTGGGTGTAATTATATCATTCAAAAAATTACAAGTGTACCACTCACCTCACTTATAAAAGTCCACCCATTTTCCTCTCCACTTCCCACCGTAAAACCCTTTTTTATCCAATTCCTTCACAAATTAATTACAAATTCCTTCATCTCATCCCAGTATTCTTATTTTGGACATAATTCTAACCAAGGAATTATTTTATTGCAAACCTAGGGGGGATACCCAAAAAGAGGTAACGTTCACCCATGAACTTTTTTTTATTCTTCCTCAACATCCTCTAATTTTTTTATACCATTTTTATATAATAAAAATATTGTATTAAATATAATAATATTTTTTATGTTATGGTAATAACATATACTTTCTCCACTTCCTTCAAATGGGTTATGAAATCACCGTTCATGCGTACAGTGGACTACATCCTCATGAATTAATGTCATTCATTTTCCTATTACCACCGCTCAAGGAAAGAAATGTTGATGGATTTATTACATATAAATGATATTTATTATATTATAGTTATTATTTAATTATTATATCAAATATAACTTCATGCATTCAATTTTTAGGGAATATGATATTGTCACTCATGTGCCCAGTGGACCACCACCTCGTAAACTAATCTGATTCATTCATGCTTTACATGAAAGTTGTTAAGGATAGTTTTAATGAAAATATGTGATAGTTATGACCCACAAGTGATTATTATATGATAATATTTCTTTTAAAAATCTTTATTTTAATATAACAAGAATATATAAACAACATTAATGCATTCGTACAGCCAACCATCTCCATCAACAGTGCCTTTAATTTTCTACCACTAAATATTATGGACTACTATAAATACATATATATATAGAATATATATGATATTTATATCATTCGTATAATTATGGATATTATTAAATCTTGATCTAAGTAATAGGACCTAAAATAACACATCAAAACATAAATAAAATATAAAGTAATTATTCCCTAAAATATGACTTTAACAATGAATTGTTAATAAATAAGTCCTAAAAGGTCATCAAAATCATATATAGTATAATATATATTAATATGTTTATTTAATATATATTTAATTTACTTATACTTACAATATAATATGTTTTAGCATGTGTAGTGGAAGACATGACTTATGGAACTGGATTTTGTGATCAATTTTCCTTCTTTGGGACCTATATTACGGTATGCACATATATTCATTCATGAGGTGTATATAAAACCCCTTTTCCTTTTAATATCAGGAATTTATTTATACTCGTGATATTTTAAGTTCCATTTTTTTATTCCTTTATGGGTCTTTTGATTCAATTTTACCATGTAGGTATTTATTTTATGATACAATCTCATCATTTATCGAGATTATGTATGATTATTTTTGTGATCATAAAATATTATGATCCATCTCTAAATTAACTCATTGATTTTTTAATAATATGTTTATTCACAAAATTTTAAATTAATATTACAATTTCCCACTATTTTTTACTTAAAATAATTGGGAAAATATTTTCAATAAAGTCCAACTAAATTTATCTCATTAGTTGAAAATTCATTTTTTTCCAAAAAAATATTTTCAGAATTTGAAGTCAATTTTTTATTTATTTTATCCTATAAATTTTAGATGAAATTTCTACCTATATTTAATTTTTTTACAAAATTTATTGAATCTATTATCCATATATTTTTTCAAAAAAGTTCTTGTTTGGATGTTATCAAAAATATTAAAGGAATCATTATTCTAACATCTACGAGATAAAAACATAAAACAGTCAGAGCCATTATTTTATTTAGAACATAGTTTATATGATTTCAAGGAAATTTTCAAAAAAAAATAATTTTTTATGGTTTAAATATTTTTCTTCAAACTATAAATTATATTTTTTTGAATAAATGTTTTAAATTACTGATCAAAATCATTCTCTATACAAGATTACATCTTTTGATGTAACTTATTCTTCATTGGGGATATGAACAAAGGATACAATTACAATTATTTAATTGAATGTTTTAATATTACAATGTGTTTATGAAACATTTTATCTTTCTTTGGTCATACCATGGTAAACATATTGTAAAACCCACTACTTGATCAATGGGTTATGCTATGATAAAATGATGAAATGATTATGAAACCTATCTCTTTTCTACATGTTAAAATATGATGAAATATTTATAAAACCCCTTTTGATTTTATGGAATATGATATGATTAATTTTTAAATATCTTTTAACACACATTGATATGGATTTCATTATGAGAGGGGTGGGTCCTATGTCCACCACCAATGCATTTGGTAACGATTCGTATCTCATGATATGGAAAGGTTTGTAATCAGAAGTTCACCCTATTCAATACGGGACTTTGTTCACTAAAATGGTCTTCATAGTAATAGTTCACTATGATGATGGTTTTGGGAGTGAACCAATTATACTATTATAGCCTTCAAAAAGAACTTGGGATAATTTAGAAATTATTTTGTATTCTTATCTGTATGACACAAATCTATGTATTATGAAATTTTTATTCTCTAATGGATTATGTTCTTTTATTATCTAATGATTAATGTCTTATGAACTGCTAACCTCTCTTTCATGACTTGATATTATGACATTTTATATGTAGGGTATTTTTTTCAAATGTTAAGGTAATTTTCTCATATCTTTATGTTCATACTATTCTTATTTATCTCCCTTGGTTACCCTTAATGAGCATCTAATAACACCCCTTCATTTGTTTCTTTTATCTGGGTTATAAAGAAATGTATTAAATATGATATCTTAAAAGGTTCCTATTTTTTAATATCATAGTTGGAGATGATGTAGTTTACATACAGACTAGTTTTTTGATTTTCTATGTTTCCAAAAACACTAAACTATTATGGTTCTTAAGAGTGTGTTTAATTATTATAATGAATATTAATAAAAAAATGATGTAATATCTATGTATGATAGGCCTGGGTCAATGTAATTGGTATTAGATGTTAGGTTTAGTGATCCTTTGGATATGTTGATGAGAAAACCTTAGTCATATCCTTATGTACATATCTAAGGATAAGACTAAGGTTGGGTCAATTTATAGGAAAATGTAATTAAATTTTGGTAAATGATAGTGTAATTGCTTTCCAAGAAATTTCATCCATGTATGGGTACTAAAATTTAATGTGACACTATAATAGAGGTACCTAAGGGTAATAAATCCAAAATTTGTTCATTGAGCTAGGATTGATCACCTCCTGATGCACACCAATGGGCCTTACTTCACACATGGATTGACACTCCTATGGGATATGCTTTGGAAATTAAAAAACTATTTACAAAACATCATGATGTTTTTAAATAGAATATGACATTGAATGACCTAGGATAAACCAAAGGGTTCATTGATTAAAAACATGTGTCATGATTTATACATCCTATAAGTTGTTTTTTAGGATTATGGGGTTCCCCGTCATGATTATTGTTTATTACACTATGCTTTTTGGTTTTAGTCAATGATCATAACCCAAAGGAACTATGTTACTACTAAGTGAAAATTAAAATGAAACTATTTTCCTTCTGATCATCCAGAATTTATTGGATATTGAATAAAAAATGTCAGTTCTATTATCACGAAACTTTTTAAATCCATGAATCATGCTAGACTTCCAAATAGACAAAGGAGGGAACAATATTATGTTGAGTCCTTTATGAGGAAATGGCTACCATCTTGTTATGGGTATTTTGATCCAATAGTTTTTGAATAATGGATTAATAAAGCCAAAAATATATTTTCCATTAACTAGTTTTTAGAATATGAAAAATTCATTTTGGTTATCTATTGTTTGGAAGGTGAATCTGATCAAAGGTGGAATCTTATCAAGAATGTGAGAAAACATGAAGAAATTGAATCCATGGATTGGAATGAGTTCAAGAACTTATTTTTCAATAATTAAATTCATCATATTCTAAATAATATGTTTAATAAGGAGTTCCTTCAACTAAATAAATTGGTTTTTGAATCTATAGGTACCTATGGGGGAAATTTTACAAGAATTGCAATGTACACTTTTGGTTTTATTATTCGAACTGAAATTATTGTTGATTGATTCTTCACTGACTTAAAACTAGGTCTGAAAATTGCATTATTCATAAGAGAATTTAGTAGCTATAAAGATATTTTTTGGTGTTCTATAAAAGTGTAAATGGAGGATTGATTTACATATCAATCTCATATATTTGATAAGAAGAGAACAATGGATTTAAAAGGAAAATCTAAAAACCATAAAGATAATAATATGATCTTTTCTTTGTTATTAAAGTGTGGGAAGAAGTATAATTGAAATTATTTTAAGGGGACTAGTAAATGCTTTAAGTATGGTGGGAAGGTCATCATGCAATTTATTGCCGAATTGATGGGAAGAAGATGGCTACTAATATGAATTGATAGAATTTCTCATAGAATGATCCACCCACACTGTAATGTTCAAAATAAAAGGAGTACTAGAATTATGTTAACTAATTCCCTAATATGACAGTTACTTATGATTATTGGCATCATAATCCTCTTAATCCAAGAGAGAAAGTGAATCTCATACGATCATTGTTTCTAATGAGGTGTATGATAATGACTTAGTGATAGGTATAAGGACTATCCACTTTACAACTACCAATTTCATATTCGACTATAGATCTAGCAATTCCTTCATATCAAAATAATTTTCTATGGGTGTTAAGATGCCACCAAAAGGATTAGATATACGATTGGATGTGAAAACCCCTAATGGTATGAAAATCCCATCTTAGGTATATGATTCCTCTCCGTTTGGCATTGGTGAGAATGTGCTTCTGGTAAATCATATTATTCTACCCTTAGTTGAATTTGATGTTATCCTGGAAATAGATTAGATTTCTTTACATAAATCCCACATTAAATTTCTAGTAAGGGAAGTCAAATTTGATACACCAAACCAACATTTTATCATATATCAATGTAATGAAAAATACAGACTTCTAATAGAGATTACATCTATTGTGTGGGTATTAGTTCCAATTTAAAAATGGTGTTTGTATCATATGGTTGGGGAGAAAATTGACCTCGATGATTTAATTATTATTCTGGAATTTTTTGACGTATTTTGGGAATATTTTCTTATACTTCCAACAAAAAATGAAGTTATGTTCTCAATAGAACTCATACTTGGTGGCAAAACTATTTCAAAGACTCCCTATAGAATATCCCTAATTGAGTTATAGAAATTGAAGAAACAACTCCTGGGAATCCTTGAAAAGGGATTAATTCATCCAGGTGGTTCACCTTGGGGTGAACATGTTATTTTGGTTAAAAAATATGGATTAATAAGACTTTTAATTGACTATCGAGAGCTAAAAAAGATCACAATTAATATCAAGTATCATCTTCCCTATATTGTTGACTTATTTAATCAATTGTTCAGAGCTCAAAACGTTATCAAGATTAACCTTCATTATGGATTTCGTAAATTGAGGGTCAAGATGGAGGATAAACCGAAGACTGAATTCCATAAAAGGTATGGACACTATAAATATATATTGATTCCATTCGGTCTTACCAATTCCCCCACTATCTTCATGGATATAATTAATAGACTCTTTAGATATTTCCTTGATCAATTTATGATAGTCTTTATTAATGATATTTTTATCTTTTTGTAGACTAATGAATAGAAAAAAGATCAATTGAGAATTTTACTAAGGACCCTATGTTAGGATATAATATATGAAAATTTTTAAAAGTGTGAATTTTTTCAATAAAAGGTTTTATTTTGGGTCATATAATCTCAAAAGAGGGTATATCAGAAGATCCATAAAATATGGAGGTTATTGAATGTTGGCCTAGACTAAACATGGTGACTGAGATGCATAGTTTTATTTGTTTTGTTGGATATTATTGATAGTTTTTAAGAATATCTCATAACAATCTAATCCCCTGACTAAGTTAAATCGAAATGGATTCAAGCTCCTACAGATAGATGAACATAGGGAAGATTTCAATGAACTAAGGAAAAGATTAGTTAGTGTATATATGATTACATTACCCTATAGCAGATAAATCTTTTCAATCTATAATGGTGCATCCAAGAAGGTATTGGGATGATTTAATATGTAGAATGGAATGGTTATATCCTATGACTATCAACAATTGAAGATTCTTGAGAAAACTTACCCAAGTCATGATTAGAAGTTATATGTTGTAATTTTTGAATTAATGATATAGATGAATTATATTTATAGAGAAACTTGTAATCTATATATACCAATCATAAATTTTTAATGTATATATTCACATAGAAGGAGTTGAATATACACCAAATAATGTGGTTAGATCTAATTAAATATTATAATTTCTCAATACATTAATAGATTGGGAAACCAATTTGGGTGGATGATGATTTGAGTTAAAAAGAGCATGATATCTTATCCTTGATAATGGTTACAAAAGATCCAATATTTAAATATTTTCAATGGATGGATTTGGAAATCCTAAAGGAAGGGAAAAAATATTTTCTTGCTCAATTGAAAGTTAAACTAACTATCATATTGAAGATTAAAGTGTCATATAAGGAAGATGTAGAGCTGAAAAACAAGGTCATAAATTTCCTTGTGTTTAACTATGATCATAAGGGAATGATAATGTTCAGGAACTGTGTATGTGTTCCATCTATACCAGATTTCAAAAAGGATTTTTTAGTGGAAGCTCATAGTTATTCATTCTCTATTCATCAAGGAAGTACAATGATGTATAATGATTTGAAAGATTATTTATGGTTGGATGGAATGGAGAGAGATATAATCGTGTTGGTATATTTGTGATTGGTATGTTAGAAATTTAAGGTAGAAAGAAAAATGTCTTAGGGATGTTAAATCTATTACCCATACCAGATTGGAGATCAGAAAAAACCATTAGGGCTTTTTTCAATGGACTCACCAAAATGTATAAAGGGAATAATGTTATATGGGTTGTAGTTTATCTCCATATTAATTCATCACACTTCATCAATATCTGAGAAAACATCCCTATAGATCACCTTTTAAGGATATACATTAAGTAAGTGCTAATGTCTCATGGAGTACCACATTCCACTATTTTTGATTGGGAACTAAGGATTACCTCAAAGTTATGGAAAAGTCTTCAACAAGTTCTTGAAGCGGAGTTGAGTTTCATCACGACATATAATCCTTAGATATATGTTCAATCTTATAGAACCATTAAAACCATTGAGTTTATATTGAGTTATTGTTATTTTTGATTTTAATGGTGGTTGGGATCAACACCTTACTATAGTTTAGTTTTCTTATCATAAGAGATATCACTCAAGCATTTAGATGGATACTATGAAACCCTATATAGAGAGAAATTTAAAGCTTCTATATGTTGGAATAAAGTAGGATAAAGGAATATTTTGGGACCTAGGATAGCTGAAGAAATAGAAGAGAAAGTCAAATCTATTCAGTAACACATCAAGGCTGCCCAGAGTCGACAAAAAAGTTATACGAACGATCGTTGGTGTGATCTAGAATTTGATGTTGGTGACATGGTGTTTCTAAAAATATCTCCATAGTTGATGGTTACGGGACTCATGATATAATAGAAAATAATCCCTAACTATATCACTCCCTTTTAAATTATTGATTGTATTGCGAAGGTAGCCAATCGGTCAACACATCCACTATACTTCTCTAACTACTAGAAAAACACATTATATACAGCATTGTCCTTTATCAGGGCTAGAAAAAAGTATTGATACGGGAAGCCATCATCAATGCTTTTTCTAGTGCGGATAATGGATACCATTATCAGAAATTTATTTTTATCCCTAATAAAGGTATTGATCACATACGTGGGTCCCACATCGAAATAGCACAAGTGAAGGCAATTCTTTATATATCATTCCACCGCATGCCAGCCTTAGATGCCTGATGTTAGGATTGGCTCCAACATACACTACACACACATATATGGGGCCCTTTAGGGGCCCATATAAGCATTGTCCGACCCTCGGGTCATGGACCACTTTCCTACACCCAACCGAGATCTACCCGACTTGACCCACCTATCAGAGAAATTAAATAGCCTGACCCCATATATGCCCTAATTCTTTTTGTATAAACTAATAAAAAATATAGGTATTAAACATATTTAAAAATATGAAATAATTAAACAAATAAAAATTAAAAATGAATAAATTAAAAATATATATTAAATTTCTTCTTAATTAATTATTAATAAATTTAATATATACTTTTTTATAAATATTAATATATACTATATATAAAATATAAATATATAAAATTAATAAATTAAAATAATTTAATAAGTATAAATTTAAAATGTGTAAATTTATAAAATATTAAGAAAATATTAAGTAAATAATTATTAACAAAACTGAATAAATTTAATAGAAATATATATAAATTATAAATATTAATAAATAGTATATATTAAATATAGATAAATAAAATAACTTCAATATGATAATTAAATAAAAAATTAAAATTGAATAAATTATAAAATTATTAAAATAATTAATGAAACGATTATTAAAAAATGAATAAATTTAATATATATATATATTATTTATAAATAGTAATAAATAATACATATTAAATATAAAGAAGGAAATTGAATAAAATTTATTACTTAAAAATAAATTAATGTATTATTAATTTTTAATGGTTTTTATACATTATTAGTCGTTAATATAATTGATATTTTTATTAAATATATAAATATATATATATATATTCATATATATTTCTATACATATAAATAAATATATTATTAACTAAAATATGAATTATATAGTATAAAATATTTGTGCTTACATTAAATAAGTCATATATTTAGTGAAATATGTTTTATAATAAAAAAATAATATTAATTAAAAATAATGTCTAATTGTATCGGGTAATGAGAATTTAATTTAATGTCATTTGATTTTACAATTTATCATATATAAAACAATGGTTACACTTATTTCACACAAAAAAGACGTAATTAATACATTTTTATATAAAATGTACTCACACTGAATATTTCTATAATTTATTCAATTATTAATATTCATTTTAGAATTATATTTATTAACATAATCTATTTAATATATTTTATGTTTTTAATCAGAAAATTTTATAATTTTTTTATCGTTTTAATCAACATATACTATTTATTACTTTATTTATTTTTTGTTTCAAATTTTTTCAATTTAATATTATTTATTCATCAATACTCGTAATTGGTTTTTTTTAAATTGTAATTTATTCAATTTTAATTTTTTATTATTAAATATGTTTGTAATTTTATCAATTTTCACTATCCATTTATAACTATTTATTAATTAACAAATAAGGTCTTTTAACATACATTAATATTCATTTTTAATTCATTCAAATTATAAAAATAATTAATAACATTTATTATTTTTAATAATGTATTCATTCTTATTATTATTTATTTAATTAGTATACATTGCATATTATATAATTTCATTGTTCAATTTAAAATATATCAAACCTCAGGACACACACACACACACATTAATTTCACACATACAAATATTTACATAATTAATGAAATCTTATATAGAAACACGTACACCTAATATTTATACCGTTTATTCAAATTTTAATATTCACTTTGTAATTTCATTCAGTAATAGAATATATTTAATATATTATGTTTTTAATTGGTATTTTTTTTTATTTTAAATATTGTTATAATTAGTATTATTTATTCATTTTTATTTTTTTTTGAAATCAATTATTTTTTTATATATAAATATATTTATTTATTTATTAAATTTTAATATTTTCAATATGTATTCATCTTCATCTCAAAACATGTCCATATTTTATTTTCTTAATAATTAGTATAATTAAGAAAACATATCTGTATTTTAAATATTTTTAAAGTCTACCCGTTTTAAATTATTCAATTTCACACATTTTTAACATTCATACATTTATGATTATATATTGATAACTAATATTAAAAATATATTTGTAAATAAATATTTATAAGTAAATATATTTAAAAATGTATATTCACTATATTTCTGAAATTATATATTTACAATTATAAAAAAATAAATATTATTTTATAAAACAATATTTATATAATTATAAATAGATATATATATTTCAATAATTTTAAAATTTTAATAAATATATTTCAATTATGAGTATATTTACTATATTTATATTTATTTTTATATATATTTATTTTATATATTTATAAATATATATAATGATATAAATGTATTTATAATTATAAAATTATAATAACTGTATTTATATAATGAATATATTTACTATATTTATATTTTTATTTAGTTATTAAATATATATATTGATATAAATATATTTATATTTATAAATTTATTTATTATAAATATATTTAAAAATATAATTATAAAATTAAATACTTATAAATATTAATAAATATATATATTTCTTTAAAAAGGGTATTTATATATTTTTAAATAAATAATTATGTTTTGAAATAATTATAAAATTATAATAAATATATTTAAATAATGAATTCATTTAATACAATTATATTTATATTTATATTTATATTAGTTTAATAAATACATAATTATTTAAATATATCTAATGATATAAATATATATACATGTATAATTATATACAAATATTTATAAATATATTTAAAAATTTATTTAATTATAAAAATAATTATACATATTTTTTGAAAATTCGTCACTATGAGTGTTAATGTTTTAGCATCAATTAATAAGGATTTTTTCAACATTTGGTCAGTTTTGATAATGATATATCTTTATCAGTGCTGATCAAGTCCTAATAAAGTGGTCTTTTGTCAATGGTTATTAAATTATCATTGATAAAACCCCTCTTTATAAGTGATTTTTTAGTAGCGCTGATAAAACTCTCTGAGATATTTTTAAAAGAAACCTAAATAAAAACAATTGCGCCTCTCAAACTCTCACAGATGTCCAGTTCTGCTATCACTCCCTCTCAACCTTCTCTCGGATGAATCATGCCTCAAATCTATGGTATGTTACATTTTTCTCTTCCCCTCTTGTTGTTTTCTTTTCACGTTTTACGGTGTGTATTAATGTGGCGTTTTCTTGGTTCGTTGATCTCATGGGTTCCTTGGTTTCCTTCTCCTTTATTTTATCCCCCATTAATGTTTTTCATTCTTGTCCCTCACTACTTCAGGCTATTGTCCGAATACTAGTTGGGTTCCTGTTATAAATTCTTAATGCTTCGATTCGTATGGTGTTCTGGTTGTATTTGTGGAAATATTTTGTTGTTAGTTATTGTCATGTATTTTTTATTGTTATTTATTGTGATATTATGTTCATATATTCTAGAATAAGGTTTCACCTTAATGGGATAACTATAGATGCCCAAATATTTTTCGTACTAATTGATTTGGGCCAATTCATAGGGTTATGAAATTGATATATGATGAATGATTTATGGAATAATTAATGTTATATTTTTTAGATAGGTATTGTAAATATGGTTAGGGGTTGATTATTTGTGATGTGGGATTTTTTTATATGTGATCAATTTGGATGTGTATGTCATAGGTTTAGTAGGTGGTTCAGTGTATAGGTTTCAAACATAGTGGTTGTATAAATTCATTTAAATATCTCTTGGATATTCATAGAGAGGGGAAGTCATATAATGAGGAGGATATAATGGTTATTCTAAATTTTCCTTGATTATTAATCCATTAAGGACACATACATGGAATTTAGATGGCTATTATACGGATTCAACGGAATTTTTCCTCATGAATTGTAGTGGTTTTTGTGATTCAGTTTCTTTTGTTATAAAAAAATAATTCGATGGATTTATGGTCTTATAATGTTCATTAGGAATTTAAAAATATCTTTATTAATATTGTTATGTGGTCTCAACTCACCTTGTTATTTTGAAGCTATTCGCATAACATGTTTTCCCTATATTATAAAAATATTTTTATAAACTTATATTATATTTTAGAAATTCCAAAAAATCATTTCCAATTGTATTTTTATATAAATAATTATATCTATTTATTGTTTCTATATGATTTTATGTAGATATCATCCCTTGTTATTCTTATTTGGGGTAATCATTAGTATAAAAATTCAACTTTAGTGATCCCCTATAAACCTATATCATAATTTATCAATCAATTTCTTGAAACTCAAATCTAGTACCCATATAAGATATTGTCCCATAACTCCATACTTTTAAAGTGTTACAAACTTTCCCTTTACTTATATTGGGATGACAATAAAACCCTTAGGTATGTTTCTAAATAATTTTTTTATAGAAAACCTATAGTTAAGGTCCTCCACTTAACTTATCACATTGTTTAATTTTCATATAACGAGAGTGGAATTATTTTATCCTCAAAAAAAATTATAACTAGAGTAAATTATTCCCACTTGAAGATTAATAAGATAATATTCAATAAACCACACTTTACTTATGGAAAAATGTGTTTCAATGCTGAATTGGATGCAGATTTTAATATGTGAAAAGTATATATTTATAATGAAATCCAAAAAAATTAAGATATATTCCCAAACATCACACATGAAAACTGTAATGGTTTTATGAGAGTCAAATTGGAGAAATTTTTAGGAAAACCTTATTCAATAAATCATTTTTCTTAGGATATGATTTATATCTTTTCTCATTTCCATTATTAATTCTTCATCAAAAGGTTTTATAAAAATAATTTTTGTTTTTACTCACATTTCCCTTCTAAAACATGTTTACTTAAATGGAATGTGGTTATATCTAGTTTTAATTATAAGCCTTTTTTTGATTTTTTTTAATAAGCTTAACATTGAACCAAAACAAACCTAAAAAAATTAATAATTATAGTCTATTATAAACTAATGTATTTTTTAATTTATTCTTTATCATTGAATCCCATAGGTGTCCATGAGATTTCTCACGTTTAAAACCATGGTACTTTTTTGTAAACGTTTCCTTAGAAATTATAAGGGACTCTATACTTCCCTATATGGTGTTCTAATGGTGTTTAATTGGAGTCAATTCTAACACACATTAGTAGTTCAATTGGGTAGTGGAAATGATGATTGAATGATTTAATTTCACAATATAATATTTGAATCACTTTTTTTACTCATTATTTTATATTTATTGGTTGATTCCACACATTTGTGATTCTCAAGTTGAGCATACTAATAAAGACTATATATTTTAATTGTGAAATGAATATTATTATCATAAATTATAAAGTCCATTTGAGTTTTCTTGAATTTATATTTTAACAGTTATACCTTGGGAAATTCTTGTGTAACTTTTTTCATTTTTATAACTATTGATTTTTTAGAAAATTTTGAAGTTCTTGATCATTGTATTTATTTATTAAAAGTGGATATCCAACATTTAATATCTGTTTTACATAGAATTATTAAAATTATGTTTCCATATAATACATATTTGAGTTACCAAATGACTTTTAAATTTTACTTGGAGAATTTTAAGTTTTTTATAATGGAGTATTTGTATTATATATATATATATATATATCAATAAATTATAGCTACATTTTTAGTGTGATGTATGTTATGGGATAATAGTTCTCTGACATGATATACCCCCTCCCCAATCCCACAAGATGAGTTGAGGAATCATCTTAGCATACCCCTTCTCTTATCCCGCATGTTGGGATTAAGACTAGGCATTATATATATATACACCATGATGTGATAGACTACTTGTTTTCAATACATCCATCCAGACATCATTATGGTGATACTATCAAAGGATGTAAATATACACGAGGACCCAACTTCTAGGGGGAATACCTTGTCAGAGCACCATTATCCAATAACATACATCACACTAAGAATGTAGCTATAATCTTACCATACCCCTTCTATTATCCCACATGTTGGGATTAAGACTAGGCATTATATATATATATATATATACCAGGATGGGATAGACTACTTGTTTTCAATACATCCATCCAAACATCATTATGGTGATACTATCCAAGGATGTAAATATACGTGAGGACCCAACTTCTGTAGGGGTTATCATATTAATTTATATTTTTTTATCGCTTCACTGTGATCCATTATTCTTCCTTGTTTGTTAATTATCACAACTATTTTACAATATATATTTTTAAGTAAGTTGATATTTTTATTCTCACAACTTTCTTCACTACTATGTTGATACACCATTAGTGGTTTCCTACTATGTATTTTTTTCAAACACTACAAGGACTCCTAGGTTGACATATAACCTTTATTATACTATTTTCCATGTAATTAAATATAATAATAACATTAATATCAATTATGCAGGTCATTAAATTTTCTTATAGAAGAGGGGTCTGTTCCTATATTAGAGTATGAGCAACTGAAGCTTATATGTGGTCTTGATAGGATCTTGTTAAATTCATATTAGTTTTTCTTCAGTATTAGTCTACATTTTTTTATTCCATTATTGAATTAATTTATACTATGAGTTTCATGTATTTAGCTGTGTTTTCATTTATATAAATTGTTATGATTAGTTTACATTCTTTTTTCTTTTCTCATATGGTCATATTGGTTAATTTTTTATTCTTGGAAGGTTTGACATACTAATAAGTCATTCATAATTTTATGTAAATAATAACATTGACATATCTTTATAGAAAAATGGTTAAATAATTTTACAACTATAATTTGGACCCACAACAGTATCCACTAATTGTTGGGGACCAAGGAACCTTCTTGGGGTAGTAGTCAATGTGAATGAAGTGTTCTATGAGTATTCAAGTCATGGATAATACATAGAGAGTCATTTTTTACTTCTATAAATATTATTAATATCATGGATTCAATTTCATAATAATTAAATTCTAATGATTACCATATTGAAGTTAAAAAATGTATACAAATTCAAATATTTATAGAAAATAATTGAATAAAATTTATCATGCCTTCAATGATCCAATAACAATTCTAATGAATCTTTTCTTGGAACACCACATTCCAAGTGAAAAAATGAATAAAAATAAAGTTATACCACTTTTTGGACTCCCATCTAGAAATATTAAAAAACCCACCCTAGAATTACTGACATTTTTTATGGGAAGCTAAGTGCTTTTGAAATTCAGTCTTGTGACCAAAGGACTTTTCCTTTTCTTTCAATAATAAGTATTAATTTTAATATTAGAACTGAAATTATTATTTCATCTTGAGTGTTTGTATGACCATCCAAATGAGCCTTCCTATAGTCACACCAATTAAGTCACCCATTCTATGGATATGACTAGTACTATTATATTTTTTAGCTTTAGGAAACAAACTGTGAAATTTTTTCTAGTGCTTCACCAACTCCCATCCCAAAAAGATTTATATTTAAGGAGACAACTATCATCCAAATAAAATTCATATCACATATTATTATTATTGCATTTTTATTCTTTAGACTCACCCTCCATCTCTTCTATACATGAAACTGTGTTTATTGAACTACTTTGAGAAGTATTCATCCAATACCAGGTAATGATGATCATATTTGATGAATTCAGAGGATAACACCTACCACCGGTGGAGTAATTATTTTATTAAATTTAACTTTCTATTTTCTTAAAAGAATAATGAAATTATTTGAAGTAATAAACTTTTGGGTCTCCCTTATTAGAATTATCTACTACTTTATCCATTAATTATTAATTTATTATGTTTATTTATTTATTATTTGTAAAAAATGAATATTTTATGAACCTAATATGATATATATGAACCAATAAGAGTGGGAGGAAATTTGATTTATCATATAATATTTCATATCTATAGATGTGGGACTAAAAATCAGGAAAAACTTATCATACACAGGGATTGGAATGATACTGGGGTTTATAGATCATTTGATATTAATACCATTTTTAATGAAGATGGAGATCGTTTGGAAGAAATGAAAATGGAAATTTAATATTAATATCATGATTGACATCGTTTTTTTTATAATTTAAAATATTGGGTTAAGAGACCATTGTAAATCAGTTTTACAAAATAAAAAACATTTTCACTTATATTGAAGTTATATAATATTAAAGAAGGTAGTGGATGGAGTGAAACTATATTTATAAAAATAATTGGTTTCTAAATGAAATGTTACCATAAGAAAATGAAATTCTCTTTCAAACATATGACACTGAAATAAGGAAACGTTCAGTGGTTATGATATCTAAAAAATTCATTCTTGTCCAAATGGTTTCTTATTATTTCACAAGGACTACGAATCACTCAGAAAATTACCTAAGTGTTGTGCAAATTGATATAAGAAGGATTAATCAAGTATTTCAATTTTTTATGGTACATTTCTATCATTACAAGGTTTATAAGACTATATGGGTGTTTGTAAACAACAATACAGTTGACATGGCATTAAGATACAATAATTAAATAAGGGAAACTATATCATCCAGTAGATTCTCCTCAGTGGATGAAAATTGACTATGAGTATCATGAATTTGAAATGAGATGAGAAACTTATATCTTGAGTTATTTATATATGGAATAAATCCTTTTGTGTACATATTATTACTCACAGTACATGGTCTGCCATGTTGGTAAATTATAACTTGTGGCCATGGTTATTCATAAAGCACAAATACATTTTTTCATCATTGCCTTAATTTAGACTAAAGAAACCTGGTAATGATATTGATTTATATTTGACTCCATTGATTATAGATCGGATATTAATGTAGGATATAGATGTAATAATGTATGATGGTCATAGAAGGGATGAATTCACATTGAGGGTAATTTTGTATGGGATGATAAATGAAATTCCTACTTATGGAAATTTGTTAGGATATAATATTAAAGGAATGTTTGGGTGTCCCGTTTGTGGAGAATGTACACACTCAGTCCGGTTAAAACATTCCTCGAAGTCTGTGTTTTCTGTACATCAAAATTTTTTACCTCGATGAAATATATACTGATCCTAGATGACATCATTTGATGAGAATAATGAAAAAGGTACAACACCAAATCCACTAATGGGTGATCAAAAATTTGATAAAGTAAACTATATCTACACTATTTTTGGTAACCAATTTTTAAAAATCTGTACAAAATCAGGTTGGAAAAATAGATCATATTTCATTGATTTTTTGTGTTGGAATTTTTTGTCTGTAGGCCATTTTCTTAATGTCATTCATTTAGAAAAAAAATTGTTTTTGATAGTTTTATTGGTACATTTCTAAGCATTCTAAAAAAATATAGCATCAAGGATAGTTTTTACATGATTCATATGGGTATAAGGGATGTGTTGGGATTAGTGGATGGTAAAGGGTTTATTTTTCTTCATCTAATAGCTTACACTATATCCCAAAAAGAAAAATTACAATTTTTAATTTTTCTTTACAATATAAAAGTTCCATTGGTGTATTCATTAAATATCCTAAATTTTGTGTTAGTGAATAATTTGAATTTATAGGGACAAAAATCACACTAATTTCATGTTTTGATGTAAGATTTGATGATTGTCACGTTACATTGCATACCACATTAAAACTTATGACATACATTAACCATACTCTATTTGTTTTTCAACGTTATATGTAGTAAATTTATAGACTCAACAAAGTTCCAATCATGATTAAAGTTGTTGATGTCATATTATGTAAATTAGACACATTATTCCCACCATAATTATTTGATATAATAGACCACCTAATGGTTGAATAGGTTATAGAGGTTCAAATATGTTGTCATTTCCATTACATATGTATATACCCCATTGAGTGGTATATAAAAATTATTAAAGGGTATATCAAGAATCAATGTAATCTAGAAGGCTGTCTTGAAGAACGATATATAGTTGATGAAATTGTTGAATTATTTACCAATTACCTGTAAGATCCTAACATTTTCTAGAATGGTCTATGATATGTTTACAGGTACTATTTTATTTAGTTTTGAGTGATTTTAGTTTGGGATGTACATTGGGAGTGTTTGTGTGAAGATTTTGATTGATGGAAGAAAAAGGGAATGTGCACGGCTGGCACATGGTTGAAGAAAACTATGTTCCCCATCATAGGAAATCATGCAGCCCTAGATAGTGGGGGTTTTCATGGATATCTCATAGTTTTTCAAATCATGAACCCTAAAAAAGATAATCTATTCACCCAATAAATAACAGGCACATGGTTGGCGAACGGTTAGCGAAAACCATGTTCTCCTATGCAAGAAACCGTAATTGATTTATAAAGTGGTCCAAATTTTTTTTAATTCCCATGAACCCCTAAAACTCATCCATTTTAACCAAAACACGTACCCATACAATTTTGGATGATTTTAGAGCTCTCTAGGGGATTCCAAGGTTGATATAACTCCATTCTTTTCATTCTGGAGCTTGGATTGAAGATCTTATCCTCTACCAATAATTGGATCTTATCCAATTTCCTTATCATTCATCCCCTTTATTTATCCCATTATATTTGTGGGAAGTAATATTATTTTTTGAAAGATCTAGATATAGATTTTCTGAATCTAGATCATGGATTATGTATAAAGATTTAGAATTAAATATATCCTTTTTTATTGATCTTTATTTAGGGTTTTGATATTCTGGTCTAGATCTGCATCATTGTGCTAATAAATTGTTGTTGATTTCCTTTAGGCAACCATTCATTAACGAATAAAGGTACGTGGTCTAATACTCAAATCTCATAGTCCTGATTTTTATTTCATGCATTCAAATTATAGAATTTCTACATTTGATTAGCCATTGAATTTCTTAATGTAATTAAATAATTTGGTGAAATATTTAGTTATGGAATTATGAAATTGTGGGATTTGGGGATAAGTAATTATGGAAATTAATTGTGTAATATTGATTTTATGATTTGGATAATTAATTGGTAAATTAATTACGAGATGTTGAAATTGTATGTTGGAAGAATTAATTGGTGAATTAATTAAGAATATTGATATTTTGAAAGTTTTAATTAATTATTGAATTAATTAATGGTTGGTTGAGAAATAATTAATATTATTTTATTATTTTATATTTTATTTTTAAATAGTTAATGGTAATATGGACATTTATCAAAGAAATATATAATTGTAACATGGTCATTAAATGGTGAAAATTAATGAATGGTAACATGGTCATTTATTTTTGTGAAATAAATAATGGTAACATAGTCATTTATTTGTGATAATTAATGAACAGTAACATGGTAATTAATTTGTTAAGAAATAAGGGTGACATCTTCATTTAATTGTGAATGTTAATAAATGATATATTGGTCATACATTTTTGTGAAATAAATAATGGTAACGTGGTCATTTAATTGGGAAATAAAGAATGGTAACATGGTCATTAAATTATGTGAATTAATAAATGGTAAAATGGACATTAATTTGAGAAAGTACTATTGGTAACATGGAAGTTTAGACACGTGATATCCCTCTTGGATAATTTATATTCTGTAAGGGGACGAAGCTTGTATTGGGGTAAGGGTGTCTATAGGAACCCAAGGTTTGTGTGGTTAAATAAACATTACTTGATAATGTGATTACTATTTAATTATGAATTTTATTTATTTATTTATACAACTTCATAAACTATTTTTGAATATATATTGTTTTAGATGCCATTGGTGGTGTCCTAATATGTTGTACTCACACCCTACTCTGGCTACCTAATCGGTACCTGAATATACTATATTATTACAGGGTAGGTCAAGGGAAAAGGCCTTGGTTTAGATTTTTGATTTTGGTATGGATCTTGGATGAGGGGACCATACATAGTTTAAGACCCTCTTAGGAGTCATCGGTGTCTTTATTTTTAGTTTTCATTCAAGACACTTGACACTTATAGTAGCATGACATGTTTTATGCTTCATTTTGATATTTTATTCCATCATTGGTTAGATTGAGATATTTGTATTATTATGGTTATATATGTTCTTCTACTATGGTAAAATGATGAAAGATGAGAATAAATCACTGTCAAATGTATAAAATTTAACAGAAAGAATGAGAATACCCTTTGATAACCGAGACCAAAGTGTGTTATGGTTAATGGTAGTGATAGCGCCTCAGTTTTTACCGCAAGGATAGATTTTAGAGAAAGACTTGTTGTAACATGTTATAATTGTTCCTATCCTGTAAATGTGAATTTTTTTGTTATGAGTCCTAAGGTGTGTTTATGAAATTGTAATGATATGCCTCCACGATGATGTTTATTAAGAGGATGACATGAGGATGCGGCGAAATATGTTCCCCCAGTGGTGGAACTTGAGGAACTAATTGTTTCATTTTAGGAATTAGGGGATCATTTCATAGAGAACATTTCTCACTTCGTGCAATTCAAGGGAATAGACCTAGGGTAGGTTGAGAAGAGTATGTCAGAACTAATGAGTGATTTTTAGTTGCATCACCCTCCAAATTTTACTGGAGAGGGTGTAGTTGTGGGAGTTGAGTTCCAGTTTTATTATATCCATCTGTTAAATTGAACATTTGGTTACCCCTATTGAGAAGAGGGTAAATTTGGACACTTATATGCTATGACGGTCAATGAAGCACTGGTGGTAAAATCATTCGTGTACTGGAAAAGCTGATGGAATGATATAGAATGAATTTCTGGAGAAGTTCTTGGTGAAATTTTACTGAGAGAAGGTAAGGAAGGATATAGTAGTAGATTTCATGCAACAAACTCAAGGGAGAATATCCATGATATATTCTATTGGATGATTTATAGACCTATAGTGCTTTTCTCCAGCATTAGTAGACGATGAGACCACTATGTAGATACTCTTTCAGGGAGGAATTAATTTTAATATTAAGTAAAAAATTATCCTCTTTCAATTAAATAAGTTTTATATTGTGGTATATCAGGCTCTCATAGTTGATGAGAACCTTAAGTATGTTTTTAGTGTACGAAAGAAAGTTGCAACTAGATGATTAGGAAGTTAGACGTTCTTCAGCAGGAAGGATCTGAATGAAAACATTAGTCAGAGCCATAAAAATAGATTACACATATAGAATGATGAGTTTCACAGGACCATACAAGAGTGATCTATTATCAGTGAGGTAGGTCATGCCATTATTGTAGATATTGTACCTAACCACCAATAGATTGTCGGTCTTGCAGAAACATGGGACATATATAGAAGTTTTGTAGGACGTAGTGATAGATAGTCTATGATGGTGCATCTAGACATGGTTAGAGTGTGGGAAGGGGATCTTCTACACCTTATAAGACTGAAAAATGGAGTTCTATTAGTTGAGGTGGAAGAGGAAGATAATGTGGTGCTTTTGGGAAATAGTGCCCATATCAGCAGAGTGGTGTTACTTAGGGGAGTCAGATAGTATCACAGGGAAAAAGGGCATGAATACTACTTACAGCTCAACCTAACCTTGTGGATAGAGAGTCTATGCCTTTAACAATGAGTGGTACTATTTGTGTGGGTTCTACATTATCTACTGCATTATTCTATACTGCTACCTCTCATTCCTTTATATATATAAATCTTGTTAATGGTTTGAACCTTATAATGGAGTTTGTTAGAGGGTCAATGAAATTAGATGCATTTTTGGGAGTGTGGTCTGTAGACATCGATGCATTCAATGGATGTTCACTCGAGATCAGAGAGTAACTTTTTCTATGAGATCTCTACAGTCTTTATATTTCATTATTTGACCAAATTATGGGTATGAATTGGCTTGTCACATATCGATTCCTTATTTATTGTTAACATAAGAGAGGGACCTTCATGACTCCTAAGAAAGACAGTTATATTCACTTTGTAGGATGGGATATCTTGGAAATATTAGAAGGGAAAATTACTTAGAAACTGGGAGAGAACATAGCCAAGTTTTCTGGTTTATTTCTTAATAATAAAGTAAATCATGATATCTTCCCACCAGTGGTGGAACAGTTTCAAGATGTGTTTCCTGAATACTTATCAGGGTTGCCACCTGAGATATATGAGGAATTAGTTATTGATATCATGATGGTGGATGATCTATTATATATTCCACCATACAGAGTAGCACCTATAGAGATTCAAGAGCTCAAGACTCAGTTGGAGGAGTTGGAGGAGAAATGGTTAATCTGTCAAAGTACGTCACCATGGTGATCTCCTGTGTTGTTTTCAAAGAAGGAAAATTGGAGTTTTCACTACTATATCAATTACCAGATGTTGAAAAAGATTAATGTAATGAACTGGTATCCACTTCCATGTATAGATAATTGATTTTACTAGTTGATAACAGCTTGTGTATTCTCAAATATGAACGTAGGATTGGGGTATCATCAGGTGAGATTTTGAACTTCTGATAAATTGGGGACTACTTTCAGAAGTATAAATGGGTTATATGAGATCATTGTAATGTTTTTTTGATTTATAAACACACTAGAAGTGTTTATGGATTTTATTAATAATATATTCCATTTTCACTTGGATCTTATGTTGTTTTTGGAAAACATCTTGGTGTACTACAAGACTCATGACGATCATTACCAACATCTTGACATCATCATAAGAAAACTGAGAGAGCATTTTATATACACCAAGCTATCTAAGTGTCAGTTCTGGATTGATTAGGTACACATTTTTTCATGTTATTAGAGAGTAAGGTGTGTCAATAGATCTAGATAATGTACAGGCAACGGTTTCTCATGAGCAGACCAAAAATGCTATTGATATTTGTAGCTTTTTAGGGTTAGCATAATATTATTGGAGATTCATACAGGTATCTTTCCATTTGGTAGCACTGCTTTCATGTTTTATCAAGAAGTGGATAAATTTTGATTAGTCATACGCATTTTATAATTCCTTTTAAGATTTGGAGAATATTTTTACTTTATCAGTGATATTGATCCGACCTGAGTGAGGTAAGGAGTAAACTTTGTACTTTAATCCTTTAGGGATTGGACTTGAAGCTATGTTGATATAGATAAATAGAGTTGTGGCATATGGGTCTTGGAATCTGAGGCCATAGTAACATAACTATCCAACACATGACCTTGAGATGGAAGTTTTTGTTTAAGCTTTGATGTTTTAGAGGAATTATCTATTACGCGAGAAGTTTACGATGTTTACAAATTACAAGAGCTTAAAGATCATCTTTTTGTAATGTGATTAGAATATTTAGAAATAGATATGGGTTGAGTATATAGAGTCTTTTGATTTTTAACTATCATATATGCTCAGAAGGAAAATATTGTGGTGGATTATTTGAGTAGGAAATCATAAACTCAAGTGGTACAAGAATATAGTACAGAGTGTAATATGATTTTTTTCTTGGTGAAATGCTAGTAGTTGTTCAAGAGTGTCATGATCAGATGAATCTGGTATCATATTCTGTAGAGTATATGAATTTTAGATGGATCTATGTATTGAAATATAATTATCATCAGTGTTTTACCTTGAGGAAAAAATGTGAAGGTGGGGAGTCACCTTCAGACTAGAGCATAAATTAGGATGATATCATCTATTTAAGGAATCTGGTTTTTTTGACTATGAGTATGTGAGAGTAACTGATATGATAATTTCATGCCTCAAAGTGGGTGGTACGTCCAGTTGTGTCCAAAATTAATCAATACATATGGTAATAGTTTTGGTGGTCGAGAATGAAAAATGACATATTAGGGTTTGTGACATGATTCTACACCTATCAGTAAGTTAAGGAAGAGCATCAATGACTTGGAGGTCTGTTGTAGCCCTTGCCTATACCATAATGGATGTGGGATTATGTGTAAATGAATTTTATGGTCGGTCTCCCAATGACACCATAGAATAATGATCGTATCTGTGTTATTGTTCATTGACTAACGAAAGTAGAACATTTCATATTTATATGATATACTTTCTCAGTAGAGTAGTTGGGAGATTTATATGTTTGGGAGATTTTTCGTCTACACTGGGTGCCACTAACTATAGTTTCAAATTGTGACACACACATTAATTAAATATTCTAGAAGGAATTACAAAAAATTCATGGTACACAGGTATTATTGAGTTTGGATTCCCACCCATATATAGATGCATAGTCGAAACATACTATATAGGTGTTGGAGGATATTTTGAGGGCGTGTGTTCTTGAATTTAGTGGGTCTTAAGAGAATCACTTGAATTTAGTGTAATTTTTATATAACAATATTTTCTAGGAAATGATACAGATGGTACCATACCAAGACCTTTATGGTAGGCCATGCTGATATCCTATATGCTGGATGGAGGTAGGTGAGTCAGAGATATTGGGATACAGTCTCGTGAAGGAGATTTTGGAGAAGGTGAAACTAATACAAAAGCATATAACAATAAAAATTAGTAATAATAAGTCATATATTGATAGACGTTGATGACTGCTAGTGTTTATAGAGGGTGATCATGTTTTCCTACATGTATCACATAGATTGGGTCACTACAGGATATAGAGGTGGGGAAAAATAGTACCCAGATTCATCAGATTGTTTGAGGTTGTGGAGAGAATTAGGTTGACGGCATATTGATTTTTTCTTCCCCAAAAATATTGTTCTATGAATTATTTTTTTCATGTATCACATCTATTGAGGAATATCCATGGCCCTTCTTATATGATTGATGTGGATGATGTTGATCTTGAGATATATTAGTCCTTTGTGAAGCATCTAATACGTGTGTTGGATCACAGTGAGAATGTTTTGCGTGGAAATATCATGCCACTAGTTTGTGTATTGTGAAAATATGGTTGTGTAAAGTAGGAAACATGGTAATGGGAAGAATATATGTAGGCTCAGTGGACAAATCATTATGAATCAAAATCTTAGAGATGATTGGGAGTGAATCTCGAGGTCGATATATTATAATGTGGGGAGATTATAAGATCCTAGCCTTTTATGGAATAGTCTCTAACATGATTTTAGCAACTATTTTGTCTATTTTTTGAGTTATTTTATTTTATTTTTTAATTTTGGGCGTTTTGTGGTGAAATTTTAGAAAGGTTGAAGAAAACAGGGTTGTACATGGTTGAAACACGGTTAAATAAAATCATGCGCCCCATAACAAGAAACTATGAAACCCTAGGAAATAGGATTTCACATAACTAGAGCATGTTTATGAAAAATATGTTTCCCAAAAAGAGAAACCATGCACCCCAAAAATTAAAAGTTCATAGTTAGGGAAACCCATGCACCCCTATGTCGTAAACCATCTGTGATTTTTAATGTGGACCAAAATATTAGTTTCTAGCTCCAACAAACCCCCAAAAATCAACTATTTCTACCCAAACTAATAAACATATGATTTTTTATGATTTAAGAGGTTTCTAAAGGGATTTTAAGGCCACCCAAACTCTTTTATTTGAGATATGAAGCCTATATCGATGATATTCTTCACTGTCAGTATGGGTATCCTATATCATGGCCTTCCAATTCATCCTCATTCCTTCTCTTATAATTTTGGTGGGAAGTAATATTCAGTTTTTCTAGATATAGATAGAGTTTTGTTGAATCTAGATATAAGATTTTGGATCTAGATTTATAATTAAAGAGGTATTTTTTATGTTTCTTTAGGGTTTTGAGATTTAGATCTAGATCTACATTATTATGCTGCTCAAATTTTGGGGATTTTTTTTGTGCAACCATCCATCAATGAATCAAGGAAGGTGGTTCAATAATCAAATCCAAAAGTCATTATATTGATTTTTTATATGAAAATTGTATAATTGATATATTTTTTTTGCAATTGAATTTCCTAAAGTAATTAATTAATTTGGTGAATCAATTAATTAAGGAATTATGAAATCATTGGATTTGGGTATAATTAATTGTGAGGATTAATTGTGTGATATTGATGTTATAAATTTTTTAATTAATTGGTGAATTAAATATGATATATTAAAGTTGGGTGTTGGAGGCACGGGTAATGGAAGAGGTTAATCTTGAAGCTAAACTTCCAGAAGTGATTTCCTTCAACATGAAGGATCATAAAATAGAGGTGAGGGTCAAATATGAGAACAAGCCATCCTTTTGTGGGCTATGTAAAATTTTTGGGAACTCCTTGATGAACTTAAAAGTTATGAAAAAACCGGTATAACTACCATGGGTTGATTAGTGGATGCTGGATTGAAATAAGATAAAAAAGCAAGACATTTGTACCAGAAAAACAAGAAGTAACCAAGAAAAAAAAATGAAATCCATGTGAAATAGGATGCTATCTTGGGTGAAACCACAGGTACGAGTTGGGATGAAATGGTTGAGAATGAAGAAAATGTTACAATGGAGTAGGACATACTGGAAGAGATTGAAAATATTATGTTGGATACTCTCGGGCAATCGCATTATGCATTGGTTGCTAAAGATATAGGCAACCCATCCTCTACGGATGATGGATAGACTTCAGTACTTGTGGTTTTACCCAAACTGAATGCTACATTACCCCATGTTGCCTCTGAGGGACCTGACTTATTGAATAAGGTTAATTCACAAGCCAAGGTACCTGTATCCCCTACTAAGCCGAAGGCAGAAGGTACACAAATTACTGAAACTGTAAATTTCTCTAATTTCTCACCCAGCACACATGATAAAAAACACATTGGGTCTTCAAAGGGCGGTTTAATGACTACACCTTTAAACACCAATGCAGCTGATAATTCCCAGGTTGTTTCCTCTGATAAGTTAGAGTTAGTGAGTACCCATAACACTGCCCCTATCAATGCTGTTAATTTCCTACCTAACACAGAAGACAATCAAAAAATGGATACTTTTAAGGATAGCCCAATGGTTGTAGCATTAAATCCCAAAGAATATTAAACACATCAATGTTCTACCAATTTAGTTATTTCTAATGCAAATTATGCCTCCTCTATGAGTATGCTGGAAAAGAAAACCAATCCAACCCCCACTCAAGAAGTGACAAGATCAAAGAGGGGGAAGGGATCAGGTGGCTCAAATAAAGGGGGCTCTAACTCCAAACACAAGTTCCAATGAATTTCTTCTTTTGGAACTGTCAAGGTATTGCTAAACCTAAAACTTACACTATTTTGAAAAGAATACTCCTGACTCACAAACCAGAACTTTTTGTTGTAGTTAATCCTAAAATTAACTTTTCCTAAAAATAAAAGCATCTTAGTTCTTATGGTTATAGTGACCTAGGTGCTTGCAAAACTGGTGTGGTTGTTGAGTCTCTTTGGATTTTTTTACCATTCCTCCTAATAGTCTATTAATGCTTTCAAAATTATTGAATTGATTTTTGCATGTGAAATTACCTTTTATGGTTTATACACTTTTTTCACTGTGATTTATGTTAAAAACTGATACCAAGATCAAATACCCCTTTAGCATGACCTTAGTGTTTTTTCTAACAACATCCATGATCCATGGTTTGTGATTGGGGACTTTAATGCAATTTTAGATTCCAATGAAAAAATTGGACCATCACACTCTCTTATTCCCTCAAGAGAATTTAGATCACCCATTTAGAATTGAAATATTATAGAAATTAATCTTATTGGTTCTAAATTCACGTGGTATAGAAGTCACTACAATTGGGTTGTTGCTATCAAGCTTGATATGGCTTTCATTAATATCTCTGCTCTTGATTAATGGGACACCATTTCGAGCATTACCTTAACCAAGCTTAACTTGGATCATCATCCTATTCTTATCAGTCTTTCAACTGAGGTTCATAAACATACCCTTCCTTTCACATTTAATAATGGTTGGTCCTTGAATCACGATTGTACTAATTTTATAAAAATTTATCAGGATAGCATGAGGCACCACATTGATACTTCCTTATGTCAACAAACTAAGCCAACTAAAGCAATCTCTTAATGGTTGGTTTAGCTCCCAATCCAAGAAACATGACACTGATATCTCTTATCTTGAGAAAGACCTCATTCAAATCCAAAATTCAAACACTATCTCTGGTTTCAATTTAGATCCTCATCTTGAAATCAATACTTCCATTAAACTCAGCTCTTAGATTGTCCATAAGGATAACATGAAAAAAGCAAACCATTAAAGCTAAATGGCTTGCATATGGTGATATAAATACAAAGTTCTATAATTCTATAAAATTTATTAGAAAATTTAGTCAACCTATTTCTTTTCATAGATACGAGGAAAGACTCATTGACACTAAGGAATCCATTGCGAACCATGTCATCACATATTTTCAAAACTTGTTCAATGGTCCAGATGTCAAAAAAAATCTCATTCCTGATATCATTCTTATTTTGGTGACTGAGGTGGACAATAAATTTCTCTTAAGCATTCCTATTGATCATGAAATTAAAGACACTATCTTTACTTGTAAACTTGATAGTGCTTCTTGTCATGATGGCTTCAATAATGGTTTTTTCCAGCACTATTGGGAGTTTATTCATATAAATGTTTGAAAACTCGTCAGATCTTTTTTCTGCCCTGGTGATCTCCCTCATGGTTTAAATTCCCAATTTCTTTCTTTAATCCCAAAAGTGGATAATGCCTCTGAGATTCACCTTTTCTAAACTATTCCTCTAACCAACACCTTTTATAAAATTATCTCAAAACATATTGCTAATAGACTTCCTAACCTATGTAATAGAATTTTTTGATGGAATCAATTTGGTTTTATCAAGGGTAGGTCTATTCAAGATTGTATCTGCGTTGCCTCTAAATGCACTAATAGTCTCAACAGATCCACCATGGGAGGTAATGTTGCTATTAAACTTGATATTAGAAAATAGTTTGACACCATTGAATGAAGTTTCATGTCCAAATTCCTCAGGAGTTTTGGCTTCAATGAATCCTTAATTAGCTTGATAAACACTTTTTTCAAATCGGATTTCATCTTTGTCATTGTCAATGGTGTCCCTAATGGATTCATTAAATGCACCAAGGGGGTTAGACAAGGAGATCCTCTTTCTAAAATTCTTTTTGTGATTTCAGAGGATTGCTTAAGCAGACTGCTCACTCATCTTATGGATCAAAACAAGATTAAACCTATTCAATATTCTAGGAATTTAAATATTCCCACTCACCTATTGAATGTTTATGACATCATCCTTTTCCTATAAGAAGATAAGAGAAATATTCAAAGTCACAAAACAACCTTGTCTCATTATGAAGAAATATCTGGTCAATCTATAAGCTGGAACAAATCCATCATGTTTTTTGGGAAAAACGTTACTTTCATCAGGAAAATTAATATAATCAATTTCTTGGGAACAATGGAAGACTCTTTCCCTTTCACCTATCCTGGTGTGCCTATCTTTTGGGGAAGACCTAAATCTTTCAACTTTTTCAGCATTCATGACCAAATTGTTAACCAGCATGCCTCTTGGAAGGGTGAATCCATTTCCATGGCTAGTAGACTTTTTCTTTTTAAATCTACAATTGTTTCCAAAATGATCAGTTCGAGGATGGTTTACAAATGGCAGTCTGGTCTGAAAAAGAAATTTTACTTTTTCATTAAAAATATTTTTTGGACTAGAAGTATTCTTGAAAGGAAGCTTGTTACCATCCCTTGGACCACCTCTTGTAAACCATTAGATAAGGGTGGTATTGGCATAAAAAATATGAACCTTTTTAATGATTCACTTCAAGCTAGGATCACTTGGAGGATTCATAACAAAAACTCTAACTCTATTTATTTTCTCAAAAAAAGATTCATTAATATTCATAGAAATGGATATTTGATCCACATCACCTCTTATATATAGCCATCCATTAGATATTATGACACTAAAATTATAAACAACTCTAGATGGATGGCCACTTCTGATTCAACCATGATTTTTTGGCTTGACAACTGGATGGGGGTTCCTCTAATTTCCATGATTCATCCAAATTACCCTCCTAATAACACCAACTCCACTATAATGGATGTTTTAAATTCACTCAACATAGACCTACCTGAAAACTTCAGAAATGTCATTGACATCTATCCCTTTTCTAACTTTGAAGATTTCCTCATTTGGGAGCCTACCTATAATGGTTTCCATGGTTCCAAGAGTTTCTATAAACACAATTTCATTGAGACTGATTCTAAATTATGTTGGTTGAATTACTTTAGAAAACCTTGGATTAAACACTTGAGACTTACTCTTGTTTGGTGTATTACGCACAATACAGTCCCCACTGAAGTTTGTTTGCAGTCCTTGGGGATCCAGCTTTTCACTAAATGTCACTTGGGCAACAAACATAGGGAAGATTATGATCATCTATTTCTTTCTTGTGATATATCTTCAGCTCTTTGGAACTATATTTTTGACATCTTTGGTTGCAGATGGTTACTCCATAACTCAATCAGCTCCCAACTTCAACGATGTACTGTATTTGAATCTTTGCAAAAAATTAAGAATCTTTGTTTGGATTTTTTTTGTTGATATCCTCTATGTGATCTGGTATGACAAAAATAATATTCATCATAATAAATACTCATTCAAGATTAATGCAGGTCATGCATGGATTTTTATTTCCATTCATGATGCTGCCTCAATTCAGAAGCCTATTATGACAACACCGTGGGAGTCTTTGAGATCCCACATCCTCTTAAGATAGATGGTCTTTATCGACATCCTAGATGTACCTTTGAGGTATTCTGGAAATCCCCACTTCCAGGATAGATCAAAGTGAATGTTGATGGTGCCTCCAAAGGTAACCTGGGACCTGCTGGATGTGGTGCTATTTTGAGAGATCATCTTGGCCAATGTCTCAAATTCTTGTTTGGTGGATGTGGTACGACCTTGTCTCTTCAAGCGAAAATGATGGGGTTCATTCATGCTTTTTACATTTCTAAAAAATGGTTAGAACAATATTTGGATTAAATGTGATTCAACCACTATTTTCCAGTCTATTTGGAAGGGTGTGGTGCATCTTGTTTTGGTGCTTAAATCCTGTTGGATGTATTGTCTCGCTTTACATTTGGAAACCAAATACATTATTACGCATTCTTTCTGTGAAGCGAAAATGTTGGCGGATGGTATTTCCAATAAGGGAATAAACTAGGTCATTACTTAGCCGGATGATTTTCCCGGTTATTTGATTCCTCTTTTTGAGAAAGATTGTAATAAGAATTCATCATTCAGACTCATGTAATCCTCTTTTTTCCCTATTCAATAAATTGTGCCTTGGTCTTTGACTGAGGCACCACCTTTCTGTAAAAAATAAATATTGGGTGTTAGAATAATAAATCGGTGAATTATTTATAAATGTAGATATTTTTAAAGAACTAATGAATTACAAAATTAATTAATGGTTGGCTGAGATATATATAATATTGTGTTATTATGATATTTTTTTTTTAAATTCTAAATGGTACCATGGATTTTTTTATATGAAATAAAAATGGTAACATGGTCATTGAATTGTGATAATTAATGAATGGTAACATGGTGATTCATTTGTGTGAAATATTGAATGGTAACATGGTAATTCAATTGTGAGAAATAATGAATGGTAACATGGTCATTAATACTTGAAAAGAACAAGTGTAACAGGGTCCTAAAACTTTAGGAATTAATTATTGGTAACATAGTCATTCATCTATGTGAAATAAAGAATGGATACATGGTCATTCAATTGTCAGAATTAATTAAAGGTAACATGGTCATTCATTTGTGAAATAATGAATGGTAACCTTGTCATTCAATTTTCTGAATAAATGAATGGTAGCATGGCCATTCATTTGTAAAAATAATAATGGTAACATGTACATTCATACATGTGATATCACTATGGTATAGTTTAGATTCTGGTACGGGTCGAAGCAGGTATTTAGGTACAGAGGTCTATGAGAACCTAAGGTTCATGTGGTGAAATAAGTATTAATTTATAATGTGATAACTATTTAACTATGAATTTTAATTATTTCTTTATAAAACTACATACACTATTTCTTACTATATATTATTTAGACACTGTTGGTGGTGGCCTATTGAGTCATACTCGCACCCTACCTAGGCTTCCTAATAGGTATCAGAATAGACTTTATTCTTGTAGGGTTGGATAAGGAGAAAATACATAGGTTATATTGATGATTTTGGGATGGAGTGTGGATGTATGAACCAGATGTGGTTCTGAACCCTTTTTGGAGTCATCATTATCATTCTTTTCTTATTTTATTTTAGACATTGCACACATAAATTATCCTGACATGTTTTTTTCTTCAATTGGATATTGTATTCCAGCATTTTTTATCTTGAGATATTGGTATTTTTATGGTTATATATATCCTTCTTCTATTTTTTTATTTCCTCTGTTGTATTTCACTTATAAAAGAGGGTATATTATCCCCATGATCAACATATAATACCCTCACTTTTAGTTGGAATCATCTAGCATACAGGGAGGCACACATGAAGTCGTGTGACCCACCATCTCAGGGAATGAGGGAGTGGCACACAGTCTGAGATGTAACATTACCTATAAAAGGTTTATATAATTGTTCTCCCAATTTCTTGTCACATAGGACTCTTTATGGGTGAAGGGATCTCTTTAATTGAGGTTTTAACAATTATTATCACACAACAAGCACACGAACACCTTAACATTTTTTTAATAGTAACAATTTTGATCCAAAGGTTATAGTCCACAAAAAAATTCTTAGATATTTTAATCCATTAGGGGATGAAGGATGGAGAACAAATACACATACTCAAATGTTTATGGGATGGTTTTGATATCTTATTTATAAGCATTTATATAAAAATAAAAAAACAAATGGTCAAATAACTTGAATTTCTAGCAAGAGGACTAAATAAAAAATTTATATCTTACACTATTTTTGAAATAAATTGTTTTAAATTATATAAAAAATAACATGATGGCTATATTAAAATGAGAAATAGTAGAGGTATGCTTGTGATGTGATTCACATATCTTGTTCCATGGATAGTGTAATATATCAACCATTTCTAGAGTGTTCTTGGACTCATTTTCAAGTACTGTTCTATTATTATTTGATTATTTTTTGTTTGGTTTATGAATTGGGGTTTTTTATTCTATAATTTTAAAAAATAAATAAATAAATAGGGAAGTTGATGGTTGGAACATGGTTAGAAAAGACCATGCACCCCATCCCAGCTAACCATGCAAACCCAAGAAGAGGGGATTCACACGATTGTCACATGGTTTGGAAAACTATGTAACATAAAAGTAGTCATCGTGAACCCTCATAAGAGATGCTCCTGGTTTCCATGCGTATATGGAAAATTCCACCCCCCAGCCTAGCTAACTAGGACCGAGAATTAATTAAGCCCAAAAAATAATTTGAGAATTTCACAAACCCCATAATTAAACCCAGATTGACCCCCATTAAACCCTAGGTTGACTTACATGATTTTGGAGCTCTACAAATGAATTTCAAGCCCTCTTGACCTATGTTCTTCATGATTTGAAGCCTGAATCAAAGGTACACTCCTCTCTTAGTTAATGGATCATATCCATGTTCTTCTCTTTTTCTTCTCCCTTTCTTCTCACTTTCTTTCAGTTATGTAATATTCTGTTATGGAAATTTCTAAATTTATTTATTGTTATATAGATAAATTATTCTAGATATAGATCTAGACATATATGATATTTATTTTCTTTAATCTTGATTTCATGTTTTTAGATTTAGATATAGATCTATGTCATTGTGCCACTCAATTTTTTTGGATTTTTTTTGAAAATTATTCTTCAATTATTTGAGGTTGGTGGTATAATATTCAAATAATATAGTCATGATTGTGATTACATGGATGAAAATTATATAATTTATATATTTGTTTAGAAATTTAATTTCCCTAATAGAATTAATTAAAGTGGTAAATTAATTAAAAAAGGAATTGTGAACTTGTGGGATTTAAGGATAATTAATTTTGTGATATTGATATTATCAAATTGAGATAATTAATTCTGGAATTAATTATGAAGATTTGAGATTAATAATGATATGATTAATTTTAGGAAATAATAATGGGATTTTGATAACTGAGTATTAATTAATTAGTTTTTAAATTAATTAATGTTTTAATGAGTAAATTAATTAGTGAATTAATTAATGATAATTATATGATAGGATAATTTTTGAATTATTATTGAAATATGGGTTGTTAATTAAATTTTTAATTAATTAATGTTATTAATATGATTAGTTAATTGTTGAATTAACAAATATGATTAAGGTGTTTTACTAATTACTAAATTATTAATGTAATCCATGTGGATAATTAATTAATGAATTAATTTTGTATTGATAAATTTTAACATGTTCATTCAGATGTGAATTAATTAGTGGGAAATTGACTATTATAATGATTGATGTGTGAATGGTAACATGGTCTTTTAAGTATAAACTAGAGAATGAGAATATGGTCATTCTAATATGTGATGTATGGATGGTAATATGGTCATTCAAGTATGAATTAAATAATTAGAACATGGTCGATATATTTTATGTAGTATGAATGGTAACATAGTAATTCAAGTATAAATTAAAAATGGTAATAAAGGAACCCTGAGACTTGACCTCACTTGGGAAGAATTTGGGCCCTATCATGAGCTGAAGTGGGTATTGAGATATGATTTCACCTTGGAATACTTCAAGATCTTGCATGAGCGGATGTAGGTGTTATGATATGATATTACCTGGGAACACTTTGTGCTCCGGCATGAGCCAAAGCTGAGGTTAAGGAATGGGTTTCCCCAGGAACCCAATAGTTAATGGGGTTATGTAATGAATAAATGATAATGTGTTAACTTCTCACTTGTGAATTGTACTTATTTTTTTATATAGATGCATACACTATTTGACTAGATATTATTTTATACAACATTTTAGGTGGCCTACTGAGTTGTAATCGCATCCTACTTGGGATTCTTGATTGGTACCTTAATATATTACATGATTTATTGATAGGTTACGTAGAAAGGCCCCATGATGAATAATTTATTTGAGGATGGATCAAGGATGAGAAAACCAGATGTGGTTTAGGACCAACCTAGGAGTCGTCAGTTTCTTTCTTTTGAGTTTCATTTTAAACACTTGACACATAATTTATCAGGACATGTTTTCTACATTAGTTGGATTCCATATTTACCTATTTTGGTCATCATAGGATATTGGATATCTTATGTTTATATATTATTCCTTTATTGTCTATTTTTTCAACTGGTGTATTACTCTAATAAAGGAGGGTATAGTCTCCCCATGATCAACCTATCAGACCCTTGTTGTTATTCAATTACCTCTAGCATATGGGGAGTCACACTTGAGGTCATGCGGTCGGTCGACTTGGGTCATTGGTCTATGTCACCCAGGATGTGCTGTTATAAAGTTGTATCATTAGAGATTTTTTGTCCTAATATTTAGAAAAGGTAGATATGGGACTAGGAAGTGTTAGGGCTTGGACATGAGCACATGTATGGGAGTTGAAAACCCATGTATGGGGGAAAACTTGAGCACCCATGGTGGGATTGTTATTATAACTATTTATTGTTACTATTGATTATTATTTCACCTTTGGTGGTGCACATATTGTGTGATGTGAAAAAAAAATTAAAATATTCTGAGAATTGACTCATGGCCTAAAATGGAATGGAATTTGAGTCATCATGCATCATTTTAGGAACTCAGGATTATTTGGTTACATGTATCATTTTAGGCACACACGGTAAAATGAGTTTTGGAAATTTTTTTAACATGAACTATTTTTCTTTTCTTGTGAAATTGATTTGAGAATGGTGTCAAATATGAATTTGGAAGTGGTAAAATGATAAAATAATGTGAATAAATGGATTTCTAATGTGAAAATTGAAATGATATTGAGAATATATTTTGATAACAAATACCTAGGAGTAGTATGGTTAAGGGTAGTGATAACACCTCAGTTTTGACCACGTGGCCATATGTCGGGAAAATACAAGAATTGATTTTTTTTTGATTGTTTCATCTTATGATGGTGTGTTAAAGTTGTGTTATGAGTCATAAGATGTGTGTTTGAAAGTTTAGCATTGTGCCTCTATGATAATGATTGTTGAGATATTCTCAGGAGGATATGGCTAGTGATTCTCTACCAATAATGGAACCCGAGGCACCGATAGTGCCAGGTGAGGTAGTAGTGGAGCAGTTCTGAGTGAAGTTTTGTCACTTTATGAAAACTATGGAAAGAGACCCAGGGAAGGTTGATAAGATAATTTCAAATCTGATGAGGTATTTTTAGTTATAGCACCCTATGACTTACATTGGAGTGGGTGGACCCAAGGGACGTGAGTTCTAGGTTGATTTCATTGAAATAATAGTTAATCGTTTGAAATTTCGGACTAAGAGGAGGGTCGTGTTGGATGCTTATATGCTATGAGGATTAGCAGAGAACTAGTACAATGTTCAGGTTTGGGCCAGATAGAATAATAGTATTTTATTGAAGGGCTTCTTAGAGATTCTTGGATCACTTATATCCAAAGGCGTTGAGGTAAGAGAGAGTAGTGGAGTTCATGAAGTCGACTCAGGGGAGAATGTCTATGATGGATTATGCTGGACACTTTACAGACCTATAATTATTTTCTCCAAATTTGGAAAGAGATGAGATACCAATGATGAGATACTTTTAGTATGGTATTCATTGGGAGGTTAGGTCCCAAGTCAACCTTTTTCAATTATAAAAGTTTGCTGAGATGGTGGATCAAGATCTCATAGATAAGGGGAACATTAAAGATGATTCTAATGCTGGATACATAGTTTCTATTGGATGATTAGGAGGTGTAACTTCTTAGAGAAAGAAGCATCATTATGAGATATTTAGCCAGGATAGTGGGAAGCGGGGTGCAAAGATATAGGGATTAGTTGTAAAGGACCTTACTAGAGTGATCTTCCATTAGTGTTGTACACCGGGCCACTATCGTTTACACTCTCTCTAGACCCCTATGGAGTGTAGTTATTATGAAAATATGGGACATCTATAGAAGTTCTATTGGACACAATGATAGATGGTTAGTGATGAAATATATATAGATAACCTAGGTGTAGGAAGGGGATCTTTAACACCATATCATTCTAGTAGACAGAGTTTTACTAGTCGAGGTGGAAGAGGTGATTGATGTGATTTTTCTAGTCAATAGCACCCATATCAGTATAGTGGTATAACTTAGGTGTGTCATACAACATTTCAGTGAAGAGGGGAAGGACAACTACATGTATTGAATCCTACACTTGTGGGTAGCGAGTATGGACTTTTAAGACTGAGAGGTATTATTCTTGTAGCTTCTATACTAGATAGTTCCTTATTTGATACTCATTCCTCTAATTCCTTTATATCAGTAAAACTTATTAATGCTTTGATCCTGGTGGAGGAGTTTGTGAGTAGGACAATGATGATAGGTACATTGTTGGGAGTGTTGTCTAGAGACATCTGTTAGTGTAGATAATGTGTTGTCAAGATCATGGAATATCATTTTTTGTGGGATCATTATATCCATTACATGTCAGGATTCGACCAAATTATGGTAATGGGCTCACTAGTCGCATACTTAGCACACATTTATTGTTACTGTAGGATAGTTACCATTACATCTCCTAAGGGTGGAAACTATATTCATCGTGGAGAATGGGATATCCAGGAAGGCTGAGTAGGGCCAATTACATAGAAACTAGGTGAGCTCAAAACCAATGTTACTAGTATTTCGTTGGTTGATGGAGGTGTGAAAACTAATTTTTTTCACCAGTAGTGCAACTATTGTAGGATGTATTATCTAAATACTTCTTAGGGATTCCACTAGAGAGATACATAGAATTAAATATTGATCACATGTTGGGGTTTGATCCAGTGTCTATTCCACCACACACAAAGGCATCGATAGAGCTTCAAGAGCTCAAAAACTCTATTGGAGGAGTTGGTGGATAAAGGGTTTGTCTGTCTGAGTACGTCACATTGGGGATCACTTATATTATTTGTAAAGAAGTTTAATGTGTGTTTTTTTCTTTTTTTATGGTTATAAGATGTTGAAAAAAATTATTTTAAATAATTAGTATCATCTTCCACATATTGAAGTATTATTTGTCTAGTTGAGAGGAGTCTGTGGGTTCTCAAAAATTGACTTCATATCAGGGTATCATCATATGAGATTTAGAACTTCTTATATACTGAGGACTTCTTTCTGAATAAGGTATGGTCCCTATGAGTTTTTTGTAACACCTTTTTGGTATAATAACACGCTATAAATTTTTATTCTCGGGAAGGAAAGAATATTCCTCCCATACTTGGATCAGTTTTTTGCAGTGCTTTTGGATGATGTCATGGTGTACTCCAAGACTCCAGAAGATCATGCCCAACATCTTGACATTATTCTGAGTACCCCAAGAAAGCATCATATATAATCCAAGCCAAATAAGTTATAGTTTTGTATTTATTAGGTACACTTCTTGGGACACATCATCTCATAAGAAGGCATGTAAGTGGACCCAAAAAAATGCAGGTAGTGGTTTCTTGGGATCATGACAAGAATGTATTCGATATTTTTATCCTTCTAGGGTTAGATGGATATTATTTTATATTCATTCATAAATTTTTGTAAATATGAGCACTAAGTTTTGGGTTGACCAAAATTGGAATAATGTTTTATTGGTGAGAATCATGTGAGAATGACTTCCAGGAGTTGAACAAGATTTTTACATCTGTATTACTCGTGATCCTGCCTATGCTATGTGAGGAGTACATGGTGTATTATAATGCTTATGGGATTGGAGTTAAATATTTTTGGATACACAAAGATCATTTTTTGGAGTATGGTTCATAGCCACTAAGGCCACATAAATAGAACTAACCTATGCATGACCTCAATCTAGAAGATATCGTTTATAATTTTTAGTGTTGGATAAATTTTCCGTTGGGTGAGAAGTTTATGGTGTTTACTGATCACAAGAGCTTAAGGAATATATTGTCATAGTGAGATTTGAATCTCGGGCAGCGGAGATGAGTTTATTATAAGATGTTAATTAATTTTCATCTATTCCATTCTCCTAGGAAAGGAAATGGAATGGCCAATGATTTGAGATTTAAAAATAAGTCTCAGATGGTTCAGGAGTGTTGTGCTAGGTGGAAGATGATGAACTTTCTAGAGATGATATATGTGGCTGTTTAGGAGAGTCATAATATGATTACTCTCATATCAGTTTTAGTGGATTATACACTTTTGAGACATATTAGAGACATGAAGTATGAGGATCCAAAAAATTTGACCTTGAGTGAAATCCTTTAACGTCGGGATTCACTGTCAGATTAGAGCATAGATGAGCATGAGATCATTTATGTCAAGAGTCTAGTTATAATGCCTATGAGTATGCAGGATTATTTGATGGGGGAATTTCATGTTTTAAATTGGGAAGTACATACAGGTGTAACAAAAATGTACCATGATCTATGATAATAGTTTTGGTTGTCGATCATGAAAAAGGTGATAGTAGGATTTAAGAAACGATGTTACACATGGCAGTAGGAGAAGGAAGGGTATAAATGACCTATAATCTTGTTGTAGCTATTTTCCATTTTATAATATAAGTGGGAATATTTGAAAATGGAATTTTTAGTGGGTATTCTTAAGATTCCATGGAAGAATAATGCTATCTAGGTTATTATAGACTGACATATGAAAGTAGCTCATTAAATTCTAATACAAGAGACTTTTTCAATGGAGTAGCTAAGAGACTTGTATATTTAGGAGATTGTCCATCAAAACAGGGTGAAAAAGACTATAGTTCCAGATTGTGAGTCTTGTTTCACTTCATGTTGTTGGTAGGGATTTCATAAGGTCCTCAGAACATAAGTATCATTAGTTACGACCCTCTAACCATAGGCAGATGGGTAGTCAGAGTGTACTATAAAGGTGCTTAAGGATATACTACGAGTGTGTATTCCGGAATACAGTGGGTCTTGGGAGAATCACTTGTCTTTAGTATATTCTTTTTATAAAAATAGTTATCAAGAAACTATATAGATGGAACCATACAAGGATCTATATGGTTGTCCATAAAAATCATCACTATGTTGGATGAAGGAATGAGTGTTATAATTGTTGGGATTGATTCTCATGTAGGAGACATCAGTATCGGCACATCTAATTCAGAAATGTATGGTTATATCTTAGTATAGATATATGTCATATGTTTATAGACATAGATGGACCCTATAGGTTATAGTGAGTGGTCGTGAATTCCTTCGAGTGTCCCCAAGACTAGGTCACCATAGGATCTGAATATAGAATAAGTTAGTTCCTAGGTTAATTGGACCATTTGAAGTTCTAGAGATAATAGGGTTGGTGACATACTGATTGGATATTCTATAACAATACTATGTTGTGTATGATATTTCCCATGTATCACAAATTTATCACTATGACCCCAAACCTTCTCTTGTGATCAATATGGATGATGTTGAGTTTGAGGAAGATGTGTGCTTTGAGGGGAATCTGATCCCTGTGTCGGATCATAGTGAGAAATAGTTTCAAGGCGGGACCATGCCGATAGTTCATGTGTTATGGAAACGTGGGAGTGTGTTGGAGGAAATATGGGAAAAGTTAAGTAGATATATGGGCTCAGTGACCCAATATTTTTGGTTCAGAATCTTAGAGATTCTTGGGAGTGAATATCGAGGATGAGTTATTATAAGGCGGGGATATTTTAATAACCCAAACATTTCAAGAGTTGTATCAGACTTTGTTTTAGGTACTCTTCTATTCTTATTTGAGTAAAAAAATTCAGGGTTATGAAATATGGTGTTTTTGATAGAGTTTACAAAAAAAAAGAAAATGTATGTGCGTGGTTGGTTCAAATTTAGGGTAAACCATATGCCCCAACATAGATAAATATGCAGACCTAGGCAGAGGGGATTCAAACAGCTGGCATATGGGTTGGAAAACTGTTCACCCTAATATGAGTAATCATGCACCCCTATAAAGGAGGATCACAGTTGGAACATGGTAATGGAAAATCATAAGCCCCAACCTAGCTAACCATGCATGGGAATTAATTAGGACTAAAAATTAAATCTATAATTTCTTGAACAACCTAATTAACCCCAATTCTACCCCCATTCAACCCTAGGTGGTATTTCACGATATTGGAGATCTATATATGAATTTCAAGACATTATTACCTCCATTCATTGTGATTAAAATCTAGGATTTATGGTCCTCTCCTCTCCTGGTAAGTGAATCCTATCTAGGTTCTTCCCTCATTCTTCTCCCATTATTCATGATTTCTTTCATCAATTTAATATTATATCATGTGAAGATATAAATTTATTTGGAGAGATCTAGATATATGATTCTAGATCTAGATTTATAAGATCTTTATTTCTTTTAATCTTGATCTAGTGCTTTGCGGTTCAGATCAAGATTTACGTCTTTGTACTGCTCAAATTTTGGGGATTTCTATTTAACAATTATTCATAGATTATTTTAGGTAGGTGGTGTAATATTAAAATCCCATAGTTGTGATTTTGATTACATGGTTGAAAATTTTATAATTTTTATATTTATTTATCAATTTAATTACCTTAAAATAATTAATTAATGTGGTAAATTAATTAACGAAGGAATTGTGAACATGTGGGATTTAGATAAAATTAGTTATATAATTAATTATGTGATATTGATATTATTGAATTGAGAGAATTAATTTCAGATTTAATTATGAATAATTGATATTGAGAATGATATAATTAATTTTCAGAATTAATTATGTGATTTTGAGTTGTGAGTATTAATTAATTAGTTTTTAAATTAATTAATGGGTTTGATGACTTAATTAATTTTTGAATTAATTAAGGGTAATTATTTGATAAACTAATTTTTGAATTATTATTGAAGTAGGTGTTATTAATTAATTGTTGAATTTATTGATGTTATTAATAACATTAGTTAATTTTTTAATTAACTAATGGGATTGTGTTGTTTAAAGAATTTTTGAATTAGTAATGGAATCTATGTGAATAATTAATGGGTGAATTGTTTATTTTTTGATAAATGGTATCGTGGTCCTTCAAATGTAAATTAAGGAATGGGAAAATGGTCATTCTAAATTGTGAATGGTAACATGGTTATTCAAGTATGAGTTAGAGAATGAGAACAAGGTAATTCAAATGTGTGATATATGGATGGTAACCAAGTTGTTCAAGTATGAATTAATTAATGGGAACGAGGTAATTCTATTGTGTGTAGTATGAATGGTTACATGGGAATTCAAGTATAAATTAGAGAACAGTAACAAATGCACTCTGAGATATGGCCTCACTTGAGAATACATGAGAATTCGGCATGAGACTATCTAGGTATTTAGATATGATATCACCTTGGAATACTTAGAGATTTGGCATGAGACGAAGAAGGTATTGATATATGATATTACCTGGGAACACTTCGGGCTCCCGCATGAGCTAAAGCAGGCGTTGAGTGTCCTTAGGAACCCATGAGTTAAAGTGGTTAATTAAAGAATAACTGATAATGTGATAACACTTTACCTATGCATTGTACTAATTTATTTATGTAGTTGTATACACTATTTGACTAGATATTGTTTCAGACAACATTTTTGGTGGCCTATTATGTTTTACTCACACTCTAGTCTGGCTTCTTGATTGGTACCCAAATAGATTACATGATTTCAAGACTAATTTAATGTAAAGGCCCCATGTTGGATAGCTGATTTGGGGATTGATCAAGGATGAGGGAACTATACATGGTTTGGTCCCACCATGGAGTCTCCAATGTCTCTCTTTTGAGTTTCATTTTAGACACATTACATGTACTTTTGTATATCATGTTTTCTTTATTAGTTGGATATTGTATTTTTTCTATTCTGTTTATCATGGGGTATTGGATTGTTTATTAATATATATTATTCTCTGATTTTTTATTATTTTCATTGGTTTATTACTCTGATAAAAGTCGTTATAGTATCCCTATTATTGACTTATACACTGTCACTGCCAGTCAAATGACTCTAGAGTATGGGGATGTGTGCTTCAGGTCATGTGACAGACCAGATGGGGGCACCGGTGTGTGTAACCCAGGCCAAGAAGTTATAGAGTAAAATCTAATTAATGAAAATATATCATATTTTGGCATTATCGAATAGATATAAGAGTCAAATTATGAAACATTTCAAGTTTTTAGTTTCCATTGAAAAAGTGTTGACAACCTGATTGCTGTGAAAGTTTATGAAATGTGATTTATGAAGGTGAATTTCAGTTATTAATGGGAAAATAACAAGTCATTCATAATGGAATCACAATATTTGAAACTATTTCATGTCTCATATTTTTATCCCAACAAGGTTAAATACCCTAAGGGAGTGAATCAGGGTATTACATGTTTAAACAACTTCCCATTTGGATCTTGTTTCATCTTTAAAAAAACAATCACATATTTCTTTCCCATAGAAATATATTACCTAAATGAAAGCATTCATGAGACACAAAAATTTTACATGGTTGACCCTCACTGGGTTAGAACAATGATCATACAATGATAATTTTCTGATGTAACAAATCCTCCAAGGCTCGCTTAAAAAATAAGGTTTGTGCTAGGTAAATTCTATGCCCAAGTTAACAATCATTACAATGTTAAGAGTAGACTCATTTTACATTTTTTATATCCAATAAAAATTTGAAATCTCACAACTCTCTCAATTGAAGTGTTCTCACAGATCCAATAGATGAATATCAGGTTGTTCTGAATCAACTCATAATTATTTCACACATATATGAGTGTTCTGGGAAGTCTTGTTTTAACATGGTAGCTGAGATCAACTTTTTCGTGCACTTATAGTTTTTGTAAATTGATTTTTTTTAATTTTTTAGGCACTTTGAGAGCATCCTTGTACCCACCATGCATGGTATTTCATCCTCCATGAACTATATTCCTCTATTTGGCATGAGTGTTTTGTAGAAAAACTTTTCATCATGGGCCACCTCTGATTCGTGGACGGTTGATTCCTCATGGAGTACAGATGGTTCATGGACCACCTCAATTTAATGGTCCATTTTTCTTTGCGAGACATAGAGCCCTGCAAACTCCTTCCATAAACTAATTCCATTTTCATATAATATTCCCACATGAAACTCTTCTCCCTCAAGGAATCCCCCATCGTGAACTAATTCAGACTGTCCTAAATTCATCCAGTGGTGATGATATTCTCTAATGAAGTTTGATCAGTATAATAAATTGATTATGTTCTTTTATATTGGAAAATAAATCCAAAAAATCACACTAATCACAAATACCCAAAAAATTTGTGGTAAAACCTTCATTATAAACTTATTATGTGGTCTGTATAGTTTATTTATCCTTTGTAGAGGCCGATGTCATATATGAACAAAAAGCCTATGAAGTTACTTAAATAAATTCTTCAATCCAAAAAAATTAGCCTCCTTCAAAATATAATCCTCTCATGAACTGATTTCTCTATGCGGTTCGTGTAGAACAATTAATGGTTTACATATCTCTTTCGGGGATAGAATATTAGCATAGCTGGGCTACTATACAGTATGTGAACTCCATGCTTCACAGTTCATCAACCATGATCCCTGAAATCATTTTTTTCTTTTCCACCAAACAAACTCCCTAATTTGATGCACATAAATTTGGAAAACACAAGAAAATATGGTTTGCTAAACTAACCATACTAAAACATGGTCATCTAGACTTTTCAACAAGCACAATCACTATAAAAACACTAAGATGATGCAATGTAGGATTGTTTCCCAATACAGATCTAACAAAAAAACAAGTTTATTATACTATTATAAAATAAAACTATTGCAGGGTTAGAGGAAAATTCAATCAAGGATAAACCATTCATTGGGAGATCAAAAATAATTCATGGAGGTCACAATGTATATAATGTCTTTCACATTAGATGGGACCACAAATAGGGGATTTTTATTCTCAATAGATGTGCCAAATACCTTCAACCATTAAAAAAAGAAAGGTAGTTCAATGAAAAGGTGAAAGTGTGTTTTAATATACTATGAATTTCCTCTTAATATTATGTAACATATTCTAAATTAAATGTTTTAATACTCATGCGGACAATGTCTTCTGTACAAGATGATGTTACTAGTCCCGTGGAAGAACAGTCAGTTGATTTCAAAACTATAAAATTATTTAGGGATCAATCTCATGTAGATGAAAAAACAAGAATGATGTAGCAACATAGATTTGACTAAAATTATCATGTAATGAAGTATGGGTATAAAATTTTATGTCTTCTGGAATCAACACAACCAACCTACTAACCTCAAAAAGTCAATGTTTATTAGATATGTTGGGTCACAAAGAGGATGAATGTGATGATTGATATAGAGTCATGGTGTCATGTATAGCCTTTAATAAATTAAACCATTCAAGAATATATAAAGATATTGTTATGATATACATTCTCATTTTTACTGAAGAAGTATATAATAAAACATTGATTTAATGTTAATTATTATTGGAAGATTTCATTAATTTTAGATTATTTACATAATAAATATGACTTTACAGATCTTGGAAAATCTCATAGAGGCATCCAAAATAATCTTAACATGTTTTATCTTTGGTATTTTTAGGGGAAAGTAAATCACCACCCACCAATTACATATGCACACATTATAAAGTAGGAAACATGTATTTCCTTTATTAGTCATTATGATGATAAATTTTTTTAGGAGCATTTTAGTCATAATATATTATTTTATATTATTTATTTTTTCTAATTTGATTTAAAATTTTTAATTTATGAAACAAAAAAAAAGTGATGGAAATAAATAATGTGCATAAAAAACAATACAACCATAACTCAAATCATGGATGGGGTATTCTTCACTAGATAATAAATTATTATTTATGTTAAATAAACAATAAAAGTTTCATGTGATATGAAAAAAATATAATATTTTTTATATCCAGATTGATGAATCAAAATCTAAAGCCATTTCCATCCCACATCATGTTATGAGGAAGGAAGACCTTATAAATAAGGAGGGGAAAGTAGTTGATGAAAATAAAAAATTAGTATGAAAAAAATGTGTAAGTATGTGATAATATTACTTCTTTATGATTTATAATAGTATTACATAAAAATATATATTTATTTTCATATATATTTGATACAGTTTATAAAATAGAATCAATAGTGATCATATTAGAAGAAAAACTAATTTTAGTAGGTTTTAAGTGGCTAGAACATATTAGTCACATCAAAAGTGTTGGTTTTGGAGTGTCTCCTAAAAAATATTTCGAGAAGACAAAACCACAATAATATAAATATAATATGATGAATGTATTTGAGGTGGAAATCTATTCTTTACAGGGTATTATTATTTGTTCTAGTGTGGTGGACCAATATATCTAAAATAATCAAAGAGAACCATTGGAGGAACAAAGATCAGAAAATGAACAACCAAATCATGACACTGGCTTTGGGGAACCTCCCCTCAACTGCATATCTTCCCCAAGGTGATCGATGCTTCTATTTTTATTTCACTTAAATGTGAACCCAGCAAATTTTGATAACATTATATTCATGAAATTATACATTTTAATGTTTTGTGTGACTTTTATCTATCAAAACCCACACACTTCCTTGTTGTAAGGGGTACAATGTATAATAAAATGGGAGATATTATAAAAAATATAGAATTATCAAAAGATCACATGATAGTGGGGATTGATGTTTCTTATGAGATAAAAATTGAGTTACATGTTCCAATTGATGATCTAGATTTTACCATTATCAATGATACTATTGGAACATTAATATCATTACCATATAATATTATATAGATATATGAGGTATGTATTTAACAAAAAATTTCAAATAAAGAACCTATAATAGTTGATAAAAAAATTTCTGATGTGAGGTATGGTATTACATATGGATAATGATTTGGGGATACAAAAGGTTAGATAAAGAAAATCTAGTGAATAAACCAATAAAACAAAAGGAACTTCTGGGGGTACCTTCTCCCTTTTAGTTCAACTGAAATCTAAATTACCATTACAACTTCATTAGAGACAACATTCAAAGAATAAGATATTTCTTACATTCAATATAAAGAAGAAAATTTTGGAATATTCCTTATATATGAATTTATCCTTTAGATTAAAAATGATATTATCATGTTTGAATGTTTATGAGTCTTAGTTTTGAATACATATATAAGGTATATTTTCAAAATTCATATATCTAAAAGGTTTTCTAATATTTTCATTAAAGTCAATAACTACTCAAATTTTCTACATGTGTTTATATTAATACTATATAAAGGTAATAACCTATGAATCGTGATTTGGATTCATTAATATATTTATCAATTATATGAAAGAAACAAAATTGGAGTTGAAATAAATTACTAAGAACAAAAATGAGTTAAACAAGGTGTTTGAGAAGAAAATAATATAAGACATACTATTTTTTATACAAACAATTCAGGGATAAAACTATGAATTCTAATCATACAAAATATATATTTACTTTTTCCCATTAATTATTTGTTTTCATTTTCTTAGGAAGAACTAGATGTTGATTACAATCAATACAGATAAGCTATTTTTTTGTTTTATGCATGAATATCCATCAAACCGACCACACATAATGTGTATTGTGAATTTTTAATGCACCAAATCCCATATTTTGTAGACAATATTTGAATTATCTATTTTAGTCTATGTTTTAATAAAGATATTATTATGAAAGTTTGGTATCTAAATATAGGCTAAATCATGGTATGATGTTAGTGAGTGAATATAATAATACTATAGATTAATAAAATTGGAAACATATTAAGGTATATATCATAAGATATAACTATCAAAACTTATTTCAAAACAATTTATTTATTTTGGTCAATGTTTCTACAGTGTTCTAAACAATGTATCATAAACAATTATGGTTATTATGTCTGTAAATTTATGAAAGATATCATAAACCATTAGAATACTATCATCCACCAACATGTAATTTCTAAAAGTAATTAAAATTTCATTAAAAATATCTCTAGTCATTTTTATCTATATTTCTCATTACTACATAGATTTATGACAATCTATATACCCAAAGGAAGAAGTAATTTTTTTTGAGATGAGTGGGAAGGATACATGGTGTTGGAATGTTTGCTGATATAAAATTTAGGTGATTACCAACAATGTTTGGGATATAGTATGGGCTATGACCATAAAAATTTATTTGGGGTGTGATTCATTAGTATTTGAATGATTATATATTATTTTTGATCTATTTATGAAGGAGAAGTATAATAGAGGAAATAAAATTGTTTATAATTGAAAGGGTAAAATATATAGCACCAGAATTTATATGGATATCATAAAGAGGTGAATTCATACTAGTTATTTTGTTAATTTTCTCATAATTTTATCTATTTTTTTGTTAATTTCCTTATCATTTTTATCATATTCATATTTTTTTAAGTTTACTCATTATTTTAAAACACATGTCGCATTATCAAATAGAGAAAACAGTCACGTATTGTTTTCAAAAATTATCAAAACAATCCATAATTCGTTTTTAACACATAGTAATTGACCACAAAAACTATATGAGGATCAATGCGGTATGTATGACTTGATTTATATGTTTTCAATGAAATTTTCATTTTGGTTTAAAACATATATCAAATAGTCAAAACCGATCAAAATATATTGTATTATCTTCAAGCATTAGAAAAAAGATCCATAATTAATTTTTCATTAGTTTGAATTAACTGCACATCAATCCAATGTTGGATGAAGTCATTTTGACTCAAAGTGTTTTTTAAATAAAAAAGTTTCATTTCTGTATAAAACATACATTAAATAGATAAAATTGAGAAAACAAGCTCATGTTGTTTTCAAATATTTGGATAACGATCTTTAATTTATTTTTCATTTGTTGGAACTAACCACATATCAATCTCAGACATGATTTGGTATTATGACCCAAAGTACATGTTTTCAATAGAAATGAAACATTTTAGTTTAAAATGCAGGTAAAATAGGCAAAAATTAACCAAATAAGATATTGTTATTTAAAAAATTTAGGAAAAATTATCCACAATTCATTTCTCACATATAGGAATTGACCACACATCAATCTGATGCTTGGTGTGATCTCTATTACTCAAATTGTGTGCTTTGAGTCTAAAATTGACATTTTATAAAAAATGACTTACATAAAACCAAGAAAATTAATTTAGGCTATTTTAATACTTTCTAAAAATTATTCCATGATCATATTTGAAATTTTAGAATGATCCTCACCTCAATCTGATAATTAAAGGGCCTTATATGAAAAAAGGTGGATTTTATCAGTTTAAAATTAACATTTTAGTTAAAAATGTGTTTCAGTTATTGATAATATAGAAAAAACACTCATATTGTCTTGATAATTGTGAAAAATTATTCCTAAGTCATTTTTCTTGTGTATGAATCAGCGTCATATGGGACAGACAAATGATATGACTAGTATGACTCAATGTGAGTGTTTTTAGTTTAAAATTACATTTTAGTAAAAATGACAAGTAACATACTAAAAAATGAGCAAACACATTTTAATTGTTTCAATATTTTATTTTAATGATCCATAATTCATTTCTAAAGTGTTAGAATCAACTATACCTTAATCTGATACATAATTTACCCGGTATGGCTCAAATTTTGTAGTTTCATTTTAAAATTGACATTTTCATAATGAATTGTTTCATATTTATATTTAATATATTTATTTATATTATTACTAACTTAATCACTTTTTTATTACAAAGGTTGATTCTTTTTCTAAATTTGTGGTGGTATTTTATAATCTTCTTATTCTCATGATAGATCGGGCTTCGACACTGTAACTGAGATATTGGAAATAATAAAATGGGTCATGAATGTATACAGACATCCTGAAATGGTGAATTCCTACTACTTGTTTTGTTAATTTTTTTATTATTTTATCTATTATTTTTAATTTAGTTTCTTTATTATTGTAATGTAATATTTATTTCATTTTTTTCAAAAATCTTTTGGGAGGTCATATTTTTCTTTCAACTACTTACAAGAAGACATAAAAGAGAGAACATGTTCCTTTTGGATGGAAGAGGAAACCCCATGCTGCCAAAAACATGAAATGTTTAAGGGAACATAGGGAATCCTCTTATCTACAAATGGAACATTTTATATATTTTCTAGATTTTTTAGATATTTTAAATAAAAACACACATCACATACTCAATCAGTCACACCTCAATCGGATGCACAATGTTCTCTGTATGACTGGAATTGTATGTTTTTAGTTTTTAATTTTCATTTTAGTTTAAAACACACATAAAATACTTGAAATTGAGAAAAAACATTCATATTTTTTAATAATTAATTATAATGATTCATAATCTATTTGTGACATGTATGAATCAACTACACCTCAATCTAACATGTGGTGTGAATAATATGACTCCAAGTGTGTCTTTTATTTAAAATCTATATTAATATTAGTAAAAAATGAATGTGACATACTCAAAACCAATAAAATGTATTCATATTGTTTTTATTCTTTATTAAAATGTTCCATATGTCATTTTTGATATGTAGGAATCACTCGCAATTCCATATGATACATGGTGTTCCCTGTATGACTCAAAGTGTCTGTTATCAGTTTAAAATTGAAATTTTAGTTCAAAACATGTTTCACAAACTAAAAAATGAGATAAAAAATTAGATTAAATTGAAATTTTTGAAAAATGACTCATAAATTATTTTGATTTGTATTAATCAGCCTCATATTAAACTGACGCATGATGTAACCGGTATGACTCAAAATGCATGTTTCTTGTTTAAAATAGAATTTTTGTATAAAACAAGTGTGATGTACTCAAAACAAAGAAAACACATTTTTGACTATTTTTAACCATTAGTAAAATGATCTATAAGACAATTTTTCCATGTAGGGATCATCTACACCTCAATATAATGCACAATGTGATCAGTATATCTCTAAGATTTTCATTTTTTAAAATAAAGATTAATTTTCGTAAAAAATATATGTTACATACTCAAAACCAATCAAATTATTTTGGATTATTTTGATACATTAGGAAAATGATCTATAAAAAATTTGGAAAATTACGAATCATCTAGACCACAATTTGTTACACAGTGTTCCTGGTATTACTCAAAGAGTTTATTATTAGTTTAAAATTAAATATTTACTTTAAAATGTGTGTAACTCACTAAAATCAAAGAATATGTGCTCAAATGTTCTTAATAATTTATTATAATGATTCAAAATAGTTTATGATAGTAAGTAATAAATCTCACATCTAACAAGAACATGATGTGATCAATATGAATCAAAGTCTGTGTTTTTTGTTTAAAATGAAATTTTAGTAAAAAACACAAGTGACTTAATGAAAACTAAGATAATTCATTTAAATTGTTTTGATATTTTATTTCAACAATGCATAATTCATTTATGTTTTTTAGGAATCACGTACACCATAATATGACACACAATGTGACCTATATGACTCGAACATCGTCTTTTTATTTAAAATTGACATTTCAGGGAAAAATAAAAGTGATATAATCAAGACCAATAAATCATATTCAGGTTGTTTCAATACATTAGTAAAATAATACATATGTCATTGGTGAGTATAGGAATTATCCTTGCCTAAATCTGAGACACAATTTGATTGATATGACTCAAAGTATATGATTTTATTTTAATATTGACAGTTTTTTTAATTTATTTTGTTATATTATTACTAACATTAGAATTTAATTCTTATAAAGGTGGGTTATTTTTAATGGGATGGGCTGGTTTTTTCGAGAACTCATAAATGACTAGGGGTCAGAGGCTAAATACATCATACCAATGATTTTATTTTGAGGTAATATTTTATTTATTTTTTGTTGAGTATTTATCTATGTGTTTCCCCTTTAGTTTTTGGTGGAAAGTAGAGATTCTCAGCTTGACAATAAGTAGAACATTATTGGTACACAATTAGGGGAAACCATGTACCCTCTTCCAGGTAATCATGTGTCCAAATTTCATTATGGATAGTGAAGACCACCTAGATGGCACACAATTTTGAAAACTATGTAGGCCAACTATGCATCTTGTTCCTCTTGGACTGTGATGGATGCACAATTGCCGAATTGTTTGGATAACCATGCAGGAAAATTGTGCGTCTTTTCTAGGTAATTAAAAATTTTAAAATTACCTTTCAACCCCTACCCCTTTATCCCTAATTCACCTCACATCCTCTTTATTAAATATTTTTACCCATCAGAGTCTCCTCCAAGCATTCTTGGACCTCTTGTACAAAAATATTTACATTTGTTGGTGTGGGAACTTCAAGGAACCATCAAGTAAGTCATTTTCCTATTGATTTCTCTAGCATTCTAGGGTTCCCCTCCCCACATTCCTAGGTCCTTATTTTCTATGGTTTATTGACCTAAATATGGTTTTATCTTGTTTATATAGAAGAAATATTGATAGTTTCTGTTCAATATTTTTTATATTTTATCTTGTGGTGGTGTGGTTATGGATTAACACCGATTTGTAGAAGTTTCAATGTGTGAGGTATGATATTCCATTCCTCAGCATTATTATATGATTTGATATGCTTTCTTGATTTCTTAAATGTGTTATCTAGATCATTTGGGAGGTGAAAAATATGTTTTTTAATTGTAGTGAGATGTACATGTGGTGAAAATAGATTTTATAAAGGAAATGGGTTTTGTTTCATTGTGATTTTTTGTGGTGTTTCTTGAAAGTGTTTTATACCTTGTGTGAAAGGTTAGAATTTTTTTACAAAAATATTTAAAGGTTCCAATGTTTTAACAGTTTATTTTCTAAGAGAAATTGGTCTTTGTTTCATGTTGGATTTTTTTTGAACCTCAAATGTGTCTTTGAATTGTGAAGCATGTTATAAATTTGATTTGGATGTGATTATGAATTTGAAAGTGGATTCACCCATGGAAATTGATTTATTACATATGTGGTTTAGTTTTTTTATTTTAAAATGGGTTTCATTAATTGTTAAAGTGGTACGAAATGAATTTCTACTTGGTTTTGTTGTGCGTGTGAAATGGAAAGTGGACTTGTTATGAAAAATGTTGGCTTCAATGTGAAATCTTGATCCTTAGATCAATGTGAAAATGTCAAAGTGGATATTTCCTTATGTCCTTGTGATCCTGAGCATGTGTATATGAAGGTTATGATTTATTTGATATGTGAAATGAATTTGAGCACAAATGGAATCCCGAGTATCTAGGTGGGAGAAATAGAACTCGTATACTAGTTGATTTTGAAGAGGCTAACGCTAAAATTCATCTAGAAGGATTGATGCTACAACACTATCTAAACATGTGATATGATCTGAGACCACTATACCATGATATGTGTCCCCCTATAGTGGCTTGTGGAAGGGAACACATCTAGTTGTGGCTTATGAAATGTTTACCATTATACCTTAGTATTGTATCCCCTAAATTGCTTGTACATGTAACCACTGTTGGTAATTGAGTTGGAGGATTTTGATCACCGAGTTATAAGGTTTATAGAGTCCCAATTGTGCTAGTTAACTTTAAGGATCCTCCCTAGGTTCACTCTTATGACATTAAACTTATGTTATTTTCTTCTATTCATTAGTATATGGTAGACCTAGTGTGCATTTTTATTTCAAGGAAGCTTATTTGTGAAAAAAAGGTTTTTTATTAAAAAGTGTTTTTTGATAAATATTTCCTAAAAATGTTTTCTTGGAAATGTTTCAAATATTATTATGGAAATATGGATGATTATTTTTCCTCTAATGTTACATGATGGAATCTATTATTTTTGTGGAATTATACTGAGATTTGGATCAAACCCTATAAACACCTTAAGGAGCATGTAGACTTCGTTATGAATCACACAGTTAAAGGTAAGATGTGTTGTGGTGGTGATGGTGGATCTGATTTATAGTGTTACACTTCTTGTAGATGTTGGTGGTGGTTCCTTAAGGGTGATGTACCTATTGTTTCATGGAGTTTTTTGGGATAGTTTTTTGTTCCCATTCCATTGTAGTACTTCTGGTTGTGGTTAAAGTTGTAAACATTAAATCTGAAAATTATTGTAACATATTTGGTTATGGTTTACAGTTATTGTGATGCATATTATTCATTGTTTTTTATGATTATGTAAATGGATAAAATAGTTTCCAAATCATATTTTTTGATACTCAGGCACAATTTTCTTGCCTATGGGGATTAGGAATTCCCTTCAGGCCAAGACACAAATTAGGTTGGGTGTCTGGTTAGATGGCACTATGGCTTGGATTGTGAAAAAAAATTATATCAAGGGAGGTTAAACCCTTTTGGTTCATGTTATTCGAGATGAGTTTGGATAGATCATAGATGGGATTATTGGGGCTTGAGGTTATGGATGAATATAGTTTTCTTGGCCATTACACCACATAACTGTGCCTGATTCCCCATGGGATGTTGTGGTTTGGTTTGAATTCTCCTCCAAGTGATGCGTACAGGAAGCAAATTGTATATGGGCACTGGGTGGAGATGGAATGGTTTGGTTTGACTTATTATTATTTTTTATTTGGTTTTTTATTTATGGAAGTGTCGGTGTTTGCTGTTATTACTGAAAATTTTCATCATTTTTGTATTTATTGGTTTCCTTATGGATATTTCTTATGTATTAAGAATCCTCCATAGAGAAATCATGTGAAACCATGGTAAGAAGCCTAAAATAGTTCTACCTCTCCAATAGATATGATATTAGTGTAATTAGTGATTTTGGATGCTCATTATTTGGGAAAATGAACGGGATCTAGTCTGTCTCAGGTTAGAGAATCCAAATCAGGTCCTAAGAAGTACAAAGCTCATGAGTTCCTCAAGAACAATCCTCATTCATTTTAAGGTGTCACATAAACTCAAGAATCATAGGATTTGATTGAGAATATAGAGTGGATTTTTATGTTTCATCATACTTATAAGGAAGTCATGGTGAAATGTGATTTGACCATGTTAAAAGGTTCTAGTCGAAAGAGGGGGGACTCAACAGTGAAATCTGGGAAGCACGAGTGGATGAGTTAGAAATATTTAAAGGTTTTATTTAATGAGTATTATTTTCCTGATATTTCATACATCACTAGATATCAGTAGTTTTTGGAGCTTATCAACGGAGAAAAAATCATGAAGGAGTATGCCAACTAATTTTCTAAGATATTTTGGTACACACCTAATACTGTTTCCAATGAGAAGATTAAGGCTTGAAAGTTTGAGATGGGGTTGCTGCTAAAAGCATGATCTCAGGTTTTATTGCTCCAGATGAAAACATATGAAGAGGTAGTTGATCATTTCATGATGGTATAAATGGATCGTTGAAAACGTATGGTCTCTATAGAGTAGTGGTAGCTTTGGGTAGTGGTAGTTTGTTTGAGAACAAGAGGGAGAGGTATGAGTAGGGGAAGAAGGGTGGTGGTATTTTAGGAAATCCTTTACATTTGACTTTATTTGTGGCATCTGATTTTGGGTTAGGGGGTTTTCATTAGTTTGGGAAGGTAGGTCACATGCGATCATAATTATCATATCCACCCAGACCTTGTCACTAATGAAGAGTTATGGGGTACTTGTAGAGATTTTTCAAGGTGGCACACTAATATTAAAGTGGTGTCGGATCTGTAGCTTTCAAAAGGATGTCAGCCCAATCAGAACCATCTAGAATAGTGGGTTCTCCGTTTGGAGGACATGGTGGCACGACTAGATCATTATCTGGTAGAATTAAGTTTAGGGAAGATCTACAGGTTAGTGGTCATTCCTAGGATAAGGCTTAAATGAAGCAACTTCATGTGATGGATCAAGCACCATTAGAACTATATGCATGGAATGTTATAGTTTGTGGTACCATTCTTATTTCATCATCTCTATATGTTGTTGTTTTTTGTACTGGTACCTATATTTATTTCATTTATACCAATCTTCTGGATTTGTTATAGTTACCAACTAAGCCTTTTCCATATATGATGGATTGGGTAATGTTGCTTAGTAAGAATCAGGAGTAGGGTTTCAAGTGTCCCTCTTGTGCAATAACAATGTTAGGGGTCAAGTAAGAATATTATTTTCTAGTTTTGGAGATGTAACTCACTGACATTTTCCTTGTAATTGATTTGATGGAGCGTTTTTAGGTGCACATTTATTTTTATCGGCGGAAACTAATTTTTATGGAAGTGCATGGAAGTACCCATGATTTTCACGGTGAATGGGATACTTGAAAGGTTCATGCTAGACCACCACCACCAAAATTAGGAAAACATGTTTATCAGATATTTCCAATCACATTATAGGATGATGATGGTTCTAATGAGGTAGTGTTACCTCCTATGGTGGATGAGTTCGCAGAGATTTTTCCATATGATTTATCGGGTTTTCCTTCATAATGGGATATGGAGTTATCCATTGATTTGGTAGAGGTAACACAAACCATGTCCCTTCCCTCATATTGTACGGGGCCCACTGAGTTGAGGGAAATAAAGGTACATTTGGACGATTTGGAATATAACAGATTCATTCCCCTGAGTGCCTCACCTTGGTCCACCCTAGTGGTATTTTCTAAGAAGTTCGGTGGATCTCTCTGGTTGTACAGAGATTACCAAAATCTAATTAAGATGATGGACAATAAAAAGTACCATTTTATCTGTATTGATGACCTCTTTGATTATCTGTGGGGAAAAGGTGGTTCTTTATGATTTATTTGAGTTCTGAGTATCATCAAGTAAGAGTTATAGAGGTGGATGTTCAGAAAACCACCTTCCGGAGTAGGTACAACAAATTTTAGTACTTTGACGTTCCTTTCGGGTTGAAAAATGATCCATTGTAATTTATGGAGCTTATGAATATGTTATTTCACTGGTATCTTCATTCATTTGTTGTGGTATTTTTGGATGACATCCTGGTCTGTTTTGGTACCAAATAGAAGCATAAGAGAAATTTGGGGATTGTTCTGGGCACTCTTTGGGATCATTGTCTCTTTGAAAAGCATTCCAATTGCACCTTTGGGATCTTTGAGGTGAAGTTTCTGGGTCTTGTGATCTCAGAATGAGTGGTTTTGGTGAACCCTGATAATATTATTATTGTTATGTCATGGGAACAACCAAATAATATTTTTTATATCAAAAGGATTTTGTGACTGTAAGAGTATTATAGGTGGTTTGTTTGAGATTTCTATCATCTGGCATCATCCATTATTGTACTTAAACTAAAAGGAGAAAATTTTGAATGGGTCCCAGAGTTTCAAGAATCATATGAGGAGCAGAATCATGGTTGACCACAACTCCTATTTTGATCATATCGAAATCTTAAAAGGTGTATATAGTTTATTGTGATGATTCAGGTATGGTTCTTAGGTGTAAAATGATGTAGGATGACCGTGTAGTGGCATATGGTTCTTGCTAACTCCAACCACATGAAAAGAGTTACCCAACACATGACCTAGAGCTATTAGTAGTGATTAATTCCTTGAGTACATGATTTCATTATCTCTTTTGGGATAAATTTTTGGATTATTTTTATGAATAAATATTTTCGTATATTTTCTCCCAGAAATATTTTAATTTGAAGCAATTTTACTTGGTTGAGTATCTTCAGGGGTTCAGGTTTGATATAGTCTATAACCCATGAAAAGGAAATGTGGTTGTGGATTCCTTGAGCAGAAAAGTGCCAGTGAAATCTTTGAAAGAGTCCAGGGATGAGGGACTTTAATGGGCCTCCTCACTGATATGCATCTTCAGACCAAGGACCATATAGTAGGTTTGTTCATGGATAGTGTTTAGCTAATAACTTCTCTTCAAGAATTTATTTATCGGAACCATCCATATGATTATTTATTCCCGTAGTCTTTGAAATTCCTAAATGGTGATGAGGTGCCTTGTGAATGGTCATCATCTCCTGAGGGAGATTTGTGCTTTATAGGTCACTTTTGTGGTGTTGTTGTCCTCGAGGAAAATGGTGATGTAGGATAGCCAACAGTCTTAGTGGGCCTTTCATCCTAGTGCTACCAAGTTGTTCTAAGATGTGTGTTATTAGTTATAGTAGCCATTTACGTGGAGATATGTGGCTAAATTTTTATCATGGTGTTATAATTGTTAGTAGATGAAAGAAGAGATCCAAAGGCCCTCTGATTTTCTTCATTTGCTACCTATTACTACCTAGAAGTGGGATGGGATAACCATGGATATTATTGATGGCATACCTTATACACATCGAGGGAGGAATTCCAGTTGGGTAGTAATTGATAATATCACAAAATCTTCCCATTTATTTTCTATCAGGGATTCATCCAAGGTGGATGAGTTGGGTCGGTTTTATATTTAAGAGGTTGAGAGGCTTCATGTTGTTCTATAAAAAAATTGAGATAGGAACCCCTTTTAACTCATCGATTTGGGAAGGCCTTCATAAGGTAATGGGTTCCTAGAATAGGTTGAGCATGATATACTATCCTCAAATAGATGGTCAAACAAGGATGGAGAATCATATTCTGGAATAAATTGTCTAAGAATGTGGTTTAGATTATAGAGGTTTGTGGGATAGTCATTTGGGATTGGTCGAGTCCACATATAAAAATAGTTACCAATACACAATTAGAATGGATCCTTTTGAGGTGATTTATGGTCAGCTGTATCGGTCTAATTCGCATTGGTATGTGGTGGGTGAGACCTTATTGTTGGGATCGAGCCTAGTGAAATAAAATTTTGATATAGTTAATTTGATCAGGAAATATTCGTTGATGGTGTGGAGTCACTATACATACCACATGGAGAATAGGTGTCGAGCTTTGTAGTTTATGATGGGTGATTGGGTGTTTCTAAAATCGGAACCTCACTTGGGTCATCGTCATTTGGGTAAGAATAGTAAGATAACACTGAGGTGTTTTAGACCTTTTGAAATTACCGAGCAGATTGGTAGGGTGTAATATTGGTTAGAGTTTCCTTATTAGTTAATTTCAATTAATGATGTGTTCTACATATCTCATCTAAAGAAGTACAACCCAAATCCATCTCTTGTGCTAAATCGGGAAGAGTTATAATTGGATCCAGATTTTTTAGTGTTTGAGTGACCATTATGGATAGTGGATTATCAGGTGAATGTGATTCATGTAAATTCCATTCCGTTAGTTCATGTTATTTGGTATCATGGTAATGATGTGCAAGATAATTGGGAGTGTCATTATTTGGTTGAGGAGGAGTATCCATTTTTGTCTCTAATCAAACTTTTAGATTAATTTTCAAGGGCATAAATTTTTCATGGTAGGGATAATTTTCACATCCATGTTTTTATTTTAATGTGATATTTTGTTTATTTTTAGTATAGCATTTATCCTTGGGTTTCCCCTTGATTTGTTTTTTGAAAATAAAGATTTTTGGCTTAGTAGTAGGTGGTGCATGGTTAGCGCAGGTTTATGGGAAATCGTGCACCCTTTTCAAGGTAAGCGTGTAGAAAAATTCTATTTTGAATTGTGGCGACTGCACAGATAGTGCATGGTTTGGAAAACAGTGTGGTCCAACCATGCAACTTGTTTCTCTTAAATAGTGAGGGATGTATCATTTCCACATAGTTTGGAAAACCATGCAAGAGAACCATGTGACTGGTCCAGATAATTAAAATATGTAAATTTACCTTTCTTACCCCTAGGATTTTAACTTTAACTCACCTCCCATATGCCCCATTTGGGATTTTCTACCATGAGATCCACCTCCATGAATTCTTGGACCTCTTGAACTCCAATCATTTGGTGTTTTTGGTGTGGGAACATCAAGGAACCATCATTTTAGTCATTTTCCTCTTGATTTCTCCCACTTTCTATAGTTGTCCTCCCCTTATTCTTACATTCCAATTTCCAATGGGTTATGGACATAAAAAGGGTTTGATATTATGTTTTTGAGAGAAATGTTGATTGTTTTCATGACTTTATAGGTTCTCAGGCCGGTGCAGTTGTGGTTTCACATTGATTTTCAATATTTTACAAGTGTGAGGGTGGAGATTCCATGCCTTTACATTATTATATGATTTCCATATACTTTATTGGTTGTTTAAATTTGTTCTATGTTTTTTTTGGATGGTGAAAAATAGGTTTTGGATAGGTTTTGAGATGCACATGTGAAGAAAATGGATTTTCTAAAGGAAAGGGGTTTAGTTTCAAGTGTCCTTTTTTGGTGTTTCCTGGATGTGTTTTATACCTAGTGTGAAAGGTGAGAAATGTGTTTTCAAAGATACTTAAAGGTGAAAACATGTTAAAATTGGATTTTCCAAGAGAAATGGGTTTTTTTTAATGTTATATTCATTATTGTGCACCTTAAATTCATCTTGGAATTATGTATCATGCTATAAAATGTTTTTTGATGTAAAAATAAATTTGAAAGGTTCTTGGCCCATGGAAATGGTTGGATTCCATATTTTTTATTCTTGTTTTGTTTTCAAATGAGTTCTCTAAATTGTGTAGGTGCTACAAAATGCATTTCCTAATGGTTTTGGTCTGCGTGTGAAATAAAAAGTAGCTTTGTTATGGAAAATTGTGGCATCTATGTGAACATTTGATTACTGCATCAATGTGAAAATGTGAAAGTTTTGATTTACATGTGTTCTTTTGATTTGTGGAATGTATATGTGATGGTGATGATTTATGTAAGATATGAAATGAAATTGAGCACAAGAAGAACCTAGGGTATCTAGGTGGGAAAACTGGATCTAGTACTCAAGTTGATTTGGACGTGGCTAAGGCACGAATTTTTCAAGAAGGGTTGATGCTATAATACTAAATAAACTTGTGATTTGATTAAAGAAAACTAGACCATGGGATGTGTTCTCCTATAATGTCTCATTCAAGGGAATTCTGTTGGTTTTGGATTATGATATAGAGACCATTTAACATTGGGATGTGATCTTCTATAATAGATCCTACATGGAAACATTGTTTGTAGTTGAGTTTGAGGATTTTGATCACTGAGGTACAAGGTTCATAGAGTCCCACTTATGTTATTTATCAACGGGTTTTTCCCCATGTTTCTCTCTTCTCACATGACACTTATGCGATGTGGTGCTAGATATTGACATATGGTAGAGCTTATGTGAATATTTATTTCAAGAAAGTTAATTTGTGAAAAAAAAAATCCTAATAATTTTTTCTTCAGAAATTTTTACTAAAATTTGTTTCTTGAAAATGTTCCAATTATTATTATTGAAATATTCATGTTTATTTTCCTTCTAATTTTATAGCATAGAATTCTTCTTTTGGTTGGAATCCTTTTGGGATTTGGATCTTACCCTTCATACACATTTGGGTTCATGTATACTTTTTTATGTATAACCTAGATAAAGGAAAGATATGTCTTGGTAGTGATTGTGGATCCGGTTTTTAGTGTTACACTTCTTCTCAGTGGGGGTGTTGGGGGCTTGAGAGTGATGTACCTCTTGTTGAATGGAGGTTTTAGGGATAGTTTTGTGTTATCATTCCATTGTAGTAATTTTTGTTGTGGTCAGATTTGTAAACTTTGAATCCAAAAATTGTTGTACCTCATTTTGTTATGGTTAATAGTTATTGTGATGCTTATTATTTTTGGTTTTTAAAATTATGTAAATGGGTGAAATCATTCCCAGTGCATATTGTTGATACCCAGAAATTAGTTTCCAAATCATGGGGAAAAGGATCGCCCTTTAGTCCATGCCAAGGATCAAGTCGGGTGTCGGGTTGGATGGAAATTCATATTGGTTTGTGATAAAAAATGAAACATTTATATATTTAAATATTTTTGATAAGTTTTACTTATGTAATTGTATAAACATATGTTTGAAATGTTTATAATACAATGTTTTTTATTGTATTTTTTTGTAAATTATATTTATGTTAGATTATTTATTTCATCCTATAGTTTATTCATTTTTCTATTCATTTTAATATATTCTGATTGGATTTAATTTTACAGGGCTTAAGCATGGCTTCTATAGGGTTGCAACTATGTAGTAGCTGGAATGGCCAATATCAGCGCTAAATGAAGTGCTCATAAAGGGAAAAATTATTATCAATTTTTTCAGAACTGATAAAGTATATGTCTATCCTTTCTTCATCTAGCGAATGATAGAGGTACCATTTATCAGTAATTCTCATAACTCTGATAAAGATAAGAATTATCATCACCTCTGAAAAGCGTTGATAAAAGTGTCCTTTATTAGTGCTTTTTGGAAGTGTTGATAAAGGGTAACTTAATCTATGATTATTAAAACGATGAAAAAGGCCGAGGGATTTTAATATTTATTATATAGTTATCTTTTTTAAGAACATAAAAATATAATTTTTATAATTGTTAATTGCACATTTTTTAGTACTGTCTCAAGTCCATAATGTTTTCTACGTATCTCTCTTGATGAAGTACAAACCTAACCCTTCACATGTACTGAACTCAGACATAGATCCACTAGAGAAAGATATTTATTATGATGATAAAATAGTAGAGATTATGTATCATAAATATAATGGAATACATAACACTACCACTCTCCAGATCAATGTTTTTTGGCGAAACCACTGACTTGATGAAGCTGCATGGGAACCTATGGAAATGATGAGGTACAACTGTTCTCATTTATTTTTATCAAGGTAAAAATTTTCAAGGGTGAAATTTATTTTTAGGGAAATAAAATGAAACAAATATAGTTATTATGAATTAATTTTTTCAAATAAATTAAATTTCTTTGATATCTTTATTACATACAACACTAGGTTAGCTTGCATCATGCACAACACTGAGTTTTATTAAGAAAATTTCATTTTGTTTATATAATTATTTAAACACAACCGTTATAAACTATCCATTAAACATAGTGATTTGATTAGTAATAAATAATTTTTAAATACTGATTCTACTAGTTTTACATAAATAAAACTTATTGATAAAAAACTTAATTTTTAGAAATTGTTTATATGTTTTGAAAATACTATTTTCACAAAAAATGATATTTATTTCTTTTTTTGAACACTAATAAAATTAAATTTTCAAAATGTAAGTAAATTAAGATGATAAAATAAACTTACTTTTTGAAATTAAAATGTAAAAAATAGCTTAGGGAATTTTTTTTTGATTTTATGAAAATATTTATTTTTTATGAAAATTAAAAAAAAATTGAATTTTAATTGAATATTCCTTGTCATTTAATTTATTTCTATATTTAAATTACATTTTAAATTGGTTTGAAAGTATTAATTGTTCAATTATTCGTCCATTAATCCAATTTAGGACATTATAATCAATTTTATATTGAATTTTGACATCAAAACATTGTAAACGTTTGAACCTTTTCTACATCAAAACCTGCTTTATCATCACATCTATGGGATAAATTAAAAATTAAAAATTTCCAATTATGTGAATGGAATTTGAAAAAAATTATTCCACAATTTTTATAACAATAATTTTTATTATCTAATAAGTTCTTGTAATGTTTTGACCAAAATGAATAGTAAAAACAATAAGTATTATTTAATGAAGTTAAGCTAAAAATGGTTTTACCATGTGTTAAACTAAAATTATAAGCATAAAAATTAACCCAAAACATTTAAAAATCAAATTGTATTGAAATAATATGACTTTATCCCTTATATTATAAATAATGGTCTATTATTGGATCCATTTGTCCATAAAAAACATCAGTGTAATTCTTTCATTCAAAATAATTACAATTGTGCCACTCTTCACAGTTATAAAAGGCCACCCATTATCCTCTTGTATTCACAAAATCAAAACATTTTTACTCATCCAATATACTACCAAATAAGTTCCAAAAATCCCTCCTATTATCCTAAAATCCTTATTTAGTATATAAATCCTATCAATTAAGGATTTTAGTAAAAATCTATGGAGGATACCTGAAGAAGAGGAAATATTCATCAAAGATAATTTTTATTTTAATTATTTCTCAAACTAATTCAATTATTATAATACCCTAGTGATATAATAATCTCATTATATGTTCTATACTAATATTTTGTTATGTTATGTTCATGACATACAACCATCTCCATTTCAATCAATTGGGTTATGAATTCATTATTCGTGTGTACGGCAGACTACCGCCTTGCGAACTGATGTAATTCATTTTTACACTACCAACACTCAAGGGTGTAAATGATTATGGATTTTTTATTTTTATATTATATTAATATTATTAAGTAATTATTTTATCATGAATACCTTCATGCTTTCCATTTTGTGGGAATATGATAATGTCGCTCTTGTGTTTGTTAAACTACTACCTCACGAAGCGATGTCATTCATTCACACTTTTCATAGAAGGTGTTAAGAAATATTTTATTCAAAATATGTAATATATATGAAATTAAAATGATTATTTCGTGATAATATTTCATTTAAATTTATTTCTTTCAATCTAAAAGAAAATGTAAGTTGTGTTCTTGCATATGTATGACTTACCGTCTCCATTAATGGTGTATTTAATTTCTATAACTAAATTTTATGGATTACTCAATATATATATATATATATTGAGTATATATAAAATTTATATCATATTTTATATTCTGGAGATGATCAAACCATTATATAATTTAGAGGACCAAAAATAACAAGTCAAAACATATATAGAAAACAATGCAATTATTGCCCAAATCATGAATTTGAAAGATAAATATTAATAAATAGAAAATAAAGGGTCATAAGAAAATAATATATGGTATGATATATATAAATATGTTCCTTTAATAGATTTAAAATAAAAATTTCTTCATTGTATAGGAGGGTTGGACATGTGAGAATGAATTCAAGACTTAAGGTAAGGTGTTATAGCCTCAATTTTCCTTTTTTGAGACATATGTTTTTATTCACCTATATACTTTCATGAGCTGTATATACATCCCATTTAACTTGTAATATTAGGAATTTATTTATAGTCATGATATTTTAAGTTCCATTTTATATTATTACTTTAGGGGGATTATCATTAAAATTTTCCAAAGTGGTAATCATTTTATGTTGCAATCTCATCATTTATCGGGATTGTTTATGATTATGTTTTTGATTATAAAATATTATGATTCATATCTATATAAAGTAATATATTTTATTATCCTATTTTTATTAACTATATTTTCATGTAATAGAATCATTTTTCTATTCCTTGGTACTTAAATTAATTGAGAAAATATTTTTAAGAAAATCTGAATTCATTACTCTCCTCAGTCGAAAATTCATTTCCTTCTAAAACCATGTTTTTAAAAAAAATAAAAGAAGTGTTATTATTATAATATGAATTTTAAAATAATTTTTTAACCATTTTTTATATTTAAATTTTTTTAAAGGAATATCCATGTCATTTTCCATAAATGCACATATTTATTTAATCAAAAATACAGAAGGATTCTTTGTCAAAATGTGTACGACATGAAAAAAACGTCCCATCAACATTAGCATTATTTTTTTTGAAGATTAATTTATAAGCGTTCAAGTTTATTTTCAAATAAAATTATCTTCATGTTTTTTATTTTTAAAAATTTTTGTTTCAAAGGGGAAAGTATATTTTCCTCAAGAAATTATTTTAATGATCAATAAAAATCATTCTCTTTCTAAGATTATATCCTTTTATGTAACTTTTTATTTTCTGGTGATATGAATAAAGGATACAAGTATCATTATTTATTTTAATTGCTTATGATTAAAAGGTGTTTATGAAACCTGTTTCTATTTCATGGGTTATAAAAGGATAAAATTCTTATAACACCCTCTCCATATTCCATGAGTTTTGTTATGATGAAAGGATAAAATGATTATAAGACATATCTCTTTTCTATATGTAATGATATAAAGAAATGTTTATAAAACCCATTTTCATTGAATGGATTTTGATATGTTGAATGTTTTATTATATTTTGGAACTGATAATTATGGTTTTCATTATGATATGGGTGGGACTTGTTTCTCCCTCTAATGCATTGGGTAAATATTTATATCTCATGAGATTGATAGGATTGTAAAAGGGAGGGAACCTAGTTTTGTAAAGGACGTTGTCCACTATGATGGTCATGTAACTCAACATTGATGACTATTAGGGTTAGTGAGTGAACTCGTTCCTCTATGATATCCATGGAAATGTTCCTTTTATAATATGGAAATGATTTTCAATTCATATGTGTATTCCATAAATCTATGTCTTATGAAAGTATTATGCTTTCATAGCTCATGTTATTTGGTTCTCTTCTAACTAATTTCTTATAAACTAGCAATTTTTTTTGTATGACTCAATATTATGATCTATTATTTGGATGGTATGTTTTTAATATGTTTTTTCCATTTTCACATACCCATATAATCAAATTATGATTATGTATCTCCCATGTTTACACTTACTGAGAATCTGAGCCCACCCATTCTTATGTTTCCTTTACCCAGGTTATAAATAAATATATTATGTATGATATATATTAGAATGTTTCTAGTTATGAAGATCATATTTGGATATGATGTAGTTTATTTATAGACCAGTTGTTTGTGTTTCTATGTTTCCAAAGTCACTAAACTATTATGGTCTTCATAAGTGTGTTTGAATAATGTAATGAATATTCATAAAACTGATGATGAAGTGTATTGACATTTCATCCCACTTCTACTAAAGAACATTCAATGGATGGAAGAATTTTCTAGGAACATAACGGTCGGACTTCACCTTCAGGTAGACCAAATATTGAGACACAAACACTACAACAACACTCTTCAACCTAGGCCACCAAAACTTCCATACGAATTCTTAGTACATATTCATTACAATATGATATAGAAATAAGGGTGAGATATTAAACTCATAAAGAACCATCTCATGCATCTCCAAAAGTGATGAAAATCATCCCCTAGAACAACACCCAGTGGTGTTCATCCTCGTACTAAACATCAGAGGTATCACCAAAGACAACCCAGTCTTTCTATACCTCCACCTCAGAATCACATGATTGGGAATCCTCCACTTTCTCCACCAAGGATTATTGCACCATCATCTAAAAAAGGAAACCTCTTTTACCAACCTATCCCATATCAATATTAAAAATTTATAGACCTTCTGTAACTATCCAAGAATCTTCATATTTACATATGGAATCATTGTGAGACTTCCTACTCAATGCATCAGCTAAAATAATAATATTTTATTTTGTATATGAAATTTTCAAGTTGTAATCCAAAGGGAATTACATAAAATATAATGGTTTCATGTTATAATTATTAAAGGAGAATACATAACATAGACTCTTATGGTTAATAAAAACCAAAAAACACCCACTGATGTAGTAATGTAGAAACAACTTCATGGAAAATAGAATTGTTACCAACCTAAGATCATGGGTGACATAATTTTGACCATGAGGATATAAATACCAAGACCCATAAGAAAAAAATGATCTCTACATTATTAGAAAATATCCCAAACCCCAATGTGGTTCATTAAAAAAACTCAAACTGAACTCCCACTATAATCAAATAGACAAATAGAGTGCTGACTAACTTCTTCTTCAAGTACTCAAAATCTATCTGACACTTATCAATCCACAAAACTTTCTATTCTTTTTTGTTGAAGTTAATCAAAGGGTTTGAATCCTAAGATACATTTTCCTTTAACCACATAAAATATCCTATAAGACCAAGGAAACATTATTCCTCTATAATAGTATAAGGGTATTTCCAAGACAAAATTACATCAATATTCTAAGGACCCATATTCACTTCATTGTAGGAATGAAATGCCCCACAAAATAATATATACAAGCACATAACCCACAATTTGATAGTTTCCCAAACAACTGTTGATGGTTATGAATTCTTAAAATGGCATGTAGAGCTCTACATGATCTTCCATGGATGTGGGGTACATAAGGATTTCCCCAATGAAACTCACTATGAACTGATCCAAAAATTTTCTAAACACAATGTTTATCAAACCCATAAACATGAATAGAGTTCTGCTCACATTGAATGATTTCACAATGAACTCATAATTCCCCGAACAAAATTAGGAAGTGGTCATTGGAATATTCTCATCCTTTTTCTACATCTGATAATATCTTGTCTACATATCGATATTTGAGAAACAATTATCCCCATTAATTTGATCAAAAAAATCATAAATATTTGGATAATGATAGAAACTATTCACTATATTCTGATTTAATTGATGATAATAAATATAGAGACACAAATTTCTGTAGGATTTATTTATAAAAAAAAGAGTTCAACTGACTGTGGGACACTCAGGTGAACGAAACCTCATTCTAATATATCATCTATCTTTACCCATAGCTCCCATAAAACAGAAGGTTTTATTCTATTTGGAGACATTGAGAATAGGGAAACAACTAGTTGTTTCACTATCCTAAACTCAATCTCTAATTTAGGGTTAAATTCCCCAATCAACTCAATAAAAACATCATGGTACTCTTCCAAATTAGTTGGAAACACTATTTGATGACCCACTGAAAAACATAACATCAGCTCATCCATCATGGAATATGAGGACGAAATATGTCTTTATCTTATCTGAGGGTCTCTCTCACCAACAAACATGTCACACTTTCCCTTAGAATTATAGAAAATAATCTATCTTTTGAATCAGTCAATAATATCATCCATTGAATATAACCAGTCTATACTGAGGATGATGTCATATAGTTGTATCCATAAACACAAAAACTCTCCTAATACAAGTGGTTCCCTATCACTAGATCAAAATATCTACTTACATAATACAAGTAATATCAACCTCCAATTATCATAGTCAAGAGAAACGGAACAAGTACTTTCTCCCCCTTGATCACCAAAGAATGGACTATGGTTGGTGATATAAAGGGTTTTGTGACTCCTAAATCAAACATGGAACACACTTGACTAAAAAACAAATAAAGGGTTCCTCAAATGATGTATGTCTCACTCGAGGCTGGAAACACTAGATCATGTAGCTATCCATGACCTAAACCATGAAGTATTTGACCCTAACAACAACTATCTCCAAAAATATGATTTGATATCTAAGGACATAGAGAATCTTAAGGATCATTGATTACCACACCATCTCTTTTATGTTAGTTCAATGTTGTGGCATTCAGTTTTTCATGCCTCGGTTGAAACTTCCTTAATGGAGGAACCTTAATCATAACACCTAGTGCATGTTTCCTTCTCATAAATGTTGTGAAATTTCTCTAAGTTTGACCTCATCATCTATAAGAAAAATATATAAACAATCCCATTAAAAATGGAAGAGATATTCCAGCCTTGGATAAATGAGATGATGAGGGCTGGGACATACCCCCCCCCCCCCAAAGTCTAATAGCTCTTATTAGTAGGAAAATGGGAATCTCATACCATAATATTACTTCATGGAGAGTCCTGATCACTCACCTCTCATGATAATCTTGTAATGGCCAATATCCTCTCAATAACCTGTACTTTTTCTAGAACCTCAGGATACATTAGTATCATAAATGGGGGGCATGACACTAGATCTCTGGATGAAAGGCCTCCTAAAAATACCTTTCCCTGGAATTATTATCTAGAAACATATCTAATGCATAAAAATGAAGTTTAAGAAAATTTCTACTAAACATCTATATGATATATAACCGTTATTTAAGGGTAACTATCTTCTGGAGACTGGAAAAATTTGAATTTGAAGAAAGAAACTCTGGTCAAAGCTAGTTCTTGAACTTCTCCCATGAGACCCTTAACTTCTCATGATCACTGAGTAATAATATCCACCCCAACCTTACTTCTCCATGCAACATTGTCATTTACAATGAATCCTATTACTCCTTATTATCTTGGGTAGAACTAAAATAGATCACCCCCTCCTCGATCCAATCCTTTTTCACTAAGTTTGAAACGGATAAAACCTACTTCTATATACTCTTTCACACAAATTCATGTATTTTCTTCCTCCAATGTACATCATCTTCTACATATACTCTATAATGATATTTTGGAATATCCTACTGAATATGTTTGGGAGGAACCTAACAATAATGTCTACATAGAGCCATAACTTTAAAAGAAAAAAAGTTACGTGTTTCTAAATTGGGAATATTGAATATTTAAGATAATTTATTTATTTATTTAAATTATTTAAAATTTGACCTAATCCCAAGGTCAATCCATTTTAAAAAAATGGTGAAAAGAAGAATTAGGATTCATCCATTCCTAGGTCTCTACCATACAACTAGTATCACTTCTCTTAGAAGGCTCAGAAAACATAATTGTGTCTTCATAAGATCACAGGAGGCCCTAAATACTCATATCTCATCTAGTATCCCTTGTTTACATTTCCTACTAAACTTTGATAATGTTGTTGTCTTACCAATCCATGTAGTACTCACCCATTCCTAGCTCCAAATTTCATCCTATCACCCTACATGAACACATTTATACCACATCCTAATGACCCCTCTCCACCCAAAGTCAATCCTTTTGGGCTAAAAATGAGGGTAGGAAGGTAATGATGCCTAAAACTCGCTGCTAATAGGGTATGGGTTGGTGACAATCACGAAGATTATATCATTTGTAAAAATGGTCATCATTTCTCTCTAAGAGAACTTGAGGAATGAGATATAAGTCATGAACACCAATAAAACTCTTACTCAAGATGAGAATAATATAAAACCCAATTATATGCATGTAGTATAATATAGAAATAATAAAACTGAAAAGAAACTATAAGTACCAAAAGATAAAATTTTAAATAACCAAAAATCCCAAACAACACATGAACATCAATGAGATAATAAATCCCATACCGATCTTAGTTGTTCTCCTAATAACTATAAAAAGAGTTTATATATAATTTGGGTGAGAATGAGAAGTAAACTTTCTATGATCCTCCCTAAATCCTTTCTTGAAGAAGATAAATAAAACATCATAAATCCTAGTGAAAAAAAGTGAAACTAACTCATAACATAAATTGGTTTACTATTTTCCTTACCTTACCATGACTATCTATCACTGAGTAAAACATAATATAGATCACTATATAGTAATAAAAACATGGTTACCCCATTACCACTTCCTCACTAGTTTTTTTATTTTCATTAACAATCCTATATCTTGAGCCATATTTTCCAAAAGACTAAATCCTCAAGAAACATAGGCTAAAGTATTTTAACATTAACCTCATTCATCATATCATCTCATCACCCCATGCTATATCTCCAAATAGTCACTGAGCAGTTTTGGAGAGAAACCACAACCCGCATTACATGTATTACAGATCAAGTATTGTAACTCAGACCATCACAACCCTTACATCGAGCAATTAACACTGAACCATCACATCCCATACACATCATACCAATAATAATCCTTAGGATACTATATTTGTATATATAAGTATGTGAAATAACCACAATCCATTAAAATCATCTTTACAAATATATGCGAAAGATAAACACCATTAATACTCATACATATATACTACCATCAGAATTGAGTGAGGCTAGAGGGGTAGTTATTCATATATTGCTTTCTAACTAATATTTTGAGGATAACACCCTCCCAGAGTCCAATGGGTATCAGCCTACCTACGAACATGAGTAGGGTATCATGTGAAATCATAAAACATATAGGATGTATTATAGTCCCAAAACCACAATAATGTAATTAATTTTGTATTAGTTTCATATGCCACTATCATCTCTTATACATCGAGATACAACTGCTAAGAACAAGACATCCTATAAGCATATAAACATTTAAGAATACTTTACTTTATTTCTTTTCTTGTATGATTTATATTCAAATTAAATAATTCATTAGTCATTAATTAATGTTATTCCATTAAAATTAAATTATACTCAATGTGATGTCCATTCCCTCCTTGTATTTTTCAATTGAGACAAAAAATTTAAAAGTTATTTTATTTGCATCATCCTAATAAACACTAGAAACAAGGGTTTAATTATTTATTAAAAAATATTATTCCATAATTCTAGGTACTCTATGAAACATATTAATCTACCATAGAAGAGATTCATGACCATGAAAAATCGTCTTCCTCAAGTAGTGGGGAAAGTAATGATGGAAAATAAGAAACCCAGTTATTCAACCCTTAAGAAGAACCCTAAAAAGAAATCACCACATCTTCAATCAAAATAAATGGGCATTCCCTACATCAAACCATTACATTAATTTTTATTCCATCCTGAAAATTGTCATACATATCATCATGCATCTCTCAATCATTTTCATTAACTACTTCTACAAACACCTGGCATCCATACCCATATCTCATAAACTAATAACCATCCTAAGATCACATCCCATACCATAGAGAGGATGACATCCAGAGAAAAAATATAAAGAATTAAACACAAAAAAAGTCAATAGGGAATACAACCCATCAAACAAGGCATCATGCGGTTACATTCAAATAGAATCTCTCACCAAAAAAATTTATCTTTATTAAAAAACTATTTTTCATACCATATTGTTTTAACTAATTCATTTATTAAATGTTAAAACTATGGATAACCTAACGAATCATCTAATACTAACTATCAATTATTTAAACATGCTAACTCGTATGAATTCTAGGTTCAATAAACTTGAGGAATAACAATTCCCATTTAACTTGCCTCTTTATTAGAATACAAAATAAGAAAACCAACTTCAAGTTATTAATCCATTTACATTAACATATGGAAGAAAAATTAATTAAATATGTATTGAGAAACATTTTATTTATATAAAATTTTATGAATCAAAATATTATATAAATATTCATCGTTAATTGTTTATTAAATGGAAAATTATAATCATCACATTCTTTAACAATTTCTATCAAATTAACATGATAAAACGAATAATAATTGATATCCCCAGGAATCATGAATGTAGATAGAACACTATCTATCAAAATAAGAAGAAAACCATTATCATAGTTAAGAACATACGATCACTACAACCATAAACCATTTATTTTATTAATCTATTTATTATGTATTATAGTTAATCCCACCATCACCCAAAGGGATAAATCATGACTCATTTATGATTTCATGTCATATAAAAGGAGAAGAAAAAAATCCCATACCTCTTGGATTTCAATGTACCTCAACAGGGATAGATAAAAAAATTATATATTTGATGGCCTCTCCCACAAGAATACTATAACCCTCCAAGAACACCATTCCAAAAAATGCCCCAAAAAAATTGAAAATAACTCCATGATATTGAAATAGATTGACCACACCATTACATAGAATGATAGAATAAAAGTAAATAGGGGAGAATCAAGAATAAACCAGGGGAGAAATAGGGGAAATTCACCTCATATCACCATGAATTTATCACTATGAGGCTGGGATGAATCAAATAAAAAGTTTGTGTAGATTCCTTTGAAAATCTCCCCCAAACATCTTGGGTTTGAGAGAGGAAGGTGGAAAATATAGGTTTGAAGGGGTTGTGGGTATTTATAAAAAAATTGAAAGTTATAATACCATGGAAAATCCCCCTACACCATGGTGTAGAGATAATAACAAAAGACATAACTATGAAATAAGGCAAGCGACCAAGCCGCAACCTACCTAATCAAAGACACATTTGAGAAACACCATGCAGTCTAGGATACAGATCCTATAATTTTGGAAGAAAACCATGGCACAAGGTAAACTACCACACCATAGGATTCTATTAAAAAAGGTGGCTACTCTATAAATCATCTCCACAGCATAGAAACCACAAAAAGTTAAGAACCACCCAAAATCCATTATCATACCTCTTTGTTTAAGCTCTTAACCCACACTGTAGCCTCATGGTCTTCACATAAGAATATAATCCTCCACACCACAATATATTCTCTATATAAGAAATTATAGCTCAACTACCCTCCTTCTAACTTTGTGCCATGTATTAGCACTTCCAACACCTCAAACTCACAATAAAACGGGCTACAATAATCTGGTCCCTTACATAAACACCTTTCATACCATTGTTTATGTTATGTTATATATTCAGTCTCCATGATAGAACTAGAAAAAGTATATATTTTCCATCTTGAGTGTCAAGATGGAACATTATGATATGATGAGTAGTTATTTTTAAAGTGTTATTATTATATTTTCTAGATAATATCATCATACACTAGTATAGAATAGATTTGTTTAGGGTCACTCTTGGTGGTGTCTTACTGAGTTTTACCCACACAGCACTTAGGAAACTTAAAACCCAACCTGATTTCATATTTCACATTCTTGTTAAGGTAAACACCTTGTTGTAGTTAACGGCTGATTGTTATAGCTTGGTCAAGGCTAAGATAGAGGAAAATTCCATGCCTTGAAACCATTTTGAGGCATATATTCAATTATTTTAGACCTAATTGTATGTGATCTTCCCAAGGTGTATTTTTTTATTTATATGACTCTTGTGACATTATGTTAGTTCATTTAACTACTCTATACACTATATTATTTACTATATTTTGAGTATATCTATGATATATGTCTATATATTTTTACTGATATGTGATGGTTTTAATTTTTATTTCACTGAATTTTATTTAAATTGAATTGATATAGATGGTATAGTCACCCCACATGATGTTATCTAACCCTATTTACTCATTAACAGCCTCTGGCATACATAGAAGAACGATTGATGTATATAACTCTATAGTTTAGTCATAATAATTGTTAACTATACAGGGGATGTTATTTAGTGATATTAGGACATTTTTTATTTTTTTATTACTCCTTGGAATTTGAAATCCAATATATAATATGCTATCAGAGCTAGGTGTGGACCTTATTCTAGGTAGTAGTTATTCCATGTGTAGGGGAATTACATGTTACAAGAGATGAGATTATTGTTCTTGGTTTTTATATTATATTTGAGTTATTTTTTTTATATCTGATGAATTTTTATAATGATATATGGTTTAATGTTTCAGCCATTACTTAGGGTGTCATGAGGGTGTGTGTTCATGTATCATTCTTAGAACGTACTATTCTCTGCACATTTATCCTCTTCCTTGTGATTAATCACCTTAGTTATATTATATTTAAATTTTTTTCATTAACTTATATAGAATTTACTTATATCATTCAATAGAGACACTCTACTTTATCGATCTTAGGTGTTAATACTATTACTATTATATAATAATTGATTTTGTGGATATTAAGTACATAGTTTAGCATGAGAGTGTGTTGAAAGGGCTAGAGAGAATACACGAGTTATGAGACCATTTTAATGTGTGGTGTTTCTATATAGTATCAAAATAATATATCAGATACAACATACCTTAAACTATGATTTTGAAAATTATGATAAAATTGTCTCATAGGATGTGTGTTTGGTATTGTTTACATATTCCACCATAACATAAAATTGTGGAGCACCATGAGGAAAATAATGGTCATGACCTATTGGTAGTTGATCCATAACCCTCTATTATACTGGTACTTACTACAAATGTGAAGATCCAAGAGGGTTTGCAGCATTTTTTATAGTCCATGTATTGAGAGACTACATATGTTGGAGATTCTATGCTTACCTTGGCACAATATTTTAGTTACAAACCCCAACCCACTTTACGGGTGCGGGTAGACCCTAGGATACTAAGCATTCAAAGGAGCCGATAAAAACTATATTATATTATCATGAGAACCCCCCCCCCCAAGGTAGATTAAGAAAATAATATACTTTAGTGACTAGTAAATTATTTGGGGATGTCATATTTAGTTAGACCAACATTTTTGGATATCCTAAAAGGGATTTAAATTTTTTTTCTATGAGTATTTATTCGATAATACTTCGAGGTAATATCACTTCTGAGATTTAATGTATATCACACAAAGAGAGTTTTTAGTTATATACTATATAATGTATTTCATGGAACTTATTTGTTGTTCTCTGATTCTGGAATGGGATTTGCTAACCAGAGTAGGGAACTCTGTGGATGGGTTGTGGTATGTTATTCATATTTAGGACAATACTTCTCACCTTATAAATTTTTAAGGGTAGTGAATCCAGACCTCATAACTACGAGGAACCTGAATTAGGGTATGGTCCTAGTAATTGGTATTCTTCTATGGGGATGGGTAGCTTCACTTCTAGTAGTGGGAAGTGTAGATTTGAGATTTTACATAGGGTTAGTAGTTGATAGATTATTCATATTTGTAGTTAATTTTTCATACCATAGGGAAGAGGTTATATTTAGTGTTTCCAATATAGAAGACCTAGCCATGTGCTACCTATGTTTCATAAATATATAATGGATTGATGATCACATGGGCAGACAAGACACTTATTGAGGTTTTGCAGGACAATTCCAAATATGGATGGTGGTAAAGGATCTAGTATGATGACAGGGTTGGTATCAGTGATAGTAAAACAATTTAAAATGAATATTTTTTCCTTCTGGTGTTTAGGGTGTGGAGGTGGATCTGGTGCATAGTGGTAGATGAAATATAATCAATAAGGTTAAACCATATAGGAGAGACAATATATCAAATTTGAAGCTCATGTATCAAGCTTGTTACAAGATATTGAACCAAATAATAGTCATCATGATATTACAATTTTGATGGTTCGAAGTATAGTTTAGTGTAGTCCACTATTTTTCATTTTTTATTGATACAAGGGAATCATGATCTTTTTTATCTACTCATTTTACTAAAGGTCTATTATATACCATAGAGTATTTTTATTGGGTGAGTACTATTAATACATCCTTAAGGATGTAGTTAGAGGGAATCCAAATATTTCATAAGTGTGTTATCATGATTATAAAATTTAAAATTATCTAGTATTTCTCTATGTTAGTGATGTGTAGTTTCAATGTAGACCTCGTGAAGGATTAACAAACATGATATTGAGAACACATCAACTATTATCACTAATGAGTGACATTTACATATGATGAGGGTTATTATTATACCCTAGTTGGTGAGTGGTATTTATAGGTATGTTGTTTGAGACATTACCATCTATAGTTGGGGTTGATTTCAGCCAAATTATCTAGTGTTGTCTGAGATGATGATTATAAATTCTAGATGGTTTTTGTTCTTATTTTTTGATCAGTTTAAAGATGTTATTCTGGGATATTTATTTCATCCTCTGCTAGATAGATTGGTATAGTTTGAAATTATTAAGTATATGTAATGTATGAATCCCATATCTATTATACCATATAGGATGACTCTTTTATAACATAAAGAGCTACAGGAAAAGATAGAGGATTTTGATGTGAAGATATTTATTCACTTGAGTACGTCTCCTTGGTGGGATCTTGTATTGTTCACCATCATGATTGATGGATCATTGTGTTTAAGGTTATATTATTGCATATTGATCATGGTGATATATAAAAATATATATCCTCTTCTTTATTTAGTTTACCATATTAGATAATTATAGGGGATCCAAATTGTTCTCCAAGAATAATGTGAGTTTGAGTTATCGTTAGTTGTAGGAATGTCCATATGATATTCCTTACTTTACATTCAGTATCACATATGGATTATATGAGAATCATCTTATTCCATTTAGATACATAAATTCTAGTAATCCATTATATCCATATTGAGTGGGATATTTTATCAATATCATGATCCCCCAATGGTTAAATTTAGCAATCGCATAATGGTACACTCCATGTGTGAATCCAATTAATAATTGATGAAGAGGGGTTGGATTTATTATTATCTAAAGTAGTATGTATTAATATTGATATACCATTGAGTTTATATCAATCAAATTGAAATTCTAGTATGAATATGAAGTATATGATTAATATCTTATTATAAAAGTAATGAATTATACCTTGAGATTCCATTATTGCAGTTGTATGTGTAAAAGTTAATTTTTGATGAAAGGCATCCAAAGGATGGTGGAAATCATCTAAAAGGTCATTAAATGAATAAGTATTTATTTAATGGATCATGGGATGAGTTGGATGACTAGAGTTACTTGGATAAAGTTGATTAATTTTAATCTGTAGGACAATTATCACACTACAACACTATATGTCAGGATGTAATGTTCTTCATGTAAGAGTTAATGTTTTGTGGGTCAATAAATAGTTTTTTTGGGATGGATAAATCTATGTATTGATATACTTTCATAATAATAAATCAATGATATGTAAGAGTAATACAGTCTCATGAAAGATTAAATGATTTTAGATAACTTCATAAGATTATGGTATGTTTTGTTAACAGGTGGCCACAATCTTTTGGTCAAACACATGAATGTAAAGGAAAATCGAATCCCAACACAACAGGTACACTATAAAATCTTAGTACTTCATTTTTTATAGATGTAAATAAAATCGCACCACAAAATATATTTCTTTATTGTGAAGTAAAATTCACTACAATAATTTTTTACCAATTCCACTAAATAGAGGAAGACAATATGTAATGAATTTTCTTGAATATATAGTCTACGATATGAAGGATATCATTTGATTAGTTTTGATTGTAAAAAAAATTCATAAAATATTTCCACACCAAGAATAAATGTGTTTGAACTATGGTTTCTAGTGGTAAAAGACCATGTGCTAAAAAATAGATCATATAACTGTAAATATTCTAAATTTGATCAGTGAATAGTTTTTGAGTTTCTAGGTTATGGAATGTGTTATGCATTAATATTGATGGTAATTCATAAAATGGTTCAAGTCAATAATAATATCTATAATTCAATGATTCTATGTCTTTTAAATTTTTTGATATTAAACTTAAAGGTAGTTGACTTGATATTTATAGAATATTTTAAAGAATAATTTATGTGTGATGTATGGTAGTGTGAATTTGAGAAAATTATATAAATACATAGAGATTTATTGGCATTGAATTCATGTTTTACTAAAGAGGCAGTGTTTTTTCATATTTTTAATTGGCATGAAAGATATGATTTCTAGTCGTTGTGGAATTTTTTACAAGATTTTTTTGAAACCTAAATCGAGGATCCTAACAAAAAAAGTGAATGATTTGGACTAGATGTATTTTTTCAATAAACAATGATGTATTTGTGTAATATATTCAGAATTTTGTAATTGAAATATTCCATAATTAATTTGAATTATTTTTAGGAATATATATGGATGAATTTTTCTTTCTAGGATCATCATTAATTTATGAATTAATATGAGGGTAAAGGGGAAATTTCCTCTTTAATAGAGAAAAATATTATTGAAATATTGAATTATGGAGGTATAAATTAACTATATAAAAGATATGATTGTCACTGTGAAGAATTAATGAATAAATAAATTAATTTTAAAATATAATTTTATTGAGAGAAAGAGAAAAAAATAGAAAATTCTTACACACATTTACAATGGTGGAGGAAATGAGATTATTCATAAAAGAATCATTGAATATAATAATTAAATTTGGAGCTATGTTCATGGAGGATTTCAAAACATTAATTTTTAGAGGTTGATATATGTATTTATTTATGAGAACCATTATATAATTAGTGCATCAATGAAATTTTAGTGTATCAGAAAATAACTAGCCAAATACAACTTATTGGGGAGATTTTCATTTTCACATCCATCTGAAATCCATTTGTCTTAACCACATCCATGAAAAATTGAAATACTAAAATGGAATATATATAACTTTCAAAATAAAAATCTACTTCTGGACCAAAAATAGTTGTATAAGTTCACTAAAAGGTTTAAAACACCATATAAAACCCTTAGTCGAATCAATATCTAAAACTAAGAAGAACTACCAACTTATCCACCTTGTTTATCCACACATCAATTTGATTATTTCTGTTAACTTCATGGTCATTCATAAGATCTTGTGTAGACAATGAACATTAATGAATTACTCATGGAATAAATAAAACATTCCCAAAACAATGAAATTATATTCTTCAGACATAAGTCAAACACCATAGTGTAACACACTACATCTTAATTAAGTGAGATACTAAGATACAAGGTAAACCATTATTACAATAACCATAACTATATTGTGTTTCAAGGGACTCATTTCATATTACCTTCCTAAAGAACAACTTTTTAAACTCTCTCAATGATGAATATACACCATAAGAACTCTGTAATCAAATCCCCCGTGGAGAAAGATGTTATCTGTAAGGACTTGGCCTTAAAACATTACATAATCTTGAATTAAATGAATAATTCACAGTGAGGATTTTTCTAGGTTTATAGTTTTAGAGAATTAGGCCATAAATATTACATCTCAAAATATTACAAAGTAGACACTCCTACTAAGTTTCCATATTTTTTCACAAAATAAAAACTCTTGAAAAAATAGCCATGTCTAGTTCCAAGTTTTAGGAAGCATGACTTTTCCTTGATCCCATCCTTGACCATATTCTTCTTTAAGTCCTATGAAAAACATTTCAAAACTTGGGATGAACATTAAAAGCTTAGTAAGGGATACACAATGAAGAATAACTGATAGTTTTCCAAAACAACAAGTAAATCATGAATACTTAATCATAAGTAATACTTTTCACCTTTATAAAGTAGTAAATACTCTTCACCAAATAAAAGATCATTAATTACCCTTTTTTAACCATAATAATACCATAAAACCCATATAAAAAACACATAACATATAAATGTCACATGGTACATAGACATACTTAAATGAAATAACCATATGGTCGACTTCCACACTCATCACCAAATGGAATAGCCATATGGCCGACTTCCATACCCAATGTATTAGAGGTTAAAACGTAACCACCCATCCTAGTTTTCATGGAACCACCCATTATATGGTTTATCACATAACCACCCATCAAATTTCCAATTACCATTATAAAATCATAACACATAAAACCAATATAAAGGAATGATAACATTTCCACATTTCAATCACAATATATCATTTAAATATAATGACATAAAACAATCATTTATCAAAACCATTTTCAATACCAAAATACGTAAAATAGTATATGGTATTTATTTTCTTTTACAACATTACGTCTTTTTTAGGAAACCAAATATCAAATAATACACTAGGAAGAGGAAAGGTCATTATCACCACGTACATTAAAAAGCATACTTTTTTTCATTTAGTAAAACGCTTTGTAGAGAAAATATTACTTTTGAATAAAATTAAAAGTCAATGTTTTTATACACCGTATAAAAGAAAGTTGTGTATAAATGAAAATATGCCTCAACGAAAAGAGATTGAGATGAAGTCCCTTACAAAGACGGTATCCTTTGATTAAGGTTAAATCAATTAGGTAATTATGTGTGAAAAATATAAATACACCCAATATAAGTGGATATTAAGTATAAAACAGTTAGAGGTCATCCACACATATTCATAGCACAACATAATCAGGAAGTATAGGTTTAACCCAAAGTATTGAAATTGGGTTAAGAATTTCCCTTGCAAAAATTTGATATCCTAACGGCATCACTTTAAAATTCAGAAAAAACAATTGATGAGAGAAGAAAGGGTATCTCATCAATTGGACATAAATTTTACATCAATAAGGATATAGGATAACATATCCCAACATAATAATATCTTAAATAAAAGAGATAACAAAAACAAGCCTTTTAAAAAGAGGAGGGTGAAAGGTTCCCTTTCCGATTTAGTAACTTACGAAACATAAACCCCAAGAAAGAGGGACCATAAAATGTTGATGTGAATACCCATACATGAAATTATATTACACAAAGAGTAAGATAATGGGTAGTACATACACCAATAAAAGGAAATAGTGACCAATATATCATGAATCTCATGGGAATAAAAAGTGAGATAAAAACCTCATACCTCTTTGTAATAAATCGATTCATATGACCAAAATATAATAACCACCAAGTGAATCACAGAATACCAAGAATATAAATATAATAATGATAATATATATCAAATGGAAGGACACAATACAATACATGTAATAAATAAGTTGTTAACAATGGAAATCTCACAGAATTAAAAGTGAGATAAGAAATCCCCTTACCATGTGTCCGACTTGACTCGTTCGTATGTTCCTTTTTCTTTGTGAATGGTAAACGTAAATTAATTTATACTTGATTAATAATATTTTTCAAGTTTATTATTACTTTTATATCACTTATTACCTTTTTATAACAATTATATAATTATTTGAGTTCATAATGGACATTTTGTCGATGTTCGGAACTTGAGTCAAAAATGAACTTGTTATAATTATAAATTATCCATGTTGTCAAGAGTCCATTATCTCCAGAATGATATTAATCATTTATATGCCATGTATATCATATATATATAGTATATATATGAATTTATAATATTACATAACATTTGGAGATAAGAAATGAAATGCATCTTTCATGGAGATTGTAAGTCGTACGTACGCATGAATGCTACTTTCATTTCTATTTCTTATTTTAATGAAATTAAAACATAGTGATTCATAGGTATATTATAATTTAATTATAATATTTATTTCATATATTTTACATAAGTTTATAAATTATATCCTATATACATTCCACATATGGAATTAACGAGTCATATCACTTTGAGGGGGCGGTAGTCTGCACATCCTAAAATGAAATTATCGCGTTTACCCATTATGGAAACCATAAAGGTATGCCATAAATGAAAAATACAGAAGAATAAGGAAAAACATAAACACAATATATGTCATATATAAAGACAGTGACATCTTAATGGCCACCATGAGAGGCGGTAGGAGATAATTGAACAATCATCGTTTCGTGAGGCAGTAGTTCGCCATCCACAGAAACGGTATGTTCTTCATCCATTAGATGGAGGTGTGTGTATGAGTATCTCAAATCATTCTCATAAAAACATCCTAGTACATTGGAAATACTGGTTCTGTTACAAAATAATGTAATTAAAAGATTTTCAAGGATTGGATAAGCAGAATAAAACAAAAGAACATAAGAGAAGACATTACCTTTAAATCGGGTAACTCCCTTTTGGTTTGAACCAAAATGGTTTCTTGAAGTGCTTTCAGCCTAAGATAAGGCTTCTAGGATGAATATATGGATCTTAGGAGCTTATTTGAGTAAATATTGGATGAGACAAAGGGCTTGATAATTGTGATAAAGGGGTAGGAAGTGGGGTCTTTTTATAAGGGAGTGGAGGGGCTCTTTTAGAAAGCATGAAACTAATATTTTATTATAAAATGAATTTCGGTTTCTAAAGGTCCAAAAATCATTAAAGTCAAATATAAGGTGTCCCATGTTCGAAATAAAATCATACAATAATAATTGGACATATTTTGGATATTATTTTAAACATTATCTTCTTATTTATTTAAATCATTCATTAATGACGTAAACACTGCATCATCATTGTGTCATAAATAATTTTATATATTTGATGTCTAAAAATTATAAAAAAATTGCCATGATGTAGGAAATATTTTTATATTTCTAATTAATATTTATAGTAAAAAATATAACTTATATATCCCCATGTAAAAAATGTTTTAGTAAAATAATACATGTTTGTGACATTTTTATTTTTACTTTTAATAAAAAGGTATTAATGTCATTATCATACCCAAGTGGATCCATGGAGTCCCCAAATTGACCCATGGATTTTATTGGTTGTAAATGACATGTAAAAAAAGGTTAAGAGATGTGTCAAGGTAATTTCAAATTATTATTACATTATTTTTACATTAAATTACCCTAATTACCTTTAATCGCGGTTAATAAAACTCAAAAGTTACTATTCACCAAATATTATTTTCATCCCATTGAACCACATTTTACTTACTAAAGACCAAAATGTATTTCTAATTTTTTAAATTCAATTCATAGAAGCGGTAAAATTTTGTTTAAATGAAATAGTCTGTTCTTTTTACTACCACTTAGTGGTTTCACTATTCATCAAAAATTGAAGTTTTTCAGAAAAATAACAAAATTTCAGCCTAAGATATATTTGATATTATAATTCAAAAAATGATGTATATTCTAAAAAGTTTAAAATATAGAAGTTACATTAATTAATTGTATAGTTAATTCCCACTATCAAAATAAATAGCGTGTTTTTAAGAAACAATATCTATCAAAAGATTGACACTTGTTTATGTCCAACATCAAAGTGAAATTAATTACAATGACCAACATTGAATTAAATGGTAAAAATATATTCTAATTACACTTTAAAACCAATTAAAAATATAATCTAACCATATAAATAAATTATATTAAATGGAGGTTTTGAATTGAAATACAACATTTTTCTCTATTCATTAAAAAATAAACTTTATCGGAAATATAAAAAAAATTACACAAAGTAATTTTGATGTCCCGATTCTAAATAAGAATTTTATTTTGTCAAATATATCATATAAAATTGACAAAAATTATATTCAAAAAGGGTTCTCCATCAAAGGTGGTTAATCAACCTTTTAAAGAAAATTAGACTATTTATATTTAAAATTGGATTCATTCACATTTTAAGCCTCTAAAATTTATTAGATAAATGTAAAAATATTTAACAAACATATATAATAATTTTTTAGTTAGTTCTGTTCATTCCTGCCATTACAATGGTTAGGCATTAACTACCATTTACAATAATATTATTATATTATTAGTGTGCAACGTAAGATTTTAAAGAAACTCGTTGTTGCGTATTGGGTATGCCATCGAACATAACATCCCCTTTAAAGTAATATTAATATTTTATTCACAAATATTAATAAATATGGAAATTTCATATTCTTTATTTACCTAGGATGATAAATCCTTCCCCATTTTGGGAATTGCATCCTTTCAATTTAAAAATTGGGCACAGAAACATTATTGAAAGCCCCACATTGGAAAAAGAGTCACTAAAACTATCACTTTAAAAGAAATAAAGTGAAGTACAATGGTCACCTGAGATAACCAATACTAGGATCCCATGAAAACATGGATATGGAGGAGAAACTAAGGGTCATGTTCTGATGCCGAGTGATAGAAAACATGATTAGGAGAAAGTTAACAATAAGAAAACCATAAAATTGTGATGGGTTAAACGGTATTTGATTCCCCAGTAGTAAAATTTAACAGACAACATTTTTGTTTTATGTTAATTTTCATTGAGTAATTTATTTATGAGCTTAAATAAACATAAGTAAACCTACATACATGTCATTTAGACTTTCATCTCTTACTATATTTCTAACAGAAACACATATTTTCTCCAAAAGATGTGTATTTAGGATGACTTGTTCACATTAACAGCGCTATAATCATCTTTTTGAGAATCAACCAATCCAAAAAAGATGAACTATATTTTTCCCATGTCTTTAGACCTTATCCAAAACCAAAATGGTTAGTACATGATCAGATAATCCCCAAAAAGGATAATCTTTACAAAAAGAAATACTACTCTTAATGTCCAAAATTTGTCCAAAAAAACCAAAAATTCATCAATGACCATTCAACAAATAGTTATCCATAAAATTTTTCAAAGTAATCCAAACTAAGATTGAAACCCAAATCTCCGAATGATTTAATCACATAGTCTCCCAAGATAAATCTTAACATTTATCTCCAAATAACATCACTTGTTCTTAAAGTCTCATATTGAAAACTAATTAACCTAATCACATATCATCCCTGATAGGTTAACCATTTCCCTAGATAACCGAAAATCAACTTATTCTTGATTCATAAAATCATTTAACTAAAATGAATTAGTCTAACTAACCAGGGACTTCATGTAGTCTAGTGGTAGGTGATAAATACCAGTCACACTTTGGTGCGGGTTCGATTCCCGCAGCTTCGTATGATGCGATGGTTTGTCACACGGTGAGCGTATTGTACCTTTTCAAAAACAATTTAATTTTATTACATTCCCAAAAATAGATAAATTCATCAAAAGTAACCATAACATATTTTAACCATGAAGGTTACCTAATAACTTTCATTTTGTATCCCAAAATGTATTAACCTGTAATTTCCTCAAGTTCAAGGATCATATCAACCCAAATGGTTCTTTATAACTATATCCACCAAAGAAAAGCTAATTATTCCGTGAATAAAATTTTCATATTACAAAATCCAGGGTTACACATACTATAAAAAGTCTTCTATGTAATCCCTTCATCAAAATAGCCTTAATACTTTTAAGCATTTCACCATCCTAAAATCTACCCTAACTCTTGAATACCTTATATGTTGACTTCTTACTCAATCAACATACTTCATGATCCATTAGAAATTCCTTTCCAAATTATTCTGAAATACATCCTTCCTACAAAAAAATCATGAATCATATCCTAATATTAAATAATATGAAATCATATGTTACGAAATAATCCATACCTTTCATTGGTCATTGTCAGTTTCTTCATCCTCAATCAGAATGAAATTAGGTATTGGTAAAAAAATATTTGTACAATCTTGGTGATCCCATTCCCGAAACATCTTTTTAGGACATTTTTTTATATAATTACCATGAACACCACATATAAAACATTCAATCGATCCCTCAGAAAGAACTTCTTTCCCTTTCCTGGAGTCAAATTGATGATTCCTTTTTACATGGTAGGTTCTTTCTTTATGACATTCATCTCCACATCTATAGCATATTTCTGTCCTTATCAAACATTTTCCGAGGTGTTTCTTTCCACATCTTTGACACATAGTTTTTTTAACACACATACCTTTATGATTATTACCTGAACTTTCGTAGGGATTTCTTTCTCTCATATATGATGCCTTATAAAAATAACTAAGGTTCAGGTGGTCAATCATGACTCTAGATAGTTGGTTGAGAATAACCATAAGAGTTCTCATTGCAGCTCCCATATCATTCAGTTGCTCGTTCATAAAATCGTCACAGTTTTCTTCACACCCACTGTTACTTTCGGGCCTACTAGATCCAGCCATTTACTAAAACCAAAAAGGTCAGTGAGAGTATATTAGTAAAATCATCATATAATATCTTATGAGGAGGTTAAATACTAAGATATAATTATTAATATTATCTTAAACTCATTTACTTTATCTATATAAACAAAATAAGACTCTTTCTGGAATCCCTACCGTTATGGTAATGACACTTATTCCTAAAGATTACCCTAACCTCTAAAGTTATCTAAACCGACCTTTAATACCAACTATAAGGACCCAACCTTAAAACATTACATAATCTTGAATTAAATGAATAATTCACATTGAGGATCCTTTCAGGTTTAGAGTTTTAGTGAATTAGGCCAAAACTATTACATCTCAAAAGATTACAAAGTAGACACTTCTACTCAGCTTCCATATTTTTTCACAACATAAAAACTCATGAAAAAAATAGCCATGTCTAGTTCCATGTTTTAGATAGCATTACTTTTCCTTGATCCCATTCATGACCCTATTTTTCTTTAAGTCCTGTGAAAAACATTTCAAAACTTGGTATGAGCATAAAAATCTCAGTAAGGGATACACAAATAAGAAAAACTGTTAGTTTTTTAAAACAACAAGTAAACCATGAATACTTAATCATAAGTAATACTTTTCACCTTTATGAAGTAGTAAATACTCTTCACTGAATAAAATATCATTACTTACCCTTTTGTAACCAAAATTTTACCATAAAACCCATATAAATAACACATGAAATATAAAGGTTACATGGGACATAAACATACTTATATGTAATAACCATAAGGTCAACTTCCACACTCATCACTAAATAGAATAGCCATACGACCAACTTCCATACCCAATGAATTGGAGGTTATAACGTAACCAGCCATCCTGGTTTTCACGGCACCACCCGTCATTTGGTTTATCACGTAACCACCCATCAAATGTCCAAGTACCATTATAAAATCATAACACATAAAACAAATATAAAGGAATGATAACATCTCCATATTTCAATAACAATATATCATTTAAATATATTGACATAAAAGAATCCTTTATCAAAAACATTTTCGATACCAAAATACATAAAATAGTATATGGTATTTATTTTCTTTGAAAACATTACGGCTTGTTGAGGATGCCAAAGATCAAATAATACTTGACACGGCGGAAAGGTCATTGTCCCCATGTACGTTAAAAAAACATACTTTTTGTCATTTAGTAAAATTATTTGTAGAGAAAAGATTCCTTCTGAATAAAAGTTAAATCCAAAGGGGTTTATACACCATATAAAAGAAAGTTGTGTATAAATGAAAATATTCCTCAACAAAAAGATATTGAGATGAATTCCCTTACAAAGACGGTATACTTAGATTAAGGATAAATCAATTACGTAATTATGTGTGACAAATATAAATACACCCAATATAATAGGATATTAAGTGTAAAAAAATCAAAGGTCATCCACACATATTCATAGAATGACATAATCAAGAATTAGAGGTATAACCCAACGAATTGAAAGTGGGTTAAGAAGTTCCCTTGCAAAAATTTGATAACCTAAAGACGTCACATTAAAATTCGGAAAAAAGAGTTGATGAGAGAAAAAATGTTATATCATCAATTGGACATAAAATTTACAGAAATAAGGATATTGAAGAATATATCCCAACATAAGAATATGTTAATAAAAATACATAACAATAATAATCTTTTTAAAAAGAGGATGGTGAAAGGCTCCCTTACCGATTTGGTAAGTTACGAAACATACACCCCATTAAAGAGGGACCATAAAATGTGGATGTAAATACCCATACATGAAATTATAATAAACAATGCGTAGAATAATGGGCAGTACATACACCACTCAAAGGATTTAGTGACCAATATATCATGAATCTCATGGGAATAAAAAGTGAGATAAAAACCCATTACCTCGTTGTAATAAATCGAGTCGTATGACAAAAAGATAATAAGCACCAAATGAATCACAGAATAACATGTATATAAATATAATCATGATAATATATATCAAATGGAAGTACACAATACACCACATGAAATAAATTAGTGGAGAACAATGGAAATCTCACTGAATTAAAAGTGAGATAAGAAATCCCCTTACCACGTGTCTGACTTGACTCACTCATATGTTCCTTGTTCTTCTTGAATGATAAACTTAAATTAATGTATACTTGATTAATAATATTTTTCATGTTTATTATTCCTTTTATATCACTTATTACCTTTCTATAATAATTATTTAATTATTTGAGTTCATAATGGACATTTTGTCTATGTTCAGAACTTGAGTCAAAAATGAACTTGTTATAATTATAAATTATCCATGTGGTCAAGAGTCCATTATCTCCATAATGATATTCATCATTTAGATGTCATATATATTATATATATAAATTATATATATATGTATTTATAATAGTACATAACATTTGGGGATAATAAATGAAATGCACCGTTTATGGAGATAGTAAGTCGTACGTACGCATGAACGTTACTTTCATTTATATTTAATATTTTAATGAAATGAAAACATAGTGATTCATAGGTACATTATAATTTAATTATAATATTTATGTCATATATTTTACATAAGTTCATAAATTATATCCTTTATACATTCCATGTATGTCATGAACGAGTCATATTACTCTGAGGGGGCGGTAGTCCGCACTTCCTAAAATGAAATTATCACGTTTACCCATTATGAAAACCATAAAGGTATGCCATAAATGAAAAGAAAAAAAGAGTAAGGAAAACATAAACACAATATATATCATATATAAATACAGTTACATCTTAATGTCCACCATGAGAGGTGGTAGGAGATAATTGAACAATCATCGTTTCATGAGGCAATAGTTCGTCGTCCACAGAAACAATATGTTCTTCACCCCTTAGATGGAGGTGTGTGTATTTTTATCACAAATAATTCTCATAAAAACATCCTAGTATATTGGATATACTGATTTTGTTAATAAATAAAGGAATAAAAATTGTTTATGGGTTTGGAGAAGCAGAATAAATCAAAATAACATAAGAGAAAACATTACCATTAAATCGGGTAACTCCCCTTGGTTTGAAACAAAAGGGTTTCTTGAAGTGATTTCTACCTAAGGTAAGGATTCTAGGATGAGGGGAGGGATCTTGGGAGATTATTTGAGTAGATTTTGGACGAGAAAAATGGCATGATAAGTGTGATAAATGGGTAGGAACTGGGGTCTTTTTATAAGATAGAGGAGGGGATCTTTTGGAAAGAATGAAACTAATATTTTATTATAAAATGAATTTCGGTTTCTAAAGGTCTAAAAATAATTTTAGTCAAAGATATGTTGTTCCATGTTATAAATAAAATCATCCAATAATAATTGGACAAGTGATGGATATTATTTTAAACATTATCTTCTTATTTATTTAAATCATTTATTAATGACGTAAACACTTCATCAAAATTGTGTCATAAATAATTTTATTTATTTGGTGTCTGAAAATTATAAAAGAATTACCATGATGTAGGAAATCATTTTATATTTCTAATGAATATTTATACTAAAAATATATAACTTATATAACCCCATGTAAATTTTTTTTTAGTAAAACAATACATGTTTTTGACATTTTTATTTTTACTTTTAATAAAAAGGTATTGATGTCATTATCATACTCAAGTGGCTCCATGGGGTCCCAAAATTGACCCATGGATTTTCATGGTTGTCCATGAGTCATCCAATAAGGTTAGGACATATTTCAAGGTAATTTCATATTATTAAAACATTATTTTTACCTTAAATTACCCTAATTACCTTTAATCACGGTTAATAAAACTCAAAAGATACTATTCACCAAAAAATTAATTTCATCCCATTGAATAAAATTTTACTTACTAACTACAACCATGTATGTCAGATTTTTGAACTTCAATTCATAGAAGTGATAAAATATCGTTTAAATGAAAAAGTTTGTTTTTTTAACTACCACTAAGTGGTTTCACTATTCATTGAAAATTGATGTTTTTCAGAAAAATACCGAAAATTCAGCCTAAGCTATATTTTATTTTCCGAATTATAAAATGATGTCTATTTTAAAAAAAATAAAAACATATATGTTTCATTAATTAATTTTATAGTTAATTCCCACTGTCGAAATAAATAGTGTGTTTTTAAGAAACAATATCTATCATAAGATTGACACTTGTTTATGTCCAATTTCAAAGTGAAATTAATTTAAATGACAAACATTGAATTAAATGGTTAAAATATATTCTAATTACACTTTAAAACCATTTAAAAAGATAATCTAACCATATAAATAAATTACATTAAAAGGATTCCATGTCATTGATTGCATTATTGGCCTGAGGCATGTGAGTCAGAAGTTATGGGGCTTAGTTTGGTATTAGAGAACTCTAATAGTACAACAGATTCATAAGAGTTTTATCATTGATAACAGAAGGAAAAAAGTCTTATACCAACCATTTAAAGAAGTATTTGGATTTTTCTATCAATGATTAGATCTTCCTAAGATTGAATAAATTGTTAGGAAACTCGCATTTTAGGAAGTATGGGAAGCTAGAAACATGATATGTTGGACCTATAGGTACATCCCTGATTCTATACATGTAATTGATTGTGAGGACATTGAGTTGATGCCTGGTGCATCGAATATATAGTTCCTGGTAAATATTTTATATCGAAGTGAGAAATTCTATCCAGGTAAGATAGTATTAGTGGTCTAGATTCAATGGAATTCTATAAGATTCCTCAAGGAGACTTGAGAGAAGGAGCTTGATACTCAAGATCAGTGGATTATTGTTTTTGACTAAAAACATTGAAGGTACCTCTTGGGAATGAAAATTTATTAGAGGGGATAATTGTAACATTCAAACATACTTTTCACATATAGAACGTTAAAGTTTATAAAATTTTATGTTTTCTTTTTGTTAAACTCTTATATGTGTTCTAAAAAGTTTTATTTTTGGTGAAAATGGTCCAGGTTTTGAGGATAGAGAACTGTTTTAAAGGTTAAATTGTGTTGTGGCTAGATAACAACCAATACATAGCTGGAGGATGTGGTATATTCATGGAATTCATATAGGCACACCTATTGACTGGTGGAAAGTCACAGGCTAGTTGGTCCACCTTGTTTGTCGGTGTATTAAATACACCTTGTGGGTTTTAACTATTAATTCTTTTCCATCTTAATTAATATCAAAATACAACTGCCTTAGCCTATTTCTAATTATAAACTTTCCCTTTCTGGATCATGGCATTACCCATCCATCTCCCCTTGATCCATCAACCATTGACCAATTTGGTGGCCTTTAACGAGTGATTTATTCTAGATCTATTTCAATTTCCTCATATTATTTGTGAGATAAGTATATATATAAAATGTATCTATGATTATGTTTATGATATGATTTTGAATTACTCATATTTTCATATAATGGTGGTGGAAATATCTAGATGACATCATTTCTTGATAAAATCAATACCAAACTTTGACAACAAGAACTCAATGAACAAGTGTTATTGAATCATATTCTTAGTCCTCTTCTCTTTAGAGGATTTATGATTTCATGGTAGATTTGTGGTGAAATCTATAAGACATTGAATACCCCTTTGACCATATTCTCAAGAACAGTGGACCTTTATGGGCAATCTTCTCATGAATATTCTTTATGGGGCCTTATTCTTCTTGAATCTCATATTGAATATATTTTCTATTGATAGATTGATGTTGTACAAATAATCCTTAGATATACCTCATGATTTCTTCTTAAATTGGCGGGGAATTCCTGATTCATTCTTAAATCAAGAGAGAATCTGATGAATTGGTGTTCCTTCCTTTGACAAACGTCATATTTTGCTCTGTTCTCAAACATTTTAAGTTATGTGTTTTTTAAATAACATATTTACTTGGAATTTTATTTAGAATCTATTTTAAATATCATTTTGGATGAACCAGAATTATGATAGACATTAATGATGTGTGATCCATTATCCATGGGCATTTGACATGTTTAGTCTTCAATCCTCTGACAATAATTTTTAGTTATTCATCAAAAATATTGATATATGAATTTACTTACCTCATAGAGACGATATATATGATTGGTCAAATGATATGAAATTATGTGTTAATATACACTAGATTATTAGATTTGATCACATGTGTTCCAGTTATTGTTATTTATTTACACTTATGATATGTTATGTTTTCCTTGTTATGTTATTCCATGTTTCCCTATTTTTGTACATGGAATATGTTATATTTTTATCCTATGCATAGTACTAAAGCAATATATGAACACATTATGGATCTGTGGCCCTAGATTGGGAGAATTTCTGGACACTGAATATGACATGATGACATGAATATATTAAAAAATAAGGTATGGTGTCCTGGGGTGTCTAAATCTGGGGGCATAATGGTCATATTTCATCTGACTTGTGAGGTAATAGGGGGCATCATGGTCCTTATGACCGAACCCAAGAGATAAAAAAGGGAAAATATGATATGTTATTGCATGACCTATAAGCTTAGATCATGTATAGTTATTGATCAGTATAGAGGCATCCTCCAATGCTTGAGACATTCCTCTAACCACATAATATTTTTATGACATGGATTTAAGGCATGTCCAATCGGTGTTCATGGAAGTCTGGTTAGTACATGGATAGTTGGTATGATTCATTGCCTATTTTTTCTTTTTCTAATTATCATGTCGTATAATATTATTCATGTAAATTCATGTTAAGGAATCCTTAGTGGTGTCTTACCAGGTTTTATTACTCACACTATGTATGGGAATCTTAATGCACGTACATATTTCATTTATTGTGATTTGAGCAAGGGTATGAGCCCCCAATATATGGTTGATTGATGTAAAAAGTATAAGATGTTTGGACTAATAAAGACTCTAAGGGATACCATATTTTTATTTATATATTTTTATGTCATACTTATACTTTGGTTGTCTTTACACCTTAAGATCCCTTTTATTTATTTATTTCATGAAATATTAGTCTTATGAAATTATGGTTATTTAGTTTCTTCATGTCACTATGATTATTATATTTTATTATATTTTATTATATTATTATTTGTTCCAAAATTTGATATTAAGGGTATAATCTCCCCACTATTGAACATAAACCATCATGTTAGTCAATAACCTCTTGTGTATGGGGAGGGGCACATGAATTCGTGTGGCTCTCCAAATTGAATCTCATGATTAGGTTCAAAAATTTATAGAATATAAGAAAACGGGATAGAGGATATCTTACAAATAAGTAGTATGAGCTTTCATGAATCCATCATGTGTTTTATTTACAGAAGGAGGAAAATATGAAGTTTCTAGATTGAGGATCCATACAAAGAATCTATACATAAATAGGTATTTAATGAAAATATCTTGAAAAAAGAGTACCAAATTAGTGAATTATTTGATAGAGTAGTTCTTATAAATAAATACAAGATGGATAAGTTCTCACATAGAATAACTGGGTGGACATATTCTTATACTATTTTAGGAAGAACGGGCTACATGTTTGTAATATTTAAACATGTAAATGGTACTAATTTGGACATTTACTGAATCAATATTCCTAAAGGAATTATCATGATTCTCAAAGATATTTTAGAAACATATTTTGTGTTTTTGAACCTGATATTTGAAGAATATTTTATGAAGAATTTGGAATCTGGTTTTTTTAAATCTTTGAAGGTGGTCAAATGAAAAATTAGTTGAGTGGGAAAATAAAAAAATAGAGATCACATTTTCTTCTGATTATTGGATGAGAATGGATTATATAAATAGAGAAATCATTTTTAGAAATAGTGATGTTAATTAAGAGGAAGTTACTTGATAAGAAAGTAAGAGAGGAATTTTATAACCATAGCTTTTAGGAACAATTTTGTTAGGTCAAATTTTCAGAAGATTGAAACATCATGTTCTAAGGAATAAAGTGACGGATCAAAAACTATAATTACCAAAAGCAAGGGATAGGAAGACGTTCTTGTATGTTCAATGGAATATTAGAGATATTTGAATTTCCATCCAAAATAATGTTAAAAAGTGACTTAAAGAACTGGTGGTGCTAGTATAATCAATTCCATTCTATCCTAGATTTTGAAGAATGTGCAAATATAGTATAAATATCATCCATGTCCATAATATATTGAGCCTTCATTTAATTTTATCATTTATATTACATATAGAAAAAATTGTTTTGGTTACCTAATATTGATCTATATAAACAGAAACAGTATCGATCATTGATCCAAATAAAGAAAGAAAAAGTTTAAGATAATAAAATTTAGTAAATATTTGGTCAACCTTGATTCACCTCCTCTTATTAGGATGAATGCACAATCTACTGAACACAATAGTTGGTATCATAGGGAATATTCTCATTATTATATATACATGTTTTTGTTCCTAATTTATCACTAATTTATAGGACGTAAACAAATTTAATGTTGGAGAAATATTTTCTCCATAAGATAAGGAAGTTGTTCCTGAGTTAACGTTAAATAAATAATTCTGTTTATGGATATATTAAAGTTTCAACTAAAAATATAATGAATCAAAAGAACAAATAGGAATACAAGTTGAGGAAGAAATCCACAATAGATTAGCATAATGAGGATCCACCATTATTAAAAGTTAATGGGAGTGGAATTTTTATTCAAAAGTTGGTAAGAATTCATTCTCTAAAAGAAGAATCATGTTCAAGTTATGATAACTTTGAGTTTATTGAATCTACTAATGAACTTTGTAGTAAAGTTAAGGGTTGCATAAATAATATTCCACTTAAGGTTATCCCATATATATATTCTTTAAATAATGTAATTTATGAAGATAAATAAAAACTTGATAAAGAAGATGATTCAAAGTAAGAATTATTTCTTAAAAGGTAATTGAGTGAAAATATATCTTGAAAATCATTTAAGGAATGGAAGAAATAGTATAACTTTCTCATAAATAAATTCAGCCAGGAAAAATGAGAATTACGATGGATTTTTTCTGAAAAAAAATTTTTAATGGAAATTTAAAAGTAAATATACCATATACTAAAGAAAATGGTATATTTCGAGCACACTCAACTGTAATTTAAATCCAAAAGAATGAAAGGGCTTGAAAAATTATTATTGTAAGAGAGTTAAAATCACAAACAAAAGATGAAAAAATATTATTACTGTGACACCTTTAAAAAATTAATTGAGGATAATAATTAAATTTCTTCACTCTATAAATGGAATTTAACTCTTATTGAATAGTAATTATAAAGGTGTTTTTGTAAAAACGTTTTTATTGATGTTTTTATAGAAAAACTAAAATAACTATAGGATAATCATATGGAAATTGATATTATTATGAATAATTGATAGGAGATAAAGGCAAATGTGTAAATTAACATGATCATTGCTTGTCTAAGGTGAGTATATTTCATAAGGAAAGGATATATAAGTTCGAAGATGAATGTGAGGAAAAAAAATAAAACTCCCCATATAACTAAAAAAAATTTGTATAATGTGTCTTCAGTTAGAAATAATGTAGCAAAAATTGGACTAAACTCATGTAAAATTTTCATGATAATTAAGGAAAAAAGCACCACCATAATTCTTAAGAATTTATTACTTTATAGGAGAGTCAATCTTGTTGTTGGAAGAATTTGAGATCATCAGGATATCTCTCTTCTACTAGATCAAAGAAAATGTACAACCCATTATTCAATTAATTCTATATAAACTAACTCCAATGCATAAAATAGTTTTATTATTAACTCTAGAAAATTTTGGGTGAGGAATAATATAGATAAACCTACCGTAAATATAAGGGTGGAATGAAAAATTATAGGAAAATTTCACCTACATAGAGTTTGTATGGAAGTAGTTTCAAAAGAAACCTTCACTGGCCAAAATTGTACCCAATGGAATAAGACCTAATTTTTTGGATTCTACCAATGTTCTGGGATTTTTTGGAACAAGGCCATCAATTATTGTTATAAATTCTCAACTAAAAAAATTAAAATGGCCTATATTAAGTGAGGTAACAAAATACATGAAACATTAAACAAAGTGAAGCCAAATTATATATAAGAATAAATATATTTTGATATAATTTACATATATAAATCTTGAAATATTTTATGGAAATTTTGGATTAATTGGTAATTATTATATTTAGTAACGATTTAATTTTTTCAAGTATAAATCAGTTGAAACAAATGGAAGAAGGTAACAAAACTAGAGGTAAAATGAAAGGAAGATAGACTATAATTCCACCTAAAGGTTTAAATTAAAGAAATATACAAATTTAAATATATGCTTAGGAAGAAATTTATGGATGATTTTATATGTAAGAATAGATGTTTCTACTATGGAAGGAAAGTCCACAACTTGGAAAGATAAAAACAAGCTAGGAGTATTCAATTTATTGGAAACAAAATTAAATTGAAAATTGAATCCATTCATGAAATACATAAGAATATTTTAATGGTAGAATATTTATCCAATGAATAAGTTAAGTCTTTCTAAGAGATACTATAGAATGGTAACACAATGTGAAAAAATAAGGTATGTGGTTGATGTAACAAAATTGGCTATAATCTTAATAAATGACTAACATTGATACCGAAATAAAATAAATTGAAAAATAAATAGAAGAAAACATTGCATGAAGAAATCATTGTTGTAAAGAAATGTGATCATGAGAAGAAATTCAAACATATTCCAATGGTTTTAAAAGTTGTATAGCCGGAACAACTGGAGGAATCGAGGAAGTTTGAAGATAATGAAAATAAGATAAATTCATAATCCTTTCTAGAAGAATATAAAAATTATATTCCCCATAAAGTGGATAATGATGGTAAAAATAGTAAATACATGTATCCCAAGATGCTTAACACTTGGAAATTCAATGGAGATAATATGAATAACTGTTAAGATAAATTCAATAGAGTTTCTAGGATGAGAAAATCTTGTTATCTGTGTATCTATTATTTATAGGTATCGGGTGATGCACCTTATTTCTTGATAAGTTATAATTATGTTCAATGAAAATGGGAATTAAAGGTGATGTAATTTAGGGGGAGTTTACTCATGAAAAGGAATATGGTGATTCATGAAAATTTATAAAGTAGAAATAAAGAGACAAATTTTGGAAAACCAAATCTAATAAAATAGGATTCTAAAGTTAATGGAAAGTTAATATTTATGTTTCTTGGAAAAAACATTTGAATTATGATGAAGTTGTAGATACAATTAATATGGAGAAATAAACTTTATATCACTGTGAGTTACTCTATCCACACACTCCTAATATTATATGAAAATTGAATTTTAAATAAAAATTATGAAAATTAATTTTTTTGATAAAAAATGTTTTTACAAAGGGGGTGGAACTTGATGCTTTATGCTTAAAAATTTATGATCCATTTATTAAGGTTTATATTGGTAGTTAAGTTGAATAAAAAACCATACAAACTTATCCCTACATTTTTTTAAAAAAAAGTTGGAATCACTTGGTAAATTTTGTGAAAAACATTAATGTCTGAGTTAATAAATATTATTTTCTACACCGATCATGCCTCACATAGACTTAAAGATTGTATATTTTTAGTTTATTTCATTATGAATATTTATGTTATTCTTATCTCAATGAATTAATGGTATACATTATGTTCAAAGAAATAAAATTTCATATTAATAAATAATAGGAATAGAGTTTCTTCCTTACCCAAACTTGTCAAAAAATGTGATTCCAATTAAAATAAATAAGGGGTAGAGAGATTGATGAATAAGATCACTCACATGGAACACTTTTAATTTAATATTAATAAGGGGTATAGAAACTCATAAACATTAAATTTGATATTTCTATTGATAAAAAATCTGAATGGATAGATTTAAAATCCTATTTAATGATAATGTTGGGAGTGTTGACATTCCTGTCAATAGTTTATCCGAAATTCAATGAGTCGGTTAGAGTTAGTTAAATGAGTTTCCTGTGAGAGTTTACTATGAATAATGAAACATAGAGTTTTGTATGGATTTTCTAGGAGTTATTATATAGTTGGTAAATACATAGGATGATGAAACCTTATCTATGAAAAAAAATCCATTTATGTATTCTAATGAAGTTGAATTAATTTTACTTACTAAGTAGAAAAATGAAAGTTCAAAAAAAATTATTAATTAAAAATTCCAATATATAAAGTGATGAATCTAGAGTAATAAAGATAGTTCTATAATGAAACATAAAACATCATAAACTCCCATTATGGATTTTATTCTTTCAATAAAAGAAATATAGGCTCGTTAGGATGAAGTTATCAAAATGATTTTACCATATTCAGTTCTCTATATTGTTTTTTTTTCAAAAGGAGGAAGTTTAAGCATTACTTGTTAAAGTTGTGTATTACAAATCCAGAGTCAAAAATTGGTGAAGTAATGGTTGTATAAAGATCAAGTCATGAATTAATATAGTTTAAATTATAATATTTCTGATCCTAGATGATATCAATTTATTATTATATGTAGAAAAATCAGACAGAGGATTGTTAATTCCAAAAAAAGAAGATTTTTGAAGTTATCTGGAATGTTCAATGTGAAGATTTTATCAAAATTACTAGTGTAAATTCACGGAATAGATAAATGTGGGAATACAAAAATAAGATCATCAGATGGAGTATATCCTTACTATAGTGACTAGATGGAATGAATTATTTTTGTGATAATATTTATAAGTTCACAAAACTAAGATGACGAGAAATAGTATGATTTTGTTGTTATTATCATATAGATAATTTTTTTAGAAGTTCCATATGGGGATATTTTTTCTTACTGGATGGACTTTTTAGAGTTTCATAAAAAAGAAATCTGGAAGGGTAATATATTATGAATGCAAGATAAAATTTCATGAATCAATCAACTAGGATACTTCGTGAGGGAGGAAAGTTTTAGGTTTCCAGACATATGATGTAAACAAATAAACTCAAGATGAATATATATCAAATGAACATAATCATGTCAAAAAAATTAGATTTGAGAATTACTAGATATAAAAATTATGATGAATAAATTATGAATAGATAATCTCTTATAAAGAATAGATATGCATATATGTTATTACACTATTTTATATAGATCTGCATAAATGATTATAATCACTAAACATGGTGATAGTGATAATCTATACATTCAATGAATAAATATTCATGAAGTAAATACTATGATTATAACTTATATTTAAGGAAGAATTGATGTGGTTATTTATAAATAAAATTATAATACTTTTAAAAATAATATTGACTCTAAATATTTTTTAATTTTTGAAGGTGGTCAAATTAAGAATGAGTTGAGTGGGAAAATAATAATTGAAGGCTATGTTTTTCTATTTATTTTTGGTGGAAAATTAATTATATTAAAAGGAAACTCATTTTAATATATGGTGATTTTTAATTAAGAGGAAGTGAGTTGTTATGAATGTAAAGGAGGAATTTTCCAACCATATATTTTAATAAATACTTATTTTTTTTGATATTTGATAAGATTTAAACAAAAAGTTACAAGGATGAAATTCAGTTCTTCAAAATTATGACTACAATAAGTATGGGATATAATGATATGCACATATTTCAAGTGTATTATTTGATCAAGTAGTAGTTCCATCCTTAAGGAAGCTTTGAATGAGGCTTGAAGAACTGATGGTGCTAGTATAAACAACGCCATTCTATCCTTAAGGTTCAAGACCACAAAAAATTAATAAAAATATAATTCACTTGCATCATATAGTGAATTTATGTGGATAATAGTGATTCCTTCCCACAACACTCATAAAATTTGATGGATATTATGGGGGGAAATCTGTGTCATGGGTTATTATGAACAGAGTATGGAGTAGGTACCCAGATCAGGGCTAGACCCTCATAACAATCTATGTATGGATTTATTTCATTTAAATGTTTTCATTTCATATCATAAATATTTCAAAGGGTTGTTAACAATTACATAACATCCTAATTGAGGAAAAATGTTTGATCAACTTAAATAATATAAAAAAGTTTAATTTAAACATATTTAGAAAAAATTAGGTCACCCATGATTCACCCCACTCTAAGGGTGACTACATGATCTATAAGACACTATAAGAATGTAATGTTGGATTTAGATACCTAAAATGGGTTTTTATCTAAGTATTTATATTATGTATAATGAATTTTTGAGGCTTTATTAGTCTTATGGGATATATAAGAACATGGTGATATTTTTTTATTCCTTCCCTATAAATAGTTGAAGGTTGTGCATTGGTGACCTATAGGCCATCTTTATCAATTACCCATTACCAAGTATAAGTGGGAAGTTGGGAAAATGGACTTTGTGATGGAAATTTTAAAGATCCAACCCAACACATTACATATTATAGTAACTTTAAACTAGGATTAACTTTCTAACATTCCCAAATATATTTAAGGTTTATTATTTTTGAGAGTTAATCCATAACTCTTACATAAGAAAACCATATATATATCCAAATTATACACTTCAAATAAGTATAAATTTTCCCATAACGTGAATCTTATAAAATGATAAAAAATTATATTCATTAAAAATATTCACGACTTTAAACTTGACTTATTATTTTCCCTTACCCATCTTTAAACCCTATTAAATAAATTTTAAAAAGTGGAATGAACAAAAAAATATTATTAAGTGACTTATAAAGAAAGAAATAAATTGTTAGTTCCTAAATACTTATAAAAATGTACCTTTCTCAAAATAAATATTGGGATCCACAAAAATAATTTATTCCCTAAAAATTAAACTTTTACACATAAATATTTTCATAAAATATTTTTTATAATAAATATTAAATTAAAATTAAAACTCATATAGTTTCCTTGAAATTTTGATAAACTCATAATACATTTTTTAAAAAAGTTACCATTTAAATCTTAAAAAGTATTATATACTTTCTTCTTGACATATGATCATAATATTTCCTTGAGAAATCATAATATTTCCATTAAATAGAAAGAATATATAAAACATATATGTCACTTAGGAAATCATTCCCATATCACTCCTTCAATCACTCTTCTCAATAGAAAAACTATATAGTCGACTTACATACCATGGGCATTAGAGGGATATTACTGACCCACTAAACCTTGGTTTATCACGAAACCACCCATCATTGGTTAATAAAATAACCATCCATTCTTGTTTTATAACAGAACCACACATAATCATAAAAATTTCCAAGAACCAAAAAAATATAATAACAAATAAAGGCATTCAATTTCTAACATTACACACATAAAAATATTCATTGTATCCATAAGAAAACATTTCTAGATTTTAAAATATATGATCCATTTTAAAACCAACTTTTGAAAATATCCAGAATATAGGGAAATTGGTTTTTGATTAAATAAAAAATGAAATCTTTTAAAGTAATTAAAATATCAAATAATTCCTATGGAGGTGGAAAAAGTCATTGTCACCTTATACATTAAGATAAAACATTCATTTTTCCTTTTTTAAGAGAATTAAAACCTTACATAAAAAGTTTGAATTTAAAAAACATTGAAAGAAATTTCATAAAATTTAATTTCCAATTTATTTATGTCCATATAAATACATCTATTAAATAATTTTAAAAATATGGACAGGGATGAAAAATATAGTTTTAAGGGAAACCTCAAAAGAAGATTTTTAAAATAATGTCCCTTACCTTGAGCCTAACATATCACAAACATTATTAATCTTCCTGGGTAATAAAATTTTGTTAATTAATTAATTTCATTATAATATTTTTATTTTTATGTGTATTTTTATCTCAATTATAACCATATTTTAACAATTACTTAATCATTTAATTTCAGATCATAATTTTTGATGATATTCGATTATTAATTCAAAATTGACTTTAGTAGCCAGACTATGGTCCAGGAGGTCAATACCCTTAGATATCAAGAATAATAATCATGAAATAATTATAAATTTTATGCAAAAATTATTATTTTATTACCAATCATAAAATATGGATATGAAAAAAAGAACTACATTAAAATCCGGGAGACAGCAGGTCGTACGTACACATGTCTAACGTTTTCATTTTTCAATGATCATTATATAAAAAAGGTAAGTATTATTATGACATTGAAAAAATATATTAATATCATAAATACTATATAATTGGTAAAATATACTTACATATATTATTCATTTGATGTGGTGATGAAAAATTAATCACATCACTTCATAGAGGTGGTAGTCCACACGTACCCACGAACAACGTTATTATTTTTTTGTGGATGAAAAGGTAATAAAATATGTGTTATATTATCTTAGAAGAATGATAAATATGTCATTAATATCATATATATATATATATATATATTAAATTTTTAAGAAAAACCATCTATGAGAGATGGTGATGGAAATCGTATTATATCAGTCTGTGAGGCGGTAGTCCATCGTATGCACGAACGATGGATTCATTCTCATTTTATGGATGTTGGATATGGATATATTTTTTTACATTAACATAAGAAGATATTGATATATAAATAATATTGGTTCTATTGTTTTATCATGGTTGAAAAATATTTTAAAGAGGTGGAAGTATAAATAAAACAAAAATGTATGGTTAAAATTTTACCTCTTCTTTGGAAAACCTCCTTTTCTTAACAACATAATACCTCAAAGATTTTTATTCTACCAAGAATAAGGCATCAAGAATGTGGATAGGGATGTTTGTAAGGAATTGTGGAAAATATTTTCTGCAAAAAAAATAGTTTTTAATTATGGGTAAATAAGAATAAGTGGTTTTATTTTATAAGAGAGGGGAGGGGCACTCTTGATATTTACTAAAATATTAATTTTATATAAATTCATTTTGTAGTCTAAATGTCTCAAAATTAAAAATATTATAATATAAATTTATTATGATTCTAAAACATCTTATACAATAATTTTGGGATAAGTTTAAATAACATATTTACCCTTATCTTTTGGTTTTTACCCTTGTTTACCCTCTTCACACGTATTGTGACTGTAAGGCTTTTTTAATTTGTGGGTCAATTTAATTACTATAAATGAAACAAAACGGCCCATAAATAGACCATAATTATTATTCTAAACCATATATCAATAAATATTTTGAATAAATGACTTTTAGGAAATTTATATCATTTAAAAAATATTACTTCCATAAAATATCAATAATGTCAATTGTAAGACAATTCATTTACATTAACTTTTACAACATCAAGGAAAAAAATAAAAAATGAATAAAATATTATAATAAATCTATAACATGATAGTTTTATCTATAAAATTTATGTGTCATGATAATTATTTCAAAGTATTCTACTCTTAATATTTTCAATATCATTTATTTTATTTTTCAAGTAATTTAATAAGTAATGGGTCTGCATTATATAAGCATTTAAGGTAATTATTTGTTCACTAAAAATTAAAAATAAGTAACCATGATGCATATAAATCATTTATATTTTGAAATAATATTTATAAAAAACATATTCTATGGTAATCCCCGTGTTAAAATTAATATATTTAGTAAAAATACGATTGTTACATTTTTGAATTTTCTTTAAATATAATATTATAAAGATAACAATCACAAAAATAGAAATAATAACCATATAACTGAATATTGTATGATTTTGGATGAAATTAGCTCATCCAATAATATTATGGAATGTTTTATGATAATTTAACAGTCCTTATTATTTTATTTTTAACTTTAATTACCTATTTTACCCGTTACCATGGTAACAAAATTAATAAATTTATTATTCATACTGACCAGAAATAAAAGAGAAATATTTACCTAATTTGGACCCCTTGATTCCAAATATGGAATATATTTTTAAATATACAAAACATATAAGTGATATAATTAAATTTAAAATTAAACTGTCAAAATATAATGACAAACGGTTTTTTAGAAAGATTCTTTTTTTACATATAAAAAGATAATTATACAAAATTCATGTTTAAAATTTACTCTAAAATCTATAATTGTATTTTTTTAAAAAAATAAACCAATGATATTTTCTAAATAATTATAAATAAAATTTTACATTTTCAATACTTGAAAATAAAATACCACTTTTAAGTAAAGATATGTATTTTAATTATTTATTGAGAAATAAATATTTTCAAAAAATGCTCAAAAATTCAACTAATGATTATTTTAAAATAATTAATACAAAATCAAAATTCTTTTTTCAAATTAAAACTCTATTATTTGCAAACCAATCATTTAAATAAAACCATTAAATGCCTGAAAATCTAATTTTTTTTAGAAATAAAACTTTTTTTCTATTGGCTAAAAGTTTACACAATATTTTAATAATGAATATAACTCTATAATATCTAATGAATGAATAGGTTATTATAATATTACCTATGTTTTTATATTCTTACCCCTTTTATAAATATTATCCACATTTTTATTCAATTACTATACTAGTGGGAATACATTTATATCATAACATTTTCAGTCTCCCATGTTGCTTCTTCAACCATATAGTTCTTCCACAGAACAAAAACCTAGTGAATCACCTTATTATCGAATAATTTCTCTCTATGGTTAAGAGTATTAATAGGTTATTATCATAAAAAAGCTTATATTCCAATTGAACAACCTCAACTCTAAAAATATGATTTTAATCTGTAACATACATTCTTAACATTAAAACAAAAAAACATTTCATACATAAGATAAACATGGAGGAAAGGTTAATCAGTAAGAAATCCATAAAATTTCATTATTATTTCATATAGTCTAACAAGACATTTATTAGCTTCCCCTTTTTACCAAAACAAATAACACTTTTCCATAGAGATACTTTAAAAAAATCATGCTAACATACCTCATAGATAAGATCTTTTATCTGGTTATATGAAAAACATTTCTTCCCAGATTGATCCATCCTCACATATTGTTGAATCATCTTCACCTTCTCAACCATTTCTTTAACAATATTGGTCCCATCAACTTCCTTTCAACAAATTAATTCAATAAATTAGGTGTTTGACACTACTTTCCATAAAATTCCTCAAAAGGTTTCATCATCATCATTAAAATGGAAACTATTATTATATTAAAAAACTAAATAAATTTGTTTATATGAACATCCAGAGTAATCCATTGAACAAGAAATAATCATGTCATCCATCGTCTGAAGTTTTTCTTGAATTGTTTATCATATCAAGAATGAAATGATGTAGTGGAATTTATGTTATTTACAAATGACTTCTGATGTCCCTTCCAAAAAGGTTAAGTGAACTTTGGACCATAGTTAGATACAATGGAGAGAGTATTTCCTTGTAACATGAATATCTTCTTGAGATATATTCAATAAAACTGATCCAAAGACATTGCATCTCGAAATATATAGAAATATGTATATTTATTTTATTGATAAATACAACCCAAATCCCAATATTACCCTGATTATTATTTAGTAATACCGCCACAAAATATATGGATATATTTTCCTATTTCCACTATGGAATAGGAAATGGTTGAAACATCCCCTTGGGTAATTGTCATTATTATTGAACCTAATAAAAATTCAGAAATTTCATCGTAACTTTGGCTATATATATTTTTATTCCATCCCACTTGTAATACTATCAATGGTATCTTCACATATTAGTGCCACCATGATGAATAGAAAATGGGGAACTATGAGATTCATTTAATGATTTTACCATTAATTGGGAATCACAAGGAATATATAATCTCTTTCCACGTCTGATAACTCATTCATTATCAACATTATATTTAGGAAACTTACCCCTCATTACCAATTCATCATTTTCATATAAAACATGATCCCCCTTATGAGCATTATTATTTCCTTCCAATAGATATGACTTTACTGACACCTGAAAAAAAAAATAGGATGTTCCAAAATCTATAAATTATAGGCCAAAATTCATCAAATCATTTTCCAAAGTGTCATGGTTTAAACATAAAATGGATATTGAAGCATTATTTTTCAGACTCAATGAATTTAATACTTTGTTTTATTTTCTATGAGGATAATGGATCATGCAATAATAACCCTTGAATTGTTTCTTTTATAAAAATAATGATGTAGATTCTCAATATACATGAGAGGGTGAATTGTATACTTTAAAAATTCATTTAGAAACTTCAAAGTTGGTTATAAAACTTCCCTTTTTAACCTTAAGGAATACTATGTTTAATAATTTAAGCAAGGTAAATTCACAAGACCTCTTAGTTCTACAAACTCTCTAGATTTTAGAAATATGGTTCTGGAAATGAAACTTATGAGAAGTTTTCAAGGTCAAAGATTATACCTTAAAGTGTATATAATCTTACTAATCAGAGTATAAAAGTATAAGATAGTTATACTTTCCTTAATAATCACAATGCAATGGAAAAAAACTTGAAACAATACATGTAACAAGTATGAAATCTTTTAACCCAAAGATTATGGTATCCAACAACATTGGATAAAGGTCCCTTGATTTATACTTTCAAGAAATTCTATCTTACTCACACCAAGGTAATTCCTTGATAGGAATATCGGAGTCTGTCTTGCTATCCCAGCACGCCCTCAAATTTCAAGGTATTCGACACCACATTCTTCCTTATCAAGGAAGTCCTAGAACTTTACAGTATTCGGCACTTCTGTCTTCCTGTCCCCAGAAGGCCTCGATTGTACACAATAAAAATTGGAGTCACACAAAGCACGATGAACAAGATGTTCAGTACACATAAAGCATGATATTATCTCTCTCTATAAATCACTTCAATATCATGTAATCTCTAGATTGATCAATGTTTGTTTTGATATTGATCAAATGAGCTCTTATTTATAGGCACATCTCCAACGGTCATCTCCTTCCTCTAACGGTCATATTTTTCCTTGATTCTTGGAGGTACCTGTACATGTGTCACTCAAAAAACGGTTAGTTAGAAACAAAATTCACAACATCATTTCATAACTATAACAAGGTTAAGTAAAATATGGTCTCTCAAAAAAATCCATTTTTTAGAGTCTAGGATAATATAGTTTGGAGTCTAGGTAAATAAACATTTGAAGTATAAGAGAAAAACATTTAGATTCTATATTACATGAATATTATGATACTATTTTTCAAGGAATTAGAAATCAGAATTCTATAGAATTTGGAGTCTGAATTCTAAGGAATTAGGTGTTTAAATTATAAGGAATTTTGGAGTCTGAATTATAAGGAATTTGGATTCAGAATTCAAATGAATTTTGAGTCTGAATTATAAGGAATTCAAAGTCTGAATTCTAAGGAATTCGGAATCTGAATTTCGGAAAATTCAGAATCTGAATTTCAAAGAATTTGGAGTCTGAATTTTAAAGAATTTAGAGTGAGAATTTCAGAGAATTATAATTCTGAATTTTAGTGAATTTGGAATCGGAATTTAAGAGAATTAGGAGTCTAAATTTCATAGAATTCAGAGTCTAAATTTAAGAGAAATTGGAATCTGAATTTCAGATAATTCGAAGTCTGAATTTCAGAGAATTCTGAACTGAATTTCAGAGAATTTGGAGTCTGAATATCAAAAAATTTAGAATTTTAATTTCATAGATTTTTTATTCTGAATTTCATAGAATTCGGAATCTAAATTTCTGAGAATTTGGAGTCTAGATTTCAAAGAATTCAAAATCTGTATTTTGGAGAATTCAGAGTCTGAGTTTTAGAGAATTCGGACTTAGAATTCCGAGGAATTTAGAATCTGAATTCAGAACATGAAAATATAATACCATATACCTAAGTAATTATTGGATTCCAAGTTTTTATAAATGAAACATAATTTTACACTTAATAAAAAATTAAGTTTAGGAAACTAAATCTTGAACAACGAAAATAAGGATAAGGTGAAAATTTCCTTGGGGAAGTAAAATTTTCCTTGTTAAGATAAATCTTCCGGAAAAATAAAATTTTCCTTGGGATAGACTGTTTGTGATTTTCAAAAAATAAAGGAATGGAAAAGTCATAAGGAAACCTTATTGACTCAACAATCTCCCCCTTTTTATAAAGCACAAACATCCTTACTAAAAAGAATATAAGGACTTAGAAATTTTATGGACATGAAAATAAAAAACTTATCTCTATTTACATATAGATCTGAGTGAATATGACTAACCCCCCCCCCCCCCATGAGGATTTGAAATCACTAAGTATAGTATTCTTGATTTCTTGAATGAGATTTTTCATTTTCTTGTATTTGAAAAACATCGTTGATAAGAACATTTCTCTAGATGAACTCCCCCTTACATAGGAAAATCTCTTCTTTAAATTGAATTATTTTAACATTCCTTTCTCCCACATTGTAATTTTCAAAAATAAATAGAGGTAATTGAAAGAAAATATTGGTACCTGAAACATTAGTACTTAACAACAAAAAGTATGAAAAAAAAGAAAAATTTCATTAATGTTGAAATAATTTGTTCAAAAAGGAAAAGATCAGAATGAAATAAATTATCCCTCTTTCTCCTTCAGCATAAGCTTCTTTACAATGGTTTTTAGAATCTTGAGATCCTTGTGATCCTCTTCTGCTCACTTAAGAAACTAATCCTGATCTTCACTTTTCTTCTCAAGGAATTTAATTTTCTATTCCTAAGCCTTATGAATGTTTTCCTAAGATTTCAATAGTTCTTCTAGCTTAACAAGATTCTCTTCAATATCTATTCTAGGATCTGTTTCCCTCTTCCAATTAATATCCACAGAGTTAAGATTTCTATTTAGATCCTTAAAATCTTACTTCTGAGTAGTTTGTTCTGGTGTTAACTTTTTCTCAAAACTATTTGTAAGATCCTCGATCTTTACATATTCTATATCAAATTCATCCTTGATATTATCATGAAATTCATTGAAGATTATCATTTCTGCGATTGTCTTCTTTGACCAAATTTTCAACTTCTTGAAATATCTTTTATGATCCTCATTACTAATGAGTAATTTCCTGAAGTCTGCCTCTAGTGGAACACATTTGTCCATCACCATGGAAATTGAATCGGACTTCGGATTTATCGTATGCTAAAGCATCTGTCATCTTGAATCTATTCTTAGAAATAGTGGAAGAGTACCAACCAGCTTCTTCAATGACTGAACAACAAAATTGTGTCCAATGGAAGATGATTTTGACTCCAAATGTTTGGTTTGTGAGGATTCATTTTTATATCCTCAAATTTCCTCTTTAATGAAGCACCGACAACATTCTTTTTCACCACAGATTTATTGGGTGTATCTACTACCACATGCTTTCCCTTGTCAGCTCTTGGAATGATGTCTTGTTCTTTTGGAGACTCATGCTCACTATCAATTAGTTGAACAATCTTATCTTCCTCAACATTTTCCTTATCTACATCAGCCACTAGATCTTCTAGTTGAATTAAATCATGATTAATTCTTTCATCATCTATTGGCTTATTGACTTCTTCTTCACCTTTCTCATCTTTTCATGGGGTATAAATTTTTTAGGATTCAGCTCAGGAAGTCCATGTTGATAATTTCATATATGCATTGTTCTTCTCATGGTATTCTTTATCTTGCTTTATGATATCATCAGTTTCATTTCCTTCTTTTTCTTCCTATTCTTCTTCTTCTATTTCCTCTTCCACTTCTATTTTTTCAAAATTTTCTTTTCCATTAAGTGATTCCTGAGTCAACATTTTTTTCCAGGAGTCTCTGTTAATGATTCTATAAAAAATTATTCTGGTAGCAGAAGTTTCTCAGATTCTTTCTCAGCATCTTTGAGAAGTGATTTTACAATCTTAGCTTCAGATAACTTCTTCCTTTGCTTCTTCTATTTTTCTTATTTTTCAAGATTCTTAGCAGCCTTTTCATCCAATTATTTTGCCTTAGCAAGGTCTAGGCCAATCTTAGGCTCCCCTTCTATCCAGTTTTTCTTATCCTCTCTCCACTTGGCCACTACTTCATCCAGATACGTTTTTTTATTCTTTGGATTTGGAGTTACTGACTGAGTTTTCTTGTCCATAGAAGTTTTTGTTTTCTCTTCGGGCTTCTTAGTCTTTCTCTTACTTCCAAGTATCTTAGAGGTATTTTCCACTTCTAGATTCTTTGACAATTCTTTTACTTATTCTTCAAAAATATCATAAAATTATCCAGATTCACTGGAAAAACCAATTTTCATTCTCCTTAGGGTGTCATCACTCAACAACATCACATTGTAATTTATTAGCTTGGAGTTGCATGGTATTTTCAATTAATGAAGGCAAAGAACATTGATCTTGGAATGAATTACTAGATACATGATGATCTGAGTCTTCAGATTTCCATTCTTGATATTCTAAGTTGTAACCAAGATATACTTAACCAAGTTTATCTTTTTAAGGTTCACCAAGAAATCCAATATATATATCACTCTTCTTCAGAGGATCCTTATCCCCTTTCCATGAAATTATAAATCCTTGAACCCACAATTCTAGAATCCAAAAATTCATAGAGAGATGAATGATCTCCAGAGTCTTCACTTATTTCAATCCAAGACGCTGTATTGCCTTCTCCTTATCAAACGATCCAGATTCATCAGGTAATTTGTGAGTACAAAACTCTTGTTCCCCTTTATAAAAAATACCAATATGATTGGTTTCCTTACTGTGTGAAAGAGAATAGTCCGTTCCATAACACATGAAAGAGAACTTATATTTCCCACCTTCATTAAAAAAGATTACTATTTCATAAAACTCTACCATCAACTCCAGATATACCAAATCTTGTGCCTTCAGTTTTGTAATGCAAAGTCTCTCCCAGCCATTTAACTTAATATTATTAGAGATGATGGAATCATAGTTATCATAAAATGTAGGATCGACCAACCTTCCTCTGTATATCTGCCTCTCTGAGATTTTCTCAACATTTTACATTTCTTTCTGAGGAGAAGATTCAGCAGACATCTAGAACTGAGGAAACTTTAGAGATTCAGAGTGGCCTTAAAATAAGGAGGCATAGCTTCAGCACCTAAAAACCTGAACACCCGATATGGGATAACCATCGGAGGGAATTATATAGGATATTTAGGTGACGGTTCAACTTCTATGGTTGATCCAACAGTTTAAAAAACATCTGATCAAATCTGACAGTTGACATGATAACCGAAGAACAATTTTGATAGGTTCCGATCTTTTAAGGCTTTTAAGAAAAACATTTGGACTTATGAAAAAGAAATAAATATGAAATTTTTTAAAAAAAAAATAAAATACCAACAAATAAAATATGATTATTAAAATTTATAAAAGAAAACATACCTTTTAAGAATGCTTGGATGATTATTCTTAATGAGGAAAATGTTTTCTAGAATAACATTAAATTCCAAAATTTTGATTATCAAAATTTTAGACTATGAAAATTTTGACTATGAACAATTTAGACTATGAAAAATTTTACATTATGAAAAAAATTTACTATGAAAAAACATAGATTACAAAAAAAATTGACAACAAAAATTTTCACTATGAAAATTTTTTACTTCGAAAATTTTTTACTACAAAAAAATTTAGATTACGAAAAATTTTAACTACCATGAAAATGTAATCCCCCTATTAAAAGAAGTGTCTTACTGTAAAGATATAGGTTTTAAACAGAAGTTAATATGGATGATTACCTTACATTTATCATTCCTAACCTCTTTTTAATGTATTCAAATCTATCGAAGGGTATAGATTTTGTGAAAATACCAGCAAGTTGATCTTGTGTTCTGATAAATTGAAGAATGATATCTACTTTTTGTGTATGATTCCTAAGAATGTGATGCCTAATATCTATCTTTTCTTCATGAGAGTGATGTTCAGGGTTTTTAATTAAGGAAATGCACTAGTATTATCACACAATATTTTTGTTTTGGTAAAACTCATACCATAGTTTGTGAGTGTGTGTTTTATCCACAAAACTTGAGCACAAAAACTTCCAGTTGGGACATATTTAGCTTCAGTAGTGAAAAGTTGTACTGAGTGTTACTTTTTTCATAACCAAGAAACTAATGAATCTCCTAAGAAATGAAAAGTTCTGACTGTACTTTTCCTATCCATTCTATAACCATCAAAGTCAACATACAAAAAACTTTATAAAACAAAATCATTTCCATAAATATAAAATAGTCCAATATCCATGGTTCCCTTTAAGTAGCGAAAAATCTTTTTCATCAGTGCTTTTTGGTAATAATTGGAAAAGGAATTCTAAGTGTTCTATATCATTTCTTAAGGAACTTCTAGTCCTTACAGGTTGATTTACATCACCAATGATACTATCACTGGGATTATTCTTAAGAAACAACTGGTTTGGGTTTTGTAAAACCTGTTCTTCAACATATGGTAGGAAATATTTTGGGTTAAATTCTTTGGAAACATCTTCTTGTAAATTTTCCATATGAGAAGGATCACCTATCAAGGGTTGATAATTAGTTTTTTAAAACGCATCCTAAGATGTAGATTGAGCTTTTTTAAAAACAAAAGGATCAGTTTCATCAAATTTTGCATGTATTGTTTCTTCAACAATACAAGTATTTTTATTAAAAACTCTATAAGACTTAGAAGTTGTGGAGTAGACTAAGAAAATTGCTTCATCAAATTTTGGTTCGAATTTGTGTAGATTATATTCAGTATTCAGAATAAATACCTTGCAACCAAAAGCCTTGAAGTAGGAATGTCTAAGGTTGCTAGCATTCCATAACTCATAAGGAGTTTTGTTATGAGAAGTTCTAATCAAAACATGATTTATAGTATTACAAGAAGTACTTACAACTTCATCCTAAAAATGTTTGGCTACCGAATATTCACTCAATGTGGTTCTTGTTATCTCTTGAAAATTCTGCTTCTTCTTTCAATAACACCATTTGTTTGAGGATTTCTTGGTGCTGAAAAGTTATGGGTAATTTCTTTTCTACTACAAACAGTTTCAAAATCATAATTTTGAAATTCTATTCCATGATCACTAGGAATGGTTATCAATGGATTGTTTTTCTCATTTTTAACTTTGTCTCTAAAAATTTTGAAGTAAAAAAAAGCTTCATATTTCCTTCCTAGAAAATAAACCCATGTAAATCTAGTGTAATCATCAACTAAGACAAATAAATAATATTTTCCTCTAATGCTTCCAGTTTGTGTTGGAACAAAAAGATCTATATGCACCAATTTTAATGCATCAGTGGTTTAGACTTCACTGACAAATTTTAAACATGATTTATGTTGCTTTCCATATTGACAAGGATAAAAAACTTTTGAACAATCAAATCTAAGATCTGGTAGATCCTTAACTAGTCTTTTCATAGAGAGTTTTCATAGGTTCCTAAGGTTATAATTTCCTAACCTTCTATTCCATAACCAATAATGATATTCCATTGCACTAAGACAAGGTAGATCTTGGCTCCTAAGGTCTTCTAAGTATAGAGTATAAACTTTCTCTTGCCTATGGGCAAAAAGAATAAACTCTTCCTAGTAATTGTGTACTAAACACTTATCATTCCTAAAATTCACAAGGTAACCTTAATCATATAGTTTACTTATTCTAATAATGTTGTGCCTAAGACAATGAATAAAACATTTTAAATCAATGTTTTTCCCTAAAAAACAATATTACCTATACCAAGAATTCCTGCCTAAGCGTTGTCTCTAAAAGTTAGTTTTCCTCCTTTCATCATGATAATCATTTATTGAAGTTTTTGTTACCAGTAATGTTCCATGAACATCCACTATCCATATACCATGTATTGATGTTCGTACTATATTTACTTTTCTGAAAATAAGAGTGTTAGACTTTCGGAACCCAAACATTTTTTGGATCTGGAAACTTCATAAAGCAAAAGTTTAGGAATCCACATTTTCATTGAAAAATAATCTTTATGAAAACCTAAAGAATGATTTTTGTTTAATGAACAATTTTTTGCGCAATTCCCACCACACTGAAACTTAGTGCAGAATGGAGCACTTTGATGTACAATATAATTGTTGCTAAAAATCGATTTTGAATGAGTATAACAAAATCAAGAATTATTCCTTAGAGGTCAAATTTGGGAATACATCTAATCAAAATTTTCCTTACCTATGGTAATGTTTTAAAAACACATCATCAAGGAAAATATTTCTGACTTTTTTCTAATAACTACGTTTTTATCCTCAAAAACATTATTTTTAGCACTATAGTTAGTCTCTAAGACAATTTTCATAGAAATTACTTTTTCTAGATCCTTAGAATTTTTATCCTTCTTGGAATTAAATTCCTAAAGGGTTTTTGGAATACTTTCAAAATAATAAGTTCTCTATTTAAGATCTTTAGAAGGATCTGATACCTCCTTAGTAAGAATAGAAATTTTAGAATTTTCCTTACCATGATTTTTCTTGACTTTAGAATTTTCATTCTCAAGGAGGTTAGAAAACCTACACACTACTTCATAAGTAGGTAAAGTATTATCTTCATCAGAAAAAGATTCTTCATATAAGGATTCATAATATTTACTATCACTAAGATTAGAATTCAAGGATACATTGGTTATAGATTCAGCATTGTGTTCCTTGGCCATTAAACAATGGTTTTCAATAGGTAACTTTGAAAGTAAACCAAGATTCTTCTTACTTGAAGATTCATACTCTAAGGATTCATCAAAAGAGTCTCCACCCCTGGCACTCCAGGTTTTATTAGCTTTCAAAAAATTATTAGCTTTATCTTTGTAGTACTTTTTTCAATTCCTCTCAGAATGGTTTTCCATTCTATCATTTTTATTAAGAATAGGAAAATATGGCCTTATATTCCCTGCTCTTTTGTATTCATAACAAGTAACTTCAGATTATTTATTATCCTTTCTTTCTTTCTTCTTGTATCTATACTGAAAGTATTTCTTCCCAACAATCTTATTCTTCCTTCGAGAAATATTATCTTGTTCATTCTTAGAATGTTAGCTTTCACTTGATTCAGATAAAATAGTGACCTTATTCAACTTCGATCTAGTAACTTTTTCAGGAGTCTTGGATTTTGTAGATGTAATGGATACACATCTTTTCCATTATTCTTCTTATTTAGATCAACATCTCTTTTCATTCTTATCTCATGTTGAAGAAGAGTTCCAAAAACCTCGTCAAGAGTAATCTGAGATACTTTCCTATTCTCATCAATAGATGTTCCCATTGATTCCCACTCATTAGGCATGATATCTATAATCTTGTTCACAAGTACCTCATCATCTAAACCTTTTTCATCCATGGAATGTAATCTATTAACAATAATCATAAACCTCTGTTGTACCTTACACACCGGTTCTCCATAAGGAAATATAAATCCATGATATTATACTCTAAGCATAGATCTTCTAGTTTCTATAACTTTGGATGTCCCAAAATGATTAACCTCCAATTTCTTTCAAATACAATTTGAAGCTTCACAGGAAGAAATATGGATATATATATTCTTGGTCATGGAACACAACAAAGTATTGCATACCTTATAGTTTAGTTTATATTTTGACTTTTCTTGATTAGTAAAAGTTCTGACTTTCTTATCAAGAATCTTGTAATCTTTAGTAATCATAAAAAAGTTTTCCACTCCAGTATTAATGAAAAATGGCTTCATACGATCTCTCCAATATTTATAATCATTTCCATCAAATATAGGTGGTCTAGTAGGATTAAGATTGTCAATATAACCAACATTCTTTCCTACCATCTAAAAGAAAATATCTTTCCACAAAATCATATTAGTTAAATTTTGAAAACAAGGATAAAAATCCAAATAAAGGAAAGTATAGAACAATGGAGACTTGAGAAACAAAACTTATATGTGAATATAAGTATTTCAGATACCACTTTTGATATCAATTGTATGATCGAAATAATGATGTAGATTCTCAATATACACGGGGGGTGAATTGTATACTTTAAAAATTTCTTTGAAACCTTTAATGTTGGTTATAAAACTTTCATTTTTAACCTTAAGGAAAACTACGTTCAAAAAGTTTAAACAAGGTAAATTCACAAGACCTCTTAGTTCTACAAACTTGCTAGATTCCAGAAATATGGTTCTAGAAATTAAACTTAATAGAAGTTTTCAAGGAAAAAGATTCTACATTAAAGCATATATAATCTTACTAATTAGAGAATTCAAGTATAAGAAAGTATAATATAGTTATACTTTCCTTAATAATAAAAATTCAGTGGCAAACAAACATGAAAAAAATACAAGTAACAAGTATGAAATCTTTTAACCCAAAGATAGGGTATCCCAAAACCTTTGATAAAGGACCCTTGATTTATACTTTTAAAAAAATCTATCTTACCCACACCAGGGTAAGCCCTCGATAGGAATATCTGAGTCTCTCTTGCTATCCCCGAAGCCCACGAACTTCATGGTAGTTGGCACCTTTGTCTTCCTTATCAAGGAAGTCCTTGAACTTTAAGTTAGTCGGCACCTATGTCTTCTTATCCCCGTAAGCCCATGATTGTACACAGCAACAATCAGAGTCACACGATGCATGCTGAACAAGATGTTCAGTACGCACAAAGCATAAGTGTCTCTCTCTCTCTCTCTCTCTATAAATCACTTCAACCACATATAATCTCTAGATTGATCAATGTGTGTTTTGATCTTGTTCAAATGAGCTCTTATTTATACGCACATCTCCAACGGTAGCTCTTACCTCCAACGGTCAAATTTTTCCTTGAATCTCGGAGGGACCTGTAAAATTGTCACTCAAACAACAGTTAGTTAGAAACAGAATGCATGACTTCGTTTCATAACTATAAGAAGGGTAAGTAAAATATGGTTTCTCAACTGAATCCATTTTTTTAGTCTAGGAAAATAATATTTGGAGTCTAGGTATATAAACATTTGGAGTCTAAGAGAAAAAAATTCAGAGTCTATATTAAATGAATATTTGGATTCTGTTTTTCAAGGAATTCAAAATCTGAATTCTATAGACTTCAGAGTCTGAATTATAAGGAATTCATGAGTCTGAATTATAAGGAATTTGGATTCTGAATTCTATCGAATTAGGAGTCTTAATTCTAAGGAATTTTGAGTCTGAATTCTAAGTAAATTAGAGTTAGAAATCTAAAGAATTTGGAATCTGAATTTCAGAGAATTCGAAGTCTGAATTTATAAGAATTGAGAGTCTGAATTTCAGAGAATTTAGAGTCTATATTTCAGAGAATTTGGAATCTAAATTTTAGAGGATTCGGAATCTGAATTCCAGAGAATTTGGATTCTGAATTTCAGAGAATTCGGAATCTGAATTTTATTGAATTCAGAGTCTGAATATCAGAAAATTTGGAATCTGAATTTCAGAGAATTAGGTGTATAAATTTCAAAGAATTTATAATCTTAATTATAGAGAATTCAGTGTCTGAATTTCAAGGAATTCAGAATCTGAATTTCAGATAATTCGGAGTCTGAATTTCATAGAATTTGGAATACGAATTTCAGATAATTCAAAGTCTGAATTTTAGAGAATTTAGAATCTGAATTTCAGATAATATGAAATCTGAATTTTAGGGAATTCAGACGTAGAATTCTGAGGATTTCAGAATCTGAATTTAGAACCTGAAAACAAAATACTCTATATCTAAGTAATTATAGGATTCTGAGGTTTTAGAAATGAAACTGAATTTTACACTTAATGAAAAATAGATTTAGGAAACTAAATCATGAAAAATTAAAACAAGGATGAGGTGGAAATTTCTTTGGGGAAGAAAAATATTCCTTATTAATATTAATCTTCAGGGAAATATAATTTTCCTTGGGATAAAGTGTTTGTGATTTTCAAAACATAAAGGAATGGAAAATTCGATAGGAAACCTTATTTACTAAACAGTTTTAGCTATCTTCACCACCTTATGTTCAAGTCATTATAAGTAAATATGAACTTCAAAATTTGGTGATCAGTAAATATTTCAAAATTTATTCTATATAAATGATTCCACAAAATTTTAAAGAAAACACCATAGTACTTAATTCCATATCATGTATTGGATAACTTAACTCATGAGTTTTCAGTTTCAATGAAGTATAAGAAATTACCTGGTCATTCTACATTAGGACACAACTAATGTAACAACCCGAGATTTTATGAGAATTTTTTTTCATTGATGTCTTGTGTTTTACGCTACACCAAAAGGATCTTTCACTATACGCATCCCTGACTTGTCCTGCATTACACACAATCGTGACCTTCCTCGATAGCCTGTGTAGCACGCAATACCGGGTTTCACTAAACAAAGATATATTGTTTTAATATTATTATGGACTAGCCGTTATAAATAGTATTAACTAAATTTTGAATTTTATAACATTATTATTCATCTTACACATTTTCTAGAACATTTTATGAGAACAAAATAAATTTTTCCGGTAAAAGAAGTATTTCTCAAAAAATACAGTTTTGTCACCTTTTGATGGCGCACCCACTTTAAATCTAGTTTTTGACATTTTTATAAGTTCAATTTGACAAAGTAAAATTATTCTTTGAAATAAAGATATAAAAATTTACTTTGGATAAATTTTTCTTATTATTCTAATAAATCTCATATTTTAATGAATAGTAAAAACACATAATATTTTAATTAAAATAACTTATTTCATCACAATAATTTATATAGTTAAATTATAAAATTTAATGGTTTTAATGTAAAAATATAATATATTTTTACCATTTAATGTAATTTATGTCATTACCATTAATTTTACATTCAATTCATTGGTAAAAACATTTCAATCTTTGGCAATATTTTAACTTTTAAAACCTGTTTTTGTAACAACGGGATAAAGTTTAATTTAATTACTGCAACTTCTATGTTTTGAAATTTCAAAAATGGATTCCATATTTGGATTCAGTGGGTCCAAATCATTTTAATAGGTTACTTTTATTTTTTTGATATTATGAATAGTAACTACGGTAATTTTTATTTACTTCAGTTAAAGATAAATCAGGTAATTAAGGGTAAACCTAAGCTATAAAATTACCCTAACACATGAAAAAATTCTATTGGATGACTAAAATTATACCCATATTACCTAAGGGTCATATTAGATTCATTTTATGGACTTTTGACCATGAAAATAATTAAATTATTATTAAAACCAAAGAAAGTGACAAAATGTCACTCTCTTAAATCTTATAAGTATAATAATTTTATTTTAGTGATAAACATCATGAAACTTCTAAAATTACTAGTCTCCAGAAATATAATAAAATTATCTACATCATGTAAATTTATTTAGAATTTTTACGGATTAAATAATTATCATTAAAGGTGACACAATAGTGATTTTGAAATTATTTTATTGATTGAAATATCAAATAAATGGTTTTAAAAGTATTAAAATAAATATTATATGAACTATTTAATGTTCTCCACGAATTTTCTAGATAAATATGACATGTAATGACTCTATTAAATACTTTTTTTCGAACATATCTTTTCTGTGGAGTTTCTTTAAATTCAAATATATTAATTGTGTCAAAATTGATACTATTGATATTTTATATTATTAAATTGTATAAAATCAAAAACAATATTTTAAAAAATAAAAATAAAAATTTATATGATCTAAAATTTCATAAAATATCAAATTATGTATAATTAATAACACATAAGTAAGTATTTATAACCATATAAAATTTATAACATTATTATCACAAATAAAATTAAATAGATTAAATAAGGATAAATCAAAATGATAAGGTTTAAAATAAAATCAAAACATGTACAAATTTAATTGTTTGATGCGTTTACAACCCTATCTTATATAATATCCTAATTTGAGTCACTTTGGACGTTTTTAAGTGGGTTTTAATTTTATTATAAATTAATATTTTAGAGGTTTCCAAAATTGACCCTCTCCTCCCTTATAAAAGGGAACCTCCTCCCTCTTCTCTTTACACAATTTTGATCCTTCAGGCTCTACCAACCCCTGCCCATTTTCCTTCTCAACTTCCCTAGAATCATTCTATAGGTCCTGGTCTTTTTGAAATACCAATTTTAGTGCCCTAAGAGGAGGTTTTAAAGAGGCGTGTCGAAGAAGAGGTAATATCTGTTACCGATTCTTTCCAATTTATTTCATCTTATACTTATTCTGATTTAATTGTATCATTATGAAGTAATAACATCAGTATCACTCATTTACTAATATTTTATTATAAGTATGAAACAACACCATTTCAACTTCTATCCATCCTATGGAAAACAAAATCACCGCACGTGCATATGTACGGAATACCGTCTCCACGCCGTGGTGTAATCTGTTTTTCCACCACCACCTTACTTGGATGGGTATAATGGTGTAAATAATAACTATATATGGTTATTATAACATAATAAGGAATCTGAGATATTTTACCATTCACTCCAATTCTATTCAATATTTATGGGAATGATATCATCACTCGTGCATACATACGAACTACCGTCTCCACGAACGTGATGAGATTCATTTTTCATGATTAACCATTAAATTATGATTATAAAGTATATATGTAATAAATAATCATGAAATATATTACATAATAATGATACTGGATTTATGTACATATATTTTTCATTTACTTAATTCTATTCAATTCAATAAGGAAACAAAAACATCGTTCATGCATACGTACGGCCTACCATCTCCATGAACGGTATATTTCATTCCATTTATCGATCTTTCATATATTTTTATATACTGAGTATATATTATATATAAATAATTTCATACATTCTGGAATTAATTAAATCATGAAATGAATAATAATATCAAGAACAACAAATCGAAACACATACGATAAATGAAATGCTTTTACCCAAAACGCTGCTTTTACTTGGAATTTACAAAAGAACAGGTAATATAAAGTCATAAGTGAACAATATATGATATCATAACAATGAATATGATTCTTTAATAATTAAATGGAATTATTTAAATCATTATACAGGAGGTTCGGATACATACGAAGCATATCGGACAAAAGGTAAGGGATAATTTTGCAATCTTATTTTTATCTGAGAATGCTTATACGTAAGTATTTACTGGTGTTATATTTTTCATTCATGTCCATATAAATGTTTTCATAAAGTGTTTAATATTCTTCCATGTATTTTTAAAGTCATTTATACCCCTCTTGACTTTTTCTTTATGTTATAGAAGGAATCTTTATTTTGTTTACCATACGCGGTACTTTTTGACTTTTCGGTTAAAAGTACGAGGAGAATGTTTTTTTAACTTATACGGCATGAATGGATTTTACTGTTTTCATAACGCCTTATTTACATAAATAATCCTCTACATGATTTCATGATTATTTTCAACAAAATATATTTCTTTTAAAATTGCATGGTATTTTGTGAAAAGAAAATGATTTTGAAGAAGAAAGGATATTTTCCTCAAGAATTCATTTCAAGTGTTTTGTCAAGACTATTTTCCATCTAAGATGACTTTATTTTTTATGATTATGTTCAAGTATAATGTCTATATGATTTACATGGTTTTGATTTTTTTATGATAAAATGATATCCATTTGTTTTATATTGATTATGTTATGATGGGATGATGTTTATGAAACCCAATTTATTCTTTGGGTTATGATGAATGATTTATGTTTATGTTGAGGCACATGTAATAATGATTTCATTATGAGATGGGTGGGACCTATATCTCCCCCTAATGTGTTGGGTAAAGATTTATATCTCATGATAGAGACATGTCTAGAATGTTAAGTTAATCCGATTTTCAGTGATACAGGACTGGAACGATGAGTGAACTCGATTCAGAAAGCGACCTTGTCCACTAAGATGGTCTTGGAAGCAATGCCCTATCTACTATGGAAATCATATCATGTGATTAATGGTTTGACACAATTACATGTTTTATTACCATGCTATTTTATCATTATTGATGTTCTTTTATGATATATGCCTTATGTACTTCCAGGATTTATGTCTTTTCTCAATATTCTGATGTTTAGATTTTATGTTCATGTTTTTGCATTCAAATGTTTATGGATTGTTTTATGTTATCTATGTTTACCCATACTGAGCATTTGAGATCATCCTTTTTATGTTTTCTTTTCCCTAGGATATAAATAATGTTATTAGGTAATAAAACAAAAGGGGAAGATCTTTATGGGAGATGTTGAAGACCTTTCACCATGATTAGAAGATTATGTTCCAAGTTTCCAAAGACACTAAACTATTACGGTCCTTTGGTGTCTGCTTTTGTTATGTATTATGTATTCTGCAAAAGTAATGCAATGTCTATGTACGTCAAGCTTTGGGTCTCTACAGTTGGTATCAGATGGAGGTTTAGTCAACCTTTGGAAACTATTAAGTGAGAACTTTAATGAGATCCCTAGAGATATTTCTAAGGTATGTCTAGGGATGTCCCTAAGGTTTAGTATAAGTATAGCTTATAGTCCTAGAATTATTGCAACAATATCAGAATTAAACCTAAGATGTTAGATATTGAAGGTACTCCCCCTTTATTATGTTTTTTCCCAAGAATGATTTTTCCCTCTCGCGTTATTCTTTTTTTGTTTTAGACGATGGATGGAACCCAAAGGAACAGTGTTGATCAATGTAATCGACCATGCAATGATTGTCCTCCTGAACAACCAAATGTGATGGGAGATAGAGTGAAAAATCTTATTTCTATACTTACACAAGTTATGAATCATTATGCATTTCCAAATAATCAGAGAAGGGAAAAATATTCTATTTAGTCCTTCATGAGGCAACATCCACCTTCTCTCAATGGGTCTTCTGATCCACTTGTTGCTGAAAAATGAATCAGTACCACTGAAAATATATTTTCCATACTTTTCTATTTAGAACATGAAAAAGTCATTTTAGTTGTTTACCGTTTAGAAGGTGAAGCAGACGAGTGGTAGACTCTTATTAAGAATACAAGTTCCCAATATGAAATTGAATCCATAGAATGTGACGATTTCAAGAACGTGTTTATTAGTAGGTACTTCCCTAATATTCGTTGAACAAAGATGGAAAATGAGTTCCTTGAGCTTAAGCAGAAGGATGATGAATCTATTGGCATATACGAAGGAAATTTTACAAGACTTTCAAGGTATGAATCTGGATTTATCATCCAACCTGAAAGTAAATTTGATCAATTCATCAGTGGATTAAAACCAAGTCTTCGAAGGGAATTATCTATAAGATACTTCAGTAGATATGAAGAAATTGTGTGTTATGCTATAAAGATAGAACTAGAAGTTGGTGTAACATATCCATCTCATGGTTTTGACAAGAAACGAAATATGGAGTTCAAGGAAAAACCTCAGAACAATGGTGAAAAGAAGGTGAATTTTTCTTTATGCTCAAAGTGTGGAAAGAAGCATGGTGGAGATTGTCTAAAAGGTACTAGAAAATGTTTCAAGTGTGGAAAACATGGTCATCAAGAAGATGAGTATTGAAGTAAGTGGAAAAATGTTTCTAATGACATGAATAGAGAAAAGACTACAGAAAACGCTCCAACAACACTTCCATGATTCAAGTGCCAAGAAATGGGGCATTATTCTAATCAATGCCCTAATCCAAGGGTTAATGATGATCGACATGAGCATCCTCTTAAGTCAAAGGACAAAGGGAAGTCACATACAATCACTATTGCTGATGTTGAGTATGAAAACGATGTAGTGGAATGATTATGTATTTATGTAACATGATTCCAAAATAATGGTGTGGAATCTAATTTATAGTACTGTGGAATAATAGAATATCTATGTATTGGTTTATTATGGTTTTCAATAATTATATAATACCGGTAACCATGAAAAGCAATTAAAATATTTTTGAAAGCAGATGATATGTGCAAAGAAAATAATATTTTTGATAGTATTAATCAGCTCATGACTGATATAAGGACAAAGTGATATCATGGTTTGAGTATATAGAAATTTTGGGATTTTGGTATGTGGAAAGAGTTACCTTTTGATAGAATTCATGTTTTCACTATGGTTTTATGGTAATTAATGTTGCAAGAGAATACAAGATTAAGGCATTCACATGTTTGGAATGTGATCAACTAGATATATCTTATGATATATGGGGGATAAATGATAGTATTCACATGCTTGGTTGATGACATTTCTAGTAATCATTTTCATTATACTATGAGATTGGACCGTTGTATTTTGGATAAGTCTAAACACTGTAATAGATTATGTTAGATATCAGATAGGATTGTTTAAGTCTAGAAATTTTTTCATTATTATTTCTGTAATGTTATAATAGTGAAGTTTTAGAAAAAAAGGAAAACCTGCAGGTTGGGAGACAACTTGTCGCGTCGGACAAGGTTGTGGGAATTGAACCCACAACCGAAGTGCGACAGGCCTTTATTGCCTACCACTGGCCTACAGGTAGTCCATGGTTATTTGAAACTAGTTTTATCTTATTAAGCGGTATGATAGATGAAGTATAAGTCCATTTTTTGAATCATATATGATTAACCTCACCATAGATGGACTTTTGTATATTTGATAACTTTTTCTAGCCTTTTGGTTGAGATAGATGGAGTGACGCGTAATTCTATCACATGATCTTCTAACACTTCACAAATGACAAATTCAACTTCATTTCATTAAGCGATGAAGTGGAAATTTTTCAAGGCAAGAAAAATGGTGACATTGTACCGAAATAAAGTATTTATTCTAATTAAAATTCTTCAACTTTATGGAAATCATCTTGAAGACCAAAAATGTTGTCCTAGTACCCTTATATATGATTAATCAGATGGTACCTTAGATCATCACAAATTTAAGGCTTTGTGATTGTTGGATTTTTCATAGCCATATTCTCTACCACTCTCCATCAGAACTTGATGGTTAGGGTTCTCTTACATATCCATATTTTCACCTATGTTCTCCTATGTGGAAACCCAGTGATGAGTTAATTTGGGTAACCGATATGTTTCATACTTTACTCTTTAAAATTAAGTTTTAGTATTCCTCTTTTTGATGTGGGTTTCTAGGAAAGAAACTTTCGTGTAGTAAACCATTTATAACCCCCGATGAATTTCAAGGGAAAAATTCATTTTAAGGGGGGTAGAATGTAACAACCCGAGATTTTATGATAAATTTTTTTTTCATTGATGCCTTGCGTTGTAAGATACACCAAAGGGAGCTTGCAGTACATGCATCCCTGACTTGTCTTTCATTACATGCAATCGCGACCTTCCTCGATAGCGTGTGTAGTACGCAATACCGGGTTTCACTAAACAACGATATATTGTTATAATATTATTATGAACTATCCGTTATGAATATTATGAACTAAATTTTGAATTTTATAACATTATTATTCATCGTACACATTTTCTAGAACATGGTATGAGAACAAAATAAATTTTTCGGGTAAAATAAGTATTTTTCCAAAAATACAGATTTGTCGCCTTTTGATGGCGCACCCACGTTAAATCTAGTTTTTGACATGTTTATAAGTTCAATCTGACAAAATAAAATTATTCTGTGAAATCAGGATATAAAATTTTACTATGGATAAATTTTTCATATTATTCTGATAACTTTCAAATTTTAATGAATAGTAAAAACACGCTATATTTTAGTTAAAAACAACTTTTTTCATCTCTATAATTTATATTGTTAAATTATAATATTTAATGGTTTTAAAGTATAAATAGAATATATTTTTACCATTTAATTTAATTTATGTCATTACCATTAATTTTACATTTAATTCATAGGTAAAAACATTTCAATCTTTGGCAATATTTTAACTTTTAAAACCCATTTTCTTAACAACGGGATAAATTTTAATTTAATTACTGAAACTTCTATGTTTTGAATATTGAAAAATGGATTCCATATTTGGATTCCGTGGGTCCAAATTATTTTTATAGGTTACTTTTATTTTTTGATATTATGAATAGTAACTACGGTAATTTTTATTTACTTCAGTTAAAGATAAATTGGGTAATTAAGGGTAAACCTATGATTATAAAATTACCATAACACATGCCAAAATTCTATTGGATTACTAAAAGTAGACCCATATCACCTAAGGGTAAGATTATATTCATTTTATGGACTTTTGTCCGTGAAAAAAATTTAATTATTATTAAAACCAAATAAAGTGACAACACGTCTCTCTCTTAAATCTTATAAGTATAATAATTTTAAATTTGTGATAAACATCATGAAACATCAAATATGAATAATATCCAGAAATATAATAAAATTATCTACATCATGTGAATTTATTTATAATTTTTAGGGATTAAATAATTATCATTAAAGGTGACACAATAGTGATGTTGAAATTATTTTATTGATTGAAATATCAAATAATGGTTTTATAAATATTAAAATAAATATTATATGAACTATTTAATGTGATCCACGAATTTTATAGATAAATATAACATGTTATTAATATATTAAATATTTTTTTTCGAACATATCTTTTGTGTGGATGTTATTTAAATTCAAATAAATTAATTGTATCAAAATTGACACTATTGATATTTTATATTATTAAATTGTTTAAAAATCGCAAATATATTATAAAAATTACAAAAAAAATTTATAAAATATAAAATTATGTATAATTAAGAACACGTAAGTAGGTATTTATAAGCATATGAAATTTATAACATTATGACCACAAATAAAATTAAATGGATTAAATAAGGATAAATCGAAATGATAAGGTTTCAAATAAAATCCAAACGTGTTTAAATTTAATTGGTTGAAGATATTACAACCCTATAGTATCTAATATCTGAATTTGAGTCACTTTGGAAGTTTTTATGTGGGTTTAGGTTTATTATAAATTAATATATTAGAGGTTTCCAAAAGTGCCCCTCTCCTCCCTTATAAAAGGGTACCTACTCCCTCTTCTATTTACACAATTTTTGAGCCTTCAAGCTCAACCAACCCCTACCCATTTCCATTATAAACTTTCCTAAAAACATACTAGAGGTATTTTTCTTCTTCAAATACCACTTTTAGTGCCCTAAGAGGAGGTTTCAAAGAGGCGTGTCGAAGAAGAGGTAATATCCATTACCGGTTCTTTGAAATTTATTTCTTCATCTACTTACTCTTATTTAGTTGTTTCATTATGATGTAATTACATCAGTATCACTCATGTACTGATATGTTATTATAAGTATGAAACAACCCCATTTCACCTTCTATCCATCCTATGGAAAATGAAATCACCATGCGTGCGTACATACAGAATACTGTCTCCACACCATGGTGTAATCTATTTTTCCACCAACACATTACTTGGATGGGTATAATGGTGTAAAGAATAACTATATGTGGTTATAATAACATCATACTGATTCTGAGATTTTATATCATTCACTCCAATTCTATTCAATAATTATGGTAACAATATCATCGGTCGTGCGTACGTACGGACTACCGTCTCCACGAACGTGATGAGATTCATTTTCCATGATTAACCATTCAAGTATTATTATAAAGTATATATGTAACAAATAATCATGAAAGATATTACATAATAATGATACTGGATTTATGTACATATATGTTTCATTTATTTAATTACATTCAATTCAATAAGGAAACAAAAATAGCGTTCATGCGTACGTACGGCCTACCATCTCCATAAACGGTGTATTTCAATCCATTTATCGATCTATCATATATATTTATATACTGAGTATATATTATATATAAATCATGTCTTGCATTCTGAAATTAATTGAATCAGTATATGAGTAATAATATCAAGAACAACAAATCGAAACACGTACGATAAATGAAATGATTTTACCCAAAACGCTGCTTTAACATGGAATTTACAAAAGAACGGGTAATATAAAGTCATAAGTGAACCATATATGATAAAATTACAATTAATATGATTCTGTAATAATTAAATGACATTATTTAAATCATTATACAGGAGGTTCGGATACATATGAAGCATATCAGACATAAGGTAATGAATAATTTTTCAATCTCATTTTTATCTGAGAATTCTTATACGTAAGTATTTACTAGGGTTATATTTTTCAACCATGTCCATATAAATGTTTTAATAAAGTGTTTAATATTATTCCATGTATTTTTAATGTCATTTTTACCCCTCTTGACTTTTACTTTCTGTTATGGAAGAAATTATTCTTTTGTTTACCATACGCGGTACTTTTTGACTTTTCCGTTAAAAGTACAGGGTTAATATTTTTTTAACTTATACAGCATGAACTCGATTCAGAAAGGGACTTTCTCCACTAAGATGGTCTTGGCAGCAATGCCTTGGCTACTATAGAAATAATATCATGTGCTTAATGGTTTCCACAATTACATGTTTTATTCCCATTCTATTTTATCAAGATTTATGTTCCTTTATGATATATACCTTATGTACATCAAAGATTTATGTCTTTTCTCAAGATGTTGATGTTTAGATTTTATGTTAAAGTTTTTGAATTCAAATGTTTATGGATTGTTTTATGTTCTCTATGTTTACCATTACTAAGAATTTGAGATCACCCTTTTTTTGTTTTCTTTTCCCCAGGATATAAAGAATGTTTATAGGTAAGAAAAAAAAGGGGAAGATCTTTATGCGAGATTTTGAAGATCTTTCACCATGATTAGAAGATTATGTTCCAAGTTTCCAAAACACTAAAATATTACGGTCCTTTGGTGTATGTTTTTGTTATGTATTAATTATTCAACAATAGTAATTCAATGTCTATGTACATCAAGATTTTGGTCTCTACAACTAAGACCCTTCAAAGAACCATCATTTTAGATAAAAAATCAATATTTATGGAGTGAAAACACAAAATTGGATCATTTACCATTATTTTATTATTTCCTAAAAACAATCATCACATTACTTCATTAAAAAAATGATACTCCTTTTCAAGTTAAATTAGTCAATGGTTTAGACAAAAGAAAATTATTTTCAGTAAACCATTGGTAGTAAACTGATAATATAAAAAAACTATAAATATCTATGAAACATTTTTATTCTTGGTCACTCCTCAATAAATTTAGTTTTATAAGGTTCAATAGTTATTCAATATTTAGAAACAATATTACCATGGAAATAATTTTTTTTCAACCAATATACACACTTAATAAATTTTATATATAGTTTATTTTTTTTATAATTTCAAAATAATGATTAGGTGTATTTCATGATCCTCGAGACTTTTAGAATATACAAATATATCATGAATAAAAACAACCAAAAACATATCCAAGAACTCATGAAAAACAATATTCATTAGACTCATAAATATATATTTTTCATTAGACCATCCCAGTGGAATAACTACCAACAAATATTTCCCAAATATAGTATGAAATGCAGTATTTAGAATATCTACCTCCTTCACCTTCAACTGATGTTACCCTGACTTGAGATAAGTATTCAATGTACGGTGATCCATATAGATAATAAAAAAAATTATCAATATGAAGCAAAGGGTACATGTTCCTAATAGTCTTGTTATTTAAGGCACTATAATAAATAAAAATCTACATAGAACCATCTTACCTCTTAAAAAATAAATAGGAGTAACCCAAGATGAATTAATAGGATGAATGATACCTTTATCTAGAAACTCCTACATTTGATTTTTCAATTATAAAGGTTTTATATGATCCATTGGATAATGGGGTTCTGAAATATGCTTATAATCAAGTACTAATTAAACAGTAAACACAACCTCTCAACTAGGAAAAACACCCAATAAATCCTTAGGAAGAACATCTATATATAATTTTAATATTATGACATCACTTATATGAATAGTTTATTTCTTTTTAAAAATAGGTTCTAAGTAACTTTTACTACAATTTTTAATCAATTTTTCAACTTCTAGGTATTCTATCAAATGTCTGAAATTGTTGAACAAAACAATTATTTTCTATACAATATATATTAGAATGATAAAATTAAAATAAATATATGTGCAAATAAATATAAAACACAACCATGAGATGTTCTATAAGATTTTTTAGAAAATACCATTCCAAATATAACATTATGAATATTCCAATAAATATTTTTTTCTTTAATATTTCAACTTAGAGATTTAAAAAAATTATATCATGAAATCATGAAGTAATATTCCAAATTTATTATAAAATTTCTTTTAAAAGAATGATTGTAAAGATCTAGAGTAAAATAAGGTATTGTAAGAATTTGAATAAACTAGAAACATACCTGTTAAAACATTGTTTGATGTCCTATTATCCATCATAGTAGTAGAAAAAAGATATTCCACACCCTTTTTATTTCAATATTAATAATTTATAATCTATATTACTAACATTGGGAACACATTGCCATAATTTACCAACTCATTTCAATTTATTCATCTTACCATCACCTATTCAATATTTGTATGATCAGTTTTTTATAGTCATGAGAAATAGTCCCAAACATTCTAAATCAGAATAGTTTTCCATATTTTGTAAGACATTCCCAAGGGTGTTTTTTAACACACTTATCATAATATGAGGACTTCATTTTTTTACCCAAAAAATTATTTGATGAATTATTCCCAATTTCCCACTATAAAGACCTTTTCTTATACATGTTATCATAGAATACATGATGATTGGAAAACTATAATTATACCCTCTAAGCATATTCCAAGAAATCAATCTCTTCACTTTCTTTAGTATTCTTAACCATTATCCATCATTGATTAGTTTCACCTTCAAAATAATAAATATAAATGGTTTCATTTTGATTATATGAACAGCCCATGAAATAAAATATTTTCTCCAAATCATTAATTTATACTTTAGCTTCCATTGGGGTATAATATCTACTGAATTCCAAAGGTTGTTGTCTCATAAAATGTTTCACAATTGACATGTTCCTCAATGGAAGATCAGGCTTTTCTCTATGTAACACTCCAAGTTTTTATAAAAAAAATTTCTTTAATTAATTAATTTTAATATATTTTATTCATTACAGTTAGTCAAAAATTTATTTTCATAGGGAGAGGACTTTCCTAGCACTACATGCAACACTGAGTTTCTACAAAACATCATTTTATTATTATAATTAATAAAAACGAGACAGTTATATCCAAGATATTGTAATTAGTAATATGAATAGTATTAACTAATTTTAAAATATATTTTATAATTTTGTTGTATAAATTGAACATATTGATAAAGAAAAATATATTTTTTGGTAAAGTATTTATTTGTTTAAAATATTATTCTCTCCAATGAACTATTTTTCATGTAATTATATGAAAAAAAATTAAAAATAATGTTAGGAACATTTAGAAATTTAATTTAATAAAATAAACTTCATATTCTAATTTATAATTTCTAAATTATCTTTGGTTCAAATTTTTGGTTTTTTAGGAGAAAATTTATTTTTGGATGAATACTTAAAAATACTGAATTTTAATTCCAAACTGCTTTTTTCTCCAACTTATTTATAGTGTTAAATTATATTATAATTTTTTTTAAATTTACATTGTATAAATTATTTATAAATTAATTAAATTTAGTACATTATAACCAATTTCACATGAAAAAATTAATATAAAAACATAGCAAACTTTTGAACATTTTTACTTTAAAAACATGCATTGTTATCTAGTTTACGGAATTGATTTTATATTAATTTTTACCACTTATATGATTAGAAATTGGAAAATTTGATTTCGTATTTGGAATAAAAATAATTCATAATGTATAATAATTTAACCATAGTTTTTAACTAAAACTTTTAGTGAATGTGATTAAAATTAATTATAGTGATTAAGAGAAAAAATTAAGATAACAAAGAACTAAACCATAATTTCCAGGCCCAAAAGAACCTAGAAAACTTGTAAAAACGGAATTTCATGACCATATTTAGACCCCATATTACATTACCTGTAATTTTATACATTATTGGATCCAATTTAGATGGGAAAAATGTGGGAGGAACTCCCTTTTCCAAAATTTACAAGAGTATCACTCCTCCCCATTATAAAAAGGCATCCTCTACTCCAACTTTCTCACCCTACTAAATACACATTGGCTACACCAATATATAAAAAATATCTCATTAAATCCTTACACTCATTAAATAATCCTTACCTTTATAATAAATCCATCCAAGGAGTCTCATTTGTGCAAACAAAAAAGAGTTACCCAGAGAAGAGGTAATATATTTTCTTAAGCTCTTTAGTTTCATTTCCATTATTTACCCCCTAAAATTTCTTTATTCAAGGATTATAGAACAAAAACAGTATCAAAAATATAATTATATTTTTTTATACTATTTTTTTTACCTACACTTATACACACATCCATCTAATGGGTAAAAAACATATTGTTTATGTGAACGATGAACTACCACCTCACGAAGAAATGATTATTTGTTTTTCCTTTACAAACATTCAGGATTAAGAATAATGATAGAAATGATATTTATGTATTATATATATTATATTTACTATTTATGTATTCTTATTTAATTATTTTATAACACATACCTCTATAATTTTCCTCTTGTGTAAATATGATAACATCCTTTCTGGATGTGTGGAATACTCCCTCTTTAAAGCGATGTGATTTGTTAACCCTTTACATGGAATGTGTTCTGTATGGTTCTAGTGAACATATTTGATATATATGAAAAAATAATTCCATTTTAATGATATTATATACACATATAAATACATTCTATATACTCAATTTCTTTCAATATGAAAAAAAATGGAAACAACATTCATACTACGTGTGGCCTTCCGTCTCCATGAATTGTGTACTCTATTTCATATTTCTATATTTTATAGATTATTATAAATAAGAAAATAATGAATATATATGATATTTATATAATTATTTACATTATGTAAGTAAGTAAATCATTATCTAATTAAGATTCTCAAGAATAATAAGTCAAAACATGTATGAAGAACAAAGCAGATATTACCCTAAGTGAAACCTTAACATAGAATTTTTAATAAGCGGGTAGTATAAAGAAATTATCAAACCATATATGATATTATATATAATAATATGGTTTTTTGGTAGATTTATAATAAACATATTTTTATTATATAATAGTTTTGAATGAGTACGAATAGAGACAAACAAAATGTAAGGGAATTTCATCTCACCATTTATATCTGTGAGATACATGCCATGATCACCACTCTTTTATTCTACATGGTGTATATACTTCCCATGAATGTATTATATGATTATTACTATTAAATTTATGGGTAATTACATATCGATTATATTATCTTTATTTCAATGGGTTTAGGTTTCAAAAAGTTACCAAATTGGTAAGATAGTTTTGTCTCAATTTACCTTCTTTGAGACTTTTGTTTGGTTATGATTATAAATCATTTTTTAAGGTTATATACATCTATTTGAAATTTTATATAATAAATCTCATTATTTTAAAGAAATATTAAGATTCATGAAATTTGTTTTACTTACATGGAGAGTATGATCCCATGTTACCATGTGGTAAGAGTTTGCTGAAATAATCTCCTCATTTATCTAGATTTTTTATGATTATGCTTCCATTGCTGAAATATTATGATCCATATCTCAAGAAAACTCATTAGATTCATTATTATATATTAATTAAAGATATTTCCATGTATTATTAACATTTTATACTATTTGGTAATTAATATAATTAATAAAATATTTTTAAGAAAAATATGACCATATTTATATCTTCAGTCAAAATTTGTTTTATTTCAAAACCATGTTTGGAAAAAAATGATATTTTAATATAATTATCAACGAAAAATTATTTTAAATAGGTTTTATGGTTTTCAAATCTTTTATTAGAAGTTTCAAAATCTACTTTCCAATAAAAAACTTTTTAAACAATTCTTCAGTTTTAAAAATAATTTTTTAATTCAGAAAAGATATTTAAAAAAAACTATTTTTAAAATACATTCAAAATTATTTTACATATATGATGAAAACCATTGGGTTTATTAATTTATTTATGATTAAATGATAAAATATTTCCATTCATATTGTTTCTCTGAATGTTTTATGTTTTGATGGCATTATTTTTAAAAAAACTCATTTCTCTTTTATATGTTATATACTTTTGAAACCCATTTCTATTCATGGGTTATTATTTTGATGAAATGATTATGAAACCTTTATATTTTTTCAAATTTTATGATATGATGAAATTTTTATGATACCCATTTCATTTCATGTGTTATGATAAGACTATTTATGATTTTGTGGAACATGATGTGTGATTTCATTATGAGATCGGTGGGACCTATATCTCCCTCCAATGTATAGGGTAAAGATTTTTATCTCATGAGATTGAATAAGAGGGTATTAGGTGTGAAAATTGACTACTATGATAGCCTTGAGAGTGAACCATGAGTACCAAGATTTTTTATGGAGTGAATACATACTACTAATATGAATATCAGAGTGAAACATGACTACCAAGATTTTATGGGAAGTGAACCCATACTACCAAAATTGGACTTGGTAGCGATTCCTTGACTACTATGGAAATCATTTTATATTATTATGTTTTTTCCACAATTACATGTCTTATTACTATGTTTGGCTATCATGGATTATGTTCTTTATTAGCTTAGGATTCATGTCTTATAAACTACCAAGATTTATTCCATGATTCATTTTTATGATCTTATTATATAAAGAGTATGATCACATTGTATTATGATTGTGTTATCATACCAATATGATCATGTTTATGCTTACATTTCTCCCTTGTTTACTCTTACTAATAATTTGAGCTCATCCCTTTTTATGTTTCCTTTCCATGTTTATGAAGATATATATTATTTATGATTTATCTAAGAAGGGTTCTAGTAATAAAGAAACCACTAAGAGATAATGTAGTTCACTTATGTACCAGTTTTTATTTTTCATATTTCCAAAGGCACTAGAAAAATACGGTCTTTGGGCGTCTCTTTGTATAATGTTTTATGTATTCTGTAAATGTGATGTATGAAAATCGAGGGTCACTATTTTTGGTATTAGTGAAAAATTTTATATAAACTTTAGAAACCATGATGAGAAAACCATAGCAAGAACCCCAAGGATATTTTTAAGGATAACCCTATGGATAACGAATAGTGTAAGAAAATTTCCTAGAATTTTGGTAATGGATAGAGTGAGTGGTTTATTTACAATGCATCTCTTTTTGGATACTACAAGTGGATATTCCTCTAACACATATGTACCTAGGGGTAAAACCTTCAATAATGTATATCGGGCCGGACTAGGTGTAACCATGTACATGACAATGGGACATACTTCACACAAATTTTAAAACTCCTGAGTGATATACTTTGGTAATTCATAAACTCCTTATGAAGCATCATAAAGGATTTAAATAGAATTCTTGTATGAATAACATAGGATAAACCTAAGCTGTAATAGATTAAGGAAGGTGTCATAATTTAGACATTCTATATGTGAATTTTTATGATTTTTTGGTTCCCCTTATGATATAAGGTTCTAACTCTATGCTTTTGGTTTTAGTAAATGGTTATAACCCATAGGAACTAGGTTAATAGTTATTACAATAGAAAATGTAATGACTTTCTTCCTTAGCAACTGAATTCCATGGGAGCTGGAATGAAAAATATTATTTTTATGCTCACAAAACATTATCAAGCTATGAATCATAGTGGACTTTCATATGAGAAAAGGATGAAAAAACATTTTATTGAGTCCATCATGATGAAATGTCCACCTTATTTAAGCAGGTTTTATGATCCACTTTTTTATTAATTATTGATCGGTACCACTGAAAATATATTTTACATCATTTAATGTTTGGATCATGAGAAAGTTATTCTGGATATTTACCATTTAGAAGGTGAATTAGACTAGTGTTGGACTCTAATAAAAAATACGAGGAATTGGGATAAAATTAAATCTATGGATTGGGACGATTTCAAGAACTTGTTTTTTAATAATTAATTTATTCATATTCTTCATTCTGGGATGGAGAAAGAGTTACTTGAGTTAAAGTAGTGGGATGGTGAATCGGTTAGTACCTATAAAGATAATTTCACAACACTTGAGTGGTATGCTTTAGGAATTATCATCTAACACAAAATTAAAGGTGATAAGTTCTTAAGTGGCTTAAATATAAGTCTTATAAGGGATTTGGCCATAAGTGACTTGAGTAGCTATGAAGAGATTTTGTGTTGTACAATCAAGGTTGAAATTAAGGTTGGAGTTACGTATCAATATCCTAGTTCTATAAGAAAAGGAATATAGAGTTTAAATAAAATTTTTAAAACCATGAAGAGAAGAAGATGAGGTTTCCTTTATGCTATATTTGTGGGAAGAAGCATGAAGGAAATTTCCTTAAGGGGTCTAATAAATGTTTTAAGTGTGTAAGGGAAGTCTATCGTGAATGTTATTATCAAAGTGATGGAAAGAAGATAGATAATGGTTTGAATAGAGAAAAAGTGTCACAAAATGAACCTCCCATGCTTCAGTGCTACAACTGTAAAGAGAATGAATATTATGATAACCAGTGACTGAATCCATGGTTTGGTGATGATGATTGAATTAATAAACCTATTAAGTTGAGGGATAGGGGAAATATTGTACAATCTCTATTTCAGATGATTGGTGTGATAATGATGTGCTGAAAGGTACAATTACCATCCAATCTAGAACTACTAATGTCTTATTTGATTCTAGATCAACCCACTCTTTCATATCTAAAGAATCTTCTAAGGGATTTAAGATTCCACCAGAACGATTTGATGTGGAATTGGTAGTGAAAACACCTAATGGTACGATGATGGAATCCCATGCCTATGATTCCTCTTCAGTTGACATTTTTAGGAATGTTCTTCCTAATAATCTCGTCAATCTTGTTTTGGTTGAATTTTATGTTATCTTAGGCATGGATTGCATTTATCTGCATAAATCCCACATCAATTGTCAAGGAAGGGAAGTAATGTTTTATATTTCAAACTCTCCTATGATCATCCATAAATGGTATTATAAGTAGGAACTTCCTATGGGGATTATATCTAGTGTATGTTTCTTAATTCTCATTCATAAGGGATTCTTATCTCAAATGGTTGGGGCTAAAATTGATATCGATGATATGCCTATTATGTTGGAATTTTTGGATTTCATTCTAGAAGATTTTCCAAGACATCCACCGAATCATAGAGTTGATTTATCAATTGAACTAATACTTAGTTCCACACAAATTTCAAAGACTCCCTATAGAATATCCATGGTTGAGTTACAGGAATTAAAGAAGAAACTCCAAGAATATTTTTATGAGGGATATTCTCAACCAAGTGTGTTACCTTGGGGTCCAACTTTTCTTTTTTTGTAAAAGAAAGATGGATCTATGCAAATCTGCATTGATTATTGGGATTTGAATAAGATCATGATAAAAAAATTATTCTCTACCTCATATTGAGGAATTTTTTGATGAACTACGTGGAGCTCAATAATTTTCTAATATTGACCTTCATCCTAGATATCATCTATTGAGGGTCAAGAAAAATGATATACCCAATACGTCATTCCATACATGGTATAGACACTATGAATATATAGTAATGCTTTTTGGTATCACTAATTCCCCTTCTAGATTCATGGATTTGATGAATAGATTCCTTATATATTTCCTTGATCATTTTTTGGTAGTATTTATAGATGATATTCTTATTTATTCAAAGAGTAATTAATTACATGAAAACCAATTGATAATTGTATTAAAGACCCTAAGGAAAGAAAAACCATATGTAAAATTTACAAAGTGTGAATTTTAGTTGTAAAAGGTTACATTATTTCTTTAGTGATAATTTATCATGGCTATCTAATCTTCGGATAATGTTACTCATAAGTTTATTAAGTTCCTCTAGACAGATGTATGTGAAGAATATTTCTAGGAAGTGATGAGAAGGTTAGTTAGCGCACTCATACTTACATTACCCTGTAGTGGAGAAGGGTTTATTGTCTATAGTGATGCATCCAAGATGGGGTTGGGATTTTTTCTTACAAATAATTACATTTTTATAGCCTATGACTCATGACAGTTGAAGATTCACAAAAAAAATCACCTAACTCATGATTTGGAGTTAGAAATGGTAATCTTTTCATTAAAGTTATGGAGGAATTATCTTTATAAAGAGAATTTTGATATATATATTGATCATAACTATATGAAAAATATATTTATAGAAAAGGATTCAAACATGTGATGGATTATATGGTTAGATCTGATAAATGATTATGATTTCTCAATACATTACCACCCCGAAAAAAGAGACTAAGGTGTCTGATTCTTTGAGTCAAATAGATTATGCTAGCTTATCTTTGATAAGAATCGCAAAAGATACCATATTTTTATATTTGAAAAGGATGGATCAATAAATATTGAAGGAAGGGGGAAAATATTATCTTTCTTAAATGAATTTTTAACCCTCTATCCCAGTGAAGATTAAAGAGGAGCGGAAGGAAGATGTAGAGATTAAAAATAAAGTTAGAAATATTCTCGAGTTTAAACATGATTAGGATGGAATGATAAGGTTAAGGAAAAATGTTTTTTTTCTCCCATAATATATTAGAATAAGGATCTATTATAATAATATTATAGTTTTTTATTATCTATTTATTCGAGAAGTTAGAAGATGCATAGGTATTTGAAAGAATACATATGGTGGGATGGCATGAAGAGATATGTAATGCAGTTTGTATGTTAGTGCCTTGTATGCCAGCAAGTTAAGGATGAATGAAAAAATCTATATAGATGTTTCATCAAATACCCATACCAGAATAGAAATGGGAAAACATCACTATGGATTTTGTCCATGGACTCCCCAAAACCTCTAAAGGGTTTAATGCTATATGGGTTGTAGTTGACCACCTTAAAAATTAAGAACACTTCATCACTATCATTGAATATTTATATCATGACTATCTTTTAAGTATATAAACTAAGGAAGTGGTAAGGTTTCATGGTGTACCATATTCTATTATATCAGTTTAGGGTATGAGGTTTACCTCTATGTTCTCATGAAGTCTTTAGTAAGCATTTGATACTAAATTGAGTTTCAGCCCTGCTTTTTATCTTTAGACAGATTGTCACTCTAAAAGAGAAATTCAAACCATACAGGATATGTTGAGATATTTTTCATTAAATTTGAAAGGTAGTTATGACTGAAACCTTTCACTTGTTTATTTTTCATACAATAATATCTTTCACACAAGAATTTAGATGGAACCTTATGAACCCCTCTATGAGAAGAAATTTAAAGATCCAATGTTTTAGGATAAAGATGGAGAAGGAAATCTATTAGGACTTGATACCACTAATGAAATGGAAGAGAAGGTTAAAGACATTAAAAATAATATCAAGGAGGTTCAAATTTAGCAGAATAGTTATAATAAAAACCATCAGTCCGATATGGAATTTGAAGTTGGTGAAAAGGTGTTTCTATGTATCTCTCCATGGAATTAGTCTGTGATATTTGAAAATAAAGGGAAAATAAGACCTGGGTATATTACTTCCTTTGAGATTCATTTTTGTATCAGGATGGTATCATATCACTTGTTATTGCCCCTAAATCTCTCTCAAGTCCATTATATGTTCCATGTATCTCTCTAAAGTAAGTACGTACCAAACCCTTTACATGTATTTAACTGAGAGTTAGTACCGCTGGAGCAATATCTCTCTTATGAGGAGTAAACAATTGAAATTATGGATCATATATAGAAATTTCTATGAAATAAGACCACTCACCTGGTCATTTATTAATAGAAATAACAATTTAGAGGAATCTATGTGGGAACTTGAGGATATAATGAAGCAAAAGTATCCGTTTTTTTACTGAGTGATGAATTTGGGGGGAGAAATTCTTTTTAAGAGGGTAGAATAAAATAACCTAAGTTTTTATTGAAATTTTTTATTAAATGAATTAAGATTCATTGATGTTTTTAATTTCACAAAGTTAAACATTCCTTTTGTAGGACATTGACTTGGCTTGCACTGCACTCACACTAAGTATCTACAAAACATCATTTTATTGTTATTATTACTTAAACAAGATAGTCATAACCTAGAAATTAAACATAGTAATATGAATAGTAATATCTAAATTTAAAATATAGTTGATAATGGTTTTATATAAATATAACATATTGATATTGAAAAATATAATTTTTTCTAAAATATTTATATGTTCAAAAATACTATTTTATCAAACGAACTTCTTTTCATGTCCTTCTTTGAAAAAAAATAAAATTAATTTTAGAAAAAATTAGAAAATTAATTTGAAAAAATAAAATTAATTTTTTAATTTTTAATTTTAAAATTATCTTAGTGTTATGTTTTTTATTTTTCTGAGAAAAATTATTTTTTGGACGATTAGTGAAAAATACTGAATTTAAATTTAAAATTTATTATTCCTATAATTTATTTTTTTTGTTAAATTATATTTTAATTTAGTTTTAAAGTAAAATTATATCTATTATTTATCAATTAATCCAATTTATTACATTGGAATCAATTTCACAATGAAATTGAATATAAAAACATACCACGTTTTAGAACATTTTTACTTTAAAACCCCAAATTGGCATCCCGTCTGAGAGATTAATTTTAAATTAATTTTAGAAAGTTATATAATTTGAATTTGGAAAATGGATACCATATTTGGAATCAAAATAATTTTTAATTTATTGTAACTTCAACTTAGTTTTTGACCAAAAATATTAGTGAAAGTGATTAAAATTTATTATAGCAATTAATAGAAAAATTAACTTTACAAAGAACTAAACATTAAACACAAAGTAAAAAAACCTAGAAACATGTCCAAAATCAATTGGATTACCATTTTTTTACAATATCCTCAATGTTCTATAATTTGGACCATTTTTTGAGATACTTTTAATGGGAAAAACATAGATGTAATTCCCTTTTCCAAAATTTACAAGAGTGCCACTCCTCCCCCACTATAAAAAGGTCTCATCTCCTCTCACTTCTTTATGCCTATCAATCCAATTTTTCATAGAAAATATATACCCAAATATCTCCTCAACACCCCCCCCCCTCATCTTAGAAGCCTCCCCTTGGGTATAAATCCATCCCTAGAAGCCCTTTTGTGCAAACTAAAAGGTGTTTCCCAAAGCAGATGCTACTTATTTCCTCAAGAACATTTTTTCTATATCAATTATCCACCCCATAAAGTCTATTAATTCAATAATTATACAAAAAAACTAGTATCCTAAATATACAGAGATGTTTTTATACTAAGCGTTCAACCTATACTTACACACAATTCCATATAATGGGTAACAAACATATTGTTTATGTGTATGGAGAACTACCACCTCACAAAGTAAATATTGTTCATTTTTCCTTTACCACATTTCATGATGTGTAATTATGATATAAATTCTATTTATATTTTATATATATTATATTTATTGTGACTTTATGCTTCTATAATTATTTTATAACACATACCTCTATATTTTCCATCTAGCGTAAATACAATAACATCGTTTGTGGACGTGTGGACTACCACCTCCTCAAAATGACATGATACATTCAAAATTTACATGGAATCTATTTAAGATGGTTTTAGTGAATATATATGATATATGTGATAAAAAAATTATATTGTAATGATATTATATTCATATATGTCATTTACTTACTTTCATTCAATACGACAAAAAAACAGAAATAGCATTCATATGTATATACGACCACTAAAAATAATTAGCTTTTTACAAATAGCGTATATCTGTTGGTAAAGGTTTATTTTTTGTTGGTAAATAATTTTACCAACAAAAATTTTTCTGTCACAAAATATTTTGTTAAAAACTCTATCGCTAAATGTTATTATGAAAGATAAAATAGTTTTGTTGCAATTATAATAGTACCAAAAGGTAATATATATGTTGGTAAAATTATTTATCAACAAATTCATATGATAGATTTATCTATTGATGATATTATTACCAACATTTATCTTTTCATTGGTTATATTATTAAGAATATGATAACAAATATAAAAAATTAATAACTATTTATAAATTATTTTTCAAATAAAATATTATGTGTGCGTATTCTATTATTTGTCAGTAAAATTTTATATTATATTCATTAATATAACTATATAATATATTTATTTTATAAAACAACTTAAATTAGGTTCTTTGAGACTCAAAAAACTGAATCTTTATCTAAAAATGATCAAATATAATTTAAAAACATTTTTATCTTGTGTATTATGTTACTATACAAATTTACAATAGAGACAGGATCCACACATGTAAGTAGGTCTTTTTTCTTGCACTTGTACTCATCGGTGGAAGTGGATGTCTGCGTGATTTTTGTCACTGTCATGGTTCACCAAGTAGGTTCCTTTATGTTTATTACAGGTTACCTTTATTACACTTGTACTTACGAACATAAACTGAATTCTTTGAGATAGTTTCCACTATCATGTTTCACCACTCATATAGGAAAGTCTACTTTCAAACAATTTTGGATTGAATCAATTCTTCCCCAATTTCACACAGGGAATAAAAATAAGAGTATAAATCATCAAATAGTCAAAGTCTAATTCATTTCTAAGAATAAATATTTATATTTCAAATAGGTTTTATAAAACTATTTAAGGTTAGTTATGAATCACTAAAATTATAACAAGATCATAACAATAGTGATGATTAGTCAAATATAATTTATTTTTTCATTTATATTTCCAAATTATGTTTTTAGAGCATTGTGATAAATGATACATGGGAGTAAGAAATAACTACCTATATGTTTTTCTATGAGATGCTCATACAGGTCCAATTTTTTTATGGATGTAACTAGAATCATCTCACATCCATGCAATCTAGGTTATTTTTTTTTGTGTAGTAGTGGTCTGGTATACATCACATGAAATGTATCCAACTCTAATAATGACTTTGGGATAGTCTCAATAAACCATATACCCCTAAAGATACAACATTCGGTTCATCGTTGACATCAATTCCACCAGGCTAAACCTGCAACAAAAAAAATCTCAATCACTCCACCTCTCAAAATAAAATCATGCTTGAGTAATGAAAATATTTGGAAAATAATATACTCAATAATTATATATAAATAATTACCATTAAGTACAATAGAGATACATGTTATATGAAAATAGTATTTTATTTCAAAACAATACAAATCTGAACAATAATTTTCCATTGTTTAAGGGAATCCAATTTCTAATTTTGATTGAAAATGAAGCTATCTATTTAGATATAATATATTATAATAACACTAATATTTTTATGAATTATATTTTATTTTAAAACTCCTTAAAATTTTCACTACTAGTGAAAACAGTTCAAAAGAATACTACTTAGTACATAATATAATGATAGAACTACTGCACATTTATGGTCTGGATGCGGCCATGAAAAAACATTAAATAATTGAATAAGAATATATTTTAGGCATCCCTCTAGCACCTTTTTATAAATATACTTTTGAAAATGATCATAAAAGGGTGAGCACCCACTTTATTATTCCTGCACTTCACCCCATGGGACATTTATCCCCTACTATAATAGGAATCCTTTCCACATAAATTGTTTTCATATGATTAACAAGGATCAAACTAACCTACTAATTCATTATATGAAAATATTATAATAATGTTATTAATATGAAATTAACCTTAATGTGTTGGGGATAATTATATAGAAAATTAAAATAAATCAAGGGTAAATTAAGTTTCGATCACACATCCACTAAGATATTTATAGGATTTAAAGAAACCTCATGGAAACATACTAAATTATCTTGTGGTGTCCCCCCAGCAATGCTATGCACCTGATTAAGACTATCACATTACTTCCATATCTTATTTACTATTAATATTAAATTTATATTTTTTAATTGAAATTAAAATCTACTCACCTACTTAAAAATATCATGTTTTTCTATAATTTCAACAATTCATCTTCTGAAGTATAGATATATCTAGAATAAATGTGAGTCTTTGATATGAGCATGAACCCTCTACATTGTCCAATTGGTCCAACATCATTGTATGACTTAAAAAAACAAAATGATATAATTTATAATATCAAAATTGGACCTTAAGTTTACTAATTCAAGAGAAGAATTATATCATTATCATAATGGAGTTTACTAATTTAATACAAGTATATCATCATCACAATGTTCCAACAGTATTAAAGTGATGCAGTGTATGTTTTCAATGAAAAAAATGGTATTCTGTACCTAGGGAAAGCATTTACTTTCAATCTTCTTGAAATCTGGTAGGATATAAATTGACTTAGGTTATATCATGTAACCATTAATCCAACTTCCAAAACTACACTTCAGAGGTGTCTGAGTTATGCTAATATAAGTTATGTCAAAACCATCCCTTTTCACGTGTACTATTGATCACTTAGAAGACCAATCAAAGATACTGCATAATATTTTCTTCACCTAAAGTGAAGAAAAATATGTAGGTTCAATTCCATTTTCAATATAAATTCCTAATATTTTTCATTTTTTCAAATAATTTATAAAAAATAATAAGATTACAAAATAGAACACATACTCCAAGAAATTAAAGAAATAAAAAATAATATAACACTAGAATTCGTACAAAAATTCTAATAATAGATTTCACCATATCCAATATTTTTACCAAAATCCAATTATGAACAAAAATTTAAAGAAAATGGAAAATAAAATAAAATAAGGAAGAATAAAGCCTTGCTATTTAAGGAAAAATATCTGGAAACATAGAACTCTTCACTCACTTGGATTAGCTCTTGTAATTTGACTAATGTTATCCAATTCAATTCTAAACAACTTGAACTCCTTTAAAAGATCATGCAAGGCCTATAAGAATCTCAATTGATATGAATCATCAAGAAATTTATCACCAAACTATAAAAAAAATCTGGAATCAACCTCTAGTGAATTTTTGTAATCTAAAAATATCCATTACATCAACAAGATTCATATCACACATAAAAATATATAGACACTTCAATGAAATGTGTATGAAAGTTAGGCTCTATTTTATAAATCTTTTAGAAAACTATTTTTAAAATATAACAATTACTTATATATAATGTCAGTTATTTATGTTGGTTTAAACTTTAACCCCTTGTAGATAATAAAACCTATAAATGAGTTAATAGTATGAATTTGGTTAATGTATGCCATAATTAGAACTATAAAATTTATTTAACTTTCAACGAAAAATATTCAAAAAGTTATCCATTAATAAAGGGAAAAATTAATTACATAAAATTGTTTAACAACTAATAAAAAGTCATAAATGTTTACAATGAAACTATCATTCAAATAACAAGTACAATAATGAATTTTAATTACTAAAATAAACATTAGTATTAAATTAAAACATAAATACTACCTAATCACACAAATATATCATGGTGTTGTTCAAAATATAAATGAAATTCAATATATATATATAAACTATTATACATATTTCAATCAATTAAATCTATGAACATGAGGCATAAATTGTAAAATATAATATAAATATCTTATTAAATAGTAAACCAAATGATTAATGTAATAAATTTAACATAATTTATTTAAACATTGAAGGGAATGGGAATCGCATATCAAAATGGGAATGTGAATCATAAATCAATCATGAAAATAAAAAATAGTGAGACATTCAAAACAAAAAATATGAAAATAAATTTTATCCAAATAAAAAAGTGACAAACATTATCTGAAGAAACATGAATGAATCCCCTTCTAAAAATATGGTTGCGGGTTCATTAATATGTAATACAATCAATATCTATCAAATAAAGGTGTTAAATTTCTCTATGGATTGTATGTTTTACTAATATTTATAGAATGAAAATATTTTAGTTTAATTAGAATTATATATGTACCTATAATAAGATATAAAAATATTTATATTCAATTGTGACTTCAATAAATTTTCAATTCATCCTCAAGAGGGGCTCTTGCCCCCACTCTTTCTAAATCAACGCCTATTTGCAACAGGTTGTTTTCAAGTGTAAAAAATTATACTATTTTCAATAAGAACCGTATATTATCATTATATATATCAATTTCAATTTATAATAGCTACTAAATATAAATGTTACATCACTTTTATGAAAACTTCCATCATAAGTTATTCACTCAACAATCACTACTTATAATTTGAAAATCATGACAAAAAGTTCATATATATTTTTCACTTTGAGCATGTTCATCAAGCCTAAAAAAAATATTACCACCTAATTTTGAAGAAATTTTAGAATGATATATAAGAGGATATTACTAGGTGGATAATGGGGTGAGAATAGGAAAACAACAACGAATGAGAAATTTCAATTTACTAAAGGAGATGTTTGGAAAAGGAAGTGTGTCCGGTGAAGAATATGTGCAAACAAACAACCATATGGACTTTATTATTGGACTCCCCAAAACATCTAAAGGGTTTAATTCTATATGGGTTGAAGTCGATCAACTTATAATTCATCATACTTCATTGTTATTAGAGAATTATTTTCTATGGATCAGTTTTATAGGATATACATTAAGGAATTGGTAAGGTTTCATGGAGTACCATATTTTATTATATCAGATTGGGATTTGAGGTTTAACTCTATGTTTTGGTGAATTCTTCAGAAAGAACCTGATATAGAATTTAGTTTCATCATTTCTTATCATCTTTAGATAGATCGTCATTCTAAAATAACAATTCAACCCATAATGGATATGTTGATGTTTTGTTTGTTGGATTTTAAAGGTGGTTGGGATCAACAACTAAATCAGGTTGAGTTTTCTTACATTAATATTTTTCACTCCAGAATTCATATAGAATCTTATGAAGCCCTCTATGGGAAGAAACATAAAGCTCCAACATATTAATAATAAGTTAGAGAAAGAAATCTATTAGGACCTGTGATTTCTGAAGAAATGGAAGAGAAGGTTAGAGACATTCAGTAGCATATTAATGAATTTCAAAGTAGGTAGAAAAGTTAAGCTGATAAACATCAATGTGATCTATAATTTTAATTTGGTGATAATTTATTTCTATGAATCTCTCCCTAGAAGAAGTTTATGAGATTTGGGAAGAAAGAAAAACTAATCCCTAGGTATATTGATCCCTCAGATATTCTTGATCGTATTGGGATGGTAGCCTATCGCTTGGAACTACATTCAAATCACTCTTAATTCTATGATGTGTTATATATATATATCTCCTAAGGAACTACATACCTAACCCTTCACATGTATTGAACTCAGATATCGTACCACTAGAGAAAGATCTTTCTTATAAGGAATAACTGGTCAAAATTATGATTATACAAAGAAAGTTCTATGAAATAATACCACTCACCTAGTCAAATTTTGGTGGAGAAATTACTAGTTATAAGAATCTATATTGGAACTTGAGGATACAATGAAGTAGCAGTATCCTCATTTTTTTTACTCGGGTGACGAATTTCAATGGAGAAATTGATTTTAAGAGGGGTAGAATGTAACAAATAAAGTTTTTATAGACATGTTTTTTTAATTAATTAATTTTCATTTATGTTTTGAATTTAACTAATTAAAATATTCTTTTCCCAGGGCACCGACTTGGCATGCGCTACACCGAAAACTGAGTCTCTACGGAACATCATTTTATAGTTATAATTATTTAAACGAGATAATTATCACCTAGTCGATAAACATAGTAATATTAATATTAATAATATTTTTATAATATTTTTATAATGGTGTTATATAAATAGAACATATAAATAATTAAAAATATAATTTTTGGTAAAGTCTTTATTTGAATAAAAATATTATTTTTTCAAATGACCTGTTTTTCATGTCTTTCTATGAAAAATAATAAAATTATTTTTAGACCATTTTATAAATTTAATTTTATAAAATAAACTTTATTTTTTAATCTACAAAGTTTAAATTAGCTTATAGTGAATTTTTGGGATTTTTCTGAGAAACTTCATTTTTGGATGAATACTGAAAATATTGAATTTTAATTCAAAACTGCTTTTTTATCTATCTTGTTTATAGTGTTAAATTATATTTTTATTTTTTTAAGTGAAATTATATCAATTATTAAATAATTAATGTAATTTTTTATATTATAATAAATATCACAATGAAATTGAATATAAAACATAGAAAATTTCTAAACGTTTTTACATTAAAAACTTTCATTACCATCCCGTCTTCAGGATTAATTTTAAATTACTTTATACCACTTATGTAATAGGAATTTGAAAAAATGGACTACATATTTTTAATCAGAATAATTTTTAATGTCTAATAATTTCAACTTAGTTTTTTACCCAAAATATTAGTGAAAGTGGTTAAAATTAATTATATCGATTAAGAGATAAATTAACTAAACACAGAACTAAACCTTAAAATTAAGAACCAAAACGACCTATAAACTTGTAAAAAATTTACTTTATGGACATATTTATAACCTATTCTCCATTGGATCTAATTTTTTTAATTATTGGCACCACTTTCAATGAGAAAAATGTTTTAGGAATTCCCTTTTCCAAAAATTTACAAGAGTGTCACTCCTCCCCCATTATAAAATGGTCTCCTCTACTCCCACTTTGTCAAACATCTCAAGAAACTTTGGCTTGAAATATCTGTAGCATAATTTCTCCTAAAAATCCATCATCTCATCATAAAATCCTAACATTTGGTATAAATCCATCAAAGGAATCCCTTTGGTGAAATCCAAAATTAGTTTCCAAAAGAGGAGGCAACATATTTTCTAAAGATATTTAGTTTTATTTACATTATACGCCACCTATACTCTCTTTATTCCATTTTTATAAAAAAAAATATTATCATAAATATACTGATATTTTCTATACTAAGGGTTTTAGATATACTAAGACATACTTCCATCTAATGGGTAACAAATATACTGTTTATAGGTACATTGAATTACTACCTCACAAAACGATGATTGTTTGTTTTTCCTTTACCAGCATTCATGGATGGGAATTATGATGGCTATTCTATTTATCTTTGACATATATTATATTTACTTTTTATTTTTTCTTATTTAATACTATTATAAAACATTACTCTATACTTCCCATCTTGTGTAAATACAATAACATCGTTTCTGGATGTGTGGACTACCGCCACCTCATATCGATATTATTAGTTCACACTTTACATTAAATGTGTTGATGATGGTTATAGTGAATATATATGAAATATATGACGTAATAATGATACTTTAATTATATTATATACATATATATATTACATCTACTAACTTTCTATTAATAAGACAATAAAATGGAAACAACAATCATGTCTATGCACGACCTACTATCTCCATATATGGGGTATCCCATTTTATCTTTCTATAATTTATAGATTATTATAAATAAATATATACTGAATATATATTATATCTATATAATGTTTTACATTCTTGAAGTAAGTAATCATGATCTAAGTAATATGATCAAGAATAATAAGTCAAAACATGTACAAAGAACAAAGAGGATATTCCCCAAAGGGAAACCTTCACATAGAATTGTTAATTGGTGGGTAATATAAAGTCACAATAAAATCATATATGGTATTAGATATAATAATATGGTCATATAAAATTATATAATAACCTTATATTTATTATAAATGAGGTTTTAATGAGTATGACGAGAGTCAAGACACAAGGTAACGGGATTTCATTTCACTTTTTCTATCTATGAGATACAATCCATGTTCACCACTCTTTTATTTTACGTTGTGTATATACTAACCACAAATTAATTATATTATTATAATTCTTAAATTTATAATTATTTACAAATCCATTTTATTATAATTATTTCTTAGGGTTTATGCTTCAAAATTTACCAAATTGTTAAAATAATATTGTCTCAACTTGCCTTCATTGAGACACAGGTTTTGTTATGCACCTAAATTCATTTTCAAGGTATATATAATTAAATTTTACATGTTATATCACTAATATCATTATTTTAATTATAATTTATTTTTTATATAATTTAATTTACTTACATGTAGATTATGAACCCAAGTTACCATGTGGAAAGAGTTTGGTGAAACAATCTCTTCGTTTATCAAGATTGTCTAAACTTTTCTTCCATTGATAAACTCTTATGACCTACCTCTCAAGAACACTCACAAGTTTCACTGTCCCGTATTAATTAAATATATATTCATGTATTTTTACCATTTTCCACTCTTTGTTAATTAATATAATTAAGAAATTTTTTTAAGAAAAAACTGACCATATTTATCTCTTTATTCAGAAATTGGTTTTATTTCAAAAACCATCTTTTCAAAAATGTTTTCAAATGATATTTTAATATCATTTTCAAGGAAAAAGGATTTTAAAAAGGTTTTATTATTTTAAAATATTCCTTTAATAGTTTTCAATTATATTTTCCAAGAAATATATTTTCAAAAATTTGATATGTTTTAAAAATAAAGTTTCAGTGTAGAAATGATATTTCCCTCAAGAACTATTTTTAAAAGATATTTCAAAATTATTTCCCATATAAGATGAAATCCATTGGTGTTAGTAATTCCTTTTTTTGGAAATGATTCAATGTATTAATTCATATTATTTCTCTAAATGGATTATGTTTTGATGTCATGATTTTTATGAATATCATTTATCTTACGGGGGTTATAAACTTTTGAAACCTGCATCTTTTCATGGGTTATGATTATGATTAAATGACTATGAAATCAATATCTTTTTACATGTTATAATAATATTACATGTTTATGATATTGATTTCATTTCATGGGTTATGATATGATTATTTATGATTATGTTTCACTTGTATGAATTATTTCATTATGAGATAGGTGGGTCCTATATCTCTCTCCAATATAATGGGTAAATATTTATATCTCATGAGATGGACTAATATGGTATTGGGAGTGACATTGACTACTAATATTTCTATGGGAGTGAACTATAACTACCAAGATGGTATGGGGAGTGAAATCATAGTACTAATATGTCCATGGTATTGAACCATGAATAACAAGATGGTATGGTATGTGAACCCATACTATGAATATGGCCCTGGAAGTAGTGCCTTGGGTACGTTGGAAATCATTTTATACACTTATTAGTCTTCCAAAATTCCATATCTTATTCTTATGCTATGATTTCATAGTTTATATTATTTATTCCATTATTATTAATTACTAATGAACTTATAATACTTATTCATGATTCATGTTTATGATATTATAATACGCGTGGTATGATATTCTATTGTTATGATTCCATTCTTATACCCATATTCTCATGTTTATTCTTAAGTTTCTACCTTTTTTACCCTTACTAAGCATCGGATATCACCCCTTTTATGTTTCATTTCACATGTTATGAAAATATGTATTATGTATGGTGTGTCTAAGAAAGTTTCTAGTCATGAAGAACCAAGTGGTAGATAATGTAGTTCACTTATGTGTGAGTTTTTATATATTCATGTTTCTAAAGGCACTAGAATAAAATGTTATTTGACCTTCTATTAGTATAATGTTTTAAGTATTACACAAAATTGATGTAATTTTAATGTATGAAAAGTGAGGGTCACTATACTCTATCATGGAAACCACCAATATTTATAGCATGCATCAAGTAGTATATTACAACAAAAAATTGATCTATTCTAATTCAAACTATTCTAGGTTACTGATTTAGAAGGATATAGTCCCCTTGGTGCCTTACAAATTTAGCTTCCTTACCCCCTTTTTAGAAAATAATTCAAAAAAACATAGTTTGGATGAAGCACCATGATAATCTTTAAATGTTATATCACTTTAACATAACCACAAAGAAAAATATTTTAATGTAATTATATTAAAATTATCTTAATCTATAAATTTATCTAAACCTCGCTCTGATACCAGCTATAAGGACCCGAAATTAAACATTATATATTATAGTGACTTTAAACTAGAATAAAATTTCTAAAATTCGAAAATATATATATATTAGAGGTTTAAATACTATTATCTTAACTCTTACATAACAAACCCATATATATACAAAGTGGACACTTCTAATTAGTATCCATTTACCCGTAATATAAAACTTTTAAAATAAAACATGATTTCATTTCATGAAAACTATTCATGAATTTCAACTAGAATTCTTATTTTCCCTTATCAATCCTTAAACCCTTTGATAAAATTATTAAATGTTGGATTATCACAAAAGGAATGGTATGTAATATAAACAAGGAAATCATTAGTCAGTGAATACTTATAAAATTTTTCTTTTTTCCAAATAAAATTTGAGCACTAAATAAAAAATTTCTTTCACAATAAACCACCTACCCTAAACAAATATTTTCATAAAAAAATCATAATAAATATGAAAGGATAAATAAAACTCATATGATTTCTTTAAAATAATGAAAAATCGATAATAACTTTTTTCACAAAGATATACTTTTTACCATTAAAAATTGCATGTACATTCCTTTAAACATATGATCATTGTCTTACCTTGAAAAATTATATGATTCTCAGTAAAACCCATTGAAAACATAGATAAAACATAAAGTTTACTTGGTTCATCATTTCCATATCACTCATATAATAACTCTTACAAATGGAATAACCATATGATCTACTTCCATACCTAAAGCAATAGAGGGCTAACATAGACCCACCCATCCTTAGTCTATCACGAAACCACCTTTCATTGGTTAATAACATAATCACCCATACTTGGATTATAATGGAACCACCCTTCATCATAACAATTCCAAAGAACAATAACATAATAATAGAATTTAAAAGTATAAAATTTCCAACATTACACTCATAAAAATATTCACTACATATATAAGGAAATATTTCCAGATATTGAAATTTCTAATCAATTTTAAAAACACTTTTAGAAAATAAAAAATTATAGATAAGGTGGTTCTTATTTGAATAAAACTTGAATTATTGTAAATTAATCCAAAAATAAAATAAGGTCCATAGTAGTGGGAAAAGTCATTATCTCTATATAAGATAAAATAGAACATTCATTTTTTATTTTTAAAGAATGTCAAAATATTTAATAAAAATTTTAATTTTGAAAACATTTGAAAGAAAGTAAAAAAATATAAATAAATTTAAAATTTTAATTATTTTATTTTCATATAAATACTTTCATAAAATAATTTAAAAAATATGGTGAGGTAATTAATATATATTTTTAAGGAAAACTTTAAAACATGATTTGTAAAAGAATTCCCCTTACCTTTAGTTTGATATATATCTAATGTTATTTAACTTCGTGAATAATAAAATTATTCTAATTATTTAATTTATTGAGACTATTTTCAAGTTTATTATTTATCACTTATTACCATGTTATAAAATTACATAATCATTTAAGTTCACATTGGATGTTTTGATGATATTTGGTTCATAAGTCCATAATGACTTTGATAGGTTGACTATGGTATAAGTAGTTATTACTACACCATCTACATAATAATAGTCCTGAAATAATTATCATTTTTATAAATAAATTATACTTTTATAACCTATCATAGAAAATGGTTATGAAAAATGATATATGATACAATCATAGAAATGGTAGGTCCAACGTATGCATGTGTAACGTTTCCATTTTTAAATGATCATTATGGAATGAAGGTAAGTATTATTTTATCTTTCAAAAATAAAAAAAATATATTAAAAATAAAATTATTTATTAAAATATAATTACATATATACCAATATTATATGTTCATGAAAAATGAATCACATCAGTTTGTGGAGGTGGTAGTCCACACGTACACATGAACAACATTATCATATTTCAGTAAATGAAATGGTAAGAAAATATGTGTTATATTATCTTCCCATAAGGATAAGTATATCATTAATATCATATATATATATACATTAAATCCATAACAATAATAAGACTTGAGATACAACTATGGAAAATGAATTACATAAGTTTGTGAGGTTGTAGCATGCCATACACACGAATGATGGATTCCTTTCATATTTTATTAAGGTGGGACATTGATATAGGTTATTTCTATATCACCCCAAAAAATTTATGTAATATTTCTCTTAAAACCCATTTTTCATTAGATTTCCTATATTTAATTAAGAATTTATTCTATGTGAAACAACACTTTTTTATCATAGTAGATAGTCATAACCTACACATTAATATTAAGTTTCCCAATTTCGTGTTTTAAATTTCAAAAAACGGACATAAATGATTGTGATCATTATGATATTTGGATTCTCACAAAATCAAATTAATTTACAGTGAATAATAAAATAACCTTATGAATAGTAAATTATCCTTATGAATAGTAATATGAGCCATATTAATGGTAAAATTACACATCAAAGTGTAAATAAAATTTAGGAACCTTAAAAATAAATATGAGTATTTTAAGTGTTGGTATTTTTCGATTAAATGGTGGTCTTAATTAACAATTAAATTTCTTATATTTATAAAATTATATTTAAAAAATGGAGTTCATTTTTGTATTATACACATCTAAAAATGGTTAGACTGATTTTTTTACATTTTTTTGAAATACTTAAATATTTTGTGACTTGTAAAATACATTAATTTACCCTATAAATACATTATATTTTAAATCCACTATTCCTAACATCATGAGTGATGTAGGAACCCAAATATATAACTCAAAAGAACTTATTTCTATTCTAGGTCATATAATTCTCACTATTTATTTTCTTGTGGATAAATAATAAATCAAAGGATATAATATTAAGAAAACCCTCCTTCCCTTCACTATATAAACCACCCCTCTTCCTATCACATAACTCCTACTTTTATCGTTACCCAAGCTATGAAAAATACACTTCCCAATCCCTCTCACCACTTACAAGACAAGCTGGTCTCACCAAAAGTCGACAAAAAAAGGCCTTAAGGGTATTCTCAATGAGGAGTACTCAAGAGTTGAACCTCTCTTCCTTTTTCATTCAACATCGTTTACAAGTTCCATTCTTTTGTTGATATCTCTTTAGAACCCCCCATTCAAATGCTATAATAATTATTACCTTACATGAACTGAAATTTTATTATTATAATGGACTATTTAATCATCGTCTCTCTTTTTCCCCTCCTCTTATACTAAATTAACACACCGTCCAAGATGTGTTAATTTATCATAGTCAAGGATGACCGGTTTTCAATTTCTATTACAATATTAAAGACTGGTTATGAAACCTTTTTAATTGTTGAACCTGATCATAATAAATTATTTTATCTTTCTTACTATTCTATAATCCCTACACACTCATAATACAAAATAATAAAACAAAACAAGTTCTTTCTGCACAAAACCACCAAGTTAATCCAAGTGTTTATCATTAAGTTTTATCTAATGATTCATCCTCTTGGTATATAACCAAAGTCATTATATGATAATTTATATATCTGTAATTTCACTAATAATATATAAATATGGATGTTTAACCACATTTAAAATGAACTTCCATTCATGAATACAAGTAATCTGATCATGAAAATCGAGGAAGCAAATGCTTATAAAAAATAAAATTGAACCTCTTAAACGCATCCAAAAGGCCATGAATAAACCTAATAAGGATATAATAAATAAATTATATATAGATGAGGTTCTATAATTATTAATTAATGATCATAAATTTGATTATTCAGGTTATTGAGATTAACCAAAGAACACATTCGGGCATAAGGTAAGGGTTTTCTCGTCTCACTTTTAATTCTATGAGATTTTCAATGTTCTCCGCATATTTATTGCATGTGGTGTATGTATACTTACATTTGATATATAATAACATTATTATATTTACATTCATGGTATTCTATGATTCATTTTGTGATTATTAATTTTTTTTCATACGACTCAATTGATTAGAATTTGGTAAGGGACTTTATCCCAATTTCAATTACATTGAGACTTACTTACTATTGTGCACCTACTCTCTCCTATGTGATGTATATACTATCCATTTGAGATAATTTTTCATTTGAAATTATAATTTTGGTAAATATCCATTTTCGTGTATCATGGAAATGATTATTTCCTAAATTCATATATCATTTCACAAATGATGTTTATTTTGAAAGTTATTTTAACTGGGGAAATATTGATAAATCTGTATCCTCTATTCAATACGAATATCAAAAAGTCATATTTTTATCGAATTAAATCTATGTATAAATAATTCTTTGGCCTGGTAGTGATGGATAGGGCCCTCTAAACCCTCTCAATGCATCGACAGGTCTCTTGAGACAAATCTGTTGGTGGAATACCCTTCGAGTTTGTTTCCAAAAATCAGATGGGTTTCTACCAACATACATAAACTGTCTCGATTATATAATGGTTCATGTTCCAGATATATGATGTATAAATAATAATAATTCCCTTTATTAATTATTCATTTATTACTATCCTTATGGTTTTCACTAGGAAAAAATCTATGGATGAATTTTTATTCTCATCTTATTGATGGAATGTTTTTTCATTTATTCAACATGTCATATTAATTGTGTATAATTGATTATGATTCACTTATTATTGATCCATGATTCCACTATATGTAATCCTTACTAAGAATTTGAGCTCACCCTTATTATGTTTTCTTTCCCCATCTTATGAATAAGAGAACCTTAAAAAATATTTCAAGGTGGTAGTTTATTTCAGTTTATTATGTATAATGTTGTATTTTCTATCATTAAAAATGTAGTATGAGTATCATGTATGTTTTCTAGCCTTGAAAAACTGTTAAACTAATCGGTCTTTCAAGATTGATTTCTTATATTCATGCCAATATAATGAAATAATGCACTGGATCTGGGTTTCAGGGTTTGAGGCGTTACGATTCCATTAACATAATAAAATCTAAATATATTGAGGATATATTTTTTTTTTATTATTTAATAATATTTTAAGTATGAGGAAGAAGAAATAAAACTAAAATATTCAATTAAAATTAAACCTATTATTTGAATAATCTCAACTTCTTAACACGTTCAGACCACTATGATTGGTATTATTCCAATATAATACTCAATAAAGTACATTGGGATTTTAGTAATGCATTTAGGTAGATATTTTATAAAAAAAATTGTTTTTAAGTGTGAAAAAATTATAAGTGGTTCCCTTTTATAAGAGTGGGGAGGGGCGGTTTTAGAATTTATTAAAATATTTACTTAATACAAATTAATTTTTACGTCCAAATGGATAAAATAGATAATTTTAGAACATAAGACGATTATTTGATGAAACAATCTCATAAATAATTTTGGGAAAAGTTTAGATCACATATTTACACTTATATTTTGGTTTTAACCCCCCATTAACCTTTTTCACACTTACTATGAATAAGGTTTTTTACTCTTTTAGAGTCAAGATTGTTAATATAAATGGATAAAAAGACCATAAATTAAACATGATCGATATTTTAAAACCTATAATAATCACATGGGAAAATATATGATATTTATGAATTCTATATCATTTAATAAAATTTTGTTTCCATGAAATATAAAAAAATGTCAATTTTATAACTATTCATTTACATTCAATTTTTAACATCAATAAAATGATATTTGAATAAAATATTTAAATAAATCCCAAAAATGTTATATTTACCAATAAAATCTATCAGTCACATTAATTCTTTCAAATTATACTACTTTTAAAAAAATTATTACAATTTATTTTATTTTTCCATTAATTGAATAATTATTGTGTTAGTGTTGTGTAATAATTTAATGTAATTATTTCTTCACTAAAAATTAACAATAAATTACCAATATAAATATAATTAATTTTCATTTAAAATTTGTATTTTTAACCAAACATATCATCTGAATATCACCATGACAAAAATACTATAGTTATTAAAAACAAGAGTGATCCATTTTTTACTTTTCTGTAAATAAAATATTATAAAGTTCATAATACCATTAAAATGGAAACAAAATTCTATATAACTGAATATTTTATTATAATAGATATATTGGAATCATCCTATAAAATTAATTCAAGTTTTAGGGTCATTTTATAGAACATATCATATTATTTTTAACTTTAATTTCTTAGTTTACCCTTTACCATGATAATAAAATTACTTAGGTTAATTTTGATATTGAAAAAGATAAAATGAAACTATTTTAGAAATTTAGACCCCATGATTCCAAATACGGTTTCCATTTTTCAGGATTAAATACATATTCATGGAATAATTTAATTTAAATTAAACCAGAAAAAATGCGACAAAAACAAAGTTTCCTAAAAATATCTTTTTTAAGAATAAAAAAAATTTATACTAAATTCAAGTTTAGAATTCATTAGAAAGACCATATTTTGATGTTATTAAACAAATTTAACAAATTTAATTTTAAAACTAATCAAAAATAGTTTTTTACATTTTAAATACAAGAAAAGAAAATACAATTTTCAATACAGATATGTATTTTCACTATTTATGGAAAAATCAATATTTTCATAAAATTATCAAAATATCATAATAAGATAATTTTTAAATGATGAATAAAAAATGAAATTAATTTTTTTATAATAAAAATTATATTATTTTTAAATCAATATTTTAAATATAACCATATAATGTCTGAAAATTTAATTTGGTTTGAAATAAATATTTTTTCCTTCTGACTAAAAAATTACCTAATATTTTTATAATTAATATAACTCTATAATGTCTGACCAATGAATGATTTATTCTAACATTACCTGGTTTTTTATAGTAATTATAATGAATTATCATATTATGATGTAGTGTGAATTATTGTTGATGGATTGACTATAGTTGAACATTTATTATCGATCAAAGAGATAGTTTTCTTCAAAGAGTTGGGAAAATTATATGTCCAAAAGAATGTATATATTCATGAGGTGTATATGTGCATCGTTTTTAGTAGTATTCTTATTTTACACCATTTTTTGTAGTTGTTATGAAATTGTTTTAATACATAAGATAATTTGAGCACTACCTAATATCCTCATATAGATGGGATGTCTAAAAATATTATTTTGGTGTTGGAGTAAAAAATATAAGTATATGTCCTAGATATTGATGAATAATGGGAGAACAATATTGTGATTTTAGATTTAACCTATAAAAATAGTTACCATGCATCAATTCATAAATTATTTTTGTGGATTTCTATGAAAGGTGGTGTCAAACACCATTATACTTTCTAGTGGAAGGGGAGACGGTTATTATTGCACTAAATCACATGCAAGATACATCATTGCATATCTAGTTTGTACAAAATTGGTTTATAACACCAAAAATATAGAAATGATAATATATAAAATGAAGACACCTTCCACTAGACTTTGAGGTCAGCTAATAGGTTTTCCAAAGAGATTCACCTCGATTAGGAAACTGTCACATTAGGAGGTAGAGAAAGATGGAGCCCAAGTTTGTGGATTTATTTGAGAATTGCTATCATGGAATATTTATTAGAACATCCAAGGATATATAGTTATATTAAGGTCATATTTCATGTATATCAACTTTGGAGATGCCACACTAACCCTTATCACATGATAATTCTTGATGACATCGAGTTGGAGGTTGTTGCGCCATTCAAGGAAAAACTGGTTTGTATTTTAGACTAGAGTGAGAATATCCTCCGTGGGATGACAGTATCTTTGGTGTCTTTATAGTGAAATCATGGTTGTTTCTTGGAGGAGAAACAGAAACAATATTATAATATTTGGTCTACAGAGACCCATAATTATCATAGATAGATATTATACCTTTATAGATGAATATTCAATATAATAACCTAATGATCCATGATAGAATCGTATGGGTCAAGTGCCTTCGGAAACATGGATACATAAACAACTAGTTCATAAGTGAAATAAATCATATACCACCATTTTCATCCTAACTAGAATATTTCTTAGACATATCATATATAATAACATTCTTCATAACCTACAAAAAGGAAACATAAGAAAGGGTGAAATCTAATGCACAATAAGTTAAAACAAGTGAGATATTAATGATCAGTTAAACATAACATTTGTATAAGGGTATGAGAACATGAAAATAATATTTTAAAACCAATCTAAACATATCATAGATCATAATTTAATTTCATGAAATAAATATTGACAGTTCATAAGGCTTGAATCATAAAGGAATTAAAGAAAAATATCCATTAGATTATAACATTAACATAAGATGTAGACTTTTGGATTACAGATAAGCATTTAAAATCATTTACTTAGAGTTAAGTATCACTTATGAGACTGTCATAGTGGATTAATTTCACTCCCCAGAGCATCATAGCAGTCAAAGATCACTCCTAATACTATCATAGTGGATAAAGTCCGTTATTTAATTGGGTTCACTCTCCATTCGGGTCCTATTTATCTAAAGATATATCCATCTTAACCCATTGAATTGGAGGGATATATAATTTCAGGGTGACCCCTAAATTAATTAAAATTATAAATATATGTTCCACAAGATCATAAAACCTTCATCATATCATTACCCAAGAAAAGGAAATGGGTTTCAGAAAAATCTCATCATAGCATAACCTATAGAAAAGAAATAGGTTTCATAATCATCTTGTCATCATAATCATAAACCATATAGATAAATAATAAGGATAGTATCATTAGATAAATTCCTCATAAATTATTAGGAAATTTTAAAGGACTCCATATTAGATGGAAAATACTTTTAAAATACCACTTGGAAAATTTCATGAGAATAATTCCCATTTTACATTGAAATCACTTATTTGAATCTAGAAAATTTCCATATATTAAAGGAAACATTTTATTTGAAAATAACCATTGAATGTTGTAAAGGAAACTTCAAATCATTGATTTTTTATGACAACAAGAAATTATATTCATGTTTCATATATGAAAAAAGTTTTTCTTTCATATTTTTGGTAAAAAGTCAAAAGTACATTGTTCGGAAAATGATAAGAATGTTTTTTTTTTAAAAATTATCAAAAAAGTAAATCATGGGTAGAAATAGAATTAAAAATAATTTTATAGTATTAATAAAATTATAAAAAACGTTTTTAAAAAACATGGACATTTAAGAGAAATGGATATTTGACCGAAGAGGGAAATAAATTTGTTTTTCCTTAAAACATTATTTCAGTCTCTTGAGTACTTAAAAATAGGAAAGTAAATAGATAAGAATTTATTATCCAAAAATAGCTATAGTATAATAAAATTAATAGTATTAACAAGAGTTAGATTATTAAATTTCATCATTAGAAGCACAATAATAAACAATACACAAAAACAATGATATTGTAAAATAAAACCCTTACATGATGTCTGACTTCCTTTATACATGTTCAAACCTCCTGTATAGTAAATATAGATTTACTATACATGTATTTTTTGACCATAATCATATATATTATAACATATATGATTAATTATAACCTTTTATCACCAATTTGTTAATAATTATTTATTAAACTCACTGTTTTTAGTGACAACTATTTCATTTTTCATGTATATTTTGGTTCTCTATATTTTGGTTCTTCTACATTGATCATGGTTACATAATCGTTATAATGTTAATAATGATATAAATATGATATATATATATATATATATTAATTATATACATACTGAGATTCATCCATTTTAGTTATAGATATAAAAATGTATTACACTATTCATGGAGAGAGTAGGTCGTATGTACGCATGAATGATGTTTTCATTTTTCGACGAATGGAATGAAAAAAATAATGAATAATAATTTACAAATATAGAATTATTATTAAACAATATATATCATATATATTCATCAAATTCATCCTTATTATTATCCATATAAAATGAAAATGTAAAATTAATCACATCTCATTGTGGAGGTGGTGGTCCTCACATGTGCACGAGCGACCATATCATTTTCCCAAGAATTAGAAGGTAAAAAAGGTAGAAGTGATATTATAATTAAATAAGTATAATTATTTCATAAATATAATATATATATATATATATATTAAATCTATCATTATATCCTACTGTGACATGCATTTATTGAAAAAAGAATGAGATTTGTTCCTGAGAGTGTAGTATGTCGTACACACGATCGATGGTTTCATTTCCCATTTGATAGAAGATAAGATGGATCTAGGTTATTTCATTAAACTAATAACATATCAAATTTTGTAATATACTTTCATTTTTATTTCATCTTAGTTGAAGATGATTTTAATGAGGTAAAAGAAGAAATAAAATGAAACGAATGGTTAATAACTATACCGCTCCTTCTGAGAACATATCTATGTTTATATAAAAATCCTTCATATGGTGGTTTTAAAATAAAACCAAGTAAACATGGTCATGGTGATGGATATAATTAAGGTATTTGGGTTGTTTCTAGCCAAAATAAGGCTCTTGATGTGTGGAGTCGAGAGGAGATGGAGTGACCCTTTATAAGCAGGGGAGATGACTAACTTGGTATTTTTTAAAATTATTAAATATATTAATGTCTTTTTAACAAAATATGGAACATATATGGTTCAATCCTAAATATTATATGATAGGGTTTTAAAATATGTCTATACAATATTATTTAGACAAGTTTTTAGGTCATTTTAATCATTATCTCTTCAGTTTACCGCTCATAAAACTATTTTTACCATAATAGTGGGAACTAATTTTTTATTATATTTATTATTAATTATGAGAAAAAATTAAGTTGAGATTATTAAATAATAATAATTAAGAATCTTAAAAATATGGAAATGGTTATATCAAATCTTCTTCATATAATTTTCATAATTGTCTTTAAAATTAAACCTATGACCCTGAGGAAAAGCGATTTTGCAAAGAAAATGTTTTCTTAAGTATAAAATTTTTTAATATAAAAATTCAAAATTAAATTAATTTCAATTAAATAAATTGGATTAATAATAAAATAATTTAACTAATTTTATTTTTCATACCATTTAAAAATAATTTTTTAATGTTTTAAATGAAAAATACAATAATTAATATAAATTAGTATTTTTCACTCTTCATCAAAAAATTAATGTTTTAGGAAAATTATCAAATATTCACTCTAAGATAATTTTTACATGTTTATTTAAAAATAAATTTCAATTTTTACAAAAAAAAATTAAAGCAGAAATAACTAATTATATTATTTTCTCACAAGATATAATAAAAACCATTTTAAGGAAAATGTCTTCTTTTGAAATATATAATGAGTTTACTAAAAAAGAAATTTGATTTATATAAAAAAATTACATATTTTTCAAATGGTGTTATTCCTATTTATACCACAAAATTAATGGATAGTTTATAGTAGCATACTATATTACCATTCATTTAGAATTATCGTTGTGTGTATCATAAGCTGTTGAAAAATAAATAAATTTGTTAGAAAAAAACATATCATAAAATATCATGATGTTACGTTATACCCCCCTTAAAATGAAATTTTTCCTAAATTTTCTATCACTATAATACAAAAAAATGAATATATATTTATTTAATTATATACTCAGGTTCCCAAGTAGCTTCTTTAAATTTTTTCTTCTTCAATTGAATTTTAACCAGATGAGTAGTCGTATTTTGTAGCACTTTATATCTAAGGTACAATATTATTACTGGTTCATGTTCATAATAAAGGTAAATCTCTAGATGTATGACCTCTAAGTTTAGTACATGTGGAATATTTGTTATGTACTTCTTTATAAGAGATACATGGTACACATCTTGATCTTGAGAAATATTTAGTGGGAGTTCCAAGCGATAAGCTACTGGCCCTTCTCAACCAAGAATATCTAAGGGGAAAATATACCTAGGGATCAAATTTACCTTTATTACAAATCCCATAACCTTATTCCATAGATAAATTTTAAAAACCACATTCTCACTAAATTCTAAAGACAAATTTCATCAACGATTATCAGCATGACTTTTCTTTCTACTCTGAGATCCTTTGATTTTCAATTGAAGAGATATAAATTTAAATGCCATTTTATTAGCTAGATTAAGTCCCAATATCTTTATTTCTCCATATTCATCCCATAAAATTGGAGTTCTAAACTTATTTCCATAGTTGGATTCATACAGAGCCATCTGAATTCTCCAGTGAAAGATATTGTTGTAAAAACTCGACTAGAGGAAGGTGTTTATCCAAAAAACCTTTTAATTACAAATAATAAGATATCAACATATCATCTTGGGTATGAATGGTTCTCTCAAAATGAATATCTATTTGAGTATGATAAGAAGTTTTGGAACATAACTCTATATCTAGAGCCTTCTAAATACTTCTATAAAATATCAATGTAAACCTCATATTCAGATCAGATACAATAGAATGTGGTACACCATGCAAAATTAATACATCCTTAATGTATATCCCGATAAGTTGATCTAGAGATAAATTTTATCTAATGGTAATGAATAGTGATAACTTCATAAGGTGTTCAAATATAACCGAAATAAAATTATAGCCTTTAGATTTTTTGGGGATTCTAATGAAATAATTTGTGGTGATTTTTTTCCATTTCCACTTAGGTATAGGTAATGGTTTTAACACCCCCCTTTAATTTTTTCTGGTCATCCTAAACTTTTTGTCATACCATAAAACTAGATATAAAATTTTCAATAACTCCCATATTGACCTCCTACCAAAAAAAATCTTTCAGATAACTATTTATCTTAATAAAAATAGTATAAATAGAGATTGAGGAACTATAATCAACATATAATAGTTCCATGTTAAAATATAGTATAGATTGAACACATACATGGTTCCTAAGCCTCATCATTCCATCATAATAATGGTTGAACTCAGGAACATTTCTCACATTCTTCTGTTGTTCAATATCTTTCTTTCATGCTTCTTTAATCCTCACATAGATTGACGGTGGTATAGAAATTTAATAATGAAAATATTTCGACCATTCCTTCAATATTTCTAGATTCAGCCTTTGAAAATATAGGAATATTTGATCTCTTTTATTCCTCATCATAAATAAGAAATAATGATCCCCTCGACTCAAAGCATCATCCACCTTGTTGGCTTTCCCAGGGTGGTAATGCATTGAGTAGTCATAATATTTAATTAGATCCAACCATCGTCTCTAGTGAATATTCGACTCTTTCAATGTGAATATATAATTTAAAATTTTTTATTTGTATATATATCAAAAATTTCTATATAAATATAATTCCTCTAAATTTTTAATGCAAAGAATACCATATCTACCTCCAAATCATGAGTTGGGGAGTTTTCCTCATAAACCTTCAATTATTGTGGGGAATATTCTATCACCATATCATTATACAAGAGAATTTATCCGAACAACTTCATTTATTTGTTTTTAAAGATCAAAATGCATCTCCACATTAGGTTAGTGTAATCACTAGTATACTGACTAACCTTTGCTTTAGTTCCTTGAAATTTTACCTTCATTCATCTATCTATAGGGACTTTGATCCCTTCTAAGTTATCTTAATGAGTAGATTATAGAGACATGAGAAATTATCCACAAGGAATTGATAATATCCATCCAAATCAAGAAAACTATAGATATTAATCACAGTAGTTGTTCTAGTCTAATGTTAAATAACTTCCCTCTTGGATGGATCCACTGATATACCCTCTCTTTTTATTATATGAGCCTAAAATGAATCATTTTTGTATCCAAAATTCACACTTCATAAATTTTTTATACAAATTCTATTTCTTTAGGGTATTCAACATAATCCTTAAGTAATCTTCGTGATCTTTCTTACTATCCCAATATATAATAATATCTTCTATAAAGGATACCACAAACTGATCAAAGTTATCTCTAAAGATACTGTTCATTATATCCATTAAGATATAGAGAGAATTAGTAATACCAAATGTAATCACTATATATTCATAGTGTCCATACCTTTTATGTAATGTTTTATTGGGTATATCCTCCTTCCTGGAACTTAATTGATGATATCCAGAATGAAATTAAATCTTGAAAAAGTATTGATATCCACATATTGCATCAGAAAATACTCAATATATGGCCTAGAATAATTATTCTGGATTATGATCTTTTTATGTTCTTGATAATCAATGTAGAGTTTCATCAATACATATTTTTTCCTAACAAACAGAACATGGAAACCTTAATGTGAAACACTTTTCTACCTAAATCCCTTGTTAATATTCTTTTCTAGTTACTTCTTTAATTCTTTCTACTCAATTGTGTTCATTCTCTATAGATCCTTTAAAATAGGTTTATCATGAAATATGAGTTTTATTTACAACTCAACTTCCTGATTCTTCATAAGACAAGGAAAAACATTCAAAAATACATAAAAATCTCTTACAAAATAATAATATCATCAATGTTGATTTTTTATCCAACAATATGAGATAAACACCCCTTTTTAATGGGAATATAGACACATAAAATGGTTGTGATTTCCATTGGAAGTTCATATTTATCATTGTATTTATAAAATATCATTAGTTGGTTTAAAATATAAAATGTGGATTCCCTTCCATATAAATTTATTTGTAATTTATATAAATAAATAAAATACATGCCTAATATAACATCAAATCTAACAAGATGGAGAATAAAAAAAATTCTTGAATCACATTCCAAAAAAAATGTCAATTGGATAATAATCAAATACTTGATATGTGATCATCATATAATTAGGGGGATTAATTTTTAATTAATCATCTAATCATTAGGGTGGAATTATGAAAAACTAATAAAATTATTCAAATAAATAAGTGTGGGTAGATCTTTAATAAAATAATACATCAACAGTTCTAGATTGGATGGTAATTGTACCTTTCACCACATCTTTATCAAACCCCTCATTTGAAATAGTAATTTTCAGAGAGTTCCCAATGTCTCTGAGCTTAATAGGATACTAACACTAATCATCATCATTAACCTTCTAATTTTTATCACTAGTTTACATAATTTCCAAACTCCTTACATTTGCAACGTCAGATTATGTGTGGTGAATTTGGCGGAGCTTTCTTCTATTCACATTATTATCTAAATCTTTCCCATCACATAAACATTCGATTTTCTGATGACATTCCTTTTCACACTTAAAACATTTATCTTTATCATTAAGAAAATTTCTTCTATGTTTCCTTCCATAATTCAAGTACAAAGTAAGGCTCATCTTTTTCTCTCCAAGATTTTATAATTTATTTTATATTCCAACATTCATTTCTTATCAAAACCTTGAAATTGATGGGTAAATTCAATTTTAATTTCCAACTTTATAGCATATCAAATGATTTATTCATTGTTACAGAAGTCCCATATGTAAAAACCTTTCATATAGTTGGTTTTAATTCATTAAATAATCTATAAACCCTACTTTTAGGTTATATGATAACACAAGAATCATATCTCTCAGGTGTTGTAAAATTTTTCACTAAGGTTCCAATGGGTTCATTATCATTATTATTTCGATCGATTAATTCTGTCTACCTTTTTAAAAAAAATATATATGAGAAATGTACTTATTGAAAAATAATATCTTAAACTCACCCCACTCCATAGTGTCAATTTTTTCTTATTACCTCATGTTCTTAATAAGAGTCCACCCTTTATATTCTTCCCCTTCCAAATGATAGATGAATAAAATTAAATTTTCATGCTATGAACACTGGAGAATATAAAATATATTTTTAATGGTATGGATCCACTAATCAACTACTAGTGGATCAGAGGGCCCAATAAATGTTGGTACACATTTCTTCATGAAGGATGCAATATAAAATTGTTCCCTCATTTTCTTGATTAGAAGTTAAATATGATTCAAATCTTGAGAAAGTTTCATAATCATGAAAATAAGAATTTATATTCCAACTCCCATAATTTTAGGTTTCCTTTGGAGGACAATAATTACATTTTTAGTCACATTAATCATTAATAGAGTTTATTTGGGTTAGATCCATTTATTAAAACCAAAAATCATAGTGTGATAAAAAATATTCATTGAGAAAAACCAAATTATCGTGAAAAATAATTTATAGGATATCTAAATTATTAAACCTTATTTTAAATCAATGATACCTTAGTTTTTACCTAGTCTATTCATAATAACTGTCTATTCAAATCCTTTATGAGGGTTTTAAAGAAATTTTGAATTAACTTAATCATATCCATTGGTAGTTTCAAAATACATTCATAGTAAGGGCATACTCACCAAGATCTAGAATGATGAATGAGATATATTTGACCAACTCATTTTCGGGTTATTACCCCTAGATGCATCTATACTAAAACTACATCCACTGTAGTATCTAGACATTGATTTTTTTCAAGGAAAACATCATGCCTTTCTTCGCCATAACTTAGGGTGTTCTTCTATAATTAGTGTTATGTTTAGATTCCTTACTAAACTATGCTTATCTTAGTTTCAAATGTTAACTAAACATGGAACTGATGCTAACTATATTAAACCACACATTTCATAAAAATATATTATATCTTAATATATGAAAATTTAATATAATAACATAATGACCCATGCCATAATCATAAGGGTGTAGTTCCTTTGGAAAAATTAATACATAAAAAATTGGTTCATATGTTAAATACATCATCTTCAAGTATGTTATTCATATATATCACCCTTCCTAGACATATTATAAATAATTCCTTTCTTCAACACCTGAGAAGACAAACCATAAGAAAGGGTGATCTATGATTCTCAATATGTGTAAAAAAGTGATATATCAATGATTTATTAAACATAACAGGAATATAATGGAATGATAACATGAGAATAACATTTTAAAACCATACCTTTTATATATTAGATCATAATCATGAGTCTTGTCAAAAATATTGGTAGTTTATAATTCCTGAATCGTCTAAGAATAAAAAAACATGATCCATGAGAGTAAAACATTAGCATAAGATATGTCTTTATGGCACAGACATAATCATATAAAATTATTTCCTTCTTATTCAAGTAACACATCCAAGACTGTTATAGTAGATAGGGTTTAATCCCTAATCTATCTTAGTAGTGACTATTCACTCCCAAGACTATCAAATTGGACAGAGTCCATTATGAAATTAGGTTAACTCTCCATTATAGTATTATTTTTCTCTTAAGAAATCCATATTTAACCAATTAATTATAAGGATATATAATATTGGGCCCACATATCATGTAATTAAAATCATATAGTTTCAATTATTAAGATTATAAAACATTAATCATATCATTACCTGGAAAAATTAAATGGGTTTCTTAAACAATTAATCTTATCATAACCCATGGAAAAGAAATAGTTTTCATTACAATATTTTCATCATAATCATAAACCATATAGATAACTAATAAGGATGACATTATTATCTCATATACCTAGTAAATAATAAGAAACATTAAAGTATTCCATATTATATTTAAAATGTTTCTAAAATATCACTTATAACATTTATTATGAGAAATAATCTTTTTACATTGAAATCACATATTTAAAATCTTCAAATTTCCAAAATATTAAAGAAAAACTTTAATTTCAAAATAACCTTTGAAACTAGTAAAATAAGCATCATATAATTATGTGTTAATAATTGTGGGAAATGATTCTCATGTTGTATGTATTAAATCAAATACTTCATTTACATTTTTTTATAAAACATCAAAAGTACATCATTTGGAAAATTAAAAAAATATTACATTTAAAATTTTTCGTAAAAAGGAAAACATGGGTAAAAATTACACAAAAAAGCATCATATAATGGTAAATACATTTCTAAAAACATTTTTATAAAATGTGGACATAAGGGAAATGATTTTCAACGAAATAGAGAAATAAAGTGTGTTCTCCTTAAAAATATTCTTTTGGTATCTTGAGTACATAAAAAAGGAAAATTAATTTAAATAATTTATTCTCTATAAATTAATAGACCAAAACAATATTCATGAGAAAACTGAGAGTTAGATCATGAAATTTTATCATTGGAAGCAAAATAATAAGTAATCCTAATAAAAAATGAGATTGTAACATAAAACCCCTACATCAGAAACCACTTTCATCATACATGTAAAAAACTTATATATAGTAATTATAGATTTATTAAAAATTTATTCTATAACCATAATCATATATTTTAAAATTTATTTGATTACTTATTTCCTTTTATCATCAATTTATTAATAATTCTTTATTAAAATCATTGTTCCGGGTGATGAATGATTCTTTTTTCATGTGTATTTTGATATGGAAGTTTTTGGTACTTGTAATTTGATCATGGTTAGATAATATTCATAATGTTAATAATGATATAAATATCATATATATTTATTATATACATATTTACATCCATATAAAAAAATTATAGATAGAAAAATGAATTACACTGATCCTGGACAAGGTAGGTCATATGTACCCATGAAAGTTGTTCTTCTTTTTTGACGGATGGAAAAAAATAAAGGTTAATTATAATTAAAATTTACCGAAATATTATTATATCATCTAAATATTAGTTAAATCCATACTTATTACTATATATGTAAAATAGAACTAAAAATGAATCACATCGCTCTATATAGGTGGTAGTCCACATATATGAATGAGCGACATTATCATTTAACAAAAAAAAATTAAAGGTAAGAAGGAAGATATGATGTAATAATTATAGAATTATAATTATGTTGTAAATATAATATATATATATATATATTATCAAACACTATATCCAGTCGTGAGAGGTAGTGATTGAAAACTAATTACATCCTTTTATGAGGTAGTAGTCCGTCAAACACACGATCGATAATTTCATTTCACATTTGATGGAATGTGACATGGATATAGGTTATTAAATTAACATAATAAAAAATATGTATATTTAAGATACTAATTTTATTATTTCATCATGGTTGAATAAGATTTTAAGTAGGTAGAATAAGAAATAAAATGACAATGCTTGTTTAACAACTATACCTCTTCTTCAGACAATAACTTTATAATTATACCTATATCCTTCCAATGAGAGGTTTATGATAAAACGAAAAATGCTAGGTCATGGGGTGGGATTTATGGAAGTTATCTAGGAATATATCTGAATAAAAAATGTCTCTTTAAGTCTATATAGGAGAGGAGAGATGGTGTCCTTTTATAAGTGGGGTAGAGGACACACATGGAATATTTAAAAATAATGTAATATATTTTTGTATTATTCAAAAACTTTGGATCCCAAATGGACCATTAATAAATATTACATGATATAGGGTCTAAATATTTCCATAAAATGGAATTTATACAAGTTATTATTTCATTTTAACCCTTATCTCTTTAGTTGACACCAGGTAATCCTGTTTTAACCTTAATCATGGTAAAAAAAATTAACTATTTTAAAATTCATTATTATCAATAATTAAGTTCAAATTATTAAATAATATTGATTATTTTTCTTCCAAATAAGGAATCCATTTTATTATCTTCACTTTGTATAAGTTTTATAATTTAATTTAAAATTAATCCCGCAAACACGACAAAAAGCGATTTTCCAATCAAATTTTTTTCTTATGTATAAAATGTTTTTATATAAAAATTAAATATAAAAATGATTCCAATGACCTGAAAAAGATTAATAATAATATAATTTAACGAATATAAATTTTAAAAAAATTTAAATTAAAAAAACTTTTAAAATTCTTCAAATGAATATATAATTTTTAGTAAAAATATATATTTTTCACCATTCATCGAAAAATTAATCTTCCTCGAAAATTCACAAAAGTTTAATCTTATATAATTTTTCATGTTTATTAAAAAATTATTTTAATTATTTCAAATAAAAATTTATTAATGTGGAAAAATTAATTATATTATTTTCTCAACAAAATCAATAGAATCCATTTTAAAGAAAAAGTGTCTTTTAAAAACATATAATGACTTTACTAAAATATATATTTTCTTGTTATAAAAACATTATAGATATTTCAAAAAATTATTAATTCCTATTTATATAACAAATTAATGTCTAGGTTATAAATTTATACTATATTATAATTTATTTAGAATCTAGGTTGCATGTATCACGAGCTATCAAAAAATATTTGAAAATAAATATATCCCAAACTCTTGGGGTTTTACATTATACACCCCTTAAGATGATATTTACTAAAACATTATATCACTATGGTACAAAAAATTAAAATATATCTATTTAATTAAATACATGGGTTCTCATGTAGCTTTATCAAATTCCAAATTCCTCCAGAGAACTTTAACCAAGTGAGTAATCTTGTTTAATATCACTTTATCTCTACGATCCAAAATTTAATTTGGTTGTTCTTCATATGAAAGATCAGGATGTTTTGTTTTTTACATTGGGTATTTTATAAGCAAAATACCAGGTATGTACTTATTTATGAGATATGCATTGAACACATAGTGAAATTAAAAGAGGTCTGGTGGGAGAACCAAATGATATGCTACCATCCTTACTCGATCAAGAACCTAGAAGGGCCTAACAAACCTAGGTCCCAAATTGAACTTATTTTTGAATCTAATATAATTATTACATGGATAAATTAATAGAAACACATTCTCCCCAACTTTGAATTGGAATTCACATTGATGATTATCAGCGTAACTTTTCTGTCGACATTGAGCTTCCTTGATGTGTTGTAGAATGGATCAAACATTCTCTCTAATTTACTCAACTAGATCAAGTCTCAAAATGTTTCTTTCTCCAAATTCATCTGAACACATTGGATGTATGCACTTATTTTCATATAAGGATTCATAAGGATAGATTTTCATTCTCAATTAAATTTTTTTATTGTAAACAACTTGAATAAAGAAGGTGTTGATCCCAACCACCTTTGAATTCTAGAGAATAATATTTCAACACATCCTACAAGGTTTTCATAGTAAACCATAAATTTAAAATAATATATATTACATTTTTAGATGAATATTAATTACATAATATAAAAAATCCCACCCAAAATCAGATAATTCTTGTAACTTTGGAAACATGGATACATAAACAGCTGATTCTTAAGTGAAATACATCATCTCCCACAAATTTATTCATAATTATCACCATTATTATACATACCATACACAATACATTTCTTATAGACCTATAAAAATTATATATAATAAATTTTGGGCTCAAATGTTTGGTAAGGATAAACAATGGTGATATTAACATTACATGATCATAAGGGTATAAGAAAATGGGAATAAATTTTAAAAAACATACCCGGCATATCATAGATTTAACCATTAGTCATTTAATAATTCCTGGTACTTCAAAAGACATGAATAATAAATGAATCAATGAACATATTCCATGATATCATAAAATTTGAATAAGGCATAGATTTTTCTCATTCACATAAGAATAGAAAATCATTTATTTATTAGTCAAGAATCATTTCCAAGACTATCGTAATGGAATGGGTTCGCTCCCCAAACTATTATAGTAGTCAAGGTTCACTCCCAATACTATCATAGTGGAAAAATACTTTAATAAACTACACTCACTCTTCATTTCAGTGTTTTTATCTCATGATATTTCCTTTATTATTGGATACATTAAAGTTATATATAATTTTCATCCCACCCATCACATAATGAAAATCATATATATGTGTACCAAAAAATCAAAGTACATTCATCATATCATAAATTTTGAAAAATAATTGTTCTTCATAAGAATTTCATCATAGAATAAACCATTAATAATATCTAGGTTTCATAAACATTTCATCAATTCATCATATCATAGCCCATGAACAAGGTATGGGATTCATAGGCATTTCAACAAAGAATAACCCATGGAAAAGAAACTTTTTTCATAAACAACTTGTAATCATATTCATAAACCATGTAGGGAAATGATAAGGATGTGTTGGCACCAAAATGTGGGAAGAAGAAAAAAGAAACGGAAGGCCTCCAAAGGCTGCCTCGCGAGGACCATTCGTGGATCCCTGGTAGCCCCATGCCCACCGCGAAGCAAGAAGGCGGGACTCTCCATGAATGCATTTGATGTTTGTGAGCCCGTCACAAAGCCAGGAGGCAGGACACTCCACGAATTCATTTGACCTTCGTGAGCCCGCCGCAAAGCTACCATGTCCCTCTTCATGTAGCGTGAGCTCTTCTACGTGGCGCCTCTCCCCTATAAATACTGACCTCCCCCAAGTCCAAGGGGGGAAATCTGAACTTTCAACTTCCTAGCTCCCAAATCGTGAAGCATCTTCTACTCTGTGAACCATGAGTTGTGCGAGGTACTTATACTCTGTGAAGTGCCTCCCCTTTTCCTTATTTTGATCCCCTCTTTCTAGAGGGATGCCTTTTTCAGATCTTAAGGGCTTCCGTGAAATAAGGGGATCCCCAAGGGGACCTGGTTCATTACCGGGCATTTATGCTTTGTGAAACACCCTTTATATACACACGATTCACATTCCAAGGCAAGGTCATTGTACTTCGTGAAGCACACTGCTTCATGATACCTTACTTCATGAGGCACCTTTTCTCAACAAGGTATTGCTCTGTGAATTCCTTTCAAATTCGTGAAGCACCTCCCATATGCACCTCTTACCTATGCTTAGGCTGAGGCGCCCCACTTTGTGAAGCACACCCCTTCGCAAGCATCCTCCACCACACAGAGCAGCAGACCTTCATAATGCCCCTACCTATGAACCCCTCTACTTTGCAATTCCTTTCCCCATGTGACCCTCCTGGTTTGCACAATGTGATTTCAAAGTCCCTTGGACACTACTTCCCATTGAGTTGCCTCACCTCATGCTTCTTCGCATAGGCACACTAATGGCTATTTATTCTTTTCATATCCATACTAATATGGACCCCATTATGGTTCGCTCCATAATACCCCTTAACCATGGTGTTGCATATCCCCTCTATTCACCAAGGAGCAGAGGGTACCGATTATGTATGTGTTGTGGGTGCAAAGAAAACCCAGCTCGCCCGAGCTGCAGGACGTTAAACTGACATGCACCATCGTCCTCAACACATGACGTTAAACTGTGACCTCACCCTGTGCCTCGCACATGGGGTGCCCCCACCTTGGACATTCTCTGTTCCCACTGGTCTCTACGAGGATGATATCTTCCCTCATAGGGGATGATATCCCCCTTATCGGAGTGGCGTTTGTCTGTGGGGAAAGGGTGACCATCTCGGTGTAAGCCCATATCCTTTCTTGCTGAAGGTAGCATCCATGCTCCTCCTTTCTTCTTCGGTCCCAAGAACCAAGGGGGGGAATAGACACCAGACCACTTCTTTCTTTAGTTCCAAATCCCTCTCCTACTGGGATTTGTCTCCATCGGTCCTCCAGTCTGAAGTAAGTCCCAATCTCCATCCCTTGAGTGGCTAATCATGCGTAAGCCTCTATTTCCTCTTTGGGATGCGATCACGTGTAGGCTCCACTCCACTTCCCACGGACGCACCTTTCACGACATGATCATCAGGTCTCTACTATATCTTGTTTCTCACAGAAATCATGAGTCATGTGGGCTTAGAGTGAGCACTGACCATGACATCTTCTTTGGGCTACCCTAGAGCGTAAGCCCCAAATGCCACCCACCTAAACTATGAGGTCTTCGATCCCTACCAAGGCAAGGTATGTCAGAAGCCTCCATGAGGTTAAAGACCAACACCCAGTCGTTACGACCCGCTTCACATCGGTTCACCAAATCAACCTGAACTACATGGACTATGATCCTTGCCAAGGAAAGGTATGTAGGAAGCCTCCATGAGGTTCAATACCAATAGCCATTGGTTCCAACGGTATTCATGTCCGTTCACCAACACTCATAGTAGCCTAGAGTGTAAGCCTCACAATCCATCCCGAACTACATGGACTTTAATCCTTTCCAAGGTAGGGTATATAGGAAGCCTCCATGAGGTTCAAACCCAACACCCATTAGTTCCTACCATTCGGTTCCATGCCCCGCTCTGAACTATGGGGACTTTGATCCGTACTAAGGGAAGGTACATAGGAAGCCTCCCTGAGGTTCAAGCCCACCACCCATGGGACCCCCGGTCCTCTTTCACGTCGGTTCACTGACGCCCCGCCACCAATGGGACCCCAGGTCCTCTTTCACGTTGTTTCAATGATGCCCCACCACCCATGGGACCCCAGGTCCACCTTCACGTTAGTTCCCATAGCTAAAATATGTGTTCTTTCATCCTTTCTAAGATAGGGTACATAGGAATAATCTACAAGGTTCAAGCCCACCACCCATTGATCATTCTGACCATCTTCACGTTGGTTCAGCAATAGCCGGGGCAGCCTAGAGTGTAAGCCCCAAAATCCATTCCGAACTACGAGGACTTTGATTTCCTACCATGGGGATACTTAGGAATCCTCTTCAAAGCTCAAGCCCAAAACCATCGTCATCCTCAAGGCGGTTCCATCCCATTCTTCATCCACTTCATTCAGTCGCTTCATCATCCATCCTAATTCTTACCCGGGCTTCCACATCCCGGTGGGATCATGCCACCTCATAACCCATTCCCCCCAATAGTAACTGGGAATTCAACCATGTGTTGGCCCTAATATCAGTGTTTTCACAGGGGGTTGCACCCATCTGATCCAATCCAGTCAGTGTTCTGATCAGCTCGATCCATCTTCACTGGACATTAAACTTGCGGCATACCTTGTGTAAAATATGGGAAGCTAAGGAAAACCTCAAATACATGCCCATGGAATATGATTACCCACATTCGATATGGGATTCCTCAGGCTTCTGTGCCCTCAAGAAGCCCGATAATAAGAGATAGAAGATAGACAAGCCAATTCCCCAGCGTCCAGACACACCAGTGATTCCCAACGTGACTACTCCCGTGACCAAAGGTTGCTACCCTGATCAGACCCCATAGAATGTCCCAACAGAAGCAGTGTAACTAACTGGTGTCCATGAAGATGTGTCACTAGGAATAGTTTCATGAACAATGTATAAAATCTATAAGGGAGACCCGGACTAGGAGACGAGTTCCGAGGAGGAATCCACGGAAGGAAGAACCAACATCCCATCATCCCATTTCAATCAAAGAGAAAACATTACTGAACAAAGAATGAATGCTTCCCGCCTATGGAAAGTGGGAATGTGGGGAAACAGGTGTGCATCCTCCGCAGATGGATGTATGCACCCTGATGAAATCGTCGGAAATAGAAATGGTGAACCCGACATGAAATTATTCTCCTCAATATAGAGATTAGTAGTGCTTGGGGAATCAATATATTGACGTGTCACTAGATCCAATTCTCTGTTGTTAGGTCCCGCCAAGAAAATAGCGGGCCTGGCGTGAAACTCACCAGAAGTTTGGGCAGTATAAAGTTGGACCTCCCGTTCTGCGATGTTTTCAGCATGGATCCCTCTTACCAACCATGGAATATGGGATGTCACTAGGAAATTTGTCGTTGATTCCTTTTTTATTTCAGAACTGATGAATTAATCTCCCTGCTCTTATGAATCAGGTTGTTGTATCTAGAATGTGATCACCTCTTGCACATCGGCATCAGGGTAGAGGCAGCACTAACACGGCAGTCCAGCGTGGTTTTTCCGCTTCTGTGATGGCCTCTACACCTATGGCCCTAGGGCATCCACGCCCCCTCTCTCTATCCGAGTTCATTCAACAGAGGGTTATCAACGACCTCATGTGACTTTATGAGGAGGAGTGCATAATCCCAACCCAGGATATAGCCCGTCGGGATCGGGAGACGTTTGTTCCTTATCACCAACGTTGTCCCCAAGGGCCGTGTAGGGAGCCATTGGTCCCCACCCTGAAATGCTTTGAAGACTCCCTGCCTTATGCTGATGAGGTAGGTGAGGTCTATGCCAGCCTGGTTAGAGTCACATTCCAGGGGCTCCCAGTGAGGGATATCACCTGGCCATGTCAGCGTTGTTGCCCGGTCTTGCTGGATGAGGACCATGTAAGCCACGTACATTCACCACTGGCCTCGTTTCATCCGACCCGATGCCAGCGTCAGGCACAAGTTGAGGACACCTGCAAGGGGGGGTCAATGTCGATGGCTATTATGGCCCGAGCCAAAGCTGACGCATATCATCAGTTCCCAGCATACACTGAGTAGGGGCATGTATACGCCCGACCAGGATAGAGGCCCCAACCATCCCACGGGCAGGCTAGGTTGGCTCTCTTGGCCGTTGGCCCAAACAATTGCTGCTCTGAACCAACCTCCAGTGATGCCACCCAGAACGGAGTTCCTCCCCGTACCACCACCATGGAGGATGCGGGCCTTTACCACTTCGAGGCTCAACATGGAGGTCTGACCCATGCCACCCTCAATCCAAATGAGGGTCTTCCTCGTGGTGGTGATACTCAGCACAAAAGCCTCTCTCGTTCCCATTACACTAGGTATGGAGTCATTTCTATAGACCATGACCGTCGGTGTAGGGACATTTCCCATCTGGTCTCTCTTCAACATGGGGATCCTCCCCATGTCCTCTCAGTAACTGGTGAAGGTTATCATTACCTCAGCTACTAGAGGGGTGAGGGCCAGCCTCGCTCTACCCGCACCCAGCATGGAGGTCCAACCCGTGTTCAGCTAGACCGGAAGAAGGACTCTCTTCATACTAAGATTCCCCTGGAAAACAAGCATGGAGGTCCTCCCCATGCTTCTTCCGGTTCTAGCAGAGGTCTTATCTGTTCTAGTGCTACCCATGGAGGTCCTCTCCTTGTCTTCTTTGACATTTTTCTTGGTGGTCCTCGCACCCCGGCTTTCTCAGGTGGAAACCCTCTCCACCCCAGCACCAGTATGGCCAAAAGACCCTATGTCAGAAATCAACCCTATCCCCAGAAGCCACTCAGGGGTAGGAAGACAAGTCATCGCCACCATAATAGTAATTCCAGGAAGGCCCGGACCGAGATCAAATCGGTCCGCTTCTCTGACTCTGAAGTGAAGTACGACTCTGCTCGGGAACCCTCCCCCACTCATCTGAGTCAAGGGTCGGGGAAGGAACAAGGTGCATCATCTTAGTACTTCTGAAGTGCGAGTTCCATAGGATTCTCGTCTCCCTCTATAGGTATATCTAGGAGAATGAAAATATGGCGACCATGCAGGTTACGGTCATGAAATCACCACCATCATCACCTGAAGTGCTCTCTACCTTGACAAGAGATCATGAATAACTATTCTGGGGACTGATGGTAGGTGAGCAACATCACGACCCATCACCAGTATCCCTATCCCTTGAGCCAAGAATGAAGGTCGTCATCCCGTCTTATCGCAACATAGCATCCAGGTCACTACACTCTTCGGAGGACAGCCCGAGATTCAGCGGTCAGCCAGCTCGTTCGTCATACTCTCCACCGGTCAGCCTGACGTCCCAGCGGTCTGCCTCTGTACCATTTCTAGTTCCTCATCCACCCCTAGTTTTCGATTGGTGTAATGAAGGGCCAGACCCAGAATATGAGCCGAGGAGCTTCTGGAACATCCTCACATCGGACCCCTTCCTCGAGAAGTTCTGGCCTGTGGCAGCACTGAATTTCCGCATACCGGAATCCCTCAACCCAGAGGAAGTTGAGTGTTTCCACTACACCCTCTGGTAGATGAATTTTGGTCTATTTCAACAGTGAGGGGTTTATCCTAGGACCTAAGTGCATTTCAAAGACATCATCGAGCAATGTTGTCTGATCGAGTTGGCCACACTCACTGTGGTCCAGCACCTCAAGTCACCAGGTCACTATGAGGCCCTCCAGTAGAAATGCATTCAGAGTATTAAGGTACTCCGCAAAATTATCAAGGAGGATACTCCCATGTGAAAATCTATGGCTAGGGACAGTATGTATCCCTCCTCTTCAGTCCTATCCGATGGTAGCCTGACTTGCTTGGTGTCATCGAGGACATGCCCCCCAGAAAGGTCACGGTTAACAAGGCTGACATAGTGTACATGGAGGACCAGCTGGAGCTTCTCAATGGAGACTTAACCCTCTGAGGGTGTGCCACCACTACTGGATCAATGGGGAGGGTCACTCACCAGCAGAAGAACCTACTAGGTCTGCATTCACCCACCGAGGCATTAGTAGTTAGCCAGAATTCTAGTAAAGTCAAAGTGCTTGTCGGAGCTGTCAAACACTCTGACCCGTCTGCCTCAGTACAGAAGACAGAGGAGGACCTAGAGAAGGACACATTGCGCCAACAACATGCTGAGCAGAAGAGGTCACCTGAGGAACTCTTGGAAGAATGCGCAGCAGAGCGATGACACGACTACAGCGATCCTAGGCCAGTATAGAAGGGGCAAGAATAACTTCCCCTCAGTGAGAAGCCCCCAGGAAACCTTGATCATACATCTCCCTTGGACAGGGCTGAAGCCGGAGCTTATCGAAAGAGGGCATAGTATGTCTTGAAAAACCCACCTGAACGGCGCGACAATCCAAGGAATCTAGCTCAGGTTCCCCCAGTTGCCCCGCAAGTCTCTCCACCAGAAGCTCCATCAGACACTGGGCCTGTTTACTATGTCGAGGAACCTAGAAACACGCGCATGGTTAGGGATCCCCATCAAGATAGGTACCCCTACCCAGATGATCCAATGGCAGCACATATTTCCTGCCAGAAGAGATTGGAAATGCGATAGGTGGAAATCCCACCTGATGGTAAGCCATGCCTAGCATGGGTGGATGATATACCAGCACCTCTGGGTTTCGGGAATCTCACCTTCTCCCCCTTTAATGGGATGGTGGACCCACCACTGTACCTGGACCACTTCAACTCAAGGTTTGGGCCAATGTTAGGGAATTTGGCACAGCAAGAGGATACCAAGATTCATTCCTTTGTTCAGAAATTGGAGAGTCCGGCATTTTTTTGGTATAGCCAGCTCCCCGTCGGATCTGTAACCAGCTGGGAGGACCTTCGCAGGTAATTAATCTACTATTTCTTCTCTACCACTTGGAAAACAAGCATCGCAGACCTCTTCAAGTGCAAAAAAGGTATGGTGAGCGAGTCATGGACTTTATCACCTAGTGGAAGGGGCTCATATACTCCCTTGACATGCCACTAACTCAAGAGAAATTACTGATGATGTGCATAGGGAATGTCAAGATGGAAACAGTTCCTTCTCTGATCACCCAGAACTAACCTGGAGGGTTTCAAGACTTCTCCGATAAGGCACATCACCTAGAGGAAGTCCTGCAATAGGCCAGCTAAGCTTGTCTGTTGCCCCCTATAATACCAGCAAGTAGGGTTTCCAGAGCCGATCCCTCTGTGGTGGCCCAAATAGAATCCCCAAAGCAACTAGAATTGCTACCAGTGGAACCAGCCCTACATCCTCACCGAGGCCCTCCACCTCAGGCACATCCTCCTGCTCAGCAGCGTCCGCCTCAAAATCGTCTGGTGCCCCACATAATGTGCCACCACCGCTGAGGAGAGACAATCAGGATCTGCCTCTTCGAAAGGCTCCCCTAGCTCCTCATCAGGGATAGGCTCCAAGGGCCACCTTTTCAAACAGAAGAAACAGGACCTACTCGTTCAATGAGAATCAGGTCCCCGACTATTTTAGAAGTTCTTTGGAACAAGGGATCATGTGTTTTCCTGAGTGAAGAAGGCCATAAGAGGCGAACCTCACTGATCGCCCCAACTACTACACCTATCATCGGATCCCGGGGCACACCCTAAAGTAGTGCTATGTGTTTAAAAATTGGATTCAAGAACATGTTGATAACAACATATTCAGGCTGGGCCCAGCCCCCACACAAGTGTCATGTGTATTTGTAAGGCCAGACAACAGTAGTGATAGTGAAGGTGAGTGGAAACAGGATTCTAACCATGAGTCCTAGAATTATAATGACTAGATGGTTCGCAAAATGGTAGATCATGCCCATGGTATCATTCGGGCATGCCTGAATCATCCAGAGCCTTAAAAATCTACGACCACCACTTCTGTATCATCATCTCAGCCGACCTCTTCCTAAAAGAGCAAGCATCAACGACACAAGGGAACGAAACGCACCCTGCCAATTTCATCATAGTCCCGCACTCTTGGTGACTATATGCCTCTAGATATGGGGATCCCTCAAAAAATCCACCCAGTGATGGATGACTCTTCAATTGATAGTCAGAGGTACGCTTTGGTTAATACTGTAGAGTTGGTAAATCACTATATGACTCCAGACAATGGGGAGCGCAAGGCGATCCTGCCCAACGTCCCCAAACGACACCAATGTCAGTGAAGCCGTGGCCATATGGGTCATCCAGGTAAATCAGTTGGCACCTATGGCCAGGCTATACATGGCACTGTGACTAGATAGTAGGCTCAGCACAGAACTCAGCACGCACAACTTCTTCATCTGGTGTCATCAGGCTCACCTCCTCCACCGTTTGTGCTACTAGATCAGACAGAGCTTCCTCGACCATGCTGCAACCAGCCTTGCCTGGCTACAATCGGACCTCAGTCATTCAGTCCTCATCCAGTAGCTACTCATCAGGTTTCAACTAGTGAACAATGGGATATTCCCAGCACCAGCTAGCCACCGGTCCGGCCGGCCGGGCCTGCCATGCCTCCAATCATAGAGCGGCTTCCTACAAGAATAAGTTTGTTCCTAGGGTAGAATTATTATTTTCTCAAGCACCTCATCGGTATCCCAGTGGGGCTTTCCATCCTTGAATCCATTCTCTTGTCACCAGATACGCGTGAGGCCCTCATTGAGGCTTTAATAATCCCCCTCCAGTTTCAGACAGAGTTAGCAGCTGCAGAAACATTTCATTCCGGAGTGGTCAAGAATGATGAGTGTTAGGCCATAATTTCATTCTTTGTAGAAGATGAAGTATCTCCCATTAAAGGTCACATCCGCCCACTATACATCACCGGGAAATTTAACACCATGGAGGTTCGCTGCTATTTTTCTGACACCAGCTCTGGGATTAACCTTATCATGATGCAGACACTTTGGAAGATGGGGTTATCCGAAAATGACCTGACTCCCTCTGATTTAAGAATCCAAGGATACGACAAGACAGAGCAGACCCCAGTAGGTAAGATCTATCTAAAGACCCAGTTCGGTGGCCTAGTTGCCAGCACTGAGTTTATGGTTATCTCCCAAGACATCACGTACAATGCAATGATGGGCAGGTCATGACTCCACCTACACGCTGAGGTCCCCTCATCGTATCAACAATGAATAAAGTACTCCCTTAATTGTCGAGTAGGTGTAATCCAAGGTGATGAATCTCCTTTTTCTTCTTTTAAAGCCCGCTACCTAGATGTCGGCTATTATAAGAGCAAGGATAAGAAGATTCAATCCAGTGAGGTCAAACCCATCATGGTTGCAACTGACCCCTAGGCAGGTCTAGATGATGCCTACGTCTTCCCAATCCATAGATTGGAGGCCATGACCCCCGACATGGGAAAATGTTGTGTTGTATCTAGAACAAGGGAGAAACATATTCCCAATCCTAAGTGACGATGGAAGATCACCTTGTACTCCTACACAAACAAGGCTCAAGTGATCCCAGAGCTTCCTACCCCCGTACGGTGTCGGGATGTCCGCCCCATGGTAATGGCAGTACGTCTTATGTGTCTGTTCCGCCAGGATGGAATTAACCAACTCAAGCTGACATGCCACTTCTGCTTTGATATCATCAAGTGTGCCCCTTGGTCCGAAGACCAGATAGGATCGGATCAACTACATTTATTGTTATGGTTTTGAACGCACGTGAATCTCCCGATACGATGTCCACTACTGCCCAGACTAGTACCAGCCCCCCCCCAATCCGGATCTGTTAACCCAGAGGAAGCACCTCCCACTGGAGATTCCCCATCCATAAGCAAATAAGAGGATCTGGAGGACGCTCCCCCTGCCTTTGAAGAGGGCATCTCCGCCACGGTCGATGAACTGGTGCAGGTGAACCTTGGTAACAAGGAAGATCTGACACCCACATTAATCAGTGCCGCCATGCCCCTGAGGAGAAATAGAGGTGCGTGGATTTCTCGAAACAGCATCATGATGTATTCTCCTAGAGCTACAATGAGATTTCATGACTAGATCCATGGGTATCCATCTACCGCCTCGGTCTTCCTGCAAATCATCATAGGTTCAAGAAGCCTCCCAGAAAGATGCACCCTTCTAATGATGCCATGGTCGAGGCCAAAGTTGACAAGCACTTTAGAGCCACCTTCATCAAGGAGGTCCAATACCCAAAGTGGCTAGCCAACATTTTGTCAGTCAGGAAAAAGAATATACAGATCAGAGTCTACATTGAATTCCACGATCTCAACCACCACGGTCCGAAAGATGATTTTCCCCTTCTAGTGAAATAATTTTTGATTGATGCTATAACTAGGTTCCAAGATATCTCTTTAGTGGATGGTTACTCTGGATACAACCAGATCTGAATGGTCCCTGATGACAAGCAGTACAAAGCTTCCAGGTCACCCCAAAGTACTTTTTTCTACCAGGTTATTCCCTTCGGCCTGAGGAATGCAGGTGTCACCTATTAGTGGGCCATGAATCACATATTCAAGCCAATCCTTAGGACATTGGTGGAATGTTATGTGGAAGATCTGGTGGTCAAATATCACCAGCTCCAGGACCATCTCAAGGACCCTGAGAAATTGTTCAGCTTCCTCTGTTTCTGTCACTTGAAGATGAACCCATTGAAGTGAGCCTTCGAAGTCACCTCTGGGAAGTTTCAAGGATTTGTTGTTAGGTACCAGGGCATTAAGATCGACCCTGAAAATATCAACGCCATCAGCCAGATGCCTCCCCCTAGAATTATTCAGGAGCTTTGAGGTTTACAAGGACACTTAGCCTATATATTTCAATTAATTAAAAATATGGTCGGTAAGTGTAAGCCCTTTTTTAGGCTCATGAAAAAAGGCTCCGCCTATGAGTGGGACGACGAGTGCCAGACTGTGTTCAAGGAAATCAAGCAGTATATGCTCTGTCCTCTGGTCCTGATGCCACCCATCTCTGGAAAACCCCTAATCCTTTACGTGACTACCCTAGAATGATATCTCGGTTCCCTCCTCACCCAGAAGAAAAATGAGGGGACGGAAAACAGACTCTACTACCTTAGCTGCATGCTCGTCTATACAGAGACCATATACTCCCCCATTGAAAATTGCTACCTTTCACTTGTATTTTCCATGAAAAAGTTACGACACTACATGTAGCACCATGAGGTATAGCTAGTGTCTCATGTAAACCCACAAAAGTACATTCTAAACCTCCCTATATTGACCGGACATCTAGCACGGTGAGTAGTAATCCTCCAGCAGTTGGACATCAGGTCTGTGCCTCAGAAGGCTATCAAGGGACAAGAATTGGCATATTTTCTAGCTTTCCATCCAACCCCCGTGGACTAGTCCCTGTACATGGATTTTCCTGATGAGGCAATCCTCTCAGTAGATCCTTCCAACCCTTGTTGGCAGATTTGCTTCGATGGTGCCTCTAGGAGCCCCACCGGCAAGACACTTAATGATCCTAGGCTCAACAGAGTTGGCCTAGGTATCCTCTTCATCATCCCGGTGCAAGCCATTCTTCCATACTCATTCCTATTGTCAGAGGGCTGCACCAACAACGAGGTAGAGTATGAGGCCCCCATAACAGGCCTCGAGCTGGTCTTCAATATCGATGTGCCCCATTTTCATGTGAAAGGGGATTCCGAACTGGTCATCAAGAAAATCAACAGTGACTATGTCATCAAAAATCTAGAGCTCGCACCATTGTTGGATCACACCCTCCAGCTAGTGGCCCAGTTTCCATTGCATCCAGAAGTTACTCATGTCCCTCGATCTCAGAATGGTCAAATTGATTCATTAGCCGACCTAGCTGCATCACTTATAGAACTCGATCAGGATGATCTAATTATACACATGGAACATCAGAGGGTCATTGGTCCCATCACCCCGGATGACGATGATGACCTACAAGTAGGCCTCCTTACCATCGGGGCCTCCACATCAAGACCCCTAGGTTCCTCAAATGAAGGGGTTGAAGCAACCCCTGACTTGAGATCCCCCATTGTCGAGTATCTCCAAAATGGTTACCTCCTGGCTGACTAGGATGAGTGTGATCAAATCCGATGCTGTGTGCTACATTTTACCCTCCAGAGTGGTCCCATCTTGAGAAGATCCTCTAACAGTGTGGGTTAGATGGTGTTCTCCTCCGTTGCATCCAAGGAGTTGAGATTTCTCAAGTCATGAATGAGGTGTATGCCGATTCTTGTAGCACCCACTGGACTGGGCTGAAGATTTCCCATCAGATCCAAAGATTGGGATACTTCTTGCCCTCCAAGATCCATGACTGCATTGAGTTCTCCAAGAGATGTCTTGCATTCCAAATTCATGCTAACTTCTTGCATCAGCTGCCAAAACCTCTCCATTCCATCAAGTATTATTTGATGTTCACAATATGGGGACTCGATGTCGTGGGACCATATCCACTGGTGACAGCTCGCCAGTGCAACTTCATCCTAACAGCCACAGATTTCTTTTCTAAGTGGGAAGAAGAAGTTATGCTCAAATAGGTTAAGGCATGTTCTATCATTGACTTCATGAGCTCTAATATCATCTACCGGGTTGCAGTCCCTCATTCCATCCTCACTGATAACGTCAGAAACTTCCGAGTAGTCGAACTAAAGAAATTGTACACCAAGTACAACAATTGTTCTAACCATACCTCCCGCTATCATGCGCAGAAAAATGAGAAGATCGAGGAATTCAACAAAACCCTCTATAATATTTTGTAGAAAATGGTTGGTCAGAATAAGAAGAGTTGGCCAGACAAGCTCCCCAACGCCCTCGGGGCTTATCAGATGATGACTTATAATTCTACCTAGGTGACCCTGTATTCCCTGGTATACGGAGCTGAGTCAATCCTGCTTATCGTGATCTAGCTGTCTTCAATACGCACAGTGGTCTATGACCAACAGGTGATAGATAAGGTAGCTGAAATTCATCTGGCTGAATTGGAAGCACTTGAAAAAAATCGGCTTCATTCCCTACACAATCTGGAAAGGCACTAAAACAAGATAGCTAGAGCCTTCAACAAAAAGATTCACCTCTGCTCTTTCCTACAAGGCGACTTAGTGTTGACCCTCTGAACTCCAATGTTCCCTGCCAAAAAACCACCGAAGTTGGAGCCCAAATGGGAAGGAACTTAAATAATCCATAGGGTTTACCTCAATGGATAATACTCCCTGGTATCCATGGATGGAGAGTGTATCACTCCTCCCACCAATGCCAAATTCCTCAAGAAATACTATTTCAGACCCAGCAGGTCCGGTGTGACCCTAAACTATCTGGTCCAGCATGACCCTAAACTGTTTGGTCATGAATGACCTTAAACTATTCAGACCAGAATGACCTTAAACTGTTCAGTCCTACATGACGTTAAACTGTGCACCTTCCCGCAAGACATTAAACTACACCCTTAGAACTATGTATGGCTTGATTCCCATCCGCATGGGATATGTAGGAACACTCAAGCGTTTTGTCTTGATCCCATACCCAACTCTTCTCTTTGACTATACCCCCTAGGTATAGTTCCCTTAGAGGATCCTTGCATGATATGGTGTAGGCTTCTTATTCCCACTCATGCCAGGATTATAACGGTTGCACCATGTGCCCGCTCCACATTCTTCTATCCACCCATGTCCTCACTTCATGACGTTAAACTGCATGGCCTTCAAGAACTACATATGGCTTGATTCCCATCCTTATGGGATACGTAGGAACACCCCGTAAATTTTGTCTGTTGGCCCAGCCCAAATGTCAAAACCTCCCCTAAGGTCGAGACATATGGTGTGGTGCAGGTTCTTGCCTCAAGACACGTCGATATCATCTCGATTCCACCATACGTACCACTCCCTAGGGGTGTCTGCCTCTTTCACCACCCTTCTTGATTTTGAAATATATGGGTATAGCTATGCTTCACCCACTCCTTTGATTGGGACTCCATCATCTTTCCCATCCGGAAGGGCCCCCGAATGGCATGGATGCTAGGCCCATGGTCACTCCTACCATTTCGGGCCAACTCCCTTGAGGATGTTGAACAAAAAATCCCACGTTGCGAATATTGTTAGTGGTCAACATCTATCCTTTATCATTAGAGCCACCCCAAGATGTCCCAAACATTGACTGAAATGGTTCATTTTGCCCCATTTTATATCCAAGCAATGAACTCCCTTCGGGCGATGCCAGCTACTGGACCCCTGTATGACAGGAAGATCCAAATTCGGCTCCTTGTTTCCCACACCAAGCACTGCTCATGTGGGGTTAAGAGCTATGATGAGGCAATGACCGCACAAGAGGTCGTATGGCTACCATTGGTCAAGATTCCCGGCCTATAGCCTGTGGACCTTTTATGGCCCCCTGTCCCTTTCTAGCCCCTAGACCAAGTTCTTACATGGAATTATACGGTGTGGTATGGGATTATGTCCTCATTCACATCAGGTTACTCGTCGTTCCATACATATCCCCATATGAGATACCTTATCCTCTCTTCTTCCTCACTGTAAGACATTAAACTAAAAACTGGTCATACCTTCCCAACTGAGGCCTAGCCTTAAAGACCCTGGTATTTTTTGGCCCATTGGCCTTCTTGGTCCCCAGCCCAACTTCTTACACAGAATTGTACATTGTGGTATGGGATTATGTCCCCATTCACATCGGGTTATTTGTTGTGCCGAACACCCCCATCGTTAGGGTATCTTACCCCTATGTGTGATTCCAGAACTACGTATGGCTTGATTCCCACCCTCATGTGATACGTAGGACTTCCCAAGAAGCTCGTCTTCGGGTCTAACTCTATCTTGGCCCCTCAACCCGCATTCCCCCAGAGAGAGAAATGTATGGTGTGGTATGGGATTATGTCCTCACTCACATTGGGTGTTATAACGACCATTCCATTTACCTCTTCCTCCTGAGAGTTTTTCATCCCCTTGTACTATCCTCGTCTTTTCAAATCGGTTGCTCCCAAGATGAGCCCCTCGACCCTCTTCAGTGATTCACCAATGTGTCTAAGGGTACTATGGTTTAATACTTGGAATGTCGGACTCTACTCAGACATGATTTCACTCGTTTTCTTAGGATTCATGTCCTCCATCATTAGGTCTTCCATCACCTTTCATATCAAAAGGGACCCCCAAATGGCATGGATGACAGCCCAAGGGATCTCTTACCATTATGGGCCAACATACTTGTTGTTTTCAAAAAACAAATTGATACAAATCACGCATTAAAAATTTGTTTAGTGGTCGACGATCATTTGTTTGTCCCCGTTTCAGGCTAATGCGATATGGATGATGTGTTTCTTACATGTTCAACAGTCATCTTCCATCATCACGCCAACCCTGTTATGCCCGAAATGTTGGTTACATGATTCACACCCTTCTCCACCTCATTATGTCCAAGTAGAAATTTGAGATTATTGGTATTATTCCTCAGTGTGTATTCACACATTAGGAGGGAAAATCCATGATAAGGAAATAATTTAGGGCTCCATTGATTCCCCTATTTAATATATTTCAGGTATTAAAAATACCTTATCCACCCTTGTTTCCTACACCAAGTTCGACTCACGTAGGCTTAGTGATTGGGTTAAGGATCCCTTTTACTTGGGATAGTCCCTTCTCCATGGTCCAAGCTCTAAGATCATAAACTAAGATCTCTTCTAGAAATTTGCTGGAACACCCAGATGTCTCGTTTTTGGGTCCAGCTTAGTTGGGAACTAGATTCTACTACCCCTTACCCACTTACCTCTATGTTGGACCCTTGGCCCGAGGATTCTTTCATGGAATCGCGTACAGTGTGGTATAGGATTATGTACTCGTTCAGGTCGGGTATGTTTTATTGCACTATGTGCATTCCCCCTTTAGCCTCATCTCTACTACTTCTGTGCCACATGAAGTTAAAATGCATGCCTGGTCCCATCACATGACCATAAACTGTGACATTATCATCCTAGCCACCCGATGAAAAACGAAACGACATCATGATGTACCCACTCAAGGGGACACCGTGTTTGGTATCGGTCACACACCATACCACTTGTCAACGCCTGCATATGGCTTGATTCTTGCGGCGATTCTAGGACTTTCTATCCTAGGCCTGTCGCTTCACAAAAAAACCATCCACCATAAAGTACAAACAAGATACATCGAGTACCACTTCTTCTAGTGTGGGGGCCACACCCGCACACCCCTTTTGTCCATGGCACTGGTACCTTACTATGCCACCTCTTAGAACTATGTATAGCTTGATTATCATTCTCATTAGATACGTAGGAACACCCGTGTTCTTCCCTCATGGTCCCATCTTCACTCTCGTTTATGGTCCCTCGACCTAAAAACTTCTCGAGGAACACATGGTAATCCGGAATCTGGGTACTCATTCACATCGGGTTTCATAATCACATTACCATGTGTCCCCTGCACTCTTTACTGATCCATGGTCCAATCTCAATGACCATAAACTAAGACCACTCTGTGTCCTTGCCGCAATACGTTAAACAACACGACATCTTCCAGAACTATGTATGGATGGATTTCCATCCTCTTGGAATACGTAGAGACACCCTAGTATTTCGCCTTGGGTCCATCCCCAGGAATCGTAAATCCTATTCCTCCTCAGTTCTGGCCCCCCTGGCATGACCCCTTGTGAGGAACCATGTAACTGTAGCTCTACTTCGAACAAATTTGGGATGCCCCACGATGACAACAGGAAGCGACAGTTCCCTCGCTAGAGAGGTCCTATTTAAAATAAGGAATAATCCATGATCAAACTGATGCACCCATCTAATGTGCTTTATCACGGTGGCATAATTCTGAGTGTTAGATTATATTCAAAAAAACCATCACTCCAAATTCCAGGCTTTGTGTGCCCCTTATTTGGACACTCATCCTCTTTCATGTCTAAGGGAACCCCCTAACAATATAGATGCTCAGCCTATGGCTCACCTATTGTCCTGGGACAACATTTTGGAAGACTAACGGATGACATTTTGAGTCAGGCCCCGTGTTTCGAACATGGTCAGTGGTCGGCCCTCATTTTCTATCCCTCTTCCAAGCTAAAACAACAAGGATGCTGTGTTTTGAATGTGGTCAATAGTTATTCTTTATTGTCACGCCCCCCTACAATGTTCTGAATCCTGGGTATTGTGATTCACCCCTTCCATTCCCATTTTTTTTGGATTGATTACAGCACCCTTGGTGTTACCCCATTCATGCACAAGAGCACACTAGGAAAATGGTAATTCAGCTATTCTGAGAGCTTTATTCTCCAGTCAGGTCTCTCCCATTCCCCCCCCCCCACCGAAAATCTAGTCCGGTTGTTCAAAACCTTGATGCCCGAAGCTTGGTTTGCACTTCTACATCTGGATGGCGGTGATAAGGTGGTTGTCCCTTATTTCTTACATCGGGCCCGACCCACACGATCTTAGGGAATGATCGATGGACGCTCCATGAATATCACAAGAATGCAATAACATAAATTTAACAATGGAACTCATGAATGATATGGAATCAAACAATCAAAGCATGAAAGTAAATTTGAGGGTCTGTTGATCATTATAGTACCTGAGGGTCGTTTCCCCCAATGGATGGGTTAACCTCATAAAAAGAACATAGCAGCTCCACCACCCTCTGGCTGGTGTCATCCAGGAGTTACTTCCACCTGCTCAAATCCTCCACCTCCTTGGTAGTGACGGGGCGCAATTCATCAGCCGTAATCTGGGCCCGCTCTACGTCGGTCTGGATAACGGTCATCTCCTCAGAATCATGCTTCACACCCTCTTCGGCCTCTCCCAGTTGGGATTTCAGCCATGAGATGAACTCCCATTGCACGCCAAGGGAAGCTGAATTCTTATCCGCCCAGGCCTGCAGCCGTTGAACTTCATCTTCAGCCTCCTGGAGCCTCTTTATGTTTACCACTTTCCTCCGCAGCTAACCGAAACTGAGGCCATGGTCATACTCCCAGATCTTTTCCACCATAAGATCTCAGACGAGCATGTGAGGACACTGGGCATCCACTACCCAAGCACACAGTTCATGCAGTCGCGAGCGAATTCTGTCCATCTCATCCAAACATAGTGTTTGGGGGGGTGTCATTGATGAAGTGCATGATAAGCTTCCATGATCGGCAATGGATTATCTTGTTATCCTCTTTTTCATAGGTCATCTCATCCTAGTCAGCACGATTGGTGGGCTCATACGCAGGGAATGCCCTCAAGAACTCTTCAACCGGGTCCACATCTAGTGTTTGATTGGGCGTGGCAGGACCTGGGCTATATGACTGATCCTCATCATCGGATCCTACTTCAATGATATTGGGTTAAACCCCACTGACGGTCGCACTAGTGATCGGGAGCACCACCGCTCGGTCGGTTTGGTGCTCCGCCTCCACGATCGTCAGCACTCCCCTAGGAAGGAAACCGTAAGAAGCCACGACCAACCTCTCCAAGGAAAACCAATCCATTTGAAGAACTGGACGCGCCAAAAAAAGTACCTGGATGTCAATAAATATGGATAGGGGATGACAGTCATAAAATTGGTAGAGGGCACCTATAGAGATTGAATCCCTAGTCTCGCTCTTAGGCTGAGGTAATCAGGACCCTGATGCATGGCCCCTAGTATATTATTAGAAGGTATGAAAGCTTCGGAGGGGTAGCCTAAGGTATCCTATCCCCACTAGAGGTAGTATCAGACTCGACAGTAGGCGTAGATCCCGAGGGCCTCGTGTCTATATCCACTGAGGGATGAGAATGAGTTCTGTGTATGAGACTCTTCTGCATGGTCCAGATGTTACCAAGGAGCCCAGAATGACCTCAAATCAAGTCTTCGAGAATGGGGTTTCTAATTGTTACCTCAAGGGCCTCTGAAAACTCTTCAAGATCTGAGTCTTGATCTCCAACTTCTCCCTCCTCCAAAGGGCTCCCTCTCCTGGCCTCTTCTCCCCATGGGGTCTCTTCTGATTCTTCCGGCAGAGGGAGTCACTCTCGAAAATCATTGGCCGACACCTACGGGGGAGTAGTGCAATTGAGAAACACCTTGAATCGATCTGACATTGGATGAGGAGAACCCCGGGAGTGAATTAAGTCCTCCAGCTCCGTCAGATATTGTTCCCCTTTAGATTGGGACACTGCAAAGCCATCCCTGATGGGGCCTATTCCTGAAAAATCCATCCCAAGATGGTTCTGGTGCTGCCAAAATTCGGCAGTGTCGAGGAATTTTCTTGTTGACTTCCCAAACGTTCCAATCCTCTGGGAAGATGGTGTTCTCTAACATGTCGATATGGCACAGTTGATTCCCTAGAGCCTGGGTGGGTATCCTACGGAATCCTCTTAGTAGCCTCCCCTCTGGATAACTAAGCTCTTTTGGAATCATTGGGTTGGCTGCCGTTGCCGGATCCGCTACCACTGCTTCATCCTCAACTGGTGCAGGCCTCACTACCACGGTAGCCCCTCCACTGTGGGATGCCCTTAATGCCTACCGAACATGGATCTGAGGTCGGGGAAGCTCACCATCACCGACTCGAGTGGTTGGCTGCTTCAGCATCTCCCCTGGGATGGCCGCCTCCCAGCTCTGGGCATATTCCTTTACTAGCCCGAGGACATCGGTCAGTGAAGGAAACTTGTTCATCATTTTCCTATCTTCCCGCATGAACATGAGCCACATCTGCCTCATCACGAATGGGTGTTCCTCATAGCGCACCTCTATATAGACCTATGGGGTTATTCAATGCATACACTGGAATTGCCTTGCAAATCAGTGTGGGGTATATGGCTCGTAGAGGGGCTCACGGTCCACCGTCACCACCAAGACTCCAACTCAAAAGGCCAGAAGATAGGCCTGGTGATCTTCCATCCTCTGTCTGTCATCAGTAAATACCCCCTTAGGAAATGGGAATGGGTGGAAATTTAATTCTTCCACCCTCCACACCTGGTTCAGAGCTGATGGTGTGGTCAGCTTGGCCGGAAAGCTCCCTGCGACATTTAGGATTGATGGGCAGAAGTTATATCTCAAAGGAGAGATAGGGTTTGGGTATTCGTAAAACCCTGGTATGTGCTGCTATCCACATGTACAGGAGGTGGAATGTCCCACATATATTCTACATCCTTTTCCCCTCACTGATATGCCACATCACCTTATACAGTTGGGCGAGCATTGAGATTCCTAGATTGACCTTCCCTCCTATCACCAGTGTGGATGCCATGATAAATGTGCTCGGGCGTACTCCCATGTTGGTATCCCTAACTGGCGGGATCAATCCAGAGATAAGAGTCACGATGAACACTTCCAGCCTAATTATTGTTTCTTGCTCAGTGTTGACACTGAATCCCCACATCTTCCACTGCTTGTCCTCCAAAAGATGCCAGTACGAGTGCTCCTTACTCTGAACCCCCATAGGTAAGGTCCAAGGTCTTGTCGAAAACTGCTTCTTTTCCAAGAAGTTCATGAATTGTTTGAACCACCTCCTGAAGTGGACATCCCCTACTGCTTCCTTGTCCTCTCCGGGCACGAGCTCCATCAACGCCATCGCCATCTGTGGCATTTGCTCTGGGTACTCCCACACACTCATGACGAGGAAAAATTCGTCGTATATTTACCCCAGTATTAGGACCCCTGAGATCTTGTGGACATCCCACAAGCTCACATCGACCTCCCCATGGTGTAAGTGGAAGGTATTGGTCATCGATGACCATCTTCTCAATAGATCAGGCATCAAATGTTTCCGTTGATATATGTGGAATTGGAAGACCCAAGCCACCTCATACAAACCCACTCTTTGTAGCTCAACACCAAACTCCTCACACAAGGCACCTACCCAATATGCCCAGGCCCAATCGTCTATGAAGTTGTCGCCCTGGTGCAGGTCCCATTCTTTGGACCACCCCTTCCTTGGGTTCCTCAAAGCTACCTTCAAAATCGTATGATACAGAGGGGGATATGTCTCTGGCAATAATTCCTTCCCATCAACATTATTCAGGTGGTTGTATAAGAAATCCTCATTAATGGGTGTGAAATCCTCCTGGGCATGGCCACTAACTGCCCTGAACCATCAGCGCTGGCACGACGTGCTTCTGAACCAGTAAGCTGGTTCATCCCTACTTGATTCAGGGATGAAGGCGTCATCCCTCAGCCCAAATCCATAAAAGGGAAACCTTCTACATAGCAGTTAGTTCATCTAGCTCTCTGATAGCCGATCCACCAATGAACTATGGTCCGAGTGGATTCAGACTAACTCTCCTAGTCCTAGACTGTTTGCCATCTCATCCCTCCAGACGGTATCTGCAAGGACCCCCTGGGCAGATTCTTGATGAACCATTTAGTTCTGGAACTTGGACGATTTTCAGGTTGGATTGTGAATCTCATTCACAAAGACTATTCATGAAGACTGTTCGCGAAGACTGTTAACAAAGCCCAACCTAGGCCTTCAAGCGTGGGATCGGGGAGCGCAAAACACGTAGTTTAGGACTCATTATGTGCCATGAAGATCCGATTCACAGAGAATACTCATGGAGTATGCGGGGCTTCTTGAATCGAGATCACATAAGAAAAAAATCATGGATATGGGAAAGGAAAAAAGAGAGTTCAGCTCCCCTATTTATAGGCGACGACCTCCAGAGCTTCGCGTCTTGTCCAGTTCATGCCGATCTTCGCGGTGCACTCGACCTGTATGTCCCATATCTACCTCAAGAGCGCTCTTCACGACATAGCTTCACGAACTACTATGGATTTTGGTGATTGAACCTCAGACTTAGACCCTTGATTTATCTATGGCTCCAAGTCTGTGAGGAGGCATTAGTTGGTTCCAAAATGTGGGATGAAGAAAAAAGAAATGGAAGGCCTCCAAAGGCTGACCTGCGAAGACCATTCGCAGAGACCTAGTATCCCCACGTGAGCTCTGCTTCATAGTGCCTCTCCCCTATAAAGACTGACCTCCCACAAAGTCTTGGGGGCAATCCTATCTTTTAACTTCCTAGCTCCTGAATCGTGAAGCATCTTCTACTCTGCGAACCATGAGCTGTGCAGGGTACTTCTTCTCTGGGAAGTGCCTCCCCTTTGCCTTGTTTTGATCCCCTCTTTCAAGAGGGATGCCTTTCACAGAGCCTAAGGGATTCTGCGAAGGAAGGGGATCCCCACGGGGAACCGGGTCATCACAGAGCATTTATGCTTCGCGAAACACCCTTCATGTACACATGATCCACATGCGAAGGCAGGGTCATTGTAATTCATAAAGAACATTGCTTCACGATACCTTGCTTCATGAGGAACCTATGTGGTGCAAGGCAGTGCTCCGTGAAAGCCTTTCCACTTCGTGAAGAACCTCCCATATGCATCTATGACCTATTCTTAGGTTGAGGTGCCCCACTTCACGAAGCACACCCCGTTTCAAGCATCCTCTGCCACATGGAGCAGTAGAGCTTCACAAGGCCCCTACCTATGAACCCCTATTCTATGCAATTTCTTTTGTCGTGCGACTCTCCAGGTTTGCATGATGTGATTTCAAAGTCCCTTGGACACTACTGACCATTGCGTTGCCTCGCCTCATGCTTATTCCCATAGTCACGCTAATTTCTATTGCTTCTTCACATAGCCACGCTAACATGGACCCCTCGATGGTTCGCTCCATAACACCCCTTAACCACAGCGTTTCCTATCCCTTCTGTTCACCAAGGATCAGAGGGTACCAGTTATGTATGTTCTAGGGGTGCAGAGAAAACCCACCTCATCCGAGTTGCAGGATGTTAAACTACCATGAACCATCGTCCTCAGCACATAACGTTAAACTGTGACCTCGCCCCGTGCCTCGCATGCGGGGTGCCCCGATCTTTGAAATTCTCCATACCCATTGGTCTCCATGAGGATGAGAACTTCCCTCACAAAGGATGATATCCTGATTATCAGAGTGGCGTTTTTCCATGGGGAAAGGGTGACCATCTCGGTGTAAGCCCCTAGCCATTCTTGCTGGAGGCATCATCCCTACTTCTCCTTTCTTCTTCAGTACCAAGGACCACGGGGGGGGGGGGGGGTGGGATAGACATCGGACCCATCCTTTATTCGGTGCCAAATCCCTCTCCTGCTGGGCTTTGTCTCCATCGGGCCTCCACCCTGGAGTAAGTCCCAATCTCCACTAATCACGCGTAAGCCCCTGTTTCCTCTTTCGGCTACGATCACTTGTAAGCCCCACTCCACTTCCCACAGATGCACCCTTCACGATGTGATAATCAGATCTCTACTATCTCTTGTTTCTCACATCAAGCATGACTCATGTGGGCTTAGAGTAAGCACCGACCACGACATCTTCCTTCGGCCACCCTAGAGCGTGAGCCCCAAATGCCACACACCTAAACTACGAGGTCTTTGATCCTTGCCA